>CM059557.1:29822777-31022777 GCA_030386875.1 Morinoia aosen | reverse complement strand
CTATCTGAAACAATACAATTTCGCTTAGAAAAAATCATCGTAACAGTAATGATTTTGACAACTTCCATTTACCGGGGTAGGAATATTGAACGTTCCGGATTTGCAACACTTTATATGAAAGTAAGGGCCGGAGCTATGAGTTAGGTAAAAGTTGAACAGCATCTCAACAAGCTAATTATGTTTTCGAAGATTTTTTTCATAACTGTTTACATTTTCCCATTTACTGCTCTTTCGTTCTTCTTGCAGTTTTTACTCCCAACTTTCTAGTTTTTTCCAATCTCAATATTGCAATGTAGCAGGTGAACGACACAAATTTCGTGCATAGATTCCCACATCCCAAAGAACGTGCTATCGTTTTCCCTCTCACAGAATCACTCGCAAACACCTTAAATATATAGAATTACATTGTTTTAACTTAGTCTGACGAGACAAACAATCGAAGTACAGCTTTTAATTGAATATTTGTGCCTCAGAATGCAGTACAAAAATACACGTTTTGCGCCTAAACATCTGCAACATGGCAGATTGGGCTACCACTATTCGTCATTTTCTGTTTAGACACCGAATGATATTGAACATATCTCAAAATTCATCTGTTCTAACAGTTTCCCTATACACATGTCATACGTACAGCAATACCTAAAAAAAAATACATACGCTGACAAGGTCATTTAGAAATTCCTCGTAATTTCTATGTTCAAATGCTGAAATTTTATAACAGTAAGAACATCTACCATACCTCGAAATTGAATCAATTCATTTTAATATGCTCTGGTATTTGCTCCTTTTGCACGGCTGGGCATAGTCTCCCGTGATCTACCGTGCACCGGAAATTATTATTATATTAGTGGTTTAAGACTCCGTTTTCAGTAACAAAGACGATATCACAGAGGAATAATGAAGGAGACCATCTAGTATGGACACGTACAAGGGGATTCTATGCACGAGGTGTGCCCCGCACAGGATACCAAGCGCATAGTAACAGCAAGTTACGAAGGAAGTTCAAACAAGAAAAAAAGTTCAAGAAAAAAGTAGACGGTGCTCAATAAAAGGATGGCAGTGAACCGAAAAAAGTTGGCCCTTAACTAAACAAAAGACACAATATTTCAACAAAAAGAAGGCCTACCTAACCAGTGATTCGGGCACTGACATTATCCCCCTGGGAGCGTCACTTCCCATAGATACAATAGTTGTATCCCCCTGAGGGGCCGTGCACCGGAAAAAATTTAATATAGCAGGTGTTGTTTCCTGAATTGAGGCTGAAATCACTTGTTTCAGGTGTTCAACAGTGTTGATTTTTACCTGGCACACTTGAGGCAAGATATGTCTTCATGTAAACTTCACTCAACTACAACCGTAGCCTCGAGCTCACCATTATTTTCGTAAATTTACTTCTCGTTTAAATCAAACCTATGCAGTTTTATTTAAATTCATTCATAATTATTGTAATTTAAATAACTTAGTAAATATAAGGTGATTTAATGTATATTCTCAGCATCTTTGTACATCATCAAATAAAATTCTGCATTTTTCATACTTATAAATATTGCAATGTATAACTTCACTGAGTGAAACCTTAATTCAATCAAACGCCCAATTCGGTTATGAAATTCAATTGATAGAGAAAAATCTTGAATACTCTACACGTTCTAATTTTATCTCTAAATCCAGATGGATTACAAATGGTTTCTAAATTCAAAAAGAAGGTACTTACTACGTTTACGCTTGCGAGTACTTCCGGACCAGTCCACAGCCTGCCTCAGGAGCAACGCAGTTCGTTTCTCTATGTCGGTGAGGGACACGTCTCTAAATCTTGTCCACCGTAGAGCGCCTGGAAAAAACGAACACATAATAGCTAGTAGCTAAAACACATTGGTCACGTATGTTCCCTCTCCATTAATTATAGGAAACAAGTACAGAAAGATCGTACGAAGCTTTCACTGATAGCTAATTTACAATTAATATGTAACTAATTTTCAACACGCTTATATTATGACATGCTTGAAACATTAAAAACTTACAAACAAGCAGGTGGGAAGAATATAACAGTGCAACATTTTCACGACAAAAATCATACCGCTCCTATATAGAAGTAGCTACAGTGAATTCAATTCACCATGAAATATAACTTACTTAAGAGAAGCTGATATGCCTTATGAGAAGAAAATTTATTCTTCGTAGGCTGCCGATTGAGACCAAGCCCAGTGAATGAATACGTCTGGGCCAGTGTTCTCGTCATCATTCGCTGCAGCATTCGACGCAAAGTATCTTGAAGACTCGGGGTTTCCAATGCTGCCAAGCTCATGACCTGACGAAAACAATGATAACGTTCTAGTTCCCCTAAATTACTTTATAATAATTGTTAGTTAAAAATAAAACGTAAACGTGCATCGGGGGTTTACTCGTTATGTAAATCTAGGACAAGTAAAGGTAGTGAACCTGAGCATTAGCTAGCTGCATAAACATAATTGGTTCCGTACGTTTATTCACATATTTGTATTACTGTAGTACATATATATACATATATACATATATATATATATATATATATATATATATATATATATATATATAATAGTTTTGGCTTCCCCTAGCCACTACAAGGCGTTCCCAAGATCAGAAAAGGAAGGAACAAAAGGAAATGTGTAATCTACGCACAGGACACTTATATTAGCGCATAGGAACAGCACATTAAGAAAAAGGAGGAAGAATAAAGTATAGAAATTAAAGGAAATAAAGTATCCAAGAAATAGAAGAGGTAAGTGCTGTCTAAGTTGAAGTAACCTAATATCTGTTTATTCCCATAGAACAGTATGGACAAACCTAACCTTGTTGCTCTTCTCTATGCTCACTGATGGGTTATATATTTGTGTCGTGTTACTCGTGTATAATCCTCAAGGATACGCAAGAAGAAATTAGCACTCGCGTTAATGGTTGGAGGTCTCTGCTTAACTAGAAGTTACATTCATCTTCACTCTGCAACCGCATTATAATAAGTTACTGTCAAAAATTACTAGGCCTAGGAAGATCTAGAGCGTTATATACACGCAAGTCGATACCGTGTACAAGCAAGTCGTACAAGCTCGTAGTACAGTATCTTCAAATAACGCTGAATTTCTCTATCTAGGGTAAAGCACAAACAGTTATAAGTAGGTACTTCTCTTGCAGCATAAAAATGCTGTATTCCAGAAAAAGACTCAGGTATTTAAGAGGAAATAATGATGAAAGAAATGCTAAATCGCCACACTCGCATTGGCACAGATAGGTAAGTGATAAATGAGTCTATATAAAACACTTGGCAGCTCATCATATAATCAAGTCATTAAGGTATACGCCATGGAAGCTGCGCCAGTAACCGTATGGACTTGAATGTATATTGACCTTGTTACATTGAAATGAGCGAGACTTCGAACTTGGTACCTCCGTTGAGGGTTTACCGAAACATTTCGGTAGCAAGTTAAGTAGAATCTACACAATTAGCAGGTAGAAACGACAGCAGTCTGAACTTTTAAGCTCTAAGCAATAGTGACTTACAAAATGGTTCGATGAAATGAGTGCAGACAACTCATCATCATTGTTGGCAGGGGGACCAGCAATAAGATCTTCCTTGGAAAGCTTTGCGGCCAAACCCCTCAAATCCTCAAGTGCTAGGTCCAGCTTCTCTTCTATCATGTCCATCTTCACTTGCATATTTGCTGCAACTTTGCTGACCTTCGCTGAAAGTGCAGCTGTCAAGTCCTGGCAGCAACAGCGCGCTTGAGGTGCGTCTGAACTACTGGAGGCATCCACAGTAGATCTGATCGTTAAGGCTGACATTAGCTAATTGTACAATAGCATTGCTTCTGCTTAATGGAAGGTCTTCAATTGATGAGTTGTAAGTATATTACATACCTACATAGTTATGCTAACTTTCTCATACTGTGCTATATCACAAACTAAAAAAATTAACTGATTATTTTATGTGATACACAATATGGACCACGTAATCAATATCGACTGAATAAATGACGTGGTCCACAACCGGCAAGCCAGGTTTAGTTTAATGATCGTGTTCCAAGAAATCGTTTCAATTAACTGGCAAAAAAATTGCCAAGTGGATTTTTTTCTTGCAATGATAATTATAACAATTTGCCAGAAAATTTAGTTTCACAAAAGCAACTACGTCTGTGCTTTGGGGCAAAATGGGGTTCCACAGTATAGGTCAACGTCATGAACACAATGCTAAGTTATAGCTTGACATATAGAGAAATTATTAAAAGAAAGCTACAAGTTGAGGGTCGAACTGGAGTAAGTTTATGGGTTAGGGCTTCAACTCATTTTTGAAAATTAATTTAATGAATTTCATTTCTGTCAAGAGAGACGCGAGCCTTATAAAGAGTTAAATATTACCTCATCAAATGTTGGTATTCGAAACCCACCCACCCCAACACCCCTTCGACGTGATTTGGAGGGAGTAAAAACAGGTATGGCGGATTGGATCGAGGTAGAATCAGAGAACATGTCAAGGAGTCGTTGAAATACCTGTCTTTGAAAAAAATCTTCATTTTAAAAACCCTGGTCACAGCAGAAGTGCTGAGTACTTTACTACTCCATACTTCAGAATGATGAACTTGGACTCTTCGGCAGAGAAGATTCTTTACTGAAAGTTAAACTTGGTTTGAAACTCAAGCTGAACTAGGAGTTAACTTTATTATTAGGTGAACATTTTGTTCAGCTTCATGTAAGATTCACCCTTTGCTGCTAAAGAATCCAAGTTCATCATCTGCTAGGATGGATAAGACAAGTAGCAACACGGCAGCCGTGAAGAAAGGTTTTGAAACCAAGTTCCACCCGAAAAATACTCAAAAGGTTTCAACCACTATTGCAGTGCAATAGCCATCAACCAGTTCCAGGATTATGCCGCAGTTCAACCCTCTGCTCAATCTCAGGATGATTAAACTGGTGGAAATTGCCAGCACCTGATGAGATAGGTAATAATTTACCCTCTATGTAGTCCAGCTATTCCTCATCAAGAATAGACTACTATTGAATATACTTTTAATAATGTTGTACAGAATATATAATTGTCACTATTGCTTGTTGAGCCTAAACCTAACTTTGAATCTTCATATAATACCTAGGTATGTAGCTACCAATTAGAACAGAAATAAGATGTTCTTAGTAGTGCACACACCATGAAGCAACATTATCAGCTGAGTTCATTTCATATTTTTGAATTGCTATAGCAACAATTGTGAAAATATGTAACTATTTACATAAAATACATACATATACAGTATATTCTACATAGTGGCAGCTAAAGACACTAGTTCTGTGTACCCATGTTGCACAATACCTGAAATGATATTGGTCACTGGTACGTACACCTTATTACCAATGACATTATTATTGCTTACATTTACCCTTTTTTATAGCACTGTGACATTAGAAATAGCTGCTAATGATGCCCAGTTGAAAAAACTGCTATTACTGGCTATTTTCTAAGAAATTTTACCTTGAAGATTGTAGGCCACCAGCATCACTCCACTCCACAGATGACATACCGCTGTCCGTGTCAAAACCATCCAGCAGCCGGTAGCACTTCTTGTAGGAATCTACAAATAAGAAACATTTTAGACCCAGAGAACCTAGTAAAAATTTGCCCAACATAATAAACACAACACTTCAGCACTATACACAACACTGGAGAACTGTATATGACACTGCAGCACTGAACACCACTGCAGCATGCTCTGTAGAACTGTACACAACACTGCAGCACTGCACACAACACTGCAACACTGTAGACAATACTGCCGCACACTATGCAGCACAGCAGCACTGTACACAATACTGCAGCACTCTACACAATATTGCAGCACTGAATGAACTAAACAATCATCCACTAGATAAAAACTTCTAAAGACAGTTTTTGCTGTTTCTCATACAAAAATGGCTGCAGATAGGCACAATAGATTAAATAAAATTTCAGCCATCATTATTATTGCTGCCTCAAATAGTTCCTTTAAATGAGAAATTATTTCATTGACTTACAGGGTCACAGTTCATCAGTGACCCTGAATCACAGGGTCAATCCCACTTTAGGAGTAATTAATCACTGTATAATTGGTGAATTTTAATGGGATGTATCACTAAAATTATGCCTTGGCAATCAAAATGTTACTAACATATAAAACTTTTATCATTACCATTAACATGTGTGTATGCATGCTCTAAATATTGAAAATTCAGATGTAGAAATGAACATAATTCGACCAAAATTTATGACACGTAGCTACAAAAATTACTTACTGGCAGATGTAATGATATGGCAGCTGTAGAAAGACCAAGAATCTTCTGGTGGTTCCAACTGCTTTGCAAGGGCTACTGGATCACCATGTGAAGGCCAAGCACTTTTGTGTGAACCATTTTTTCTAGTTTTTACCCACGATGAGGGTACCACTGCTTTATCATTAGATTTTTCAAAATACACTCCTACATATTTTTTTATAGATGAAGACATCTTCTCACCTGTAGAAGTCTGTATGAAGAAGCTCAATTACAACAAATTTTCTTTTGTAGGGGAGAATCATACACTTTTTCTTCACATCTTTCACTTTCCCTTTTTTTTCCATGCCTAAATATTGGAGCAAGTGTATGCCAACATCAGATGAAGAAATTGGATAATGGAATAAATTTTCCTTGGATTCAAACACTCTGAGTTTCAGTGTTTCATGAGATGCACTTGTAACAATTGCAACAGACTTGTCATTAAGCATTACACAGTTGTCTTTGCTTGGGTTTTGACTTGGTTTAATAAGACTATTATTAATAATTACTCCTTTTTTAGAAAATTTCAATTCAGGTTGCTCTCTTTTTGAATGGAGGTGACTTAATGTAGAAATTTGTTCATTTTTTACTGTAGCAAATTTTTCAATTTGTTTGAGTGGTTTATTACCTGACCTGATGCAGCTTTTTAGCTCACCTAGAAAACTTTCATATGGGAAGCAGCTAATGTTTTCTAAGTTTCCATACCTTGCATAATCATCTGGTAAGTGAATAAGATTATGCACGTTATATGTAATAAATTCAGTGCCATAATGTTGCTGACACTCTTCAACAAATTCAAGTAAGAGGGATTTAATGAAATTGAGCTTCTCTTGCTGCTCATCACTTAAGAGAAGTCGCATGCTGACACTAAATTTAAGAAAAGTTTTGTAATGATCATGTGACATTATAGCTTTGTTTCTTAAAACAACAGGTCCAACATATAGCAACATTAGTCTAAACTCAGTGGCTTTCCAGAACCGATGTTTAGAAAGTCCAACCTGAAAATGCCTAACAAATTCACGGCAAATGAATGGTTCAGCACCTTTTATTGAAAGCTCAAGTGTTGCAACAGCAATGCGAGAAAATTGAGCTTTTCGGTTGGCTGCAGGTGACTTGAGCCATCTTTGCAGCAGGCGTTTCATAACACCTAAGCAGCAGAGATGCATATAATCAAGAACCATGGAACCGACTAAATCAATACCAATCGATTCTAAAATTAATGTTGAAGAATCATGATGATGCCTAGTGTCTTCACGTGACAAAAATGATTCTTTAGTTCGCAAGGGAGCATCGGTCTTATTTAATGTTACATGCCCACCATGATAAGAACCATGAACATAACACCTCTCACAAGAATTATACCCTGAATGGTATACAATGTTTTTTTAGCTGAGCTCGACAAGGGGCATCACATATTATTGGTCCAGATATATCAAATTTTACTCTGCCATTCTGAGTTGGAATGCTTTCAGCCAATAAGTTTTTCAAATCATTTACTAAACTTTGTAAAAAACGATTGCAATCAACTAACTTTTGATTTTCACTTCTATTAGTACAAAATAATCCTGCTGTGAAAATTTTAGTTGGACACTCTTGACATTTTATAAGAATAGGATACAGATGAAAGTTAGGAGATTTGTCAAAAAGAGGAATTCCGTCAATGTTGATGGCCAAGGTAAAATTACTCCCAAGATCAGTTGACCAGTTGACTTTCAAGTGTTCTTTCAGACATTTGATCCAGTTGTTAACATGAACATATTCAGCTCCGCCTTCAAACAAGTCACTTTCATTGCCCTTAGTTATGCTATTGTGGTGAACCAAAGTTCGCACATCTATCGGAAACCCTGGAAAGACATTGGCTTCCACTAATTTTAGTAATCGATCAACTGCATCGTAAGGCACACTTTTTTCCTTTTGAAACCATTCTGCAATGGTAAATTTCAAAGAATTTTCTTTTTGAAATAAAGTACTACTTCTAGGGTTTAATGAATAATTTTGACTAAAATTTTCTGTTTGAGAAGAACTTGTAAGCCTGGAAGAAAAAGAACCAGAGGATGATTCCAGTAGAGTTTCATCATCATGATTAACTACTACTCCTGATGAGCAAGGCATAGAGTCCAACAGTGAATCACTCTCGACGTCGCTAGCTTCGCTGGTGCTCACTGGTGAACCTGGATCAATGCTTGATACACGAGCTTTTACATTCAAAGTGTCATATACTCTTCGTTTTTTCTGTTTTTTTGCCAGCACGTGGAGAGGTTTTTTCAAACTTTTTCTATCCATTTCTTTCAAATTAGTACAACTGCACTGACACACTCCAAAATCAGGGGCTTCTAAATAAACACTATGAACACAGACCTGAGGCAGCAGGCAAGGCTGACAATCAGATGTTAAGATTTCTGCAAAGGTAGGTAGCTATTATTTTTTCTTACTAGGCTATTATTATTCATATTAGCTATTAACACATTTTGAGACATCTGTGCTGAATTTCCAACAATTTCAGTTTTCTTTGTGATTGTCCCATATTCTCATGGTCAGGTACAAGTTTAGTCAGCTACAAGTAGCTACTTCCAATAAAGAAATGTCTCCTGCAGCTTGTCCAATAGGTGTCATACTATATGTAGTACATTGCACATTTTGGTCAATTTTTTGAAGTGGACAGTAGCTGATAGATTTTTACGCAAATTATCACCGTTTGGCAGGGTAGAATTATTGAATCATCGTAAGACAGTCGTACCCATTGCTTAACTGTCGCAAACGCAGTTGTCAGATTAGCCTACGATGCTATTAATTTCCCGTAACAAAAATATTGTTCAAGCAACTTAACAATGAAAAATGGACTACACAACTACAAAAAAGTGCTTAAAAACCTACCTTAGTATAATTAAATTCTTTTTGTAACACTTTTTAATCTCAATATGTACAAGCAGAAACAAGACAGGGCCGAGCACTCCTGCATCTACCCTACTGGGGAGGATAACAGCTTTTTTGAAAAATACGGTTTAAATATTTACAGTTGCACATAGGTACACTTCTTAATTCATGAACAATTAACAGAGTGCATAGGCTAACCCACTCTATGTACAAGTACAGTTACTACTGAAATCTTATTTAATACACAAAAAACTTAACAGAAATTCCTATTACAACTCAAAAAATATTAGATTCTACCAATAAATTTCTACTTTACAAGAAAGAAGGTGGTAACAAGGTTTGTAGGGACAATTTTATTAAACTACTGTATAAATATTATATTTTTGCTTGGGGAAAACACTTTGTTGCTGACTAGTTAGGCCTATCCATAGAAGGATATGTATGATGGAAACTTCTTGAAACCTCTGAGAAAAAGATTAAAACCTGGCCTGGTTTCAGCAATAAAATACAAACACAAGTGTTGCCACGGAACAAATTTTATACAGCCTTTTGTGAGCGATTAAAACTTAAATGTAACTCATGGGCTGCATTCACATTTATTTACTGATTATGGGCAGCAATGTTTTTGGTAATACTTTAGCAGATGACCATATAAATATAAATTTATTTCTTTTTGTCAAATTTTAAATCTGCTGCTTGTCTAGAAAACAGACTTAGGGAGAAACATTGATAAAATTCACTTTAATATCTGTTCCTTATCAAAAATTTGAGGGAGGAGAGCAAAAAAATTGATTTTTCTTTCACTAAAATTATTGAAAACAGTAAAATAGACACACACAGACCAAGAATAGGTTAAAACAAGAAAGGTCAAGTTCTATTCCCCTAATTTTTGTAAATAAAAGGTCAAAAAAGTGAAAAAAAATCCATTTTCACCCTCATATTTGTGAGAAGGAATAAATAGTATTGTGATTTCAATATTATATCAATATTTTGCCTCAACTCTATTTTCTAGTTAGAGAAGTGGCAGTCACAAAAATTGCCCCAAAAGACTATAGCCTATTAAAAGGAGTTAGACACAGCTTAGGCTAGTTCTAACTAGGCCTAGATAGTTCAACACTGCTTAGCCGTATGTAGGTTAACTAGGTATAGTTAACTAGGCCTAACTTAGGTAGTTAGGGTAAAGGCAGGAACGACCGGCCCTGCAGTAATAACTGGCCTCCTTAACAAAAAGCAATTGGAGTAAAGAGCCTGCTCCTTTTCTCCATTGCTTTTTGTTAAGGAGGAGAGTTAGCTTATTAGTGCAGGGCCGGTCAGTCCTGCCTTTACCCTAGCTAGGTAGCCCTACTTTACACTGCCTGGGTCATACTTCAACACTGACTAGGCATAGCCTAATCTAACTAAGCCTAGCTACTTCTCATTTTATGAGCACAAAAGAACAGAAATAGCTGCATGGTAAACTTAAACACCCTAATTTTAAGTTATGAATATCCTAAAACAATGCACAATGCCTATACAGTTGATAACACGCTAAATACGCGCGAATTTTTTGCGCGCACACACACACACACAAACACCGGTCTGACAGGTTTAGGTTATTGCTTGTTTAAAAAAGCTGCGTAGTAATACCAACATTAACTTTATCAATACTTTTCCGCAAGTAATTCTGTAATCTATACGTTTATTAAATAAAAATATCGAACATAGCATAATTATTTACGAAAATTTCTACATTTTTTTATTTAGAATAATTCTATTCTAAATTCCTGCGCTGAAGAGTATAGTTCTACGCAAGAGTCTCTTCATTTTTCTTAACACGACCGCTTGTGCAGCTACATAAAACATGTAAGCCCGATGTGATAGATAAAAACTTATCACCAATAAAGTTGATACATGCAATGAAATATGGCCAATATTGGCTTCTACTAAACTATAATATTAGAGTCCTCAATTGGTATACGTGTCTTTATAGTGCAGAATACCCGCTAGATATTAAAGGGGGCTAATTGGTGACAAAGCATGACATTTCAACAACCTTAAACCCTGTATACAGATTTAAAATGCCCTGAAAACCAGAAAACGTACAAGCATTTGTTCTGAAATGCACTAACTTGATACTTTAAAATTTTCAAGTCTATTACTTCCCAATCGATATACGCATAGGCCTAGTGGAAGCGCAAATAAAAGAGTTTTCCTTATTAAGAAATGTCTGTTCTGCCCATAATCTTAAAACATTTAACTTAGGTAGTTATTCAAGTTTTCCATACATTTATGCACTTGTTATCAACTGCTTATATGTTAGTTCTTGTTAGTTACCAAAGTCCAAAATTTAAATGAACTTTGTTAATATATGTGTATTTTCTGTCAACGAAACTTAACGGCAAACTCAACATGCCATTTTTTCCGGCAAAGTACTATAGGCTCCTACACTTCATACAGGCTATAGATAAAAGTTGCTCTTTTGAAAGGACAACTTGCTGTAACCTATAAGCTACATATGCAAGTTTGTCTTAACACCTATTCACAGCGATATTTTACTCGAACCAATGATTCAATTATTTATATAAGCCAAAAAGCCAAAATGATTATTCATACAAGCCAAAATTAATTCAACTAAAATCCATCAAGCAAAGAGTTAAGAACTTCATTGATGAATAATTACTATTCGAGGTGATATAGGGCCTGTAACTTGTAAAAAGTTTTTTTATGTATGGACAGGAACAGTTTCATTAATTTATTACGACCATGGTGTATTGTCAATATTTCATTACCTTACTTTCTTCATATTAACTGATGTCAAATGTTTTTTTTCTTCGACCTATGTGTTCAACAGAGTTTGATGTATTATAGGTACTGTTCTGACTGCGTCATTAGAATTAGTATTTGCGTTCATAAATTATTAAGACCTTATTGTATTGTAAATGTTTTTTTTTTTCTAATTTCATTGCCGCGAAATGGTTCTTGAATGTATGTGTTTAATCGAGTTTTCTCAAATTTGATACATTAGAGTTACTATTTTGATGGCTATTGTTCGTAACAAACATAAATCGTCGTTTCCTATCTCTCTTTCCCCTTTTTCGATTGATGTCGAGTACGATACACCGTGACCGGTTTTGAGATACATGATGAATAGACAATTTCTCTCAGTGAAGGATGCGCCTTGTAAGAAAAATCAATCAGTATGGGTGATTCGGTTCCCATAATTGGTGACTCTGTACCATGGTACCTAGCCTAATTTTATTTTTTTTAGCAAATAACTATTGAACAATTTCGTATCTACAAAATCCTTATGTTAATAGTAGTTTGTAAGGATTTAGTAATCAGGTATGGTTGCTGTAATGAATGATTCTTAGGTACTTAAACGTTTATTCAAATTTCTTGGCGTTACAAATTCATGAAACATACACTAACGCACAACTTTTTTGCTCGTTGTATTTTTTTATATTTCACGATTAAATTATTTCCCTTGTAGCGTAACACCAGGTGTTTATATAATTTAATTTAATTTAATTTATAACTACACAATATGCATTTTTAAGCATATTCTTACGCTTGGTTTCCAGTAATGTATTTGGTATAGTATTTTTCTTGGAGTGCCAGTACGGGCTTACAATCGGTTTTCCTTTTCAACTGAAATGAATATACCGGAACGAAACAGGCTTCCCACAATACTCTCGTTGAGAATGGGAACCCATTACTGACCCAACTCGCCCGAGACGTAAATTTACTCTTTAAAGAGAAGCCAGAGTTAATCCCGTACTGAAATTACACTTTCCACGGGAATCCAGTACTGACCCTTCGTTTCCTACGTCACCCCATTGAACAGCCATTAATAAATGCTGACTGGGCCTTACCCACAAAAGTACCATCCAAGAAGCAACGCATTTTTAATTACAAGCTGAGCAGAGCTCGACGAGTAGTGGAGAACACATTTGGCATACTTGCCACTCGGTTCCAGGTTTTCCGGCAGGCAATTGAAACAACCGTACCGAACGGAAATCAAATTGTTTTGTTACATGTTTCTTCTATAATTTGTTTCTTAAAACTGACAAGAAACAATACACTCCAATCGGCTGTACGGACAGGGAAGACGTGGTTGAAACAACTCTGAAATTGGGAGACTGGAGAAACAGCGCTAATGGACTTCTGAGACTGGAAAGAGAGTACCTACGCCCTTCACAAGGCCTTTTCGGATCGAGACATTATCAGCCAGTAGAGGGAAAACTACCCATGCATCGTAACAATAAAACGAATGGAAATTATTTGTTTCACCAGCCTTATATATAACTTTTTCGTATGGACATGATTTCTGATAGTCGCATATGAAAGAAAATTTAGGCGCGCGTAATTCCTTTCTAACATAAGTACTCATAACATATTAGTTAAAGCGATTTTATATTTATTCTGATTACAATTACGTTTGCATTCGAGAATAGTTTAAACAAAGTTTCATCTATTTTTATTTAGAGCATTATTAACGGAGAGAAAGCTTTTGTAAATGTCAATGTACTGCATCAGTTCGACCTCACAATGAAATAATCACAATTAAACCGACCATTAACATCCCAGTCGCACAATTAAAGCACCAATGAATAATGAACATTAAAATGCAAGGGCTAGACAATCTTCAGTCCTTGGATTGTGCACAGAAACATCGTGTAACTTATTCATATCCACAAAATGAGAAGTCTTTTTGCAAGTGAAAGTTTGCAGCAGAACAATATCCAAGAAATAACAAATAATTGGTTAATTTAATCCGGGATATATTTTACAACATAGGATATTTGTGTCCTCGGAATGCCAATTACAGAACCAGTATGGTAGCGAAGCACTTCTCAAACATTTGCTGCTCACCATATATATTGATATCCGTAAGTGAGCTCAATCCTAACGTAAGCAAATTATTCTTCTTTCTATTCCATTCCTGTATTCTCTTTGAACTTATTCAAACATTTCATTGGCAGTTGAACTAATTCAAACATCTTGCACAGAAACGAACTATCTCTCGCGAAATAAGCGCCAGAAAGTGCTTCTCTGTCAGCGGCGAGTCATCCAGGTTATGATGTAATTCAAAATAGCAGCAGGATCTGCTCAACCAAACATTTGTACTCTAATTTTTAGTTTGAGGCTCGGTTTCCACAAAAAAAATGCTTTCAGACTAAGAGGAATGGAACATTTGGTATGGACACGTCCCCGAGGAATCGATGCACCATGTGCCCCTCCCCCATATTACATCCTTGGGTAGTACCGCGTGCGTTGATGCACAGGACACAATGTGCATGAAGCACCAGGTCAGAGAAAAAATTCAAACAAGAAATTAGTTGAAGAAAAAAGTAGGAGTTCTGAAGAAAAGGATAAATATTAATCGAAAAATAAATAGTTCTTTAACAAAATAAAACCCTATTCTTCTTAAAAAAATATTTTTTTAACTCGGGTCCTAACATTTTCCCAATGGACACGCTTCTTACCATAGAGACAATAGTAGTAGTACCTTCTGGAGGAACTCTATCGAATAGGTTTCAAGAAATTATGCCATAAGGTGCATGAATATTAGTAGTTATGGTTTTAAAAGGAATTGGAGATATATCAACAAGTTCTTCACGAAAGATCGAAGGAGCATTTGCAGTTCTCAGCAGGCTGGATGACGAGATTGTGTCTTCCACTTGAAGTTTACACGCCGCCTCCACACGCTCAAATCCAAGGACGGTAACCTGCTGGAGAGGTTGGTGCTCAGCAGTGTTTCAAAGCAAATTTCAAAAAACGACTCAACAATACAAGTGTTGGGGAAACAAATGAATCAACTAACTAAACCCCAAAAACTATAAAATTTTATTTATCAAGACTGGGACAGCATTTTATTAAAAAAATTGCACTAGTGAGAAGTTACTTTGAGCATCAAAAATTCCTCAGCAAACCAGAGACATCGGCATTGTCATGCGAGCCCTGGTATAGTCTCAAATGGCACTGGTCATTTGTAGTCATGAGTCTCACTATCATGCATCAAATATGAATTCATCAACAGAGATGATAGCCCCTAGAGACTGAAGTTCAATTGTTCCTGTCAACACATAACTCCAATAAAGGATGTCAATAAATAGGAAAAATATATGTTTAGGTGATGAAAATTAAATTTAAACTAAACACGGCTAATTTTAACCTACCCTAGTTGCAAGGTATATTACTGTGATTCAATGATGGACGATTTTCAACATTTCAAGTATTAATGGAACAATGAAACAGAAAAAATATATTTTTAACAGGTACATGTGAAGAAACAAAAACTTTATCTGGAACCACAACCTTATTTCGATATGGGTCACCTATAGGACCTCAAAAGGCCACTTTGATATAGTGACCTTTCAACTGATATTTGGATGGTACACAAATTCTCATCCTGCTATGGCAGGCAATTCTATGTTCAATAAATATTCCAAAATCAAGCAGGAGAGAAAGTGCCTTCCTATCTTGTTACTCAAATAGTCAAAACCAGCTATCGATTCTCACCATAGAGCACTTTCGGTCCCAGGTTTGAGTGACATGTCCACCTTAAAACCCTCAGTTGAGCCATCAACACACTTCTCTGGTCAACCAATACTAAATTGGAGTTCACAACAATTTTTGTGCCAGTACTTGGAATTTGAATGGCAGACATACCTATTCTACAAGAAACAATCGACTCATTTGCATCATTCATATCAATTTACAGTTGATAAACTACTGCTCTCAGTCAAGAAGTGAAGCATTCAGATTTGTTATACTCTTGTCAGCCGTTATAGTATCCTCCAAGAAGCTGAGGTGATCGTCATCTTCACATAGGGTGGAGCAGGTGAGCCTGATTTCTTGAACCGGCACGTCTTGAAAAGCTCAATTTTTTAGGACCTCATTCAGATGGAGAAAAAACAGCAGATGGAGAAAAAACTAAGTTGCATCAATCTGAAATTAGTGAGTAGGGAAGTTTACTCACTAACCATGCTCTGTAACAACATCAAAGAATACAAAGAAGGAACAAATGCTGAATTTAAATTCTTTAACCTGATTTAATTTCTGTGCAAATTTCATTTTGGTTTATGTGAAGTCTCAAATTCATACCAATATAGACAGATGAAAAGAAAAAATAAACTTGTGTGAAAGACACAGTGAGAAAGAATGATGAATATACAATGATACTCTCAGATTACAAATCGATTATACAGCAAAGAAAAAATATATCTGTATTACTTGAAGGAAATTTCTTAGATTCCACTGAAAGATAAGTAATAGATCACTTGAACCTCAGAGGGACTGAAATTTTGTTGCATCTAGTCATGACAGTTGAGAACAGCCCAAGCATTATTCCAGCCCTCAAATATGATGTGGTTAAATGCCAAAAAATATACTAGTTAATAGTGGATTCACCTATTCACTTTAGACAAAACATAGTGAAAACAAGGAGCCAGGAATAAAAAAGAATTCATTTTTCCATACATAACTGACATTACCTACTTGCCAATCTATTCTCTGGTAAATTAAGACATATTTGAAAACCGGCCCCTCATTCTGTGAGCACATGGCATCTTTTCAAGATGTCATACTTGGACAATGAAAACTTTAATTTTAGGAAACATTAACATAAATAAAACAATGCATCATTCCATGCTAAGTTATGAAATAACAAAGTTATCGGTAAATGTTGAAGATTAAACGGGAATCGATTTTCTACTTTTCGAATCCTAAACATAGTTGATTAGATCGAAATAAACAAGTTTTTTCCATTCACTTTCCGTCGTAAATGAGTATTATACGAATTATAGCGGTAGGTTTAGTTTCGTCTTTGATGACGAATGCGCTCGAATATACAGCTACTCATTGATTTTCGAATTTTTGTTGCTTGATTCATGGTAAAAACATCGAAATAAACTACTTTTCTCCTAAACACTTTTTTCGTCAAATGAATATTTTACGAGTTAGCGCGGTAGGTTTAGTTTCGTCCTTGATGACGACCGCGTTGGAAGCGGGACTCCATTGCAGTGTTGCCATACATGAATAACTTCCCGCTTCAAACACTTGAGTTGCGGTTACTAATTCACCGCTATAACTCGTAAAATACTCATTTACGACGGAAAGTGCATGGAAGAAAACATGTTTGTTTCGATCTAATTAACTATGTTTAGGCACCGAAAAATCAAATATCGATTCCCGGTTGATCATCAACATTTGACAAGTTATCTTCTGAAAAAAATATACAAGCTTCCAATGTTAAATGATTAAGAGTAAGGTGTCGTAAAAAATGATTTCGAAATTTATTTTTTCGCTAGAGGAATTTTATCAGGGATAAATATAAAATGTAAGGATATCACATGGTAAAAAGATACGTCCCTAATATGATTTTAGCTTCACACCATTTTATTATATTAGCAACAAAATTTACTGCCTACAATACCAAAGAATATCAAGGGAATTTCTAAAAATCATATATTATATGTTCTGTCCTGCAAAAAGTTTCAGTAAGTGATCTATGTTAATAAAAATGTGCCGTGTATTAAAATGTTGTTGCATGCATCAAGCAAATATTAGAAAACATCTCCCCTATGTGCTATCCAACACAACAAGAAATACCAAAACACAACCTGGACATTTTGAACGAGACACTATTTTACACTAGACACATCAGAATGACTTATTTGAGCCTCTGTAGGTAGATTGCAAGTTTAACTGAATTATTTAATGAAGTTTGGATTTCATAATATTATAGTGGTCATCTTAAAAAGCAATTAGGAATTGACACTTTCATACATCTTAATCTCAAATGAAACTAACAACTTCCAGCGTATAATAGCTAAAGTTTTCTCTGCATTCAGATACCTAATCTCAATTCTCAAGCCAGAATCCTGCTTATAATATTTCTCAAAATTTTCAAACACATCAACAGTGGCCTAAAAGAAGTTTGATGGATCTTATAATAGTTGGCTTTCAGCAGATGAATCGAAAAAAATACATTTTCAAGACTATCTCATAAAATGCTACAAGATAACCAACAAAGCGAATTTACCACTAAATTGATTTAGGTGCAAAATTTATTAATTTTTCAGACATTAAATCCCTTCAATGAGATTTATATCTGTTTGGGAAAGGCTTATCTACAAGAAAACTATTCTTCCTATTCATCATTTACTACATGTATGTGATAAATACTGAGAACATCTAAAAACCCATAGGTAAATGGAGCATAAGAGAGTAAATCATATACATGTGCTGCCTACTATATATATGGAAGCATTTAAAACTTACCATCAACAGTTAGAAATTTGGCATCTTCAGAATGTAGGTCACTTTTTCAAAAGCAAGCCTTTTTAACCCCAACTTTTCTCCAGTCAAAATGGCTGGGATAATTTTGAGTGACCCCAGACCTGAGCACTGAAACAAAATACGCTCAACTGAAGATGCTACGTTAAAAAAAACTTTTAACACTTTGTATCGGTTTGTAACGTCAGGAAAATGAAATAATCCCTGAATACACGTAAATAAGTATGGGCACCCAAGTTCTCCGCCATTTTGGTTACCAAATGGTGACGATACGTATACCAAAAATGCACCGTAGCTCATGGCCGAAATCTGACGGTTTCGTTGCGCTAGGCTGACCAAATGGTACCGCTATGTAGACTATCATGACAAAACGTTACCATTTGGTTTCTGTGTAACAGCGGCCTTATGCACCAAACTGAAAAAAATTCAGGAATTACACTGGTATACAAAAAAATTTTCTGACATGGAATTTAAGATCAATTTTAGGCTAATTTGAGAGAGCTGAATTCATATCTGATCTTATATTTTCTTTATCATATCACGTTTTTGCTTTATGAGTGTATATCCCAAATTCATAAATTTCAAGAAAAATTTATCCTTTTATTCTGTAGTGTAATAAAAAGATCGGATTATATGGTTCATTTCGATAAATTTACTTTTTATTCACTCTCCCAATGAACTTGGAAGTATTTTTGCTTTCTTTGAACATGCACAAGATTTCCATTTTTTTATATGAAAGTAAACAAACAGATTTTAATTTGCATAACACACGTCTGCACGTAGTTTTTATAATTGAATTTTGCATTGATTTTCGTTATTTATTGCTTTCACGGTGTAGTTTTTTGGAAAAAACAATGTATGTGGGGTAGGGGATTGAGTAGAAATTCAAGAAATAACTCATTTAAATAACAAATTTTTTCTTGTATTTGTCTGCAGGATGTGCTGCTGATCTAACAATGGCCTCTATATCTCACAGAATACAGTGCTCAAATGATCTGAATATATGTTTCTAGATTTGTGGCATCTGTCAATAAGAATGTCAACAACGATCCTCTAGTACAGGGGTTTCCAAACTTTTCAATGTAAGGGTCACATTATATATTTACCACTTTCATGCGGGCCGAAGGAATAAAAAAAGGAAAAAAATTTAAAAAAGGAATAAAAAAGGAAAAAAGGAAAAAATTCAGCGATGTCAGTCGTCCAATAAATATTTTTTCCAGGCCGTCACTCAGGGATTTGTTTGGCGGCCTGGATGTGGGCCGCAGGCCATAGTTTGGAGACCCTTGCTTTAATAGATCATTGTCTTTCTTCCTTTGCTCATAAATCTTGGATTAATTAAGCAGTTCGTCAAAGCTCTTGATCACAGTGGAGAATGCTTCAGCTATACAGTACATATACAACTTTTCATGGATTTTGTAAAGAAAAAGGCTGTAATATTTTATGGAAATTAGAACTCTTTCGAGAGATCCAAATTTTATCTCAACAATGAATGAGACAGAAGAAATAGCTTTGAATGCATTATGTTATGTGGTGCAGAATTTTCTAAGGAATGTGAAAACAGAAAACTGTGAAGAGATAGTCGAAGAGCTACTTATGAGCCTGGGAGATCTCGGATTTAGAATGAGTGTCAAGATTCCCTATTTACACAACATTCAGACAATTTTCCGGAGAACCTTGGAGATGTGAGCGAGGAGTAAGGGTAGGGTTTTCATGAGGATATGAAAACAATGGAAGAACGGTACCAAGTCAGGTGGGACTCACACATGGCGAATTATTGCTGTAGCTTGATGAGACACAACCCAGAAGCTGTATCACCCAAGATCAGGAAGTTCAGATAACAGCTGTTTGTCATTGATCTGCGCACCATATACATATATTTTTATATTTTTTATTTTAATTCTGTCGCTATATTTTATTTCCTGATCATGGACCTTGTAATCATGGGCATTCATTGATTAAGAATATACAAAATGTAGCACGAAAAATCACTAGTTTTGATCATGAAACCTTCGATTATAGGCAGATGATAATTTTCATCATAATTGAAAAATGGTATGTCGAGACATACCATTTTTCAATTATGATAAAAATTATCATCTGCCTCTCGAAACCCTGATGTGGTAGACAAAAACTAATATCAAATTCGAAATCAGCTCAAATTAAGTTAGATTTGTTTCAAAACATTTTCCCAGAAATATAGGGTTGATCAGTGTTATGTGGCAAATAAAAGAAAATCGAAAAAAATTACTTTACGCTCAAATTCTCTTGATTTAAAGCTGTTGTTAAAGCAACAAAATTATAAATTCTTTCTACAAATCAAATATTAGTGCTACACAAATATTTCAGCATATTGTTAAAGATAATATGAAATATCATTAAAAAAAGATATTGCAATTCTGTTTTTCAACTTTTTTGTAAACATAGGAGAAAAATTGCTGATGGTATTTCTACCACCCCAAGTGACTACTTGGAATACTTTGTAAATCCAGATACTCTAGTTCACACTAATACTATTGAGCAAAACTGGTATGCGCTGAAGCGATGAATACCAGAATCACGTACGAAAGGAAAATTTATGAAAACGAATTTATTAAGACACATGCTGGGCGTTAGAAGTAATGGAGATAATGAGCTAGCAACTGTATTGAGTTTGATGTTTATCATTCCAATTAGCTCATTAATCTCTTTTCAATTTGTAAAACTATTCATTCGGACTAAAAATTCAATGATTTGAGCGGTGTTCGATGTCTTTTAGTGTTATATGCTAAGCAATTAATTCAATTTTAATTAGTATTGAGATATAGGTTATAAATTTAAAATTCATCTAAGGTCAAGAAATTTTTCCTTGTGAAGTAATTTTCAATGCCAAAATACAAAAATATTGATTCAATATATAGTTGAACCTTAGTTTTACAGTTCTTCACAATAAAACTAGAAAACTTCAGGAATGCTTCATTTTCTAAATTTAATAAGATTCATTTCCAGAGATAGTTTTCTAACGAGAAAAACATTTTTATACTTCCTGACAGGTTCTCAGTCACATTGAAATGTTTTCTACCATAGCAATCTTGTTCGACGTCTTATTGATGGTAACAGAAAGTCGTTTCTGGCATGACATGCCTAAAATGATATTGTACTCATATCTATTCAACATACTTATCACTTACCCCATATAGATAAGCAATTAGTCCGGGTGAAAGCGATGTCCGGGTGAAAGTGATTCACTGAGGAAGTTGAGAATAAGTCGCTCTGCCCTCATCAAATTCTCACTCTGTAGTTGTGGATCAAGTGATACCATACAGTATATTTTCGCAGCGTCCATGCATTGTTGGGGAATGAAGAAAATTATATCGTAAAGAATTGAAAAGTTATTGAAATACATGAATAACATTTTCTCATGTGTTCCCTGGTCATTTGCTTTTAATTATTGATAACTATTTCAGAACCAATATAATTGACTTTTTGTTTTCGTTTACTTGAAGTAAATACTTTCTATTTGCAACTAGTCCATTTCCACAGGGTGCCCACACTGTGTCAAAGAACCTCAACACTAGGTTGAGAAAATTTAAATAAAAATACAAAGGTTAAAAAGACACAATTTCTAATGTATTTTAGAAACATTTCTGATTTTAGAGTGACTTCTGGAAGGAATGTATTGCACAAGAATCCAAAACAATTTGCAAAAAATAGGCATTATGTTGCATTTTGACATTAATCTTGCAGTTAGCAAACCAGTTTTACGCAACACTAACTGAAGGAATTTAAAATACAAGGTGGCATTGACATAGATTAAACATAATCTTAAATTGTGGTTGTGAGCACGGTGCACGGGAACTGCTGCCACTTGGAGGTCTTTGGTTGATTGTTGCTCTTGTTTTGATTGTTAATGTGGGTTTTGCCAAAAACATGAGATAATAGCATAGATGCTCTCTTTAGTGAACTCAGCTGCTGCAAATTTCTTCATGTCCTGCATCCAATGTGCATGTCTTGCGTTCTAACTGGTCAGGTAAGTTTTCTAAATCCTTCAAGAATTTTTTTAGCAACACATCAGGATTAGGTGTTCCTTTCATAAAAACTTTATTTGAACAATGACTGCCTACACTAATTATTTTGACAAGATATTCAACAACAGACATTAGGATTGCATATGCTGTCTATTTATTAGTATTGTAAAGAGGTATGTCATCAACGTTCATTGCTAAACTAATATGAGATGCACTCCTAACTTTGAAATTTCTTTCAATTCTTTTGAACTACTCACCCAATGAAAGTGCACGTCCTCTCCATTGCACATGTCACTCCACATCTAGCTACATCATCTTTACTGTTACAAATTGACAAAGATCTGTTAATATTATAAGTCGTTACGTACGATTCACGGCACGTTTTTTTCAACTCTTTTTGGAGAAATTTAGTGGGATTTTCTGAGGAGCTACCTATGTCACTGATTGAATTTTCTAAGCAAGCCACAATCCTTGTCTCTTTCTGTTTCTTACCTTATTCATAGAATAACTTTATAATTCTATTCACAATTGCTAAGCATATTTTTGGACTTCAAAGCTTATTTCACAAACTTAGAACGCCTAAAACCTTCGTTTGAATAACGCGCGCGTTGTGAAGTTGTGATTCATGCAATCACCATTGGCCGCCGAACACTCTGGCGGCGAAATGTATGCGATCAGACAAACTAGTTATATCTTTCTGCTATTTATATAAGTCAATATAACCACTTCTTTGGCGGTCAAAATAATCAAAATTTTCTTTGCTATGAAGTCATTGTTGAATACATTCAATTAAGTACTGCAAGGTGGGCAGTAATTATTGTTGGTATAGTGATAGCACGGGCGTTTTATGTACTTGATCTTGAAGTTGAGGGCGACAGTGTCGGGGCCTTTGTAACAGCCCACAATTCCCTCCGCAATCTTCACAATATTCACATAAAAGAGTTCAGGACCTGGGTACCAGACTTGTTCAATAAACTACTCATGATCGACCAATCTTTGTCATTAGCTGTGTCATAGGACGGCATCACTGGAATAACCAGAACGTCTAAACACTTCCTTCAAGCATAACGGATAATTAAAACCCACTTTACATGACTAGCTCACACCAGTCACTGTCTCTTACTCCAGGCACGTACAAGAAAAATTTTCATGGCTTCAATGATACTCAAATTACACTCCTCATCCAATCCAGCGAGACAGCTCATACCATACTCAACTTCTGCATGTCTGGTATACCAATCATTCTCTCCATAGTGCTCAAACACCACAATCATAAAACTCTCCTGTTCTTGCTCTTACTCGCTATATTCCAGCACAAAATGTTTAATTGTTTCTTCCAATCCCCTATCACACTGCCGAGATAATTTATTATTTTTATTCTCATTCGGCCTCCACGTGCGTCTATTCACACTCAATGACTTAAGCTCATTGTACACCAGCGGCATGGAGCGACGGTTATTGAGCAACGGTGAACTTGTTCCAGCTCCTCCCACGAGATGATTGAGTGTCAGTGCACACCGACTTGCTTTTACATTGTCGCTCAATACAACGCTCCCTCCCTGGAGACAGCAATCGTCAGTATTACTCTTGCAATACTCACAGAATAACTAACAGAATAATTGGCAGAATGATAACAGAATAATTTGCATAAGAGAAATGCTAATATTCTAAAGAGCTTTAAAAACACCCAATTACCTTAAAAAAACATTAAAATGGAATGAATATACGAGTAAACTCCTTACTTATTCGTATGTGTGCTTTTTATATTTTTTCCTTCACGAGTATTTTGAACAAACTTCTAATGAAACCTGAAGAATGTTTTTCGTGTATTTGAAGTACTTTCCCTTAGAACAATGTACGTAGCGTATTTTTACTTATACTATAATTAATTTAATGTTTACATGCGCAGTATATATTTCTTTGATTCTTTGAATAGTGACAGCTGTTTCCTATATTGGCCTCTCAGTGTTTGAATTTTCGCTCAAACTATTTCAATATCATATTTCAGGAAGTGAGATGCCATACTTTTATAAGCATCTTCTATGGACACCGTTTTTGTACTATGAGGGCTTAACGTTATTCCACAAACATAGAAGAAATTTTTTATATTTTTCGAGGAATGCAAAAATTTCTCCTCTGTGTATGTCATAATTGTATGTGCTCTCTACAGTCTCAAATGCAATAGCTCGCTGTTGACTGGCGCAGCACACCGCGAATATTTAGCATGCTGAAGGTTACCGCTCCTCACCGTGAGCGTGGCCATAAGGGCTATTTTGCACTGCTGTGGACGGAGCTTAGTTGACTGGCGGAATGGAGCGACGGGATGAAGTGCGAAAAAACTGTCAATGGAAAAGGTCCTTTACACTTCACAGCAAAAAAAAGGTTGGCTTTCAAAACTACCATCATAGAACAGCTCAAACTTAGGTACTTCTTTTCGCACATACCAGATTAGTGTAGGCTTTCGCGTCATGCTAAGCATTCACTTATTCAATGCTTATACAAAAGTGCATGATTGTAGACTTTACGTACAATGCCTGCATTTAAAATTTAGAAGTTGCATTTCAATTTCTCAACAATTTTAGCCCTGCCATAAGTAGAATTATTTTCCCTACATCAATGCGCATGTTTGTCCGTTCGTTCTTTCGTGTTCTACGCCGTGCTTGTTTCTTATCAATTGATCAAGTCATTTACATATGTTGACTACCGGAATTTTAAGTTTCCATAGTTAGGAGCGGAGCGGCGAAGGGATGTCGAGGGAGTTGACATTTTATTTCTACAACAAAATAATTGCCGTATGGGTTGACTGTGTGAAGGAATTTAAAATATGAAAATAAGCAGACAAAAATATTTCCATCATGGCTAGCATACCTTATCAAAAATAACCTGAAATTCCTAGCGTTCTCTTAAAAAATCGGAACATATGCTTGTACTCAATATATATAATTATTGGTGATTCACTCATTCAGAAACATATAACTCTCATTTTAATTGTCACAGTATAACAATGAAAAACGGAAATGAGACTATCCTTTTCTATCGATATTTTTTGCGTATTTACGAATTTAACATTTGTTTCTTTCTGTGACCCTCCAGTTCTTCGTAAGCAGCAGTGTCTTCAATGTCTATCTGAATAGTATTTACCGTTGCTTTTACCATCTATATAATTTTTCACATAGCTGCGTGTTTTTTCTTAACAGAATACAGATTTAAGATGCCTAAAGAGATGAATGCAAGAATTCGCCAGATAAGTTTTTTTATATATGTGGTTAAGGCAATACAAGAGACAGTTGACTCAACGTGTAAATAAGAAACTTTGTGAGCTGTACTTTGGATGTAAACTTGTTGACCAGTTCAGAAACTGGGCACTCATAAATGTAGTGTTAGAGGTACAAGTTCCCTTACTGCCTGGATGAAAGGCAAAAGGCTGGCCTCATGTTTGGCGTACCAATTCTCTGGAGGGAGCCAAAGGACCGCTCTACAGATTGCTACTTCTGCTAAAAAGAAATTAGAGGGAGGTATTCAGTGTTTATTTTCACAGTTTTTATATATGGTTTCAAGAGATGTATCAATAAAACAGATCGGAATACATAATAAGTTGTACTTCCATTATTTCAGCCCGAGATCACTACTAAAACTATCCATTTCTAGTCTGATTTTATTTTATTTTCTTGCAGATCGCCACGGAAAAGGCGAGAAATCTATCGTGCATCCAGGTCTTCTGTCTGCTATTACCCCAGTTCTACATTCAAGTGATATTCCTGCACCAGAGCAGCCCTCTGAATTACCAAGCGATGAACCGAGCAACTCATACAATTTAGAATCTCAATATACAACGTATACGACACAACTTGAGTCTGATGAGACACCACACCTCATCATCCAACCAGAACTCAATGATCTAGTTCATGATCTTACACTGCCTAAGCAACAAAGTGAACTAGCCTCACGCTTACAACAATGTCACCTGTTGGATGAAGAAGCTGGATTTACAGTATAGGAAGCGTTCTGCAAATCTACAGGAATTCTTCACTTTGGAAAACAAATTGATTTATTGTAATAATATGAGAGGCCTATTCAATACCCTTGAGCTGTCCTATGAACCCAGTGAGTGAAGGCAATTCATAGATGGACATCAGTTCTGCTGCACATTGGGAACACTATGCCTTCAGTTCCAGTAGCTCTCTCAGTCATTTTAAGAGAGACATACGACGGCGGTCCGATAAGTACTTAGCCTCACCGCCTCATGGCACCCTTATCGCAAGAAAAATTTAATATTTTGTAGTACATTCTTGAAGACAGCTACTGTCGAAATTTCAGCCGAATCGAACTCGTAGTTTAGTTTTGACCGCGTGTTGAAGCGAGCGTTTCCGCGGATTTTCGAAAAATGAAAAAAAGACAACATTAGTTGGTGATTCGATTATTTTTTTTTTTGAAGAGAAATCGTGCAGCGAAATCTAAGAGCGCTTGGATGTTTTGTACGGTGACTCTTCTCCTTCGAGGGTGACCGACAAAAATGGGTTTAATGAGTTTAAACGTGATCGCACGTCGGTTTTTGATGAGCCACGCCCAGTTGCCCCGAAAACGGCACCTACGGAGGATATCATGATTGAAATCTACGATTTCTTATTGGCAGCCTGCCGATTTAAGGTGCACGAGATAGCTGTGACAGTAGGCTTTTCAAAAGAGTGCGTGAAATATCCTGCATGAAATTTTGGACATGAGAAAGCTATCGGCGCGATGGGTGCCGCGTTTGCTGACTCCGGACAACAAGCGCTACCTTGAGAACTCTTCAGAGCAGTGTTTGACGTTGTTTAAGCCCAATCTGAAGGAGTTTTGCGTCGTTTCGTGATTGTCGACGAAACATGAACTCACTGGTTCACACCAGCGATCAAGGAACAGTCGAAACAGTGGAATCCATCCGGCGAACGTGCTCCGAAGAAGGCGAAGACTGTCCAGTTGTCCGGGAAGGTGATGGCAACCGTTTTCTGGGATTCACAAGGTGTAATCTATATCGACTACCTGGAGAAGGGCAAAACGATCGTAGGGCTGTACTATGCCGAATTTTAGAGCAGATTTGACGTCAGATTGCCGAAAAAAACGTCCCATTTGTTGAAGGAAAAAAATGCTCTTCCACCATGACAATGCACCGGTGCACACCTCCGCCCTCGCCACGGCCACATCGATCATCATCGTATTTTGTTCTTTGCTTTACAGCTCTGATGATGGAATCAGAGATTCCGAAACGTTTGCTGTTAAAAGAATGTTCCCTTTTATATTGGTTCTTCTTTTCATTTTATCAGGTGGATTAAAGGTGTCTTCGGCTAAAGTTCTTAAGGCTATAGCTGAAATAATAGCACCGTACATATCTAATATTATCAACCATCTCTTTTCAGGGAATCTTCCCCAACTCTCTCAAAATTGCCAGAGTGACCGCTATTTTTAAAATTCGTGATAAAATTTCATTTATAATTTTATTCATATCTCTGTACTACCAATTATTAACAAAATATTCGAGAGATTTGAGAACAAAAAAGTGTTTCCTTATTTTGTCCAAAAATCTTTTCTCTACGACCAGCAATACGGTTCGCGATCTAATGGTTTGTATACGGTTTGCGACCCTTTTATATTGGTTCTTCTTTTCATTTCACGTATTAGATTTCCCAAAAATCGCCCTTTTAATTTTATAACCCCCCTGAATTATTTTCAAGTTGTTTATGCACGTAATTACATCGGAGGGATTAGTTGGAGCGAAACGAAAGAGTTGTGTTCGCGAACATGGTTCATGTATTGCAAGTGGTCTGTATAGGTGCGCTAGAAACACTATCAGCTTTATTTTCCCCTATGCTTACAAAAAAGTTGTTAAACACTCTTGATATATCTTTTTTCTCGTGATATTTTACATTTTCTTGAATGATGGATTCAAGAGTTTTCGTAACATTATTTTTCGGTTTATAGCATGAATTAAGCAGGCACCAAGTTTTATTAATATCAGTTTTGTACTCAGTAAATTTACGCGTAAAGTAGTTTTGTTTCGATGTTCGTATTTGATTTGTCCCATAATTCCTGGATCTGTTGTACGTTTCTTTAGATAGTTGTCCTTCGTATAGTAACGCTAGGTACTCTTGAAGTTTCTTTATATTGATCACGATATCTTCAGTAATACAGAGCTTTCGTCTATTTTTCAGTGTAATTGTGCAGGTGTTTATTGGACAACACTGGTCGTATGCTGTTTTTATAATTTCAGTTAAATTTTTGTATTACTTCATCAATGTTAATCGCATTATTGGCCTGTTGATAGATAGCCAATGAAATCATTTATTCTTCTAGAACAGTTCGCATTCTTTTCAAGTTTTATTCGTTTTGACAACGATATGAGTAAGTTTCAGCCTGCAGCACCATAGACATTTTTCTTACAAAGAAACCCCGGGAAATGGACCGGCATGCCAAATTTCGACCACTCGCCCGGACTATAACTTGAACACAGTCTTTCTCCCTAAAAGCAGGGTAAAAAAGGGGTAGTTTTCAGAGCGCTCTAACTTTTGAAAGAATGCATCTATCTACTTCAAATTACTTATCAAATGAAAGAATAAGACATTCTCTCATTCTCATATTGTACACACAACCACGACCCTAACGAATTTCTGGAAACTGCAGAAATTTTTCGATAAGCCTTTTCGATTCGCGCGCAGTCAAAAGACTTAAGTTGACCCTTTCGTACACGTGCGTTGTCAAAACATCTGAGTTTGCTCTGTTCTACATACGAAATAATAGTATTCTCAACGTTACTTTCAATCAACACACCATATCATTTGCATTTGTTGAAAAATTCGATGCTAAATATAAAGGCCGGAAGCACATCGAACTAGACCATGGCGTATAGGACGTGGACCATATAAAATTTCTGAACCATTTCATAGCGGAGGAGCATAATTTTAATTCCTGAAATTACAGTCTTGAAACGATGCAGGGTATTACTATCATTTAATCAATCAATTAATCAGTAAAAACCAATACCAGAAGAAATGTTTCTTACCTATAGCTACAAATTGAAAAGGAAGAAATGGAATAAGCCCGTGAAAACTTAGATTTACAACGTTAATGTTGAAGTGGGCGCACCGTAAAAGTTTGTTGACTTGCAATAAATTTGGAAAAAGAGAACACATAACATTCTGAAAGAATGTGTTAAGACGTTGAAACAATTACATTCAGAATGACATAACCTCAACATGAATACATTAGCCTGTGCGATTAATGCGGAAATCGAAGCGGGAGAAAATGCACTAACGCCTAAATGACCTGTTTCGCAGGAGAAAGATTTAAAAATTACATACCATTAAAATCTGCAACACTGACATAATTTTATAGAAGTAGTTAAACGTAAATATCAATAAATATCATATGAGGATTGGTACTTTACCAACCCAAGTGGGCGAATGAGCATTTCAATGGATGAAGGTATTAATGAAAAAATAGGAGAAGCAAGATAACACAAAAGCTTATTTTGAGACAATACCCATGAAAAAAAGTCAAATAGTCGAGTTCATGGTTTAGCAAATGCTTGAAATAAAAACAGAAAGAGTTTTCTAGGTTTGAAAATAATTCAGAAGCACGGGGCAAAATCAAATATCAACTATATATACAGACGCTTGGGTCGAGTTCCACATGAACCTAATTAGCAGAAGAGGGAAAAATAAGAGCTTTTATGTTCGAAAGATATGCCTATATGTGAAGATGACAATGAGAGTAATGATAGAATACTTGCATAAAAGAAGATTTATATCAAACACAAAATATTTGGTTTTGTGTTTCTATGTTTCGAAATTTGGCCCTAATATAGGTTTAACTTCGTTCACCGCGGATATTAAAAGGAAATATCATCTGTGAAAATTTCCGGGAGGAATGACTTTGAAAAATTTGGAGTGAAGAGGTCAGTGTAGCTATCAATAAGCAGCATTCTGCCAATAAAAAATCAGAGAATAAAATTAACCTTCAAGTGATCCGATAAAATTAATTAACCTTGAAGTGATAACTAATATAAAATTAACCTTGAAGTGATAACAAAGATCCAATATTTGATTAGGTGAAGTGTATTACTTCAAGGTGGAATTTACAAGTCGAGAAATATAGTATTAGCGAATAGCGCTTTGGTATTTTACCTTAAAGGTAATCGAAAATTTGGCCAATGTCGCCATTTTAATATGTTAATACAAGACAGAAATGCATTCCGGCTGAAGTCAGGATTTTAGTACACTTTTCATTGCCTACACTAATGACGATTTAGTGCTGTACTTGTGCAGTACAATGAAGTATTGCAGTATGTAATTCCCACAAGGGACTCGTGAAATGGCATGGTGCATTCGACTGGGACTTTTACATTGGTACTGAATTTTTTATGGGCCTTTGCCAAATTATAACAGAAAAACGTCATGAATGTGAACATGATTGAACTAAGTCATTGGAAAACAAAAACAATAATAATTTACCTCACTTTCATATCCTTGCTTATATCAATATTTTCCAAGAATAAAAGCTAATGTTTTCCCTATTCTATCAAGGTATCTGGAACTCCAAGCAGCCGCTTTACTGGATACTTTATTTGATTTTCTCCTGTGCTTATGTACTTCCATTAAAACCTAAAATTTGATTTTTACTTCCCTTGCAATCATTTCCTCAACCCTTTACTCAGCTATTCGTCTTTTCCTCGCGGTTACTGCCTCAAAATTGAGTGCATTACTTTTTTTGTTTATATTTTATTTAGGAGTTCAACTAATCAAATGGTCATTCACCCACCTGGTTTGGTTTTGTATCTTCTCGAAAATTATGTTGAATGACTATTACGGACAAATATTGCTGGTAAATTAATTTATGGCGGTGCATAACAGATTATTATGCTCTGTCTGTTTTTATTCTTACTTCTTCGAATCAGGTAATTTAGGCGTTTACGCATTCACCTCCGCTACGATTTTTCCGTTATGTTTTCCATACAAACTAATGCGTTCATTTGAAATTTATATCATTCATAATGTATCTGTTTCGAAGCCTCAACGCGATCTTTCAGGATGCTCAGGTTGTTTCGGTTACATTTTTTTAAAATTTCTTTCAGTCCAACAGGCGTTTGCGATGCATCTAGTTCAACATTAACGTTCTCAGAGTATTCACAGGCTTATTGCATATTTTATGTAGAATTCATGGCTATCGGTAAAAAAAACGCTTTGACATTTCGGCCTTGACATTTGGTACCGAATTTTCCAAGAAGCTTCAATATGCATTGAATACAATTTATTTTTTCCATTCAATCAGCTTTTTTACAAATGACTCGGCAATTGCCTTGTGTTATAGTTTATGTGGCACTTCTTAAATCCTCATCTAGTTTCCCATGTTTCGCTAACTTGTACGCGAAACCCCAACCCCCATTCACGTCGGAGTCTTTATAAGCCCTAGACAACTTAGACCTGGCGCTCTCGTTCTCGTCACCTCCTTGAAGTAAACACCTAAGAAAACGTCTCCGAGTTTCATTACCACGACCAAGGCCGCACCTCTAGCGGCACAAACTCATAACGAATTAGAACCGCATTTTTTTACTCCTACTTGCCGTAGATATAGTCACTGCCGAATTAATTATTGTTTTGATCGAATTTATTTCCTATTCTAATTTGAGCACTTTAATTTTATATTCAATCAATCTTACAGCCCAACGTATAGATTTATCGTATCAGCTTTTTGAAGGTAAAGGTTTTATTTTTTTATTTGTATGGGCTCATTCGCCCACTTGGGTTGGTTTAGTACCAATCCTCATATGATATTTATTGATTTTTACGTTTAACCATTTTTTATGAAATAATGTCGGTTGTGTAGATTTTAATGGAATGTCTTTTTTTACCTTTCTCCTGCGAAACAGGTCCTTTAGGCGTTAACGCAATTGCCCCGCTACTATTTCCGCGTCAAGTTTTTCGTACAGGCTAATGTATTCATGTTGAGGTTATGTCATTTTGAATGTAATTATTGCGACGTCTCAACACATTCTTTCAGAATGTTCATGTGTTCTTTTTTCTTAATTTATTGCAGGTCAACAAACTTTTACAGTGCGTCCACTTTAACATTAACGTTGTCAATCTAAGTTTTCAAGGGCTTATTCCATTTCTTCCTTTTCAATTTGTAGCTATAGGTAAGAAACATTTGTTCTGGTATTGGTTTTACCTGATTAATTGATTTTTTAAGTGATAGTAATACCCTGCATCGTTTCAAGAATGTAATTTCAGAAATTACAATTATGCTCCTCCGCTATGAAGTGGTTCAGAAATTTTTTATGGTCCACGTCCTACACGTAATGGTCTAGTTCGACGTGCTTCCGACCTTGATATTTAGCATCGAATTTTTCAACAAATGCAAATGATATGGTGTGTTGATTGAAAGTAACGTTGAGAAGATTATTATTTCGTATGTTAGAACAGAGCAAAGTTAGATGTTTTGACAACGCACGAGTACGAAAGGGTCAACTTAAGTCTTTTGACTGCGCGCGAATCGGAAAGGCTTATCGAAAAATTTCTGTAGTTTCCAGAAAACCGTTAGGGTTTTGTGTTCAGTAAGGGAAAAAGAAAATGTTTAATTCTTTCATTTAAGAGTAATTTGAAGTCGATGAGTGCATTCTTTCGAACGTTACGAGTGGAGCAACCTAATTTTTTTGACAGCGCACGAGTCTGAAAGGCTTATCGATAAATTTCTGTATTTTCCAGAAAACCGTTAGGGTCGTGTGTACGATATGGGAAGAGAAAATGTTTCACTCTTTCGTTTGAGAGTAATTTGAAGTCGATAGATGCATTCTTCTTTGTTTGCGATAGATGCATACAGTATAAGCTGTTGGAATCCTAAACACAGTTCCAAGTAAGTTATAATCCGTTTACTATTCATCATCAGTTCTATAAATAGTCACAATATGTTCACGATTTATAGTTGCACCTTCAATGATGTTCGAAGACACGTGTTTAGATATGTGCGTAATGATGCCTCCGCTACATTTATTAGTACGTAGTGAATGATGGCTATAACAGTTGTGTATTTGAATCAGGTCTCTAGTGTAGTCATCTCGCCAACTTTAGATAAAGCTAAGAACATCAAAATTGAAGTTCTGATCAGCTATTGTACAAGATGTTCAAACTTTTTGCATAAATGGACCCACAGTTCCAACATAATAGCAAAAAATCAGTGCAGGTTGTTCTCATCGATTTATTGAATCTTTTAACTTTGATGTATTCGCAACTTTACGTTTCATTCAGGTTTGGAAGCAGTCTATTAAAATGATTGAGATCTGGGTCAATATTATCAAAGTTATCAACATGGTCAGTCATAAAAATTACTAAACAGTAAGGAATATGTAACCTAGAGGAAAAAAGAAAGTTAAAGATTCTAGATAAAAAGAAAGACATTCCTACTTATAACTAAGTTGAAAAGTATAAAGAAACGAAAGCACTCAGAGATTTTTAGCCTAAAATCTAATGTGATTTCATAAGTAGTACCCACACTCAGTCTATGAACGAGAACATTAGGGATCATTAATTGCTTATTATATTGTTACAAGGCTGTCATACCAGTGGTATGCGCATATAACACGTAAGACGTAGCATAGGACTAAATGGATTTAAATCGAGGTGACAGTGACATTATTTAGCATGAAGACCTTGAGTACCTAAATCATTCTCAGATTTAGATACACATGTGGTAACACCCAAACCGAATTTGACTCCTCGGTAGGAGTCAGACCGATCACTGGACTTGTCTTTCAATAACAAGCACAATGCAGCTGTGTTATGCTTTGGAAAATGCGGGCTAGAATGTAAATTGGTAAACAAAATTTTCGCCGATCTGCGTTCACCTCTTCATTAACAAAATTGCCTTGAGGAAATTTCTGGTGTCGTCCGAGTCATAATTAAAAATGACATTTGATTCCACATGGCAAATTCGAGAGTGGGACTGTGACTGTTACTCGTGGATAACGATTTAAAAAAATACACTCACTGCACAAATGAATTGGAACCATATATTTTGGGCAAATGAGGATTCATTTCACCAATGTGTTTAGTGGTTAAGAGCACTGTGATGCAGCCTTCACTCTCGCTACATAGTTACTCCTCCAAAGTTATCCCTTACAGTTACTTGCCAATATTATTATTCTTTCAATGACAAAAAGTCCCGGTTTCTGATAGAAGAACCTGATTCAACTCCATGAAGTTAATTTTTCCATAAGTAAGTCCCCGGGACCTTTATACCACTGTTTGTCATTTGCCACGAAGTTATCATGGTTTTGCATTATCACTCTCAGATTTCAGAATCTCTTTCACGTGAATCTCTTTTCATACCTTTCATGAAGCTTATGCAATGATTTACATTAACCTTCTCGCCTCTCTGATTCATGTCCTTCCTTCTGTTCGATTTTTGGTTAACTAAAATCTTCAATCTCACGTACATATGGAATGATAAATGACAAGTTCTCAAACAATTCTCGAATAAACAAGTCTCCAAATCCAATTGTTCATTAAGTACCAGAAAAATACACTACACAATTCCTTGACGATGGATTTAAAATGTTTTTCCTAATTATAGAACACGATAATGTATGTTTTAAGTTAAAAAGTATCGGCTCATATTCTTTCAAGTGCATCTCTATGAAATTCTCGAACTGTATAATTTTTTATTAATTCAGAAACCTGGTTCAGAAATAATTACGAAAACTTAACGTCACAAAATTTTGAAACTAAACGGTATATTATACTCGTAAAAATGATGAGTGCTTCAGTCGGTATACGAATAATCGTGACATCTTTGCACATATGTGAAAAAAATCCGAGTTACTTGCTGCAATGATTCAAAAAACATAAATCCACTCTATTTGCGTCCAAGATCACAATATCAAAAGCAACCAAGATGCTTTTATTAATGCAGAAAATTTTTTTCCTGATGGAAATTCTATCTCAATTACCAAAATCTTTTGCGGGTCACTCCCTATGGACCTGAACTCTTCTTACAGAGAACAGAGTAAGTGTTCTGCGTGAAGAAAGGGCTGCTTTCCAGCTTGTCGTCGTCCCTCACCATGCTGCCGGCGTGCATATCATTAAAGTCGATGAAATCATCGACATCGAAGGCGCAGTCGGCCACTTCGGAACGATCCGCCCACCGGAGCGGTCCAGCCTCTCCCTTGCTCACAGCCCACGCAGCGGTAATCCAGGCGTACTTCGCAGCGAGGGGAGAATCCGTAACACCTGCCAAATGAAACCAACATAAGCGCAGAAATCTCACTAGTGACAACTATTCCACTGCTGAAGCCGCACCGAGTTTTTCATCAAGACATCAGAGTGGAATGTTTCAGAGACTTCCACAGATAAAATGCCCAATTTAAAATAGGGAACATATAATTCTCATCTCACACTTTGTTGCTCCAAAAATTAACAAAGCGATTACATAATTCCTTATTTTTATGAAAGCATGTGATCTCACACGCGTAGCATGTGATCTCACACGCTCATCGCCCGTCGTACCTGTGAGTGTTGCGTTCAAGTATGACAGGTTTACGGCTAAAATTCTTTCAGTGCTGAGGTGTTCATAATTTTTCTATAAATTTAATATCGTAACTAAAATGTTTCCTACTGTATTAGTATGCACACAATCTAAGAAACATTCAATGAGAAATTTGAGAGTAGTACAGAAAAGAGAACCGATTCGAATAATATTGATGGGGTAAGTATCAGTTTCATTTTAACAAATGTAATGAATCTTCAGTCTCATGCTCGACAAAAACTAGGAATTTTCAACTCGAGGCGCGTTATATGAAAAAATTCTTATAAAAAGAAATAGAAATTTCTTCGCTAAAACTAAAGATGAAACGTGAGTAATATTCAAAAACTTAATTCTTAGAAGCATTAAATTGATTGCATATGCTGAAGAGCTTGAGCGTACGCGTAAGGCCTACTTAGGGGGAAGCCTCGTTACTTTACACCAGTTGCCTCAAGCGTTGATGAAACTCTCTCTCGTCGGAGTGGTGGCGATCACCAAAAACAGACTGAGCATGACGATAGTAAAAAATACTTTGAAAAACAGTAAAATCCGAAAGAGCACGCCACTTGGAAGGTCGTGCAGCTTGCAAGTGTTGCAATCAACACAACTGTGTAAGTAAATTAATATATCTACCATGATGTAAATACATTTCTATCTGCTTCAAAAGATTTATGGCACATACCATACTACCTGATGCACGTATTTAAATAACTGCAGAATAATTACGCTCTTTAGTTAAAATAAGTTTTGCATGTATGAAGTTTCATGTTATAGTCAGACAAAGTAAAATATATGAACACTCAAATTTCGTTCGGAATGATTGGAAGTGCAGTTGTTAATGTCACAACCGTGAGTGCACGACAGTTGTTGGCGACCAGAGGTAGAAGTCAGAGCGGAATTCATCTCACATACCTTCTCAATTTTATTCATTTAAACTTAGAGCTGCAATACAGTTAAATGGAGGCACTAGACAGTTTTTTTTGTGCCAAAATCAAACTGAAGGGGTCATAACTGAATTTTCCTCTCGCTCGGAAATTATGTTGACCAAAAGATTGCCAGCCTCTGTAGGTATCTAAACACACATGACTGTGTGCTGCAAAACAATAGTGCCAAATCTATCGTCGTTCATTAAATGTTCAACGTATGTAACATTTTTTCCCACAACTATGCAATAAGCTGAGCTAACCTAAGACAATCTGTTAACATAAGGCAATGCATTCCTGAGACGAAAAAGCTCGGGGTTACTCGACAGTACTGGGATGTATGAAGTAATGTTTCAATTTAGCTCAAAACTGCATAAATATTCAAATGGTGTTTGTTGCGTGCCGAATATTTTTTAGAATAAAATTATACAACAAGGAGCCAAAGGCGAGTCGATGTTAAGACATTTAACATTTGCTATCACGTGATTTAATTTAATTCATGTAAAAATTTGAAGCAATGCCCTTTCAATACTTTTTATAATAATTCCATACGGCTGATTTTCCAGTACTATGGAGTCAATCGAAATGACTCAGAATCTTCCTGAGATGATCGACAATTTAATCGATCAAATTTATGGCATTTTGAAGTATAAACTGTATAATTGCACCATATCATGTCAAAAAACATAGATCATTTTTATCGTCCGTTTTTTCAAACCGGCCTAGAGCCTCCAGCTCTTAAAATTCATATTTGCGCCTTCGACAGATTACTCTATTAAGGAGATCATCCGGGGCCCTTGCGATGTCATGGTCATTTTGCATGTTTTTGTTGTAGAAGGTTTACTTTCACAAAAGACATATACTGGCCAATTTTCAAACGAATCGGACGAAAAAAGGTCTCAAACCCGGATGATCTCCTTAATCATGTACCTCAGGTCGTGAAGATCGGGTTTGCGGCAGCTACTGCTTTCTGGAAATAAGACAAATGAAAGTTAAAAGCTAGCTAGATATGAGATTAGAGTTAGAAATGAGATGAGAATTTAGTAACCTGAGACAGCCAGCACAGCATCTGCACGCTCCTGTCGAGTCTAGATGATGAGAGGCTCCCCAGCCTCGCCATCATACATTCTCCTCTGGTTCTGCCAGGTGCCGTTCATAGTTTTTGCAGCGGTTATCAAAATGGGAGCCTTGGGAGCGATGGGGTCACACGAGGAACGATCTGTAGAGTGAAGTATCATTGAATCGCGGGTCGTAACTATTAATGTTTACAAATAGTTTAGCTCACGAATGAAAGATTTAGACATAAATAAAAATGATTGCACCAGTACAAACAAACCTGACGCTGATTTGCATCAAACAGGTCCCAAAAATAGTATTTCTGATTAGTTTCCACTAACGAATAGCAGACTGAAAATAGTACTCATCCGATGAGACAGATTCGACTGGTCAACTGCACTGGGATTTTCAATTATAACAATACATCGGTCAATTGCAAGATGTTATTGTTTGTCTACTGCCGATTTTGAGATGTATAGGGTACTATGTATTTGATTCACTAAGAGTAACCGTCTTATCTCATCAGCCGGAGCCGGAGATAATATGAAGCGATCGGTGGAGAAAGGGGCTATGCGCAGTTTTCAAAATTTTACAGAAAAGGTTTATAAAGTTTTCCAAATAATATCGGTAACTTCAACTAAAATGAGTGGATATTCTCTGGATGATACAATATTTCTATTTAAGGGGGAATTAAAGCTGATAATTGATTCCAATACTTTGATAATGTTAGGTTAATCCTAGCCTAAAAAAATCAATATAATACAAATTATTATCAAATGAGAAGCAGATTATATGTTTAACCGTTTTTAATTTATAAATAAGATTTAAAAAGGTAAAACGATTTTCCCATCAGATGGAAAATGAACAAATAGACGTGAACAGCTGAATGTCTTTAAAAGCTAAGCTTCGAATTTCATTAGGCCGTACACTGGCGTCTAGCTCATCTTCATTTTCCATAGCAGCTGGAGCTGCTAGGAAACTGCATAGCAGTGTAGGAAGTAGCTGAAGTTGTAGGTTTGTGCTGTCCTGAGAAGCATTTGTTGGCATTAGTTTTGTTTGTTTCATGATATCTTTAACTTTTTCTGCGGATATTGGAATGCAGCAAATATATATTACCTTCAGTGTATGGTGTGTTAAGTTAAATGAGTTTACATCCTACGGTTTTCTCGCTTTATGCAATCTGAAGTTAGAGCCACTGCTTTGCTTTCCTGAATAAGACTGTGTTATAACGTAACTTTCTCTGTAGTTTCCATATAATATTAACTTTCTAGCATCCGAAAACTTACATGTTGCTACCTTCCGCTGCGTAACGATTTTCAAAAGTTCAAAATCTAAAAAATCAGATTCATTCGTTTTCGTTTCCATGTATCTTTTCCGGCTGTTCAGGGGTGGAAGCTTTACTTTTAATTTGAAATTCAAGAACCAGTTAAACCAAGCCTAGGCTTATAAGCTGCACGGAGTTGCTTTCAGTCACGTTCTACGAGTAACACTAAGAAACTGTTATAAATTCTAATCTGCGCTGCGAGCACGTCGCCTTACTTGTTTTATTTTAGTTTTGGAAATTTCATAGGAAGTAGAGTAAATCGGATTCTAATATTTCACAGATGCATTGATCAAATGTTGAGAAAGGTATTCCACATAATAAGCAAAAAGATGAGAATATGACCCTCATCCACCGAACGCGTCATATGATGTACGGAAAGTGATTATATATATAAACTAAATTCAGGCAAAAAAAGGAGAGCTATGAGAATGTTATATCGTGATAAACTTGGCAATTTTATTCGTGCTCATGATACTAAATGAATCTGAAAATTAACAAACAAAGATTAGATGGTACAGATACAATGTGCTATTAGAGTAACACAGGTAGAACGCCTCGATGCACAGCTAGGTAAATGCATCGAAAGAGAAGCATAGGTGCATAAATACGCACAACGTATTAGAAGAGTATCAAACGCATCACGTATCAGAAGAGTAACACGGGGAAAACGCATCGTAGGAGTAGTACAAATACCGTTTTGATGTAACGAGATTCGAATAAAGTGAAGGTTACTCGCTGTTCATCGTAAGAACTAAATAATAAAACATAAGATTTCAACCTTCCGCTCGAGTTCAGATGGAGATCAAGTGCACAGGTTCAACTGTGATGTTACTCAAAATTGTCCACTGAACGCACACGTACATCATATTTTAACATACTTTGAGTAAACTCAGGCAAAAGTAGATATTGAGTACATCATTTTCGTAATAAATAATTCCTAATTTGTATTTTCGAGACACTTTATGAGCTGAAATTTGAAACAAGGAGACCGGAAAAAATAAAAACCTTTTATTCGCAATATCGGTGAAGCATGAAACGTTCGTTTAATAACTCATTATATCATAAATATTTTCAACATGAAGGCCTTGAATCGATGGATAAACGATAAGAGGTAGTCATAGCCGTGTTAGGGGTTAGGTATATTGTTAGGATATACAATCCCCACCATGAAAATTTGATTAATTTGTACATACATATATATATCCTGTCTGCAACATTTCCAATAATTCAATAGATACATAAAACCTAGCATCCACTCGCTATTGCTATCAAGTCAGAAAATACTATTGCAAGAAAATTGAACTTAGCTAGGGCTCAGGAAAATGCAACATATCACTAGGAAAATTATTTCAAAAACTTCTTGGCTAGTAATAAATCATAATATACAGTTGTTGCTTGCTAAATAAGTTGGTCAGGCTCCCCGTCACGCTCTTTCAGCCATTAATGGGGATGATTCCCTTTTGGAGGAACTTTTTCATTATTTGGAAGATTAAATTGAAATTGCACCTCATATGTAAAAAAGGGTTTCAAAATAGGGCTATTATTTCTGTCAATGTTTAGGGATCATGCTTCACAAGAAAGAAACTTTCTCATGATCAGGTGTCAAGATCAGATTCCCCCGGCAAAAAAACAATCGAAGTTTAGTTTTTTGAACGTAGCAGCATGCTCTGGAAGCAGTGGACCTGCCTCTGAATACGGAAGATATAAACTATAATTTTAAAATTGAATTTAGTGCATCAACATAGGAAAAATGTACGAAGTGTTAACCTAGTATACAATAGACATGTTCCATGAATTCAATATTGAATCTAGTTACAATAACATGTATAAAAATCTGTAAATTGTGAATGCCAAATACCAGCTCTTTCCACTCACGGAACTTGAGCAGCGATATGACGCCTGACTGCTACTTCAGAGTGACGTTCTGCGGTGCGTCGTGCGTCATGTAGCACTCAGCTGCACGTTTGTCGAATGACGCAGCTGTGCAGTTCAGTTCTACGAGGCACAGAGTTTTGCACGTGCCTGTGTAGCAAGAGGAGGCTAATGGTGGTGGAAAATAATCACTAAGACACTGCACTCGTTATTCTGATAAAAATTTAACGTGTTTCAGTGAGTAAAATATTCCCGAAAACGTTTTTCAGCATAGGTTTTTTAACACGGCTACCCAGAAATAGTGTTTTAAAAATATTGTATGCCCCTTTAGGCAAAGATGTGTCTACATATTCATGTGATATCATAAAATAGGCCGATTTCAACCTTGCTTCGACAAATTTAGACCTCTGTTCTTAAGACATGGTATTGATTATACCCTTGTTTCCTTCAAGCAAACACTTCATGCACCTAAATTTCTTGCAATATTTGAAGACAAGCATTTCAATGCTAAATTCAGTGGAAAGTTATAAACAGCGCAAGCTCAAATTTCTTAATGGGAGGATTTATTAAAAAATTTTTACAAATTAGTTCACAGCAGTAATCAATCGGTTTCTGTTATAAGAATGAGTTGGTTGTGTTATTGCTCCCAGGAAATTAGACTGAGATTATACATGCTCTTATTTCCTGAACTCACATGTCGTCCGCTAAGAGTGGCGAAAATTCCGTCGTTCTTATTTTGCCTAAAGAGAGTTAAAGCTCATCTGTTTAAAGCTTAGTCAGAAAGTATTTTCATATCGTTTAAAAATACTGATATGAGCCTCGCACCAAAATTTATTTACCCAGTCCTCTCCTACTTTGGACTCCAATCAGAGAAGCTGAGAACAGACCTTACTAGAGTTAATCGCTAGATTTCAAAAAAGTTTTTTTATCCTTCATTCAAGTGCTTAAACGAGCACATCATTGAAATCTTTCTCCAGTTCTAAAATGCGCTCGCTGCCGACTGAAATGCGAATTCCTTCCATCAAGGGAGGTAGTTGTGCATGTCGTGCTTCGCAATACTTGGGTTCGCGTCACAGCGAACCGCGTTGGGTTTAAGTGAGGGCTGCTGACTCCGCTGATCTCAGTCATCGAACTGTCCGTTTTCGTCGCATTCTTATATTAGGTAGCGTTGCAAAAATGGCTCATGAGTTGCTATTGATTAGGTCAAAATTCTAACTCCGTGTTTGACAAATTTTGCTTTCTGTACGTCAGTTTTCTTACATATATAACTTAAACCCTTCTCTTATTGGAATACAGTTAGCATACCGTTTGAAAATTGTAAATCGTTGAAGTCTATATTTATTCGTTTTATTCTTTCAAAATTATTTATTAGCTTTTTCCTTTTTCTCTATCATTTTTTATCGAAAGCCTAAATACTTGTAGTAATATGTTTTGAACAAACATGTTTCCCTATTTTTATATTTCAAAAATACTAATTGAAAATAAGCATAGCGTCTGAAACGTAATAATAAAATGCATATCTTAAAAAATAATGAACTAGTTTTCGTATCTCACGTATATCAAATCATTCATCAAAGAACTGTAGTTTGATGTTTTCATATGATATTCAGTGGCGCAATAATATTTTCATTAGAACAGAAGCTGGAATTGATTGTTTCACGCAGAAATGTACTCACAAATATCTTTGGCTGCCTCGACCAGGCTGTGGTTGTGTAGGACTTGCTCCCGCATGACCGTGTGGAACCGAGCAGCCGCTGTGGCTGCCACCAGCAGCACAGCCAGCAGCGCGCAGGCGTGGCGGACCATTTCCCTCAGGATCTACGACGGCACGAAGCAATACGAGACTAATATGTATTATAATCACCGAATGAGACGTGGAAAATCCAAGATTTACGTGAAAAAGCAGTTAAAATACAACTCGAAACGAAAATAGAGGCAGTGTAATTTTTTTAAAATTAGCATCTGCCTCTCGGAATAATTCATTTAAGGTAAAGGATATTGATCAGGATTGTTTAAGTTTATCGAAACTTGCTCAAGACAGTAACGAATAGCGATGAACTTTATGATTTACTTTACATTATTAGCTGCATCCAGAATAAAACACTAATCGTGGGCTACTCCAATTTTCATTCAATCTACTCGACACAGTTGAGCCTGTGGAAATAAACTGGTTGTACTCCGAAGCGCAACTCGTCAGCAACATCACATATTCTAACTGATGCGACAGAGTAATACCTAATGTAGTGCCATCATAACCTGAGACGACAGGTTTATCAGTGTACAGGTTACGAACAGATACTGATCATCAAATATTTGACTTAGCGCTGTAATGCCGAGAAGTGAGTTTGAGACTAATCACGGGAAAAATTAGAGTGAATGGATGAGGAAATTTGCTGCTTTGATTCCGAAAAACTGACGAAAAAATAAGAACATCCAAGAACGCTTCATGACACAGGAAGAAAATATCAGTCGCCTATTGACCATCACACCAGCACCACGTGCCAAACTAACGAGTAACCTTCTTCAATTTTCTTAGGAAATTAGACCCCTCATAATTACCGCGTAACAATGATACAAAAGTTTTTAAAGGTTTCAAATTACCTAACAGAGGCCAACAGTCTGGAGTGCGCTTGTGCCTTAAGATAGAAGAGCAATCAAACATGTACGGCGAAATCAAAAAGTCAAAGTTGCAGCACAGGCAAAAACAAACCGATGAACTTTTACTATCATACGAATGATTAACGACTCACAATCGGTTTCATTTTGTTAGACAGCTGATCAATCTTAACGACTAAACCCAAAGACCACAGATCTGTACCAAGAATCCTAAGTAACTTTACGTTTGTGTACACAAGGTGATAACTCAATGTTCATAGGAATCTGGAATTCCTCGTAAATATTTTTAAAGCGCTAAATATTTTTTCAGCCCCAAGCCTTTTCAAATTGACTACAACTGATGGTCACACTCCCGGCACATGTATTCGGAGAAACAACCGAGGTAAGCAACAAACCCTAAGCGAGCATCTTCAATCCACTTCTCGCAGCAAGGCCTATAAGTTCCACTAGACTGACATCGGTGAATGTCCCTTCAATTTTGCGTAAAGAGGAAACCAGCAAATACCCAACAACTGTCGCCCTATAAACCTGACATCTGACGTTAATAACAAGGAAAGCTAACCCAAAATACGAATGACAAAACATCAATCCACAAAATTCATTGCATACACTGGACACGGTTCCAGGGAAGGGACGTAGATGTTTTACAAACCTTCTTGTCTTCATTGAAGAAGTAAACTGAATTTACCACGATACAAGAATCGTTAATCTCACCTATCTCGACTGTAAATAAGCATTCGATCAAATTCCTCCACGAAATGATTTATCCCATGAGGAAAAATCCAGTTTTTCTTGAAAATTCTCTCGTCTGCGACAAAATTGGTTCACATGTCGGGCTTAAAAGCTAACGATTCATGCGAGCAGAACAGCTATAGATACGCAAAATTAGGGGTCCTGTCTATGAAAACTTTCTACACCCAGTCTTCCCAGAAAAACCTCACATCACTTCCAGACTTATCACACCTATAGTGTTTGAAACGAGAAACCCACATTTAATTGATACGGCGACTAACAAATTTTTTACAGTCTCGTCTAAACAAGTGAACTTAGATTCATCTCTAAAATTAACATCTTGCCACTAATCGTCAGTTCGTGCCAAATGTTCGTTTGTACCCGTTTTATTTTTTCAGACATGAACGATTTCGTCGCAGCTGTCCGAAAAAACGAATTCCTATTTCTTGAAATAAAATTGTTCTACCCATCAGGTTTTTGAGCGACAGCTGCTATCAATACTCGTACTAAACAATTTGTGTTGACTTCTATGATGAATCAATGAATTCAAAAATAATTAGAATACGAATTTTTTACTTTAACACATTCATTGCGGTATGACCCACCGGTGGGTCGTAGTTAGGTTTTTCCTGCTGCGAAACGACCCATCGATGTGTCGTTTTGAAAAATTCTAACAACCTTTCTAAATTATTGGTATTTCCCAGGTCCAGTTAATGTTTGATATTTACAAATTTGCTAATCAGTTTTGACTCTAAATTTAAGTTGAACATTGAACTTCAGTTTAACACATCGCAACTAACGTGTTAAGCTATTAAAGTTAGTCTCGCGCTTTTTAAAGTTATATTAAACATTGTCGATTTTGGGGTATAGTTCCCATCACTTTGCTCGCGACTTTAACACGGAACGATATTATAAAAGAGCATGGCAAACAAGAGGACACTGTAACCAAATCTCAACTGTACCAGTTTTAATGTCTCTGGAAACATAAAAAAACAAATTCATAGGATTATTCGCCTATGAAACAAGGGATTTCTCATTCGGTAACGAACGTTAATATGAATATGTTAAGACCATTAATATGAAGAACCCTATTGACTATTCTATACAGACCGTTTTGATTACATTGACCTCTCATTCGCTATGCTCTGGTTCCTGGTTGTGATCAGTGACGCCGCGAGACTTGTGTAGGAGCCAAGCGTGGACCATTTAGTTCGTTCGTATTGTATCATTTTACTTTACCTGTATTTCACTTCCTGAGTTACACGTAAAACACGTTCACTTCATGGGCACGTATCGTTGCTCGAAAACTATGCTCACAGCAATGGCAAACAGTGCGCAGATATATAAAGACTATTAGCCTGTGACATGTCACATTGCATTAATCCCAAGAAAATGGACTTGTCTTTATAATTTGTTCTCGTAGATGCACTAGGCTGAGGGTTTTTCTCCAGGATCATATTTTTATGTCTCTTGAGTACAGTAAAAACTTAGGTGCAGGATGATTATTATTTGGTAATTTTCATATTCGTGAAGAATACCAGATTGAAGACATAACAGGATTTTCATTCATTTTTTTTATTGCCTCCAGTTATTTTATGAAATTAAAATAAAAAAAACTTTGAAATCAGTCAAAACGTAATTAAATTTGATGTCTTCACCTCGCTAGGCAATTTAATTGATGAGTTTTTACTTTATTCTGGTTTCTCTGGGTATAATTGAGAGACATTCGTTGAGCTCACATTGCCTCTGACGAATACAATGTATATGCATATATGCTCAAGACGCTGTAGTAGAGAGGAGTAACCGTGTTGTCAATATTTGTAATTCGGTCTGTACAGATGTAACTATTATTTTTCTCTGCGATACACTTAGTAGCAGTAATATCTATTCATATAGAATGATGGTGAAGCTAAGTGACTAAGAATTCCTATTTAAAATTGTTAACTTGTATCTACCTTTTAGAACACGAACATTTATAACGTAAAGTTAAAAAATTGGGTATGGACCTCAAACATTTAGAATCCCTTATTTTCTAAGCCGTAACTTGTCAAATTCTTGTTTATAGTTCTCTCCAAATTAATTTTTTTCCTACATTCAATACTAATCAGTCATTTTGAATGCCATAAAACATCAAATAAATTCGGTTAGATTCACACGCGTACGAAATTAACGGGAGGAGAAGTCTTATTACCATTAAGAGTTTCCAAAAAAGCTGAAAAAGTATGTAATACCTCATGAAATTAATTATCTAAATTCATCAGGATTTTTACATTGAACGATCGCGCCATGCGCAATTCTTGCAGCCATCTCGGGAAATTCTTTCACTTTCTTAAAATCATTGTCTCTCCAAACCTTTTTACCCTTTAACGCCACGGTGAAAATAGCCTCAACGTATTGTATTTCTTCTTAAATTTTTTCCCCAGTGTGTTCTTTGGAGTTCAATGCCGAGAGGCAGCTCCTTCCTTATTCTAATGTCGGTCACTACCTGATACCAGAGTAAGTCTAATGAGGGTGGTTATGTTAGCGGTAATATGAATAGAAAAATGCTGACATTAAAGGGTTAAGTCCGTTGTCAGATTTAGAACAGTTTGCTACAGTTTTATCTAAAACTTGTGCCCCGACACCGACTCGGCCACTCTCAGACATTTATGCCATGATTGTTGAGCAGCTTGGTCTGGTCTGCGGATTTGACGCGCGATGGGTTTCTGTTGCTGAAACGGCTTTGCTGTCTTCTTTGACTGAGCTTTCTCTCGAAGTTCAGAGAAGTATTTAAAGTTTTACTATTTCTTCCTGCCTAATTACTTTTTCCATGTGAATTTCTTACGTATCAGCTCGAGAAATTGAGCACAAAACCAGATTCACTGTAAGAAGCGGAGTTCTGCAGTCTTAGTTTCAGGTCGGTATCCGCAATATAATATTTTCATCGTCTCAAACCATTGTACATGCGTTTGACAGCTAGCTGATCCCCATCCTCAATAGGGCCACATTCCAACTGAAACCTTTCTGAGCCCTCCCCTTTTCAGCGCATTCATCAATGTCTACTTCTATGAAATGTTTTGATCTGATTGATGATATTCCGTCCCTTCTAGACTCGTTTTTTTTACTCAAATCCTCAAATTAACATCTGACTAGTAGAATTTAGTACTCTAATGGTCATATATCATAGGGTGCAGACAAAGTTTCTTTATCTAATTTTGAACCTGAAATACTAAAACAATGTCAAAACCACTTTCTAGTATAGGTAAAGGCTTAAAAATATTAACTGAGGATCAACTTACTTTCTGGTAATTTTTATTTATTTAGCTTTTTTATTGAAATAAATAGTAAACTCGTAACTCCGTTGTACTATATCAAGCGAGTTAGACAGATTATCGAGTTAATATAAAGGAGCTGAAAAACCACGGTTTTTCACATCGACAGTAGGAACTACAGCAGATCGTCAATAAAGGGGCGAACCGCAAACTTTATTGTCCGTAAATCCTCTGTGACTGGCAAACTTTTAATTATAAATCATTTCAGTACCTAAAATTAGTAGATAAGCTCGCGGCTTCAAAAATCAAAATAACGCGTCATATATTCCTGCACATTAAAGTATAAATTAAGTAATTAAAAATGATTGTGCTCTAAGGCTTGAGATTTAAAAATAATTTACCTCGCCTTTTCTGTTGTTTTAGTATTATCGGCTAATGTCTAAATTTCTTTCAGCATAAATGCTTCCTTTTTTTGAACACTGCGTGTTGTCAATCCCTCCCACATCTCTTAATGCCAGTATTATTTGGACTCGGGAATTTTGCATTAGTAGGGCATGCAGTAAGCATGTTTACTCCAATTACAGCATGCCATACTCCTCGGATCTAATTACTTACTAATAAACCTTTTCTTTCACAATCAGTTAATTATTTTCGATCATCATACCCTCCACAATTTAGGTCATTTGTGTACTCGGGCAGCCTCATGTTTCAATGTAAAGGCTATATCGTTCAAAAGGTTTTTTCCAGCGCCTCACCGCTTTTATTCTCGTTTGTCAGAAGAGTGTTAAGGAGATCATCCCAGGCCCCTGCCAGGCCCTTGTCGGTCCGGTGAGCTTTTTTTGTTTTGTTGTTCGAAAAGGACTCTTAGGTGGTGGACTATTCGGTCTTAAAATTTTACGGCGCTACGGACAATAGATCCCTTCCCCCCAGGGGGGACAAGGGGACAAAAATCTTGAATTTTCGACCCCATATGAAAAGAAAACAAAACGGGAAATGGATAATTTGAAAATTTACTTTTGTTAGAAATGTTCCAAGGATTCTAAAACTGTAGTTTTGTTCTGGCATAAAAACTCAATGTGGAGATACGGTTTGAAATATCCAAAAAAATTAACCAAAAAGCCAATATGTCCAATTATTTTCAAAAACTAAAGCCTGAATCAAAAACATGAATAGAAGAAATTGTGTTTCTTTTCAAAAGATACATCTTATAGTCAAATATCATAAGAATAAGACAGCAAATAAAAAATTTCACATTTTAAAAATAAAAGTTATTTTTTTGTTTGGAAAAAACAGTTCACAGTGTGAATATGAAGTTACGTATGAAAATTATCGAAATAAAAATTAAATCTGCATTCAATTACATAAATTGTCCATTAAATTACGCTTCAACAAATATTTTGTTATGACTTATGCCCAAAACAAAAACATTCATCATTCAAACCGTATCTCCTTATTGAGTTTTAATGCTAGAACAAATCCAAAGACAGTTTTTGAATCCTTGGAACATTTCTAACAAAAAATGAAGGTTTTTTCCAAATTTGAGGAAAAAAAGTTATGTAGCTCTAAACCCCAAAATAATTTTTTGTCATGTAATCATAAAATATCACTTATCACAAAAAAATCAAAATGTTAAAATTTTCCTCCATTTTCTTGTTAGAAATGCTTCAAGGATTCTAAAACTGTCTTTGGTTTTGTTCTAGCAACAAAACTCAATGAGGAGATACGTCTTGAAATATACATAAAAATGTACCAAAAAACTAATTTTTCGTAAAAAAAACTAAGCCCTAAATCGAAAAAGTGACACGAGTAAAAAAAGTTTACTTTCAAAAAATACATTTACTGGCCAATTTTCAAACGAATCGGACGAAAAAAGTTGAACAACTGGGATGATCACCTAAAGATTATTTTCGTATTTTCTCCGACCTACAGCAAACCTGAAGAAAAATATTTTGCTCTCAGTTGACTCAACCGCTGTCAATGTTAAAACACCAATTGTAGTATTTCCACCAATAAGATTTATAGATTTTGAATTAAGAAATTTTCAAAGCCCAGTGTGCGGAACTCTTTGTATCGATTCCTTGGAAACATACTATTTTTCTTCTTTTCTATTTTCTCTCTCTTCCAAAATAATCAGCCGTTAGTGCAAACGACAGACAAAACGAATGAGATTAACAAAGCAAAATCCTATTGATTTTAGGGTCGAAGATAAAAATAATTATTATGACATGTTGTATTCAACTGATGCTTATTTGAGGGAAGACGGTACCATAAAAGCAAATAGGGGTGAAAAATATCTTAAATTTATCAAACCCTTCTATCATATAGTTCAACGAAAAAAAGCTCAAGCTGCAGTGGAAACAATTAGATCAGCAAGTCCATCAAGCCGTGAATCAAGTCGTGAATCAAGCCCTGAACCAAATCCTTTAAGAAACCGAAGAGTAGTAGAATCCTCAATTTTGAGTCGACACCAAAGTCCTTCAACAAGTCAGAGACCATTTTTTGACCCGTCACGAAGGTTACTTTTAGACCAACTCCTACTCCTATACCTTTTCTTACATCTTCTCCTATACCTCCTCGTCATCCTCCCAGAGAGGATTCAGACGTTTCAGGATCAGGTATTATTGTATTACCATCGAACATCAATGATCTTGTAAAAAGACACCAGTTATTGCTCGGTTCGTTTAACGCTGGAAATACAGGAGTTTTTAATAAACTGCAAATACTCACACATGAACTCTTAAAGCGAGGTCTGTTAAATACTACTGAAGTAAAGATGTTTGGTTTGATGATTTATTGTTTAAAAAATGGAATCTCAAAGCATTGTAATTAGTGAAAGAAAAAGTGACATAAGTATAAATTTTAGTCCAGCAATAGAATTGAACAAAAATAAATTCCACGAAATGGCACTGGTTGGGTTAGACATGTATCATTCTATTCCTAACATTGACGAAAATAATAATAAATTTCATTATGAATTAAATGGTGTTGAAAATGTAATTACACTTCCAATAGGATGTTATGAAATAGAAAGTATAAACGAATTCATTCAAAAAACATTGGCAGACTTTATTGAAATCAAAGCAAATACTAATACTTTGAAATGCGTCATAGTTCTCCATTCATCTACGTTAAAAGTATTTTTCAATAAAGAAAATCTTTAAATACAATGTTAGGATTTGGAGAAATTATCTTAGAAGGTGTTGGAGAACATGAAAGAATAAATATAGTGAACATAATGTCTGTTAACGCAATACTCGTTCATTGTAGAGCAATTAACAGCTCATACCTTAACGGTTCTTTGCATAATATTTTATATTCCTTTTTCCCAAATGTCCCACCAGGATATAAAATAGTAGAAAATCCAAGTAGACCAATTTATCTACCGATACATCAACCTTTACTCTATGATTTGAGAATTTGGCTTACTGATCAAAATTGAAATGCTCTGAATACTAGAAGTGAAGAAGTAACTGTTCGATTACACCTAAGATCTAGAAATTAAAATAATTTGATAAAATTATCTTCAAAAAATGGATTCTTTAAGATGGAATGCAAATATTAAAGTTGATGAATCAATTGAAAAAATTGAAACGCATAACTATGAACCACAAATAGGTACTGATCTGAATCGTGAACATAACGATATCAAGATCATTATCCAGAATCAAGATCAGTTTGTATTACCTAGTAAAAGTTTTATATATATAAAAGGAGTTTTGAATAAAGAAGATGGAAGTGATTAAAATTTCAAAGATGAAAAAATAACAAAATCAACAATGGATTAATGCATTTGTTTGATAGAGTTTCTTACAGAATTGGAGATGAAGGAATTGAAGGTTATAGTTACCCTGGAATTATAACAACTCTAAAAGGATTAGTTAGCTATCCCCGAAATGTTAAAGAAAACATGATATTTTTCTGGAGCGTCGATACTAAGAAGAATGAAAAATCGAACGAAGGATTTAGCGATCGAAATGACTACTTGAGTTCAGCTAATGGAAAATTCAGCGCTGCTATCCCACTTGAACATGTGTTTGGATTTTGTGAAAATTATAAGAAGGTAATTTATGGAGTGAAACATGCTCTGACTTTAAGAAGAGGTGATAATTCTAATGCTATATTCAAATCGGATGAGAAAGATGCAAACCAGCAAGATAAAGTAGTTGATGGTAAAATTACTATTACAAAATTAATTTGGAAAATGCCAGCTTACAAACTGTCTGATGAGTATAAAATAAAGCTATATCGTCAAATTAAGGATAAAATAACATTCCCTATTCCTTATTCGAATAGATAATTGGAACAACCAATTGTAAACTCTCAACAGAAATTCTTAGATTGGACTTTAACTCCAAATTCAGGATCTCAAAGACCTCGATATATAATTTTAGCGTTCCAAACTAAGAAAGCTAATTCAAAAGCTGTAAACAATGCAACTTTCGATCATTGTAACTTGACGAATGCATATGTTCAGCTAAATAATGAACGATACCCTGATCACAATTTACAGATTGATTTCGATTCTAACAATTATGCTACAGCTTATAAGATGTTGATAGATTATGTACCTAATGAAAATTGTGCTATCGAATACAGACACTTTAAATATTTGTATCCCATCTATGTGTTTGATAGCAGCAGACAAAATGAACGTATCAAGGAAACTACAATTGATATTAAAATTAAAGCAGAATTTAAAAACAATATTCCTGATGATACACATGCATATGCACTGATTCTATCTGACAGAGTAATTCGATTGCAATCTGACGGTGATAAAATGAGTTTAAACTACTAAATATTAAAATATATTCACATAATAATGTTTAAAAAATGTATTGTGTAAAGTGTAAGAAGAAAACTGATACTGATAATCCTCAATATCTAATTACAAAGAACAATAAGATACTGGTCAAAGGTATGTGTATTATTTGTAAAAAGACAAAGACTTCTTTTGTTTCTAAAGATACTGCGACGAAAGGGGGTTTTATAATTACAATTCCAGCTTTATAAGCTGGCCTTGGGGCTGCTGGCTCTTTGGCGGGAGGTGCTGCTGCAATAGCATCCGCAGGTAATAAGAATAAAGCTGATGATAAACTCTTGTCAGAAACTAAAAGGCATAATGAAGCAATGGAAAGTAAAAAAGGTACAGGTATACGGTTAACTCCGAGAAAAAAACCTTGTGGAAAGGGTCTCTACTTGAAACCGCCAAAAAAGTAATACCTATTAAAACCATTATCTAAACTTGATTTAGAAAATTACATAAATATATTGAATATTCCGAATGTTCGAGGTATTTACATGAGAGATGCTTTACCTAAACACCCTCTAAAAACTGAATTCGGAATCCTAAATTTAGACACTGAAAAGGATTAGGAACGCTTTGGACTTGTTGGTATAAGAAAGATAACATATGCTATTACTTTGACAGTTATGGCTTGATTTATCCAATTGAATTTAAAGACTACTTAACAGACTGTGTTGATATTATTTTCTCTACTAAAAAATCCAGAAAATAGGTGATGAAATTTGTGGACATTTATGTCTAGAAATGCTGAAGCCTTTAGAAAATGCAAGCTTTCATACAATTCTTTTAGATCTGTATAAAACCTCAACTAGTTTTTAGAAAATAAACTATAGTTAACTTTTTTTCTTTAAAAAATGTCTTGTGGAAATATTTATGCGGCAAAGTTGGTCATTTTACCTTCCTGTAAAGAAAATCATGAACATGAAAATAGTGAAAATAATTCTGAAGAACTTTTGCATAATGTAGAGCAAATAAAAAGTTTACTTAAAGATTCTAATATAGAGTCATTGAAAGACACTATTGAAGCTCTCAAAAATGAAAGAACTGAATTAGAATCAAATATAAACGAGTATGATGAGAAATATGTGACTCTGAAAACAGATTTACAACTTAAATTTTCTGATGTAGACTCAATCGTTAAAATCTTAGAGACGTTAATTTATGATTTATCTGAAAAGTTCGGTGTTCATGAACCAAAAATTGCTTCAAGTGATGAACGACTATCAAGCATAGACTCAACATTGATGAAGAAAATTGATGAAATTGATGCTAAATTTGAAAACATTGATTCAAACATAATCAATCTAACAGACGTAAAAATTCCAGAGATTGGGGACAAATTGAAGAGTCTATAGTCAGGTATTGAAACTAGAATTGATGAAAAGCTCTTAGTTAAAGAGTCAGCATTAACCGATCAGATTAAAGGAGTTGAAGCTAAATTTGAGGTTGTGGACTCTAAGATAACCAATTTGATTGATGTTAAAATTCCTGAGATTCAAGAGAATTTGAAGAATCAAGAGTCAGTTATAGAAAATCAAATGGATGAAAAACTGGAGACCTTAGAAACTAAAATTAATGATCAAATTGATTCAAAATACAAATTAGTAAGTAATAAAGTTGAAGAACAAGAAATTAGTATAATTAACGTTGTGAATGAAAAAGAAATGAGCTTGCAGACATCACTTAATGATCAAATTGGAGAAAAACTTGGAGAGTTTAGAATCAACACTGAACAATACTGTTGAAGAAAAAAGTAAAAGCTTAGAGGCACAACTAACAGAATTAAGTGATAGAAACCTTTTTGTTATGGAAAGAACTGTGGCCTTAGCACCCTCGTTTGTTGAAGTTGACAATAAGCTAAAAAAATTAGAGTCAACCATAACCTCATCCAGCGGAAAAAAATTCAATGATCTTAACAAAATTATAATGTAATTACGAGCAGAGTCAGTCCCGTTAAGAAAAATAGAAGAACTAGCAAATAACTTGAGTGATGTAGAAAGTCTTTTCCAAGAGTTTTCTAGAGACATTATTTCAAATCAGAATAAATCAGTCAGTTCAAATTAATGCTTTAGAATGAAACTGATAAAAATGTAAAATTAAACCAGGAAGTGGAAAGTTTGAGTGACCGAGTAACCAATTTGATATCAATGAGAGTTAGAGAAAATTTAGAGAATTGAAAATTCTATGTATAAAAAATGATAGGCGTAAATATTTTTGGACAACAAGGAAAAAATCATTTTTATCTCCACAACCAGGACCTCCTGGAATAGGTTTTAAATATCTTGATGAAGATCAAAATTTCGATTTAAATAATAGAAGACTTGCAAATATTTCTTTTCCAATCGAAGAATTTGACTCTACGAATAAAAAATATGTTGACAAAGTTTTGGAAAATTTGAGGCTTCATCTCAGAAAATATATAGAGGTAAGAGAAAATCTTATCAATGAAATTTATCAGTTCAGAAGTGATTCTATACAAGCATCTATAGATGAGAATACTACAGGTTTTCAAGAAAAACTCAGTGAAATTGTGACAAATCTCGATGAACATAGTAGAATATCTGACGAAAAAACAGAGGTTATTCGAACTGGTACTTTAGAACACACAGACTTTTTGAAAAATGAGATAAAGAGGTTGGAAGAAGAGGTAATAATACGTATGAAATTAGACTACGCCTATCTCGAGAGAGTATTCAACGACATGAGTTCATACATTGAAACTTTTAGAAATAATCTCCATGAACAGGATAGAGAAACAATCATAAATACAAATGAAATAGAAAAATTGAAACATTCATCGCAGAAATTGGAGAATGATAATGCTGAAATCAAAAACAGATTAATATCGTTAGAGAATACTTTGAGACGAGAAAACGTTGAACCGTTGAGCTAAAAAAACATGTTTTTATAAAATGTTCCTGAATGGAGTAATATTAATTTCATATGTAAAATACAGGTAGATTAAGAAAATTGAAATTTATATCTGAAAGATTCTTGGTCGTTGGTGTAAGTCGTTTTGGCTTATAAAAAGTCAAAATTCACCAATGAATAAATCTTCTATCAAATTTTTTTCTTAAATAATTTCCATTTCAAGCTAATTGTGGTGAATTGTGCTCTGATTGGTATTCCCTTTACTACTAAGCTGATTGAAAGGAAAAAATAAATTGTATTCAATGCATATTGAAGCTTGTTGGAAAATTCGGTACCAAATGTCAAGGCCGAAATGTCAGAGCGAATTTTTTACCGATAGCCATGAATTCTACATAAAATATACAATAAGCCTGTCAATACTCTGAGAACGTTAATGGTGAACTAGATGCATCGCAAACGCCTGTTGGACTGAAATAAATTTTTGAAAAATGTAACCGAAAAACCCTGAGCATCCTGAAAGATCGCGTCGAGGCTTCGAAACAGATACATTATGAATGATATAAATTTCAAATGAACGCATTAGCTTGTATGGAAAACATAACGGAAAAATCGTAGCGGAGGTGAATGCGTAAACGCCTAAATTACCTGATTCGAAGAAGTAAGAATAATAACAGACAGAGCATAATAATCTGTTATGCACCGCCATAAATTAATTTATCAGCAATATTTGTCCGTAATAGTCCTTCAATATAATTTTGGAGAAGATACAAAACCAAACCAGGTGGGTGAATGACCATTTGATTAGTTGAATTCCTAAATAAAATAAAAACAAAAAAAATAATGCACATAATTTTGAGGCAGTAACCGCGAGGAAAAGACGAATAGCTGAGTAAAGGGTTGAGCAAATGATTGCAAGGGAAGTAAAAATCATATTTTAGGTTTTAATGAAAGTACATAAGCACAGGAGAAAATCAAATAAAGTATCCAGTAAAGCGGCTTGAGTGGAGTTCCAGATACCTTGATAGAATAGGGAAAACATTAGCTTTTATTCCTGGAAAATATCGATATAAGTAAGGATATGACAGTGACGTTAATTATTATTGTTTTTGTTTTCCCATGACTTAGTTCAATCATGTGCACATTCATGACGTTTTTCTGTTATAATTTGGCAAAGGCCTATAAAAAATTCAGTAACAATGAAAAAGTCCCAGTCGAATGCACCATGCCATTTCACGAGTCCCTTGTGGGAATTACATACTGCAATACTTCATTGTACTGCACAAGTACAGCACTAAATCGTCATTAGTGTAGGCAATGAAAAGTGTACTAAAATCCTGACTTCAGCCGGAATGCATTTCTGTCTTGTGTTAACATATTAAAATGGCGACATTGGCTAAATTTTCGATTACCGTCAATATAAAATACCGAAGCGCAATTCGCTAATACTATATTTCTCGCCTCGTAAATTCCATCTTGAAGTAATACATTTCATGTTGATTATTTTGGACCTTTTTCCGTGGTCCTTGGAAGAAGACGCGAAAAGCGTTATGGAGTGATCTTCACATGCATGTCCTCCAGAGCCGTTCACTTGGAAGTAGCGGAATCTTTGACGACCGACTCGTTCATAAACGCTCTACGTCGTTTCATTAGTCGAAGAGGCAATGTTTCGTCGCTAATTAGCGACAACGGAACAAATTTCAAAGGAGCCTATCGAGAAATGAACGAAGCGATCAAGCAGTGGAACGAACAGAAAATCGACAACTGGCTGAAACAAAAGAACATTTCGTGGAAATTTAATCCCCCTACAGCGTCGCACATCAGCGTCGATAGTTCCTCTGAGTTCATACGAACTGGCTGTTCGTTCAGTAACGCTGAAAGAACGTTTCTCACCGATCTGATGATTCGCTCCCATACGCCGCCGTCTTAGATGACCCACTCTCAAGTGAGCGTCGAATGCGATGAGCTACACGTTGGAAGATTTCCCGGGGAGAATTATCGGATGCTTCGCGTCATACGCCAGTACTGAATTATTTATTCTTCCTCCAACTCTCATCAATCCATCATCGTCGAGGAATGGGGTGAGTTTACGCAAGGGTTCTTTTCTTGCGAGCGTTCGATTTTTCTTTAGGCTTTCTAAAATTGATGGATAAAATTTTTCTTGGACATATTTCAAAATAGCGATTTCAGCTTTTTTCAGTTCACTAACAGTTATTTTCGGAGTTGTTACCGCCATGTGCTGCATGAATTTCTTAAGAAGCAGGAATGCCGCGACGTGAATTTTTAGTTTGTACCAATTTGACGTCGATTCCACTAATTTATCCAACGGAGTTTCGCAGGAATTGATGCTGGTGCCAATGCCTTCGCTTCAGGCTGCAGCTCGGCGTCGCCTGGAGGTAAGGTTTGGTCATAGTTCTGTTCTGCTGCCGACAAGGTCAAGTCATAAAGGAATGGTGGGCCTTTGTTCCACAGGGAGGAATTCATGAGTGCGGCTGTATCCGCACCTCTGCTGATTATATCAGCAGGGTTTTCTTTAGTGTTTATGTAACGCCAATTTTGTGCTGAAGAAAAGTTTCTAATAAAGGAAACTTTGTTGCTCACGAATCTCATGAAGCGGCTCGTTTCGCTTTTGATGTACCGCAAAACTGTAACGCTATCAGACCAAAAACGTACTGAGCTTATTTCACTGCACAATTCGCGCTTTATTCTTTCCGACACTTCCACCGCCAACTTAGCACTGCACAGCTCTATCCTAGGGACAGTCATCAGGGTTGAATTGTTGATTGTAGTTATGAGGGCTTTAGCGAACAACAATGAAGTTTCTGCCGTGCCGTTTCCAAACAACCTTGCGTAAAGGCACCGCCACACCTTGCAACTTCGAGTGCTCCATGCCGCACCGACGAGTTGCCCAGAGCTCTCTCAGCTGCTCGGCTGCATCAGGAGCAAAAGTCTAGGCAGCTTGATTCATGTAGCAGGACGACGGCGCACAGCAGAGCCAGTGCGAGCCAAGCAGGCATTGAGCACGGTTGTCTCGCTCAAGCGCTCACTGTGGTCTCGCTTGCGCGTTCCGCGGTAATCCGAGCGCAGCTGCTTTGCAGAGCATATTGTCGTCTGACGTCCTCCTCCTCTCACAGCTTCCATGCCACTGACTACCGCGCGTTGTCACGCTCTCATCCAAAAGCTGGTTAAGCCGCAGCGGTTGTTCTGTGACACCAACACAGTTACAAGTTGCATTGACATAATGCAAGGTGTGGCACGGGCTTATGCGACCGCGCCGTAAGCAGTTTCGCTGCCATCGCAAAAAATGTGTAGCTCCATAGGCAGCGTCGTATTAACTGTCGTGATGCACCGCGGTACTTCAAAGTTAGGCAGTAAGTTGGCACTTTTCTTCCACTTTACCCAACGAGCGAGCAAGTCGTCGGGTAGGTTGTCGTCCCAAGAAAGTTTACGCTTGCAGGTTTCTTGAAATATCCTTTTCGCTGGAATAAACAAGGGTGTAGCGAGACCAAGGGGATCGTAAACTGAAGCCATCGTTTTCAACATATCTCTTCTAGTTTTCACATCCGCGTTTATAGTAACGGCGAATCCAAGCGTGTCCCTTTCTGTGTTCCAGACAACGCCAAGGGCTCTTTCCTCTGGCATGAGAGTTCTGTTGTCCAGAGTTTTGAATTTTGGAGACAAGTCCTCCGATGAAAGGGTTTCAATGAAGATCTTTGAGTTGCTTGCAAACGATGTTGAATTGAATCCTCCGGTTCCCGCAGTGGCTTTAATTTCCGTTTTCAACGAGATTGCTTCGTCGATGGTTTTGGTACTTTTCAAAAGATCATCTATGTAGACATTCTGAAGAATTGCTTTTCGTGCTGCAGAGCTGTGAGTTGTATCGTCGCGAGCAGTTTGCTGGAACGCGTAGTTAGCAACGCTATGCGAACTTTTCGCGCCGAATACGTGTACGGTTAGTCTGTATTCTACAATCTTCGTTTTGTCGTCTGAATCGAACCAGAACAATCTCATGAAGTCTGCGTGTTTCGTTGGCACCTTCACTTGATAATACATTTTCTCTACGTCAGCAGTAAAGGCGTGCGGAAACTTTCGAAATTTCATCAAGACTCCGATTAGGTTGTTAGAGAGGTCCGGTCCTTGAATCAGCTCATCGCTTAGGGATACACCCGAACACTTGAGCGAACAATCGAAAACGATTCTGATTTTCTTTTTCTGTCTATGATACACGCCGTGATGCGACAAGTACCATGTTTTCCCTTGCTCGCGGGCCAATTCTTCGTCAGGAACCTTTTCTATGAAGCCTTTAACGATCATCATGTTCATGAACTTGAAATAGTCTTCTGAAAGTTTCTCGTCTCTTTCGAGTCTCCTTTTCGTGACCGCAAATTTGTTGTATACCTGATGACGATTGAGTGGGAAGTTAGGATTTTCCTCTCTGAAGGGCAAGTCGATTTCATAGTGGCCGGAATCGAGTTTTCTAATACTGGACGACACTATCTTGGTCCATTTAAGATCTTCGTTTGATGGGGAAACTTCTGTCGAGTCGTCTGCGAAATCCCGTTTGAAATAAGATTCAATTTTCTCTTCCAAATCGTGAACTTCCTTTACCTTGACTCTGTGACAAAATACTGATGGCTTTTCCTTGGCTACAGGTCTGTTGAGAGCCCTTCCTAAGTGATGAAGTGTCGCGAATGGCTCGTCTGTGTTTCCATCAACGACAGCCAAAGGTTTTAAAAGCTTGGGAATATTCATTCCTATCAAGAGGTCGACGTTTGCATCAACGAAGTTAAACGGCACTTCACGGAGGTAAGTGAATTTCTCTATGTCAACGTAAGAAGGTACATCATCCTTTGAGAATGGCCACTCTGAGTTAGGTTTTTGTATACCACAGGAAGTATTACGCTGTTGTTGCAATCCAAATCAGTTAACTGAAGATTATTCACAACCATAGTGTTAATGTCTTTATTCTTTTGATCCATGGTGGTCAATTTCACATAAGCAGTTTTGGCTCCAAGGCCGAGATGAGGCAACAGACTTTCGTTCGCCCAACAATCTGACGAACATGTATCAAGAGCGACGTTGATGATCATTTCTCCTTGATAGTTTTAAGTTTAACTGGTAGTATTGGGCAGAAGATCTTACTTTTCGTTGTGCCAGCCCCAGTCTCTTCAGCAATGGTACTCTTAGATGAACAGGTGCGAACTGGCTCATCACTCTAGTCGGCAGTCGAATCCTTCGCTGGAAAGTATTTCCTTGATGGGTCGTGCAGAACTGTGGGGTGCCTGTTACCGCAAATGGAACAAATCGATCTATTACGACATTTTTTAGAAAGATGGTTTTTTCGTAAACAACCATAGCATAGACCAGCTCTCTTCACTAGATCCGATTTTTGAGCGGTTGTCTTTTTCTTGAAAAAGAAACAATTTTCAATTTTGTGGTTTGATTTCTTGCAACACTCACATGGGTTAAGGTTTTCGTCGTGGCCAGAATCCTTTTCGTCCGCCGAGTTAAGCGAGTTTTGGGTGGATGCAAGCAATACCCTTTTAACTTCCGTTTTCCTTTTCACAGGTGGCTCATCGGCAATATTTCCGAAGAGCGGCTGGCGTAAAACCGCAGCTTCTTCGGAGACGAAGTCTACTAGGTTTTTGAACTTCACAACTCCCGCGCTGCCGAGTATGCTGTGAGTTCGTCGTCTCCATCTATCCCTCAACCTATAAGGAAGTTTCTTCACAATTGACATAATGTCACTTGGACTCTGTAATTGATTACAGTGAGACATGTTTTCGATGTAATGGTGACAGTTTAGCAGAAAAATAGATAGGTCTTCAATTGCTGCCGAATCTTCATTTTTAATAACAGGCCAACTGTTAAGTTGTGAAATATACGCATTCGACACTTTAAACTCGTTTCCATATTCCTTTCGAAGAAGATCCTTCGCTTTTCTGTAAGCCGTGCTAGCTTCGTAGTGGCTACACGTTTGGACGAGTTTCCGAGCCTTACCAGACGTATACTGTTCAAGATAGATAATACGGTCGGAATCGCTCTGGCATTTAGACTCAATTGCGCGTTCGAAGCTTTTGATGAAGCTGTTGAACTTCGTTAGATCGCTGCCATCGAAACTCTGAAGATCTGTTTTAGGAAGCAGGGATCTTTCTTGACTTTGAACCAAGTTTGAAGAAATCTCGTTTTGACGAGAAAGAATGTCGAGAAGTGAAGGTTTTGAAGGGTTGCAACCAATCTCTTCGCGAGCAATGCTTGGACAGCTCTTCGGCAAGCTCGTGGGTGTGCCCTCACTGGCCGATTCGTCAGAAACTGAATCTTTACCAGGATCAGACACACCCAGCTTGCTGAGCTCGCGTTCAAGTACTTCCACTTCTATTTCAGTTTCTTGCTGCTCTGCTTCTTTCTTCATTTGTTCCAGTCTGAGCAGCTTTTCTTCGAATTCTAACTTCTGCTTGTTGAGCTCGCGTTTCAGTTTCATTTCTTGTTCCGCTATTTCCTTTGATCTCTTCAATGCCAACTTTTGAGCAGCAAACTTGGCCTTTTGTTGTGCCAACCGAAATTCAGCAGCAGACGATCTTGATGAGCACCTAGTAGACGCAGCGCAAACCAGACCTACATCGGGAGGTTTATTACTGAGATCCTCTACTTTAGAGCGAAAATGATCAATAGATCCTTTGTGGGACTGCAGCCACTGTTCGAGCTCTTCAGTATCACAGGCTGCGTGTAACGCTTCCAATCTTACGAGGTATTCCGTGTAATGCTCGCGAATCAGCGCTCTGTTGGTCGATGCGTCAGGCAGAAGCTCCTCAATTTCGTTCTGCTTTCTAGTTAGGGATCCCAACTTTGCGGCTGGTTTCCTGGTTTGGCTGGCCTCTTCGCTAGGTTCCTCGTCAGGCTCCTCGGCGTCCGTGGTAGACCGAGGTGGAGGCGTGCGATGCATAGTTTACGAACGGCTTCACACTTTACACGTCAATAAATTTATCACTGCACCACGCATCTTGCACTTATTTTGCAACTAATGTAGGCTCTCTTCCTGGCCTACGACGTTATAGGGGAATAGACTTCCCTTTACCACACGGTTCAATAAATTGATACTAGCTCGTTGCGTGCTCTCATGATTTATTTCAGAGAACATGAACAAATATCACAGTCCTTTTGACGGTAGCACAGTAATAGCAAGCAAATAAAAACAAGTTTCAAAATATTGGGGAATTGCGAGGTGTCTGGAAAGATAAAGAATAAAGCTAAATAAGACTAACAAGAAATAAATGAATATGCATATGTCATCAATATATTTCTCAGTATAATCAAATACAATGTACCTAGAAATAAACAAAGACAATTCAATAGTGAACTACACGCTGGCCGATTGTCACGCATCTGGCGCCTAGAAAATCTACCTAGCATTACCACGCTGGGATAATTCTTTCAACTATCTTTTAAAAAGCATAGACGGCGCCAACATTTCACCTAATCAAATATTGGATCTTTGTTATCACTTCAAGGTTAATTTTATATTTGTTTTACACTTCAAGGTTAATTTACTTTATTGGATCACTTGAAGGTTAATTTTATTCTCGGATTTTTTATTGGCAAAATGCTGCTTATTGATAGCTATACTGACCTCTTCACTCCAAATTTTTCAGTCATTCCTTCTGGAAATTTTCACAGATGATATTTCCTTTTAATATCCGCGGTGAACGAAGTTAAACCTATATTAGGGCCAAATTTCGAAACATAGAAGCACAAAACCAAATATTTTGTGTTTGATATAAATCTTCTTTTTATGCAAGTATTCTATCATTACTTTCATTGTCATCTTTACATATAGGCATATCTTACGAACATGAAAGCTCTAATTTTTCTCTCTTCTGCTAATTAGGTTTATGTGGAACTCGACCCAAGCGTCTGTATATATACCAAATTGAAAATCAAGGACGTGTCGCCGGTGAATTAAGGACGAGACAGTTGATCAAGTATGAATTAAAGGCGAGTCGGCTGTCTCGGCCTTATAACTCTCTCTCCACGCTCATATCTGCGCACGGTCGAGCTCGGATGTGATATTCTAAGCAGGCCAGTTATGATTTGAGGGCTCAAAATTTTCAGTTGGTTAATGGCCGTAACATTTGATGACGGCCATCCGTGGTTTGCAACTATACAAATATCACTGAATTATCGTCCTATAATGGACGGAAGCCATGAAACGTGTGTTTTGACATTGCTGCGTACAATACATCAAGCTTGATACTAGATTTCGCATATTTTTTCAATTTTCATGTTTTTCCAAAATATTGCCACCATTAAAATTGAAGACTTCTCTGTGCTGTACAATAAATGCTTCCGTGCGTTTACTTGCGTTCATTTATTAATTTTCAACATACATTTGTTATGGGTATGTTTTTATTTCATTCTTCGATACCAGAATAGTCAAACATATAACTACAGTCCCCGCAGTATATCTATCTCTCTCAGAAGAGAACTGCTACTTATTGAGAGGACAACGCATGATTTCAAATTGAGAAATGAGATTCAAGAGTGAAATGTGTTTAATCACTCTTTAGTTCTAAATGCATTCTAAGAATTTAATTATAATTTGGTAATTTTTAAAGTAGAGAATAACATAAAAAATTGACAAATCTCGTATCATTGTGATTCAAATTATACCTAAGATTAATCATATTCATAAATTTTATGCTATATCGTCTTATTTGTTATGGTGAAAATATCGTGATGTTGACAATGCTAATTATTTCAAGAAAACCACAGATTTCAAACAGTGTTAAGCGAAAACGTATTTTATTATGACAGTTTCTAATATCAACTTTCCTGACGTTACCAACTGTAGCTGGTAATGAAATTTAAAGGAAACGAAATATCGCATCATGTCTTAAAATTTGGCTAATTACGTTGGAAAGAATAACTAATCGTAATAAGGGAATCTTATATTCTAACAAGTAATCAAATTAATTCTAGTTTGTATAGGTAAAGCAATACAAGTCAAACTTTCCATTGTTCGCGATTCAAGTAACATTGCTTTTTAATTTCTGTTGGATTTTTTTATTCCCTAGGCAGTCGTGCGTAGCTGAAGTCTGCTCTCAAGATATACGAGTGTTTGGAACATGAAAATTATACATAAAACAATGATGTAACACTAATTACGTTCTTATGACATCGCACAAATTAATCTTCGTTAGGAAGAGAGAGAGGAAATGAGTAAATTAGACACTATATCACTCTTGCCTTGTAAATAGTATACTCGTACATGCGTTTTAAGTAAACGTCACATACCACAGCACTTAAACGTAGGCTAAAGATCGGTTATTATTTTTACTCAATTTAAAACAAAGACTTGATCATCTACGAAATACACTGAGAAGGAATATAATAAAACAAACATGTCTGGGAAAGAAGTTGGCAAGTGGTTTGTCATGAGTTCGGTAAGTACGAGGTCAATGAATCGTCCATCAGTCGAAGACCAGTCGACGACCAATCTACAAATCACCCTATTCATGCCAGTTTTGTAACGATATATTCAACAAAAGTTATCTATATACGTAGAGAGGATAAGCGCGACAACCGGCAGGTCGACGCTAGGCTGCCCGAGAGGTATAGGGGGTACAGGAGCAGGGAGAAGTAGGTAAAGGGGGGTAGAAGCTATTTCGAGAGCTAGTCCAAAATACATCACATATACGGGAGTTGTTGTAAATAAACAACATAGCACAGAAAACAGTGGGTTAAAAATTGAATTTCATATGAGTAAGAAATCAGGGGTTTCTGGGTTTATTTTAGAGATATATGCGTAGCAATATAGTGAAGCAAGGGACACGTCAGTATAGTGAGGTGACGCTTGAGGGTTAGCCAATCGCGATACGCTACGTCACTTTCAGTTTTCGCGGGTGTAGCAAAGCCCACGGAGCGCATTCTTTGTTCGAAGGGGCGTATAAATAACGCAGAGAGAAGGCGAGCCGTTCTACTCCGTCGATTTACTGACTCAGTGCAGGATGTAGGGATACGAGTTCTTCGAGGGGGAGGTGAGATATTGTTCTTTGTTCCTTGAAGATTCTCATGCAGCTTATTAAATTTGTGTTCATAAAAAGAGTGGAGTGATTTAAGTAGAAATGGTTGACAATTTTTATTGTGATTGAAGTTGTTGTCTAGGTGGGGCGCAGTAATTTTCATTGTTAATATTGCAATTTGATCTTTGGGTTTTCATTTCAAATCATCCTCGAATTGTTCTCGTGTTTGGAGTTCACTTTAATGACGGGAATGAAAGAATTATTGCATTATTTTTAGAGGGAAATCAGAATGTTCGTGTCTTATTGAACTATTGAAGTGTAGGCTAAATGGTTTTCATGTAACTTATCTCGAAACAGAGTGCTTTGTGATTTGTTTTGTAAAGCGGGGTGAAATAATCCAATTATTCTCAGAGGGAAAATAAATAAATTTTATGATTGATTTGGGGATTAAAGGGGGGTAAAATTCAATCAATTCGATTTGAAGTAGGGTCATTGCAAGGAATAAAGATTCAAGTGGAGTGTAGTCACTTAATATAATCCTTGTTCCCAGGAGGCGTCGGGTGTTTGAGTGTGGAGCGGCTTGGAGTTTTCAACGATGTGGGACTAGGCGACTCCGGGTTGCAGAGCAACCTGACCATATGGCGCTTACCAAGCTGAAGTGCCAGGGCCTACTGCCTACCAGTCACACTGAGAGGGAAGTTATGCAAGCAATAGAGCTTAGAAAATGTTCAGGCTCTCTGAAATTCAAGAGGAGCTCGGGGTATGCCTTGGAAACGCTTCGTTCGGAACGATCAAGAGAAGTCATGGATAATAGGCCATAGGTGACTGTGCTTTTTTCCTTCCGCGCGCGCTGCGATTGCCTAGGATTGTGCAGGATATGTCTCTGGTTGGTGTTTTGTGTTGGCGTTACAAGGTACGTGCGCCAGTAACTTTCGCTAATATTGTGTGTCGCAAATTTCTTTGCTTGCCGAGAGTGTCTCATGCCAATCACGTGTTCATTAACTAACTCGAAATAAAGTAATCAATAATGTACCATTAACCGAGTGTTTCATTTCCCATGTTGAACTGAGGTATTGGTGTGGGTGAGCAGATCAGTAGCTACTTTCTCTATTTTTCCAACTGTTCTACCATTTCCTCTTGCTGTGTTTTCCGCTCTGGTATTTTCATTTTTCCCCTCTTACTAAGGAGGTTTCGAGTCCTCCATTCGAACTAACACAGTGTAGGCGCCTGATCAGCGCCACGTACGCAACACTGTGCAAAGTTTCGTGACAGTTTGAATAAAAATGGAGTAAAGGGCCTTTCACACGATCAGTTTTTTCGTCAGTCAACACTGACACTCACGGTTCCGCAGCACCATATTTGGGCATGCGTGCTCTCTTTTGCTCTCTACTCGGCACTCGCCACTGTCGGGTTTGACTGCTGCTTTGCTTCTATTTGCGTGCCAGTTTTTGCCATGGAGCTAGGATATACTGGAGGGAGCATAACCGGTTCCAATCGGGTTCAATTTAGCTGCAAAAGTTGGGAGACTGGGACATTGGCAAAGCCCCACACGTGAGCCAACCCCAGACGCTTGGCTGAAGTTGGCTCCTCCTCGCCTCCTCACCTCCTCTACAACTCGCCCTCCCATTTACCAAAGCAAGATTAGTATCGCTCCACAAATCGAAGGACGAGGTGCGCATGCAAGTCGCTCTCTAATTCGTTATATTCAAGGGCCTGTAATCTTTACAGTTTTCAACTTTTACTGTATCTTTGCTAGCAATTTAGATATTTTTAAACGTCCTCAAGTGAGGAAACACAATTGATCACCTTTCGGAATTTAAGAATCCAAAATTTACGATTGTGCGATTAACTCAACAGCTAGAAGAGCATTCAGCGAGCGTGTGCACACTCCGCCGTAGTTAGCAGGTCACTGACTTCCGTGCTGACGTCACACTAGTCTAAACGCTATTGGTTACCTGAGACATAAGAAAAATCTCAAAAACTGGTTCTGGTTTCTGTCGGCTATGCTCCCTCCCATGGTAGACTAAAGGAGGTACCGTCACTTCTACGGGGACAGCCGCGCACATTCGGTAATTCGACTAGCCAATAGGAGGCTTCATTTCAATCAAGCCAGATGACGTCCCCTCCACACCATGACGTCAGCGGCGGCGGCGGCAGCATACTACTACGTAGCGTACTCTGCTCTTCCAGACGTACGATCAAAAACATGGCCGACTGCCGGTGTGCCTCCGCAAGGTACGGATTTGGATTTTTGGAAAATTGAATTCCGTCCAGCTACGTACAAACCTACCAGAACTAAAAGGTTATCGATCTTCAATTTTATCATTCCGGCAGCTTCATAAATTGACAGCTCCATCCAAACTGTAGGAAAATGTACTTTATTCAATCATACAAAACGTTTTAGTACTTTTCCATGCAGATGAAGCTGACTATTGCCCGCCGTGTTTAATCGTAAAAAAGGATAATATAAGATTCAGTTTCATATATTTATTTGAAATAAAACCTGCGATATATTCTGCTCGTAAGTTCACGAACTGAATGAGCAGGAGGATTGATTTACAGTTGTATATCCTTTTTCAGCATCTAAACTTCTAAGCTAAAAAAACACTTCCGATAAGAAGGCACCATTTAGTTTGGAGTTAAGGGAACGTGGAACCTACCCAGAAGGGGATATAGAAACAGCGAGTTAAGAAAGAAGTTTATGAAAAGAGATAGAAGTTGACGAAGAAAGTAATAGGTGCTGAAAAACAGGAGAGCAGTGAACCGAAAAAATGGTCAAAAAAATCATTTAAGACTACTTTATTTTAACGAAAGGCTTACCTAACCTTTAGCTCAAGAACTTTTACATTTCCCATGGGAGCGCTAGGAACAGAGAGCTTTGATTGTTATCGTTGTGAGGGGAAGTTTTATAATTACTCGCGTTCGCATTGTTGCAATGATTATATGAATAAATGACAAAATACCGAAAATCTAGATGAATATGACAGCATTTCAGAACTTCTCCCCACAAAAAAAAATGTTTTTTCATGAACAGGAAGGAAGAAGGCACCAATCGGTGTGGGAAAAAGAAATCAAGAAATCTATGCACGAGGTGTGTTCCCAAATGTTTTGGATGGAAGCATCAAGGTACGAAATTTGCAATGAAAAATCTACCATGGATATGTGAGAATAGGATATGCAGAGAATAGGATGGCAGTGGACCGAAAAAAAGTCGGTACAAACTAAACAAAATATTTCAAGGTTAGATTATTGGTAGTTCAGGCCTCCCTACCGCAACAAAGTCCAATCAAAGAAAGTTAGAAATCATTCAATATGTACTTGACACAACGGGGAATGTGTGCACAAGATTTGTTCCTACACAAGACTCCATCACACACTTAATTAAATTAGATTATTAGTTAGTTTAAACCTCCCTATCCGCAACAAAGGCGATCCAAAGAGAGGAAGGATTGATTAGATTAGTCGTTAGTTTTAGCCTCCCTACCCGCAACAACAAATGCGATCCAAAGAGAAGAAGGAGGAAGGCACCATTCAGTGTGGATTTAAGGGAACGCGGAATCAACGCAGAAAGGGCATGGAAACAGTAAGTTGTGAAAGAAGATTATGAAACAAGATCAAATTTGAAGAAGAAAGTAGTAGGTGCTGAAAAACAGGACAGCTGTGAACAAAAAAAAATATGTTCCTTAACACAACAAAGACATTTCATTTTAACGAAAGGGAAGCCTACCCAACTCTCAGCTCGGGCCCTCACATTTTCCCCGAGGAAGTGCTAATTCCCATGGATGCAATAGTTGTGTCCCTATGAGGGGGAAGAGTGAATAAAAATCCGTTTATTTTGTTCATTCCATTCTGTGTTTTCCTGTAAGGGCTACCGCATTCAATATCGCTTGCGAGTTACGCCACAATATTTTCATGTTGACAAATTTTGAATAGTTCAATCGCTAATTAAAAACAAATAATGACAGCAGAGAATCGAGAGATGATCTGCAACGGAATCAAAAACGTTTTCTATTTTCAATAAATTGATGGCTTACATAAGTTAGTCGGGGGACTTTAAAATCTTCTTCCATAAAACCCCCAGTCTTCATTATGAATACTGACTAGTTCTACAGATTAAATTACGACATAGATTCAGCCTTCCTTGCTGCTCAAAGCGAGCACAGCTGCAGGACTTTACATATTTTCTCGTAGAACACCAAGTTTTTATTAAAAATCCTGACTAGTTCTATAAATTAGGTTGCGACATAGATTCAGCCTTCCTTACCACAACAATGCTGCTCAAAGCGACACAGTCGCGGGACTTTACATATTCTCACATAGAGCATCAAGTTTTTATTACAAAAACTGACTAGTTCTATAGATTGAATACTGACTTGGGTTTAGCCTCCATTCCCTTACTACAATACAACCGATCAAATAGAGGAAGGAAACGCCAAGCACCGGAGTTAAAAGGAAACGCATAATTAATACGCAGGGTGTTTCCACACAAGAGAACCTCAGTATAGGAACAATAAGTTGAGGAGTAAGGGTACGAAACAAAATTAAACCTGAAGAAGAAAGTCATAGGTGATGAAAAACAGGACACTAATGAACAAAAAAAAATTGGTCTTACCCTAAGAAAACGAAGCATTTTAATTTGAACAACAAGAAGGCCTACTAAACTCTCAGCTCTGGACTTAACATCACTTGTTCTATAAGGATGGGAACAAAATATGAGCCAACAACTCTTCCCTGAATAAATACTCCTATTACTTAAAAATATATTTCGTTTCTAATACCTCGATGTTACGTAAACTTTTGACGATAATGAATTAGATAAACTATTTTTTTCATCAAAAACTATAATTGGTACACCACAGTCCATTCAAGGCACGTTCAAGATTTTCCAGCTAATAAATTCCGAAATGTACACCCAAAACAACATAAAACTGAGCATTCAAATCTCGGTGAGGACTAGTCGTACATAATGACTTACTAAACATCACAGAGCGCAAACGGCAGCTCTCCTAATGCACAAGCGCTATCTTCAAACATCAGGACTCGTGCTCTGCATAACAGTAAGTTATTATCATTATTATATGAGAAAGTTTTAGCCTCCCTTAACCACGACAAAGCTGCTCCGAGAGAGGAAGGAGAAAGGCACCATTTATTATGGAGTTTATGGAACGCAGAATCTATGCACAAGGTGCACAGAAATAGTTAGCTAAGAAAGAAGTTCATGACACAAGAAAAAGTTGAAGAAGAAAGTAGTAGGAGCTGAAAAACAAGGGATGAGTGAATCTAAAAAAAAATGTTCCGCAACAAAACAAAACGTATTCCATTTCAACGAAAAGGAAGCCTACCTAAAGTTTAGCTCGGGCCCTCACATAGTCCCCCTAGGAAAGGTAATTCCCACAGATAAAACAGTTGTACCCCCTGAGTGAGGGGCATACCAGTAAGTAAAGAAGTATTAAATAAAAATAATGAACTGTTAAGTTCAAAAAGGAAAAAATGTAGTATAATAGACTATAGATTAGATTATTAGTTAGCTTAAGCCTCCCTATCCTCAACAAATGAGATCCAAACGGAGGAAGGAAGAAGGTACCATTTAGTATGGATTTGAGAACGCGGAATCTATGTAAGTAAGATGAGAAAGAATTTCATGAAACAAGATCAAAGTTGATGAAGAAAGTAGTAGGTGCTGAAAAAACAGGACAGCAGTGAACCAAAAAAAGATGGTCCGTAACAAAACCAAAACCTATGTTATTTTAACAAAAGGAAAGCCTACCTAACCTTTAGCTTGGGCCCTCACATTGATAATAGACTATAGAGATTAACATTAGAAAAACCAGTTCACGTCAAACTTACTATTTGGGTACCGTTTCTTCTAGCTCAGTGCGAGTGGGAAGCCTACGACGCATCTTTCACCAACTATTGGATGCATGCTCCAAATCAATCATTCAAAACGGTAAAATAGTTTTTACACACAATTGTATGATTATCAATAAGCAGAAGTAAATTCATCGGCGCGCTCAGAAGCAAACTGCGTTGTTTAATAACAAGACAACACTCCAGATAACTTTTTAAAATGTATGTTAACTTTGTAGAGACTGCCGGCCGGGAAGTGTATGTATTCCAACATAAGCCGTAGAATGCAAAAACTTGAAAGGTAAGCATAACTCTAGTTACGTGTGTATTTTCCCAGCCAGTCTAAAGTTGATCAAATAATTCATTTCGAAACCAAAACAATGAATGTGTCATAAGAATGCAAAGGTTTCAATGAGTACATCCAATTTTTTTTGATGAGTTCCAATTACGAGAAGAAAACAAGGATAGCAAATATGTGTAGCGCGTATATAGCAATGCTTATTTATAACGCTTCACCCTAGCAATGCAACGAACCAAATCAACAAATAAACCTTGCACTACCATCCGTTAATGCGTTTTAAGCGAGACAAGATTGAACGACATTATAGTTCACAGCCTTAAATTATGAACAGACGAAGATAAAAGGTTTATCACACGCTTGATACAATATAACACATCAAAGCCATAAATTCATCTGACACTAACAAAATAAGGCAAGCACAAGTCGAAGACTAAGTGGTTGTTCATTAACAGTCATTGGGACTTTAATTAACACCACTTACTGAGCTGAGAGCGAGTAGTGCGCAGATATTTGTACAAATGTAGGTTGTATGGTGCCTCGGACAGAATGATGAGCCTCAGCTTGCCTGACTAAATGTCTCAAGTTTGGCCACAGCAGACAGGAATGGCACCAGGCCATCCAGAAAACACAAACATAAGTTTACTTCTAAGTCCAAATTTACTGGCTTCACTTGGCTACCAAATGAGAGACACAAATTATATCACACAGAAATTTTAAATCATCTTAATCATTTTTTTTTTGCGTGTTAATTTGGCTTACAGCTGAGTAGTTGAGTGAGTAACACTAACACTAGAATTAAGCTTTGTTATATTTCAATCGGAATGTATCAAGTGTTGCTGTACATACAGCAACGGGGAAGTTATGGGTTTTACAGGAGGAAACGGTAAATAGCACGTAATTTATTCTAATGAAATAACGGAACTATAGGCATAAATTAACTGTAAATGCAGAAGTGCATTCAAACAGCTGCTCTGCAACATATCCGCCCAATGTGTCCATAACACTATTGCCAGCAACCTACACCCATGTAAAAAACGACTTAAAGTCCAGAAACAATCTAAAATAAACAGAATAATGTGATACAACAAAATTTATAGTTCACCCAAGAACATGTGAACAAGGACTCAGGAGAAAAGTGCAGTGAATTACTTGTGCATCACAGAAAAGGTACCTGCAGAGCTCTATTGTAAGCTCTGATTGACTATTATATTTTACATCTGAAGAAAAACTTAATTTACATTTTTATTTTGGAACAGTAGGTGGGATGTTTAGGGCAGTTATCATGAATTAATTCACAAACATTTTTGCTGAAGCCTAGTAAGTGGCTGATTTGATTCAACAGATACTGCAAGAGATTAAGATTGAGATTATAAGTTAGTTTAAGCCTCCCTAACCGCTGCAAAAATAGAGCGTATCGAAGAGAGGAAGGAGGAAGGCACCATTTAGTATGGAGATAAGAAAATGAGGAATCTATGCAGAAAGGGCATAGAAACAGTAAGATGGAAAAGAAGTTCACGAAATAAGATAAAAGTTGAAGAAGAAAGGCAGAGGTGCTGAAAAACAGGACAGTAGTGAACCGAAAAAAGTTGATCCTTAACAAAACAAAAAACATTTTATTTCAACAAAAAAAAGGCCTACCTAACTCTCAGCTCGGGCCCTCAAATTTTTCCCTGGGAGCGCTAATTCCCATAGATACAATAGTTGTATCCCCCTGAGGGGAGATACTGCATGAGCCTCTTATAAAAATAATAGCACGAAACATTTACTGCACAATTCCAGTCCCTTGTACAGATCAACAGACCGAATATGATTTTGAAATGACACAAAAAGATGGAAACAGGAAACTTGCTCACTGAAAATGGAACAACTTATAGTGCAATGAGTCAAAGAATTTCTTCAGCTGCTGGTGATGCATGTCTGTCTTCATGACGAGGTAACCGGAGCTCTAGCGGCAGCATCTTCCTCTTCCCGCAGCAAAAATTCCTCCAATATTGGTGGTTCAGTTGAATACCGCAGCAGCTTTTAGCTCCTCTTCATCCACCTTGATGACGTTGAAATTATTTCTGTTTCATCCGGTACCTGAAAGGCAAATAAACATTAGTGAATTTCTCAAGTTAGCAGTTTTTGAATTTGTTTCTGGCTCAATAAGCACACATTTTAGTTGGTAGTAAGGGTACAGATTGAAATTTGTCACTGGAAATATGATGAATCAAGATGCAGGTGAGAGTATTTAATAAAAAGGTTCAGCTGTACAGAGAGATGATGTTGAATATGAAGCAATATTGCGATGCATACACAAGGAAATGGAGGCAATGATAAACTATAGTGTAATACAGAATGTAAAAATGCAAGGAGTCAAGGGGAGAAAGTGATAGGGGAAAAGAGCAAAAAGGAGCTGTGGAAAATTAAGAAAAAATTGAAGAAAAAAGGAAAAATTAAGTGTAATAGGCAGTGAAGTACTGAACATAGCATCAGGTACAACAAATAAGGCAGAGAAGTACAGTATATAGGTTCAAGTCCAAACAAGGCAACACACTCACGCTGGTTCTCACAATTTTTCATTAACAGTTATTGTTGGGTAATATACGTAAATTTATCGGTGTTATTTAATAACAACCCCAATGTCACATAGCCTTATATTTAAAAAAACAAGTCTAAAAAAAACAAATACCAATTTGGTAAGACTCATAAAAAATGGCAAGTAAAGAAATCAGCCCTTAATCTGGAGAATGTTCTACATTTCATTTTTGCTTGTATGTATTCCTTAGTGGATTACCAGACTCACTTTACTACTATTAAGAAACATAAAAGGAGAGCAAAATACAAATACAATCATTGACATAAACATAAGACATGCTTTTTTGAAACATGGCTCTGTTGCTTCACATGACATTTTTGAAGCACTCACAATAAAATTATGATGAGCAGCATGAATTTTCACATCATATCTCAAAAATATTGATAGAAGCTCACCATGAATGGTAAGCATATAACAGTTAGATACCTATAAAAATGCATTTCCAATTATGCTTAGAACAGTGTCATTTTCAAAAAGATGATTGCCATAAAAAGTAGCACTTTACAATGGAAAATCATAGACAAGGTTTTGCACCTCTCTTGTCATCTTACACCTTGACATTTAGGGTCAATGTGAAGTTTAATGCAATCACGGAAATTGATAATTATATTCCAAACAATCACTAAAGGAACCCATTTAAGAACGTTTTTCATGAACGACATTCTGCTCGCTGATGCGTAATTTTCGAATTATTGAACGAAGTTGGCCTTCCCGCGCCAAAGGAAGCGAGCGTAATTCAATTATAAACGGAAGCTAACCCCCTATTACAAACGTAAAAAGGTTGGGTCGTGAGGGGGAGGCACAGTTCTTCTAGTGAAAAAAATAAATAAAGCTTCTAACCCACCCATTTGGGTGACGACCGCAATCTTGTTTACATCGGGTCAAAGATGCGCCGCCATCTTGGACCCGATGTCAACAAGATTGCGGTCGTCACCCTAATGTGTGCGTTAGAAGCTTTATTTATAATTTTCACTAGAAGAACTGTGCCTCCCCCTCACGACCCAACCTCTTTACGTTTGTAATAGCTTCCGTTATTAATTAAATTCCGTTTCACGCGCTCGCTTCCTTTGGCGCAAAGGCCAACTTCAAAGTTCAGTTATTCGAAAATAACGCATCAGCGAGCAGAATGTCATACGTGTAAAACGTTCTTAAATGGGTTTCTTTAGTGATTCCTAAGATCGGAATTCTTATTTTCCGTGATTGCATTAAACTTCACATTGACCACATTTAGCTACAGAGTAGAAAGTTATTAAGAGTTAATCTAAAAATTTCAGATTAGATAGACTACACAAGTAAAAAGAGCTTCTCTGAATTATTATTATTAATACTATTATCATTATTAAATAAGAAAGTTTTAGCTTCCCATAACCACGACAAAAATTTTCTAAGAAAGGAAGGAGGAAGGCACCATTTAGTATGGAGTTGAGGATAGGAGGGATTTATGCATAAGGTGCACAAAAACAGTAAGCTAAGAAAGAAGTTCATGAAGCAAGAAAAAGTTGAAGAAGAAAGTAGTAGGTGCTGAAAAACAGGACAGCAGTGAACCGAAAAAAGATGGTCCGTAACAAAACAAAAACCTATTCTATTTCAACTAAAAGTAAGCCTACCTAACCTTTAGCTCAGGCCCTCACATAGTCAAGCTATTCTGAAAATGCATCCAATATACAGTACACAAATTTTACAGTCTGCAGTCCAAACTAGCTTTCATGCTGAGCACTGCAGATTCTAAGCTTACTACTTGCTAATTTCAACATAAAGGAGAAATCAAAATTTCAACAATGCCAGTGAAGTTTTTTCATTGTAAATCTGGTAAAATTTGTCATCTCATCTTACTTCCAGAATAATTTACACATAAAAATGTAGATACTATTATTGATGATAGCACCCTACCACAAGATTTATGTTCGGATTGAAATGGAATGAAAAGCTTATAATTATATTAAATTTTTTTTAAATTAGTAGTAGGTATGTCATTGATCAGCATAGAATTTGTGCACATTATATTCTTATTTCTTTATTTCCTTTATACTTCAAATTTCAGGCGAGTCAAAAGCATTTTCCTATGGAACTAGCATATCGAATTTGAACTGGTCTACTGCATCTGGTTTCAAAAATTTGATAGAGAGATACAACTTCATCAAGGGAAAAAAACAGTTATGAGCAATCCTTTTTAAATTAAATTTAAATAATATTCAAATTTCAATTTCTTACCTTCCAGGTCCAAAGTCCTGTGATCATTAAACCACAGTACAACACCAGTTTTCAACACCACTTAGTGCATTTTTAATGCCGATAGGATTCTTCGGTAGTCGGTGTTTTTGAAATGGCGGCTACAAACATGAATTCGATATTAAAATCATTTAACTGGACAATTCCACTCGGCGCAATCAATTCTTTAAAATTGAAACCAGGGCATTGAAATATCTAGGGTAAATTTTTAGAATTATTCTGACACCAAATAACTGAAAACTTTTTAATTTAACTTGAGGCGGCGACATTGCACTTCACTCGACTCGTCAACACTTCGTTTGAACGGCACGGCTAGATTCAAGATTGTCGTACCAGCACAGATCAAATACTAGAAGATTCGCAACTTATCACTAAGTGAGATTCAGCCCTGTAGACAATGACGTAGGTGCCAATTGGCCAATGACGGAGCCGATAAATTGTTACGTGTCTCTTGTTTGAATTTGAAGTCGTTAGTCGGCTGTGAGCCAGTGACAGAGGTGCATCGAAAATTGCAGCAGGAATGGCTCCTTACTTACGCTTAAAAAATGCTCATTGGAAAATTGTGCTACTTATTTATAGCAGGCTTTATTTATCACTCAAACATCTGAATTTATTCATTATCGTATTGTTTCGACTGATATTAGAATCTGGTGTTTAATGGTTTAAAGGTTTAAAATGGTGATGAACTCTTTCCGAAAAACTTAATATACGGCACCGACGTTTTATCACATTTAGAACCTGAGTCTAATTTAAATGCACCTTAGTTTTTAAATATAAATTGTACATATGTTCATGAATGCACATTCACGTTTATGTATAGTGAAGGACAATATATAAAAGTTTTATCAATATAATCGAAATGTACCGCTTTGGCTTTCACTTTCCTTATTACGCCAAGAAACGTTTCATAACTTTTGAATAAAAACTTGAGTTCCAATCCGAACGAGTATCATAGTCAAGCCTGGCGACGCAGCCAATTGAAAGCCATGACACCAATGACGTCAGCTGCCAGTCATGGCTGCTAGAAGCTGATTGGTTGACGTGCGTGAGTACGTTTGTGTAGACCGGGCTTGCGGTCCACCGTAGTTTTGCAGTTCTTCTTATGTAAGTGTTCTGTGGTACAAGTAACGCAGACAGTGATGCCAGATTTCGGGTTAGCAGTGTTGCCAGATGCAATCTGAGCGTTGCTATTGGTGCGATGTCATGACGTCACCTACACACCACTCGATTTTATAAAAGACTGGTTTGCAGCTACCTTGTTTCGTCTACCGTGCTCCCTCCTCTATATTATAGCTCCATGGTTTTCGCCCGCCCGGCGTCTGGTAAGGATGGCAGCGATCGCTGTCCCGTATTAAATGGTCTCAGCCTGGTCTAAATAGTAAATTAGCTATTTTCGTGAACACCCTGCTTTGTGGAAAGAGCAAAGAAACGAATACAAGAGCAGAGATATAAGAAGCAAGTCGCTCAAATATGTTATTGAAGCAATGAATCAACACAGAATTAGTTTACATGAGAATGGGTTGAAGGAAAAAATTTACAGGCTTCAAAATTAGTTTAGGAAGGTATTTAGAGCGTTTGCTTCCAAAAAATCTATTATTTAGCAGAGGATAGCACCTAGATTCAAAGGTGAGGGGAACAATAGTTCATTTTTTACAAGCATATCATAATGCATTCGTCCTTTTGTAGTGACAGCGGCTCAGCGCCATTGACAAAGGATTTCCAATCGTATTTAATATTCACTCATGAAATACTGCAGAGGCAAATTATTTTTGTTTCTTAGAATGAAAAAATTAAATCTTTAACCGAAGTGCGATTTCAACCATTAGTCCGGCATGAATTCATGAATTCCATGAATTCTCCTCAACATTTAACTTCAGCATGCAAATGTTTCCTGGTATAAATCTAAACGTATATTAGTTTATCCGTACCGCTGTCACATTCAAATCGATTATTAGATATCACACAGTAATTTGAGAGGCTTATTATATTTTATAATATTTGCTTGCGGATGCCAGATTTACCCGTGAATTCTATCATACAGTTCTAATGAATGTGCGCTAGATTTCAATTGTTATTACTATATTCTTGTCACTGTGTCGCAAGGAAATGACCGAACATAGTTCTTCAAGAAAAAAATTCAATTTACGAGCTGTACTATTACACGCTGGTACATGCAAAACTGTATAGAACGAGCGGAAAATATTACCTGCAAATGAAGTTATTATGAAGTAGATTATTACATTTGTAGTAGTTGCAGTATTTGTTAGATTTGGTGTGACCAAATTTGACAAATGCTGAAAAAGGAAGGAATGCGACAAATAATTAGTGAGCGAAATTTAGATATTTAGCCCTAACTTACTACAAATCCGGTTATAACTGCCATTTTCTGGATGTTTAGCCAGCCATTCTTTTACCCACTATCTATTTATGTTTATTTTCTTCTCTATGACCGCAAAGCCGATGAGTGCGCTTGCTTTGACTACGACGAATCTCTCTCGACTCCGCATAGTGAAGCACTGCCAAGCTTGCCAGTGACGCGCCACTTCAGTCACGCGAACGTACGTGTGAACGCGAGTGTTTTGACCACACTCTGGAGTGTCAGTGTTGACTGACGAAAAAACTGATCGTGTGAAAGGCCCTTAACATAAAGTATGATGTATTACACTCATACTGCCTTCCAAGAGCAAGTGATATATATACAGTATTATTTATTTTAGTATAAAGAACTCTTCCAAAAATTTCTTTCGAACATTCAAACGTTACTGTCTGTAAGCAAATTTACCCTATAAATTTGCTCTATGATCTGGTTCGAACGAGTACCAGACTACCAGCATAGATCATACACAAGAAGATCCGCAACTTATCACTAAGTGAGTTTGAAATCTGTAGACAATGACGTAGGTAACAATTGGCCAATGACGGAGCCAAGAAATTGTCACGTGACTGTTTGAATGTGAAGTCGGCTGTGAGCCTGTGACAGAGGTGTAAGGAAGATTGCAGCAGAAATGGCTCCTTACATACGCTTGAAAAAGTGCTTAATGAAAAATTGTGGTAATGATAACCGTCAATGTCCTGATTTGTCGTTTTTCCACTTTCCAAAAGGAAATTACGACAAGTGGATTGCAGCATGTGGAGATGCAACGTTGAAGATGGATGAGAAATCCAAAATACCTCAGAGGGCTTTTGTGTGTTCTGAGCATTTCTGTCGTTCAGATTATAAATTCATGTTTTCTCCATTCAGAAATGCGAGAAAGTTATTGAAATCTTCAGCAGTTCCAAAAAGAGCTGTGCAAGACCAAGGTAATGTAAAACTTTTTGTTTTATCGTTTATTCCAAGTTAACACAGTAAATCAAAGTTTCACTAATTGATAGTCACCAAAAACCCTTGATTTAAAATAATGAATGGCTGTTTGATTGACCTGTAATAGCACTGTGTTAATGAAGAGTAGAAGTTGTATGTGCTTCAATTTTTTATCAAAAACATAAGGGCCTAGTAATAAATATTGTTTGTGGCTTTAGCTGAAATGAAGAAAGCAGTAGAAAACTCAAAAATTTAATTTACGTTAAGAAAAATAAATAGTATGCTTTTTATACAAGATTTAGTTGTAAATGCTCATATATAAATAATGTTTCAATAGATAAATAAATGCTGATTTAAATTGTCTCAAATTGGCTGTAATTTTGTATTGCGAGTAACTGCTTGTTTCTTATTGACATTTAACTAACACAATCAAAATCTATCATGAGGAGTTTTTTTGAATAAGTGATGGTTGAAAACTTTGAATAACTCTATGTATTTTTGTGTAAGTTCTTTCAATTTGCTTGGAACTTATATGATGTTTGAAAATAATTTACATATTGCTATTGTGTGAAGTAGTCAATGAGATATCTTGATTGCACTCCATGAGCATGAATAATGTTTTTTAAATAATTTGTTTGTCTTTAAAATTTACTCCTACAGCTCATTGCCTCATTATAATTAAAAGAACATCACACAGGCTTCTGTAGTTTAGTAGGTAAATAGTAGCATGCCTACTCTGACCTAACACAGCATTCAAATAAATGATTAGGTTTTGAATAAGTCAGCTTTCCATCCTACAGCTAGTCACTTTCAAAGATGACCTTTAATACTATGAACAGTGATCAGACAGAGTTGTTCACAAAAGTGTCCATGCAGAGTTGACCACCAAAGGTGACCATACAAAGTTTACATAGTTTATATAGGTTTCTTCTTGGTTAATTCAAGGTCCAGATACATGACTTATAGGGTTTTATGAACAAAATATTACAGAGTAGACTACATGGAATCTCAATTATTATGAACTCCAATCTCAAATTACAATTTGACTAAAATGGAATGAATAAAAATCCAGTTCAAGTGAATAAAACTTATTGAGATAAAAATTGTTCACATTGTGAATGGGAAATTTACATAATAATTTAAACAATTTCATTTGGATCAGTACAACAGTTTACAAGATACAGGGGCTAGAAGCTGGGTAATGGGTTGATTTACTTTAATAATAGTTCTCAATTCATATGATTAATTTGCAGCTGAAGGGGTAAAAAGAACCTATTTCTGGCATTTCGTCATTTCTGGCTGTGTTCTGAAAATGGTATGGGTACTCGAGGAACCAACATACCCTGAGCCATACAAGGTGTATGCATTCATTGAATAAGCTACAGGTATTGCAAGATTATTTTTTGTAATTTTCCAATAGCCCTTCTCTCTGTTTGTAAGTTATTGATATTAAGATCTTCAAAGGCTCTGTCACTCTCTGTAGAAACTTTATTCTACTTCCAGTTGATGCAGAAATGATTTGTCTATAAAAATAGAAAGCATAATTCAAGTTCTAGTCTAAACTTGATTTCTGCCCAAAATGTGTGTTCTTCCAAAAGTGCTGAAAATTGTGAACATATACCTTTTTTCAAATTAAATATTCAAAATTCTATTCCTGTTTATTAAAAGTTTAAGGAGACCAGAATCCTTTGTTACATTGGAAAGTGATGGAGCTTTTGTTGCTTGAAAAAGTACAAAAAATTCTGCATTTATTGGTTGAAATTTGGTCTTGTTGCAAAAAATCTACAATTTTGCAGCATGAAAGTATGAATGGAATTTAACTTCACACATGTAAACCATATTTTGTTCCCCTTGGAACAAAATCAGTATGATATAGCATCAGTCTGATGAACCAAATCAGTATGATATAGCACATCCAGTATGATATAGCACATCCAGTATGATATAGCAAGACAAAATATTGAAAAAATGAGATGCAGAAGAAGTACAGTGGATGCAAGGTAGTTTACAAGTGACATAAAGAAAGAGCAAATGAGAAGGAAGACTGTAAACGAGAAACAATATAAAATACCAAAAATGTTTAGATGTCATGCGAGTTACAGAGGATGAATGACACAGTCCATGGAATGAGTATAGGGACCAGAAAAAAAGATGAAGGCACACTAAAGTGTTTGGATTGTACTAGTGGATGCTTAGCGTGGTGCAAAAGTCTGCATGTTGGAAAGAAGGTGCCTAAGTGTGGAATGTTGTATCATGTTAGTTTTTAAGCCAACTCTTTTTAGCTGTATGTTGTAAGCATTTAGTGAGAATAGACACATGTTGAGGTGGAATGTATAATAGTAGATTAGGTAAGTAATGTGATAGGGGAGTAAAAAATACCATTGAACACTCTGTCCATGGATTGTACATAGTAAGTATGAGGAGAGGGAGACCTTCGCGAATGTATTCGAGGGGTATGGAGAGAATGTGTGATGTGACAGATGTGTGGAAGATGATTATGGTATGATTTGTCTGGCTGGACTTATATCAGGATTGTAATTTAAATAATGCAGATGCTATAAAAAATTTTCTTATACAAGCCTGAAGTTTAAAACACGGACTAGATTGAGATAGTCATGTAGGGTGGTTTGTATAGTGGCCTGCCATACCTGAGGGTTGCATATCCCCAAATTATACATCTCCATTGTCAGACATTTTTTACTCTGAATAAAATGCAGTCTGTCTAGTAACCACAGGTAATTTGAGACACCATGTCGGACAGTTGGGAGCACCTTATGAAATGAGTCTAATGTAAATTTGAGTTGAGAACAGGGTCTTAATGACTTTTATTTGTGGGGATTAATATTGAATGGTACTTAGCTCTTTGAGTATATTACTCATTCCCTCTCACTTGCTCTGCAAAACAAAGTTATGGTGGTGGAGCCATACACAGACTTATTTTCAACTGAACTATTACTAGTCAATGCTATGATGTAGAAGTTCAAGAAAAATTTAGGTTGTGGGAAGTATCACTCTTTGTGTAGTGTGCATCAATTTTATTCAAGATGCTGTAGCACTATTCCCAATTTATGTCCTTATTTCTCCATCAGCTTCTGGTACTGTATCTCCTGCTCGTGGTGCTCCAAGCCCAGGTACTCCTGAGGCATCAGGGCCTGCCACACCTTGTGTTGCAATGCCTGGTGCTGCATTGCCTGCCACCCCTAACAAAAGTAAGTTTACAATTTAAATGATGATTCCCCAATTCAATTGAGGAATACTGAAATGAAAGAAAACAATGTTCAAATTGAGTTTTATGAAGTGAAATTTTGAAAAAAGTCAAGGCCACTTGAAGAAATATTCATCCCACATGATAATTGAAGCAAATAAGCTCAATTTACACCAATTTAGAAATTGAATGGCTGTCACTTATGAAGCCTTAGTGTACACAAAGAAAGGGTAGTACATTCTAAATGCTTTTGTGAATGGTATTCACACATGTTTAAAAGTGTGTAGCATTTATCCAGGAAATGAATGCTACACAATTCATTATAACACTCAAAGAAACATAGCAAAGCAAATTTTTTGTAGAGAAACAAACTTCAACATTGAATTGAAAATGATTTCATACATAATACACGGGTTAAAATGTTACTGGCAATCTTTTTCCATTTTCAATTTAGTGTTAAATTAAGGAAAATAATTGAAATGTTCAAAAATTTAGTTACCAACACCAAAGTTACTTGATATGACCTGAATTGCAATCCTGAGTTAACTGAGGAGATTCATGAATTAGAAATAATTAGTGCAGTGTTTGTTCTGACATGTTAGTTTTGTTTGGCAAAAATTGGTTTTGTCAACACATTTCGTGTGAAGTGACCCACCGGTGGTCACTTGAGTGATTTTCATAGAGCTGCTGACCCACCTGGAGTCACTATCTCATTTTGTATTAATACTTGTCAGCTAAATAAAGGCTCAATCCAGGTAATCTTTGCTATTTGCAAAGTTGATTATCACAATTGACTTTAAATTTGAATTAAACATTGAACTTCAGTTTAACCCATTGCAGTTAGCGTGTTAATAAGATGAGCTCCTCCAGTTTTTAATGGGCCTCCTCTGTACCTCAGTGTTTAATTCTTTATGTACCCCTACAGTGCAGCAGAACTTTGATTTAAGCATAAGCCTTGCCTGTTTTACATTATGAAGGATCCCTTACACTGGATGATTTGCCAATGAGTGGGATAAAGCTTTTGTATCCATTGGATGTAGTATTTCATGAGAGAGAATGTTAGAGGCTGAGCTGATAGTGAGGTAGGGTTTTTTTCTAGTTTGTGCTGAGATGCTTTCTTGTATGCTAGACGCTTCCTTCCACTTGTTCTGTGATATTATTTTATGGGGTGGAGCCTTCAACCGCCTTCTCTGCTAATGAATAAGAATTTAATGACATGAAGTAGAGGCTCTGGAAGAATTACACTTGTTGAAAATACCACTCATTGTGTAGTATGTGTCAATTTCTTCTAAGATGCCATATCACTGTTCCCAATTTATTCCCTTATTTCTCCATCAGCCGCTGGTACTGTACCTCCTGCTCTTGGTGCTCTGTGCCCTGTCACTCTTGGTGCTTCAAGGGCTGCCACTACTAGCATTTCAAGGGCTGCCACTCTTGGCACTTCAGGAGCTACCACACCTGGCAACTCAAGGCCTGCCACTCCTGGCACCTCAAGATCTCCCACTTCTGGCACCTCAAGGCCTGCCACTCCTGGCACCTCAAGGCCTGTCACCAGTGATTCCAGCAAACAATGCTGCTCATCTTCGTCGAGGGTAACAACACAGGTTAGTCGCGTTGAAATAAACTGATTTCTTACTTCATTGAACTGTCTTTCAATTTTAGCGAAATAGATTTTTCAAGTTACAAGCCAGAATTGGACAGCATTGGATGAGTGCTATCAGCAAAAGCTCGGAAGATTGCTGAAATGTCATCACATACACATTATTCTAAGACACACTAGCATTTGTAGACTTATATTGAGAGCTACTTTCTCTCATTTCCATCAGTGTCAATACCATATTCACTTGCATTCATTTACCTCTATGTTCATTCCAATCCTAGGTTTAATGCATCTATCAGGAAATTGTCATTTTTTGGGAATAATATAATTAACACTTTGACTGCGACGTGAGCCTCCGGTGGTACACGGAGGTAATTTTTATAATGCTACTGACCGACCAGTGGTCGCAAATTCAATTTTTATAAATACTTAATCAAAGCTAAATGAAGACACGATCAAGTTCATGTTTGGTATCTTCCGAATATTTTACTACAATTAACTTTAAATTTGAGTTTGGCATCGAACTTGATATTTAGTAGTCGCAGTCAAAGTGTTAACTTGATATTCTCGTAGTATATTTCCGAACTATACTTTATTCCTTTAGTGTCCTTGGAATTGAATTTATGTATACATTTAGGTATTGCTTCTTTGCACATTGCATCCACTTACAATGCTTGATTCATTAGAAGGGTGTGCTCGCGGTACTCGCTGACTTTCTTGGGTATTGAATAGGGCTATCCTATCTCTCAGTGTTATCCACTTTATACCGTCAGGGATGTTTGAACTCATTCAAAGTTTAATATTATAAACCTTAGAAAAAGAATATAGACCAGAACTGTTATTCCCATCCATGTATGTTAAATGTGGCATATTTTTTACTTAGATGTGTTGTGGTCAAAACCTTAACTTTCAATTACTTCCAAGTTTGGTTTGTGTGTACAATTAATACTTTCTCCAAGTTCGGGAAGTAAATATAATAAACAATCTAATTTTCGTCAACTCATTGCAGAATTCGTGTGGCAAAAGAAGCAGTTCCGTGTTGGAAGACACTGGTCCTCCAGTGGTACCTTGCAAGCGCCGGTTGTTCGCCTCTCCTTCTGGAACGGCGATTGCCATTGAAAACAGCAGACCAGCTCCTCAAAGAAAACTTAGAAACAGGCTCAGGAGGAAATCGAAGGTTCTCTACAGGAGGTTAAACACAGATACTTTCCTGAGAAGTGTAAGGGGCAGACTCGGTCCTTATCTCAGTGCATTTGTCAAGCACAAATTAAGGGGTAAGAGATCATACACCATGTATCACAAGTGGCTCGCTGTGAACATTCTTGTAAGCTCATCAGAGACCCACTATCAACTGATGAGGACCTTGATACCATTACCCTCACTTTCTACTCTGCGTGCATTTATCAAACAATTCCAAGTACGTCCTGGTACAAGTGCTAAAAGTGTGTCCATGTTGAAAATGAAGGTAAAACCCGTCAGCGCTAGAAACAAACTTTGTTTCCTTCTAGTGGATGAGATGTCGCTCCGGAAAGGATTATCGTACAACCGAGAAAACGATGCCATAATTGGATTTGAGACTATTCACGGTGGCGAACGCAAGAAAATGGCCACATCCGTATTTTGTGTTATGGCCTCAGGAATTGCGAAAAAGTGGAAACACCCAATTGGCTTCTATTGTACAGCTTCGGCAATGCCATCTTCCTGCATAAACGACATCTTACAGGAGTCAATTGCTGCGATGGAATGTCAAGACTTCACTGTTCTGGGCATAACAAGCGACCAAGGCAGCAATTTGCAAAAAGCATTCAAAGACATGGGCTGCACACCAACTAATCGTGTTGTTAAGTTTGCCGACAGGAAATATTTCGTTTTCAAAGATCCCCCCCATTTGATCAAAAATGCTCGCAACTTTCTCTACAATGGTGATTTGAGAATTCCTTCCCTAGATTGTTCAGCTTCTTGGACGCATATTCAGAAGCTCTTTGAAATTGAGCAAAACAGAAGTATCAAATGTGTTCCCCGTTTGACGCATCGTCATGTCTACAATTTGAAGTTCTCAGAAAAAATGAAAGTAAAACTTGCAACTCAAGTATTGTCTAATACAACATCTGCTGTTTTAGACTTTTATGTTGCAACTAATTCCATTCCATCATCATCAGCAGCAACCAGCATGTTCTGCAAGAAATTCAACGACTTGTTTGATATGTTAAATTCTCAATCTCCTGCTGACCGAGTCCCTCTCAGAAAACCCCTGACTTCATGTTCTCGTTCGATAAAAACCTTGCAGGATTACATCCCTTGGTTGAAAGAGTTGCAAGCGCTAAATCCAAATCGAAAATGCTCTTTCATTGACGGGTGAATTCAGTCCATAAATGTTGTGCTTATGTTGAGAGAAGAAATTCACAGAGATGTTCTGCCATACATCTGTGTCCGCAATCTTTGTCAAGATGAGTTAGAAAAATTCTTTGGAAAAATGCGCCAAAAGCAGAAGTTCCCTATTCCTCAAGATTTCATCAATTCTTACTGCAAAGTGTCAACGGCATCTCTTCTTACAGCGCCGATGAAGAGCAACGTTGAAGTGGGTGAAGACGACGTACACCTGGATACGTGGAACATTGTTGAAGAGGTGTGCAAGCAGCTTATTTATTGTTAACCTGTGTCCAGCTAGAGAGATTGCTGTTGATCACTTTCGTAGATATTTCAAAGCCGCATACTTTTATACTGGAAATTAATATATTTGAAACTGTAAAGAGTTCATGAAACTCTTATCTAACAGGGTTGTATTCTCATTTCTTTTAGATTCCTGAAGTGGAGCTAGAGGACGCTGTCATTTCCTTTGAAGAAATTGAAGCAGCCGCAACTTTTTTGGAGCCTACGATTGCTGGAGGAATGTTCCAGTCCATGGAGGTGGATGGAGCTGTCACCTACTTCAGCGGTTACATAGCTCATAAGGTTAATCAGTTCCACATCAACTTGAAAGGTTCCTCTGTATCCTCTTGTGACGCTTGTTCTCATATCCTAACAAAGCAAGATCTGAACTTGCACATGTTCACTGCCTTTAAAGAATATGTAGAATCGTGCGACCAGTCTCTCACCTACTGCAGCAAGGAGTTTATTGACCTGATTATTTTGTACGAGAGAGTATTTTTGTATTGCTTTCACAATTATCAGCACGTATCAGGATTTCGTAAACTAGTCTGTAAGTTCTTAGATATGTGTCAGCATCACTGTAATTTCTGCTGTGTTCAGATCACCGTCAAGTTGCAACAATTTTTTGCCGTTTGTAGAACGCTTCAATGCACAAGACATGTTAACAGACTTATGTCGTCCAAAAGTTGTAGTGAAAAACTTGAAAAAATGGTCCATGAGTAATATTACCATTTGAAAGCAAGTTAGGTACCTTTTTCTGATTGAACTAAGTATATCTTATCGTTCATGGATTCATTTTGTTCATAAGCTTATATCGCTACAATATTTCTGAAGTGCGTCATGGTAGGTAGCTCTTTTATTGTTACTGGCTCGTAATTTATACAAATAATGGCTCTTCTTGCACTGCAGTGTCAACTGTGAGAGTGAAAGCATTCAACAGTCACAGAGATTGGATTTAATGTCTCATATCTAAATTTTTGTTTCTTAGCACACGCTTGTGCACATACCGAAAGCTTTATTTGCACTAAATCTGCATGCGTCGTTCATTGCTTTGTATACATAAGCATTTTTACACCGCTATTATTTAGCGTATACACTCAGGGAAAAATGTGAGGGCCCGAGCTGAGAGTTAGGTAGGCCTTCTTTTTGTTGAAATGAAATGTTTTTTATGTTAAGGACCACCTTTTTTCGGTTCACTGCTGTCCTGTTTTTCAGCACCTCTGACTTTCTTCTTCAACTTTCATCTTGTTTCATGAACTTCTTTCTGATCTTACTGTTTCTATGCCCCTTCAGCATAGATTCCTCATTTTATTATCTCCATACTAAATGGTGCCTTCCTCCTTCCTCTCTTCGATACGTTCCATTTTTGTAGCGGTTAGGGAGGCTTAAACTAACTTATAATCTAATTATCTCTAAGTGTATACCCTCACTACTGGTATGTTGTAACTGGAAAATGTAATGAAAAGCCACGCCGACGGCTCTGCCCAGGCTTCGGTTATTAGCTCACCTAGCCACCTTAGTACTGTAGTTCACTTCTGATACTAGTTGATGCTGCGTGTTGAGCTTCGTGCAGAAACTGAATGCTTGTAAACCCTAATCCGAAGTGTGTGTGTGTGGCGGTCTTGTGGACTCTTCTTCCTCTATAATCTCCACTATTTTTACGAAGCAACGTTCGCGCCCCTCAGGTGGATACAGCTATTATATCTAAGGGAATTAGCGCTCCCAAGGGGAAAATGTGAGGTACTGTGCTAATAGGTAAGCCTTTTTTTTAAATAAAATGTTCTTCGTTTTGCCAAGGACTATCTTTTTTCGTTTCACTATTGTCCTGTTTTTCTGTAACTCTAACTTTCTTCTTCAACTTTTATCTTGTTTCATAACCTTCCTTCTTAACTGACTTTCCATGCGCGCGGGATCCTGCGCGGGAACTCACCTTGTACATATTTTCCGCGTTCCCTTAACTCCATTCTATATGGTACCTTCATCCTTCCTCACTTTCAACTTTGAACATCTTTGTTGTGGTAGAGGGAGGCTAAAACAAAGTTTTAATTAACCAAGCAAAGTACACACGAATCATTTATCAATGAATGTAACAAAGAACAACATTACGTTAACGTAAACGTCCGATTTCTCGTATGTAACTATTTGGGTAATCTGTACGCATAATATACGTTAATAACATTGCTACATATTATTAGCAGGTTTTTCTTATCGCTCAAATAACTTAATTTCTTCATTATCGTATTGTTTCGACTAGTCTGAGAATCTGATATAGAATGGTTTCAAATGACGATGAACCCTTACCGAAAAAATCAATAAAAGGCACCAACGTTTTTATCACATTCAGCACCTTAGTCTAATCTAAATGCACCTTAGTCTCTAAATATAAATTGTAAATACGTTCATGAATGCACATTCACGTTTACGTATAGTGAAGGACAGGATAAAAAGGTGTTTTCAATATAATCGCAATGTACTACTACGGTTTTCACTATCCTTTTTACGCCAAGAAACGTTTCAAAAACTTTGAATAAAAACTTGAGTTCCAATCCTAACGAGTATCATAGTAAAGCCTGGATACGCAGCCAATTGAAAGCCTTGGCACCAATGACGTCAGCTGCGAGTCATAGCTGCTAGAAGCTGATTGGTTGGCGTGCGTGCGTACGTTTGTCTAGAGCGGGCTTGCGGTCCACCGTAGTTTTGCAGTTCTTCTTATGTAAGTGTTCTGTGCTACCAGTGGAAGTTTCGATCTGGCAGTCTGTCACTGTCCGTGTCATCGCACCAGCGGTGCAGCTTAGTTAGACAGTTCGTTAGTTTTTAATGTCCCCATAGTGCTGTGACTTTGTGATTCGCAATTATTACTGCTTAAAAACTTGGAATGTGAATTTTATTGATTGTAGTGCAGATGTTTGAACGTTTTATGTGTTGGCAAATTCAGAATTTATACTGGATGAAAGTTCTTCTACGATTTTATGTTGATCGACCCGATTCGATCGTTACTCTCATCCGTAGAACTTTCTCGTCGACTGGAACGTTCAAGCTGAGTTTAATTTTTTAAATTCAGTTATGCGAAGGGTGTTTTAGTGATATTTATATCAAAGTACTCAGGATATATTGCTCTTTCATTATATTCCTCTATTCCTTTGGTAATCTAGAAATTGACTTGCTAGAAAATAGCTTTTTTGAGGAGAAAATTGAAAGAGTGCTCGAAGCTAGTTCTTCTGTCAAATAAGATATATACTGAAGGCCGTGACAAAAATGCGATGGCCCACTCAAGGAAGTGTTACAGAATTTGCCTGTCGCCTGAAAAATGCCGCTGCAGGGCGAGTTGGCGTTCTTACACCTTCAAACCTAGCAGTCGAATCGGTTAATATTGAATATAATGTTGTCAACGAATTTCATAATTTCGTAGGTATAGATCGGTAATATAGTCGATTATAAGACGTTTTACATGAATGACATTCTGCCCGGCGATGCGTTATTTTCGAATTATTCAACTTTGAAGCTGGCTTGTGCGCGCCATTGAAGCACGCGGGGCTAGCGTAATTTAATTAATTACGGAAGCTAACCCCCTATTACAAACGTAAAGAGGTTGGGTCGTGAGGGGTAGGCACAGTTCTTTTAGTGAAAATTATAAATAAAGGTTTCGAGTGACGTTTGTTTACATCGACGCCAAGGTGGCTGCCGCCATGGCGCCAACCGGCTGAAGATGGCGGCAGCCATCTTCGAGTCGATGTAAACAAACGTCACTAGAAAGCTTTATTTATAATTTACACTAAAAGAACTGTTGCTACCCCTCACGACCCAACCTCTTTACGTTTGTAATAGGGGTTAGCTTCCATTTTCATTGCTAAAACAATGACTGTTTTTGCGTTAAAAGGGCCATTCAGGAGCGCCGTTCGTATAACTTCAAACTTAAATAACTCGAAAACTAAGCATTTCTGGGCACATTGTCATTCGTGTAAAACGTCTTAAAATCGACTATATTACCCATCTATACCTACGAAATTATGAAATTCGTAGACAACATTATATTCAATATTGACTGTCGGATCGAGTATTTTATGCCTAAGCTAATAGTTGTTGTTTTGAGCATTGGTCATTTTGTGATATACATTTACCGAATATTTTATAATTTTTCAATCACTTGAGTTTTAACCCTATTATGTACATATTGAGTAAAGAGTTTGTGGGGCAGTTGAAAAATGTTTGAGTTGACGTATAAGACTACTAAAGAATCGAGGTTTGTGAACAGACAATGCAAGGACTACGCTGCAAAGGTAAAAATGCTTCCAAGTGTTCATAAAATTGAAAATAGGGTGATCTCACGCAGTCTTATTGTTAAGTTTCGAAGTGGAAGAGACGGACTGTAATAGTGTGCAGACGAGGTAAGAGATTTGGTTAATGTGAAGGAGATGCAACTAATCGATGTTCGAAATTTTGTTGTCTCTATCATGGTAATTATATCGAAATAAGCAACTTTTCTTCTATGAACTTTTTAGGGCAAATAAGTATTTAACGAGTTATAGCGGTATGTTAATTTTCGTCTATGATGATGTTTGTGAAGAATTGTGAAGATGGATAAACATCTACTAATCAATTTTAGAATTGTTGTTGCTTGTATCTTGGTAATAACATCGAAAAAAACTACTTTTCATCAATACACTTTTTGCGGTACACGAGTATTTAACGAGGTATAGCAGTAGGTTTGGTTTCGTCTTTGATGACGAGCGCGCTGGACGCAAGACGGCATTGCAGTGTTGCCGTCAGAAGCGTTGCTTGAATTACTTGCCGCATCAAACACTAGAGTTACGGCCAGTATTTTACCGCGATAAATCGTTAAATACTCAATTGCCTCAAAAAGTGCAATAATGAAAAGTTGTTCATTTTGATGTAATTGATATGTTAGTTCATTTTGATGTAATTGTTAATTAAGCAACAAACTTTCAAAAATCAACAAGTAGCATCTTCTTCACATTTACCTGAAATTTTTCTCGAGATATGGCATAACTTGTAGTTCACCACCTCTAGTAATTTGGGAAATGGTGAGTGAAGCATTTCGTCATATATGTTGCCCTTTGTTTATGTTTTTCTATCCAAAATCATATTTTTACGATACTTTGATCAATGACGAGGATAGAACGAGTTGAGCTTTAAAGTAGTGGCTTCAGTAACAGGACATTTCTAAAGTTTAACTACCCCACGCAGAATTTTTTAATTATAGTGCAATTTTTATAAACTAGTATATGTAAAATTAGATTTGGAACACATTTTATCATTTATAATTTCATATTTTTCTTCTTAATTTTCAGAAAAAAAGCATATTCGTTAGTACATTAGATGATCTTGAGCATTTATTGAATTGTGAAGTGTCGCTAATAGCGTATTTGCAGTATTACAATTATTTGAATCTTACTAATGTGAGTTGGGTAAAACGTGGCTCCGCCACGTAATTAAATGCTTCGGCTTTAAAGTATTGGTGATCCAACTTCCAAATAATTTCTTACACGGAAGTGTAGTACTTTAGTTTCCGCAGGGAGAAAGAGCTTTTTTCAGGAAAGTCAACCTTCGATCCCACAAATTTTGAAACTAATTTATTTTTATTTGTGATTGGAACTTTCTATGACTGTGATCTGTAAACAATTGGGTTTAGATGATCATACAATTGTTGACTGGTTAAATTTCATTTGGGATGTTTTTGTTGTTTTTGCTTGTTTAATAAAATAAAATATGGACCGATTCTCATGAAACTTGCACACTTTATATAAAATTAATTTTAAACACATTTCATTAATAGCAGTCATCAAGTTTCTCTGATATTTTTCGTTTAAATTGTGGTGTAGTTTAATTCCAAAAATCCCAATAACAGTAATATGACGTACTCAAAATCAGATTTTTGCGATACTTATATCAATAACGACGATAGGGCGAGTCGAGCTATAAAGTACTGTGGCATCAATTACAGTAATATGCTTTATTTTTACTATATACTAATAATATACTTTATTTTTTAATGTATTGGGACTTCTCCATTCTTGATACACATTAGATGATCTTTTATTTCTATAACCTTTTTCTTCAACAGATCTCGATGGGAATTTGGTGGAGTAGTTTCTTTTCTAAACTATTTTTTATAATTATTGTAATTATATATATGATGTTTATACAATTACACATTTTCTTCAAATATAAATGTGTGGATATAATTGTAATTGTAATTTTGCATGAACATAATTGAATATGAACAGGATGATATAACGACTTTCATTTATGGTTGCCTGTTCAATTTCTACTAAAAACTCCCATTAGTTTACTTGATATCTATATTACAGAATGAAATGTCCTCTGAGACTCCATATGGTGAGGATGTGCGTTGCGCTCGCTCCGCTCGCTCCGAAACAAAGTGCCTATTGTTAGAAAGAATGTACTTCTAGCCTGAATGGGTACCCTCTCTCGCCATGAGGATTCAAATATGATATTAACATATAAATCATCAAACTAAGAATATAATATTCCCTCATAAAGTGTGAAGGTGTTCAACCCTCGTTTATACAAGGAAGCCAACTATCTCAACCTACAAGATGGGACCCAAGAAGCAACGCAACAACATCAGCAGCTGCAATAACAGCTGTGAGTATCAACCAAAGTTTGGTCAATATCCTGATGTGTCTAGCCTAACGCAAGACTGCAAAGAAGTGGTATCTGTTCTAATAAAATATTTCGACTCAGTGATGACAAAATTTAATAGTGATATTGACGAAATGAAAAGTGAAATAAGCGACCTTAAAACACTATCTGAAACAATAGCAGGAAAAAAAGCAGAACACAGCAGAACACAAACAAATTATTGAAGAGCAGAATGAGAAAATACAAAGCTTGGAGTCACGTCTCGATCGCTTGGAAAAAAATGATCAGCGCCGAGACCTGGAAGATAGAAAATGTACTCTCCTCATTTCCGGGGGGGGGGACTACCTCATTCACACAACAACGAAAATTGCAAAGAAACAGTCTGCAAAATTCTGAAGGACATCAACATCGACCTCAGTGATGCTGACATCACGTCAGCTAACAGAATGGGAAGAAAACCACTAAGTGGAAACGAGGATCGAAGAAACATCGTTTTCGAACTGAAACATTACAACAAAAAACGTGAAATTCTCTCTGCCTGCCGAGTAAATAAACCAACGTTCTATATAAATGAATATCTAATACCTTCACGAGCCAAGATCATGTACACCTTGAGAGTAGCCAAGAGAAATTTCCCGGAAAAAATCGGAACCCCGAGGACCCAGGATGGAAACATCTTCGCATTCATCCCTGGACAACCGGACAATACCTGGGTTGCCGCATTCATCCCTGATGCGGCAACTGGATAAATCATCGAATCAGGTCTTGGGTGTTCACCTCAATTAGGTATCAAAACATTTACCTGTGTCAAATTATATACTCGTATGCCAATAACGCCTAGAATTCTATAACTTTACACTAGATCTTCAAACTGCATAACTTCATGTCATGAATCAGTTCCAACATCTAAAGATATATACGGCAGTTTTACCTCAATTTTGACAATCGTATGACAGGTATATATGAACATTTATGACAACTGTATTGGAAATTGCAACAACACCATCAGCAATTTGTACCTACCAATGTTATGATGAAATATTGATATCCACCTTGTTCGCCTTTCCTCGTAAATTGTATGTAATTTTTAACCAACAAATTATTATTATGTGTAAAACATATTAGCTGATTAGATTATCATCGTCGCTAAATTTTTTCTATTTATTTTTATTTTTTTTCAAACTTATTACCTGTTGTATGTGAACTTTGTAACAACGCCTTCAGCAATTTGTACGCATCAATTTTGTATATTGAACTCCAATATTAATCGCTCTTGGCTGAGTATTGAGTGTACTCACGAAATCACGCTAGATTTCTTACTCTTTTCTATACTTTCTAAGCTAGTTTTTAGACAGAAATATCCTTTTAACCTTGACTCTGTATTTCGTTTTAAGTTATACAATAGTACTTACTGCCTACTGTTTACTAATTTTGAATGACTGATCACGCTGATATATTAGATGAAATCGACCCGGATCTCAATCATTTGAACAGAATATTTCCAAACCTAAACGACTCTGAAAACTGCAGATATACTAATATATCAAAATTCAACGAATCTATACGAATAACCCGGCAGGATTTTTCGCTCCTGTGTTGGAACTGTAGGTCACTCTATCCAAAATTGGAAGAGATACAATGCACTATTACTGAACTTAAGTATACCTTAGATGTGATTAGCTTCACCGAAAGCTGGCTAGATGACTCGACCAAAGACATGATTAAATTTGAAAATTATCATAGTTACCATTCGCTACGAAAAAACAAGCGAGGCGGGGGCAGCAGTACATACATTTCTAAGCACATGGATTCGAGAATCATAGCAAGTGCAACACTGAATCAGGATCATATAGAATCATTATTCGTAGAACTGTCTAGAGATGGCAAACGAATTGTGCTTGGAACGGTGTATAGGCCGCCTACAGCCTGTCCTATATCCTTCCTTAATGAGCTTAATCGAATTATTTCTCAGTTCAACAGGTCCTCCAATGACATAATAATATGCGGTGACTTCAACTATGATTTGCTGAAACATGAAAGCTATGAACCAATCTCTAATTTCTTAAATGCATTTCATTCTAAATCTTTCCTTCCGAGCATCACAAAGCCAACACGAATAACCTCAGAATGTGCTACGCTGCTTGACAATATCTTTATGACAGACCCAAGTGATTTTCTTGCTGGAATAATTACTTCTGACTTATCAGATCATTTTCCAGTTTTTTTATTAAGAAAAATGTCTATCTTGCGTGCACCAAAGCACGGGCTGAAACTTACTCATATCGTAAAATAAACGAATCAAATTTAGAAGAAATGCGCACCGTTCTAGAAGATTTAATGCCAACATTGCACATCCCCCAACAAAACAATAATGCAAGGAGCATTGATGAATCAGTAGTAAAGTTGACTGAAACTATAATGAACGCATACAATCAGTGTTGCCCAATTGTAACTCGTACAGTTACCCCGAAAAATAAACAAAAGCCCTGGATTACTAGAGACATCGTGATAAATATAAAGAAACGCCAAGCGTACCTAGCCCTCCTTTGCGAAGGGCGAATATCTATAGAAACATATAACCGATTCAGAAACTATGTGACAAACCAGATAAGAACATCAAAAAAGAGCTACTTTACCCTCAAGTTTACTCAATTCGAAGCTGACGTTAAAAAGACTTGGCGCCTCCTTAACTCTTGTTATAAACCGAATAACGCCGATAAAAAGAAAATTGGATATATCACTCAAGATAATGTAAAATACCATGAGAAGAATGAAACTGCTAATCTCTTCAACAACTTCTTTGTAAACGTAGGGAAAACTATAGCCAATGGTATTCCAAGTGAACCTACTGAACACCTGGAATTTATGGATCATATTCGAGAACACAACTCCTTTTTCTTTACGCCTACAAACTCCTCCGATGTAATTGCGTGCATAAACAACATGAAAAATAAATCGAGTGGGTTACAAACGTTTCCAACTAAAATACTTAAAATAATTTCTGATATTGTGGCCCCGCTGATATCCAATATTATTAACCAGTCTCTCTTACTAGGCACTTTCCCGAACTCCCTCAAAGTTGCTAGAGTAACCCCTATCTTTAAAAATGGTGAAAAAACCTGTGTAAACACAATTATCGACCTATCTCCATGTTACCAATTATTAGCAAGGTATTCGAGAAAATTGTGTATAAAAAAAGTGTACTCTTATTTTGAACAAAAATCATTTCTCTATGATAAACAATACGGCTTTCGCTGTAAAAAATCAACAACACAGGCAATATTAAATCATTTACAATTCCTTTATTCTAACATAGATAACGGAAAGACTGTCTTCTCTGTATTTCTTGACTTTCGAAAAGCATTCGATTGTGTGGACCATAACATATTACTCTCGAAACTTCATTGTTATGGCATTCGTGGGGTTGCCCATGATTGGTTCAGATCATACCTAACAAATCGGAAGCAATACGTTGTCATTGACGACGCAAAATCGGACCCACAGAAAATTAGCCATGGAGTTCCACAAGGATCTGTTCTTGGGCCTCTCCTTTTTCTGATTTTTATCAATGATATTATTAAATCTACATCATTTTTTAAATTCATACTTTTTGCCGATGACAGTACGCTTTCTGCGGTCCTTCCGAACGAAAATCCCACTACGATTGCGGAGAGTATAAATAATGAACTCCATAAGGTTTCACTGTGGCTTAAAGCTAATAAAATAAGCCTCAATATCGATAAAACAAATTATATTACGTTCGCATACAAGAAAAATATATCTCTACCATCCATTGAAATTGGCGAAGGTGAAATCAAAGAAACCAACTCATGTAAATTTCTGGGCATCATAATAGATAAACATATGACCTTCAAAGAGCACATCACTCATATTAGTTCTAAATTATCAAAATCCATCGGAATCCTGAATAAAGTTAAAAATTTCCTGCCTGAAACAGCCTTACTAATGCTTTATCGAACGCTCATTTCACCATACCTGCAATACGGAATAGAAGCATGGCATGGAACTGATAAAAATAAAACCAATATAATTTTTACTCTGCAAAAAAGAGCCATCAGAGCAGTAAAGAACCTAGAATATAATGCTCACACAAATGATTCATTCAAAAATTACAAATACTTAAACTCTCGGATCTCTACAAAATCTCCATCTGCAATTTCATCAACAAAACATTAGCTAATGATGGCGACAATAGCCTTCAACAGTTATTAACTGCGCAAACTGGTCATCACGACCATTTAACACGAAATAAAAGTAAATTCATGCTTCCTTATTATTCAAAGGCCCGCTCGCAACATAGTATACTATTCGTTGGAACTAAAACCTGGAACTCAATACCTGCGGAGATCCGTGAAAGTAATTCTTACAAGGTATTTAAAAGAAATCTTGAGTCTCACTTCTTATCAGAATACTAGTCGTGTAAGATCACCAAGTCAAATCCTGCCTCCTACATGTCTGGTCCTAATAATGCAATTTGCCATGAGTAATATCGCCAATTTTCAGTCTGCTCCCAAATCGTTATCGAATATACTGTTAAATATTGTCCATATGACCTATATTGTAAAATTAAGCATCATTATCGAGTTCATTATCCTGTTGATCAGTCTAATGCGAAACTCGGCTAAGTGAATTAGGTTAAACATTATTGTACGCACTAGAATAATGTAATGGTAGGATGCCCTAGAAGTCGCTGAACTTATTCGGGCCCACAGGTAGCTATACTCAACTCTGACCATTGTATTAGACTTAAGAAACATTCTACCTCTGTATCTCCTGTGGTAAATAAATTGTTTAAATTGTTTAAATCCAACATTATATAATTGCAACCTACTTAAACTTTAACCGCACAGTAAACCATATCATTAACTGTAGGTTAACCGTTAACATTAAAGAGTTTCCCTTTTATTTATTTGAAAATAACATGACTTGTCATAACTCACCCTCACGAAGCTTAACTTAACCTTGCTCTACATATGCCCTGCTTTTAAATATAAAAACGCATAAAAATGTTCGGCAAGAAACTTATATAGTTTCCAACATTATAATTTAGAGGTTACGTTTTAAGCAGTCATCCACACTAGCACCTATAGGGGTGGAATTGTAAATCTTCTGCCGGAAAATTTGGTAAAGCTCTATTGTTAAGATGCTAAGGAGGAATAGAGAAGTTTAGCTATCAGGAAAAATGTGCTACACGTCCTTACATTGACATATCTGGAAATATCTCATACACGCGTTTTTACTTTCAGAAGGATTGAATTCATCCGAGGACCCTGAGCGACGTGCTGAACCTGTCTCCCAACTGCTGAATTCGTTCCCGACCTAAGCCGGCGAGAATTACGTTCAGATAACGATGTTTCTTTCAAATTGATATGTGCCCCTCAGGGGGATACAACTGTTGTTTAAATGGAAATTAGCGCTCCCAGGGGGACTAAGTGAGGGCCCGAGCTAAAGGTTAGGTAGGCTTTCTTTTTGTTGAAATCGAATAAGTTTTTGTTTTGTTACGTACCATCTTTTTTCGATTCACTGCTGTCCTGTTTTTCAGCACCTTCTAATTTATTCTTCAACTTTTTCTTGTTTAATGGTCTTCATTCTTGGCTTACTGTTTCTGTGCACCTTGTGCATAGATTCCGCGTTCCCTCAACTCCATACTAAATGGTGCCTTCCTCCTTCCTCTCTTGGAACGTCTTTGTCATGGTTAAGGGAGGCTAAAACCTTCCTAAATAATGATAATAATAATAGATTAGATTATAAGTTAGTTTAAGCCTCCCTAACCGCTGCACAAATAGAGCGTATCGAAGAGAGGAAGGAGGAAGGCACCATTCAGTATGGAGTCAAGAAAATGAGGAATCTATGCTGAAGGGGCATAGAAACAGTAAGATGAGGAAGAAGTTCATGAAATAAGATAAAAGTTGAAGAAGAAAGTCAGAGATGCTGAAGAACAAGTCAGTAGTGAACCGAAAAAAGGTGGTCCTTAACATAACAAAAAACATTCATTTTAAAAAAAAGAAGGTCTACCTAACTCTCAGCTCGGGCCCTCACATTTTTCCTCTGGGAGCTGATAATAATGATGATAATAATAATAATAATAATGATTATCACATTGATATGTGAACTTTGTTTTATTTTGTATTGTTATATGAGTCCGTTCATCAAAAAGAAATCTATTACAGTACATGTTGAGTGTTAATCTATTTTATGTATACCTAATTTATGCGTGATATTTTAGGTGCGTAATGTATAGTGCTCGCCATAGCCATGTGGCTGGTTTCTGCCGCCGTGCGGCAGACTCAGGATCAGATTTCGGCGCTGGTGGTGGCGATTTTCTCTGTCGGGTATAGGAGAAAAATTCCAAGCACAATACCCCACTCTACCCTGGTGTCTGGAATGGGTACCGGTCTTGACCGGGGGAAAGCGTCATGGCGTCCTGATGTTAGTTATAAGGCATTTGAAAATCCAATGTACAAGGTGATATGTATCAGGCTTGATTGGAAATAAAGCATCCGTAGATGCCTTCATTATTCATTTCACTATTTATTGGGGGGGTCAACTATTGCTTTACATGTTTTTCTTCTATATATCTCGATAGGAATTTGATGGAATAGTTTCTTTTCGATACATACGATGACACTATGAAAAATAGAAGGAATAAATCTCTACTTTTGTTAGTTGTAAAAGCTGTATGTGTAAATTCAAACGCTGCACTATCGTTAGTGTTTATTTTACCATTGACTATATCGGTAAAAGGGCTCTGCCAAGGAATGTGATTCCGTTTTTATCAATGGTATTCGGTTTTAAATCAACGATTAAGTAAATCATGTGAAAAGTCGTATTTTAATTCATAGAAATGCAATTTTTTCAGGGAACTCAAAAAGAATATCTAGTTCCATAGTACTGCGCGAAACAATTCCAATATATTTTGACGTGTTTTACTACTTCATTTACCCAATTATGGTGCATATCATCTTCCTTCAAATTAAGCATTTTAATTTCCATTTCGTTATATGCAGAAATTTCTATGAAATGACGCAAAAAATTTACTTGTGTTTCTGGTTTTGAGTACTATTATGTACATATGAACATCCTTCCATTTACTTTACAAGACTATCATAAGAACTCTTAAATAATATTTAAGAACATACTAGGTAAACAATTCTGTCGTTCCTTTCATTTCCAGTTCCGTTGCTTCGCCAAAAAAAAAATGGAAATAGCTGCCATTCAGAGTCAACTCGATCGCATAGAGTGTAAAGTTGAGATATTAAACGATCAAGTTGCTGGGATCGCCTTGCTTCTGAAGGAGCATCTTTAGTCAAAAAAATCTGCCAATGTAACACCAGTTCGAGGATTCACGCGTGCGACTTCAATGGAAGACTAGACTACATACTTCAGCGCGAAGATCTTGTAAGTTGTATTGTGGTCAAATAATTGCTAATATATCCCTCCATTTATATCAAATTGTTATTTAAATATTTGCGAATACTGGATTGGACGCTTCTTCGTTATGATGGGGAGTTGGCGTGAAATATGCGCGAAAAGCTTGAACAAACATAATCTTTCATTTCGGTAGTCACTGGTTTTCGTAGTGAGACTTCCAAGTTAATATGCTGCTGAGGATTCAAACAAAATTGTAAGCTAATGTACTTCGAAATTGTGGAGAAACTAACATTTTTAAACAAGTGTTACAATTTCCTGTTCTCAAATTTCCAGGTTCCATATCTGATGACCATCAGGGAAGCAAACCTTAGTCGCACAGTGACAGCGATGTTGAAAATCTTACTCGCGAGAAACCTAGCGACAGAATTCTCCATGCCAGGTTTAGGCCCCCACAGACTGAGGACCAAAATCAAGTTTGACAACTCCGCTCCGTCGCGTGTGCAGTTATCAAGAGTGAGTAACTATGATACCATGTATTCCCCTCAGGGGGATACAATTATTGTATCTATGGGAACTAGCGCTCCCAGGGGGACAATGTGAGGGCCCGAGCTAAAGGTTAGGTAGGCCTTCTTTTGTTGAAATAGAATAGGTTTTGTTGTGTTACGGACCATCTTTTTTTCGGTTCACTGCTGTCTTGTTTTTCACCGCCTACCACTTTCTTCTTCAACTTTTTCTTGTTTCATGAACTTCTTTCTTAGCTTTCTGTTTCTGTGCCTTTTCTGCATAGATTCCACGTTCCCTTAACTCCATACTAAATGGTGCCTTCTTCCTTCCTCTCTTTACATCTCATTGTTGAGGATAGGGAGGCTCAAACTAACTAATAAACTAATAAACTGATACCATGTATTTAAGAGTATTGTTGCAGAAAACTAATTAATATTTGTAAATCATGTTCACAACATCTGGATTGTTTTTAATTTAGTACGTAAAATAGAAGAGTAGGATACAGCCTGCCATAATTTGTTGCGAACGACCTTCTTCATATTTTTTCCTTCATTGCAATGCAGGTGCTCTTGCTCAAATTCCCGAGTACCGAAACGAGCCTAGGAGTAAAGTGAAAGCTGCCTTTCAGAAAGCTCTCGTCTCATAGATAAGCTCTGCTGAATAATGTTTTATGAAGTTTCACCAGGATAAACTTACAACCTCATGTAGGTTCACAGATAACAAATTTTGTACCAAACTTTTATTGTTTAATGAATAACTCTAGTCACCCACTCCCCACAATTAGGTTCTAACGCCCTTTTCGACGAGACGACTAAGTGCTGCATCTACTTATTAGTCATCCACTTTCAGTTGCGAGTGATATGCATGCACATGAATTTCGAAACGTGACTTCATGAGTATATATTTCAATACTTTGACCTCAATTGGTTAAACTGACGTTCACTGTTCAACTAAAATTTGAAGTCGATTGAAGTTAATTATTCTGAAAATGCAAACAATAACCGGATCCAGCCTTCATTTTGCTTTAATTCAAAATTCATTAAAAATTTAGTTTGTCATACTGTTCGGTCAGCAGCATTAGGAATATCCCTTCCGAGACCACCGGTAGAGTATGTTGCGTTGAAAGTGTAAAAGATGATAGTAGTCATTTGGAGCGATACTAAGTGTAGCCTGTTATTAAATAGGGGATGACAGGAGTGCCGGATATGGGTATTGCCTCAACTGACCATCATTTACTAAGCTCATTGCGCATGTAGCACTGAAATTAGATTTTTTCATGTGCTTATAACGACAGATTGATAGTATAATAAAGATGTTTTCACATTATTCCAACACAATTCATTTTCCAACTTTTCAACTTTGCGAAATTGTTTTAGTTCTCCTCGTGTAAGAATACAAAGATAGTCACATATCATTTCACTGAAATGAACACTCAATTTCTTAAAAATTATACATATATCAGTCTATAAAAGGCAACATTTCGATTTTACTAACATCATCTTCAGGATGCCAAAGACAAAACAAACAATCACATTGATAAAACTATGACAATCCCAAAATTATGCTACATCAGACTGAATATTAATATTGGTGATCCCATTGCGTTATGACAAGGTAGGACTTTATTGTGCAAGATTAAAATTACTGATGCCTACTTGTTGATCAACAGATATTCATATGTTAACGGCACCAGAGATGAAGGCAAAATGGACGATCTACCGGAGGTTCCAAACGTCTATGCCACAGTCCTACAGAACAATTTTAGAGCAAAAAATAATTTGTATTTTCGTTGAGGGTAGGTTCCAGTTTATAAATCAGCAGTGCTTCTATAACATGAATTCTATACCGGTGAAGCCGATTTATACGCATGGTACTTGGACGATATTATCGTTGAAATTGAGATGGTAGAGTAGTTGGAGATGTTGAGGAATTTGGTGACTGATAATCCGGTGTTACATTTACGTATGAGCTGGGCGTGTAAGTGGGAAGCTGCCATTTCTTGACATTTCAGTTGAAGAATCTCAGGGTGCTTTTCGTATAACTGTGTATGTCACCCTTGCATGCTGGTGGAACCAGAAACTGTGATTGTGATGCAGCGCATGTGTATTATGAAGGTGTTATCCATACCTTGTTAAAGAGCATTTATGAAGTGTGCAGCAGCTGGGCAAGTTTTCATTCAGAAATGCTACGATGTAAGCGGTTGCTAGTTAATAAAAATTTCTCCAATACGCTTATTGATGGAATTGGTAACTTTGTGAATCGAATTTTGAGTGAGGACCATAACCCGGGATATGCAAAACATAAATATATTCTATGAAAGTCAAATGCATAGCAATTACAAAATTGATAAACGTGTCTTCGAAAATGTTGTTAAAACTTTCGTGAAACCAATAGATCCAGATATGTCATTAAAACTTCGTGTGCTCTACAAAATCAAAAAATCAGTGATCTACTTAGAGACAATATTTCCAGATCCGGAGTCAGTGACCTTTTCCGAGGCAATGTGATATTTCAGTTCGAATGTAAAAGGATAGAACGCAAGTCTTTCAGTAAATGTTGCATTGGCATGACTAGGATGAAACTGAAGGTTAGATTAACCTCGCACAAATATTAAGGTTCCATTTTTAATCATTTCAGTATTGATCATAACTGTGAGCCCTCAAATGAAGATCTGTGCTCAAATACAAAAAAATTTTTATAATGTTGTTGAAAGGAGCATATTCAAATAATAAGTCATAAACTTAAACCTAGCCTCAACGAAATTACAAATAATTTTTTGTTCTAAAATTGTTCAATAGGGTTGTTGCTTGTAGACGCGTGAAATCTCGAGTTGTTCATTCATTTTACCTCTGTCTCTGGTGCCGTTAACATGCGAATATCTGGTGTGCAGTAATAACTAGTCATCTGCAATTTCAATCATGTACAGAATTACCCTACCTAGTCTTCTCGCATTGTGATATTTGATACCAATATTTTTGTTCTGTCTAATCTTGCTTGAATCAGTGATTATCTTTGTATTCTAACATGTTTAGAATTATTGAAACACAAGTAATTTGATATTTCTCTCTAACTATGTTTTTTCCACCCAGTATACCCTTATTAATTAAATGAGTAAAGCTACTGATAAGGAACCTAAAACGAAGAATAATCCTCAAAAAACTATGCTGTGAGGAGCATTTATTCTCACTAAAATTTGATTGACCAGGAAACTATTAAAGGTATTTCGTACTCAGAATATTAATTTGTTGGATAGCAATCCTATACATGATAACGAAGTATTTTTTTTCAACAGGATCAGTTGACTTGGATGAAGGAGAGGCAAGAGACCCGTCACTTATCTTTCAGCTATCACTTGGGCATTTGAAAATTGTGCACCAGCCCTTGACGAGTCAGTTTTTCTCGAGTTAGACGCTGTTTATTACGTTCTTTAACTTCTATCATGTTTCATAAACTTCTGTGTATCTTGTTGATTCTGAAAACAAGGTGTTTCACGCCACATTAATTCCCATTGAAATCATTAATTCCCACATTAATTCCCAGCATTAATTCCCCACAAATCTGTGTGTTCCATCTTCCACTCTCTATAACGCATTAATTTGAATAGGGAGGCTTATCCTAATATTCTAGATTTAGCTTAAATAAAGGATTAATTTAAATGAAATATTTCATTTTCACCTTTTTGGGTGCTTAATGCTGATCGTGCTTTGCATTTTCGTAAAAAATGTAAGCAATAAATAACTTAGATGTCAAAACATGTTTTAATAACTGCGCGTCCAGTATGTGATCGTAGAAACAAGACCAGCGCAGTATATGCTGTAGTTGGACAGGTGTGCTTAATTATCGGCCAAGATGAGCCGGTATTTTTGTTACTTTACATAATAAACAGCGGGCGGGGGTAAACATTTGAGTGTTTTAATACCAAGCTTTGTCATTAGAAACTTTCCGTCACGCTCAGCGAAGTTGTTTGAAAAGCAACACTCAAATATTAAATATATATATATAATGTATATATATTATATATAATATATATAATATATAATATATATATATATATTTGAGTGTTCCTTTTAAAAACGACACTTTTCGACAAAAACTTTCGGCCGCGTACAGCCGAGATTTATCGCCTCTAAGCGATCCTGAAATATAAATATATATATGTGATTATACATATATATATAAATATATATTTATGTTTGAGGGTCGCTTAGAGGCAATAAATCTCGTCTGTGCGCGGCCGAAAATTTTGTTTTATAGCTAAATTCAAGGATGGCCATCCGCGAATCATGTACGTATCGCCGGTGAAATGGGTCGAGCAGGGACGTAGCATAGACTTAGCATGTCTGATCATCGCGGACGGCCGCGTACGTATCTGAGCCAAAAGTTCGTCCTCAAGTGGACATTTCGCCTACGATTCGAAGGTGATTTACCCATGTTACGTCCCTTAGGTTCGTCCTTGCCCGGCCATAACACATTGGCGATACGTCCTTGATTTTCAATTAGGTAGTTGATATTTGATTTTGCCTCGTGCTTCTGAATTATTTTCAAACCTAGAATACTCTTTCTGTTTTTATTTCAAGCATTTGCTAAGCCATGAACTCGACTATTTAACTTTTGTTCATGGGTATTGTCTCAAAATAAGCTTTTGTGTTATCTTGCATCTCCTACTTTTTCATTAAAATCTTCATCCATTGAAATGCTCATTCGCCCACTTGGGTTGGTTTAGTACCAATCCTCATTTGATATTTATTGATATTTACGTTTAACTATTTCTATCAAATTATGTTAGTGTTGCAGATTTTAATTGTATGTAATTTTTTAACCTTTCTCCTGCGAAACAGGTCATTTTGGCGTTAGTGCATTTTCTCCCGCTACGATTTCCGCGTTAATCGCACAGGCTAATGTATTCATGTTGAGGTTATGTCATTCTGAATGTAATTGTTTCAACGTCTTGACACATTCTTTCATAATGTTATGTGTTCTCTTTTTCCAAATTTATTGCAGGTCAATAAAATTTTACGGTGTGCCCACTTTAACATCAACGTTGTCAATCTAAGTTTTCACGGGCTCATTCCATTTCTTCCTTTTCAATTTGTAACTATAGGTAAGGAACATTTCTTCTGGTATTGGTTTTAACCGATTAATTGATTGATTAAATGATAGTAATACCCTGCATCGTTTCAAGACTGTAATTTCAGGAATTAAAATTATGCTCCTCCGCTATGAAATGGTTCAGAAATTTTATATGGTCCACGTCCTATACGTCATGGTCGATGTGCTTCCGGCCTTGATATTTGGCATCGATTTTTTCAACAAATGCAAATGATAAAGCTTGTTGATTGAAAGTAACGTTGAGAATACTATTATTTCGTATGTAGAACAGAGCAAACTTAGATGTTTTGACAACGCACGTGTAAGAAAGGGTGAACTTTAGTCTTTTGACTGCGCGCGGATCGAAAAGGCTTATCGAAAAATTTCTGTAGTTCCCAGAAATTCGTTAGGGTCGTGGTTGTGTGTACAATATGGGAAAGAGAGAATTTCTTATTCTTTCATTTGAAAAGTAATTTGAAGTCGATAGATGCATTCTTTCAAAAGTTAGAGCGCTCTCAAAACTACCCCTTTTTTACCCTGTTTTTAGAGAGAAAGACTGTGTTCAAGTTTTAGTCCGGGCGAGTGGTCGAAATTTGGCATGGCGGTCCATTTCCCGGGGTTTCTTTAAGAGAAAAATGTCTATGGTGCTGCAGGCTGAAACTTACTCATATCGTTGTCTAAACGAATATAACTTGAAAACAATGCGAACTGTTCTGGAAGAATAAATGATTGCATTGGCTATCTATCAACAGGACAATATTGCGATCAACATTGATGAAGTTATACTAAATTTAACTGAAATTATATAAACAGCATACTGTAAGAAATTCTCGCACACTACAACTTCAAAGGATATAGAAACGGTCAATAAACAGATTTAGATTTAACGAATTATATTTTTGTTAGATTTCAATCCAATTCAGATTGAACGGAGAACAAACCTCCGTAAAACGACGGTATAATAAGGTTTACGTTTTAATTTGGAATCCTAAGAATTTCCAGATCTTGATAGTTGTGATCTTAAGTTTATTATGGTGCGACGCCCCGAACAGGAGGTGCTCGGTCGTTCAAGGTTGCGTCACTGAGAGGCTTCACACGATTAGGTTGCACCACGGTGCACGTCTCTTTCAGGTTCAATGTTAATCGTTAAAGAAGCCAGCACGGGAACCGGAGGGAGCTAGTTAGCCCGCAAACTAACCATAAACACCTGCAACGAGCAACAACACGATAATTACTAAGCCCCACCCGGTCGAAGTATAGCAATCACTAATGAGCTTATATCTCAACACTATACCACAGTCATTTAAGGCAAGAAGTACCCTAGCATAACGCACCCAGAGAGCAACGCAGAATATGATCGGATCGGAGGCACCAGACACTGCAGGTTCGGCGAAAAACCAGACAAAGAACGGCCAGCAGACGGACGCCCAGACGGAAGCGGAGCTGACTTTAGATTCGTATACTAAAGAAACAAAAGAAAGACGGTAAGTTGAGAAACAAACAACCCGATATACCAATAGTGTGAATATGAAAAACAATTTTGACCACGAAACTCACCCAAGTATATTGCCATACTCGGTGGGCCGCAAAACCACTTTAAGAGGTAATTTAGAAATTTAGTGGAAAACAGTACAAGGTAGATGTTCGGTCAAAGGACAGAAAGGATAGTAGGGAGATGTTTTTAACTTTTGAAAAGCATAGCCCAGAAGAAAATTACCGCTGGGAGGTTCGCAGAGCAGGCGGTAGCCCACCTCTTAAGATTAGAAACCACACCAGCTCAATTCAAGAATAATTTATATACTGATCATAAAGATCTTTAATGGCAGCGCCTACATTCAGGTCGCAACCCATAAATTTAAGGTAAGTTTAGTTTCAAGATTCAACGCAGTAGGCCGTAGCCTTACTACAGTTTAATATAATAGGCCGTAGCCTAATTAATTTTAAGTAGACCGAACACCTTTAAGAGTGTAAAATTTAATACCCGAACAAAAGATTTAAATGAAAGAAAATCGCATTCACACAAACTTAAAAACAGTTAAAAGATAAAAGTAGCAGCAAGAGCATAGGAAGTCGAGGGTCAGTGGCAGATCACGGCAGAGTTACGTTATTAGCAACCATCACAAGAGCCCGTCCACAAAGCCAACCGGCCACACAACCATCTCACGTGGTAGCAAGAGAAGGAGCTGAACAGCACACTAATTTTCCAAAAACTAGGACCATCCGAACACACCGCCCGAACCCCGATGAAATCGGCAAAAAAAACAAAATCCCACCGGCCCACAGTACAGGCTCAAAATAAAAAGCCACGCGAGGCGTATGTGGGAAGAATTTCCCACAATACGACCAGTGTTGTCCAATAAACACCTGCACAATTACACTGAAAAATAGACGAAAGCTCTGTATTACTGAAGGTATCGTGATCAATATGAAGAAACTTTAAGAGTACCTAGCGTTACTATACGAAGGACAACTATCTAAAGAAACGTACAACAGATCCAGGAATCATGTGACAAATCAAATACGAACATCGAAACAAAACTACTCTACGCGTAAATTTACTGAGTACAAAACTGATATTAATAAAACTTGGTGCCTGCTTAATTTATGCTATAAACCGAAAAATAATGTTACGAAAACTCTTGAATCCATCATTCAAGAAAATGTAAAATATCACGAGAAAAAAGATATAGCAACAGTGCTTAACAATTTTTTTGTAAGCATAGGGAAAAATAAAGCTGATAGTGTTTCTAGTGAACCTACAGACCACTTGCAATACATGGACCATGTCCGCGAACACAACTCTTTCGTTTTCACGCCAACTAATCCCTCCGGTGTAGATACGTGCATAAACAACTTGAAAATAATTCAGGGGGGTTATAAAATTAAAAGGGCGATTTTTGGGAAATCTAATACGTAAAATGAAAAGAAGAACCAATATAAAAGGGTCGCAAACCGTATTGCTAGTCATAGAGAAAAGATTTTTGGTCAAAATAAGGAAACACTTTTTTGTTCTCAAATCTCTCGAATATTTTGGTAATAATTGGTAGTACAGAGATATGAATTAAATTATAAATGAAATTATATCATGAATTTTAAAAATAGCGGTCACTCTGGCAATTTTGAGAGAGTTGGGGAAGATTCCCTGGAAAGAGATTGGTTGATAATATTAGATATGTACGGTGCTATTATATCAGCTATAGCCTTAAGAACTTTAGCCGAAGACATCTTTAATCCACCTGATAAATGAAAAGAAGAACCAATATAAAAGGGAACATTCTTTTAATAGCAAACGTTTCGGAATCTCTGATTCCATCATCAGAGCTGTAAAACAAAGAACAAAATAAGATAATGAACAAATTGCGAAAAAGCTATAAGAAACTAATATCACTACCTACATCGAAAAAGGACTATGCCTAACTATTAAAAATGAAAACATAATTCTTCTTACATATTTTGAGCCGTACGTACTCATGCATCTAAATTCTAGCAATCAAACCAACACACCATAATATCTACATAAAGTAACAGAAGTACACACACGGACTAACACACACACATACACACATTCAAACACACTCATATTTATGCAGCTGGGGCAACATTTAATTACAGCGCACTTTGATCACTATTCAACTGATGTCTATTGGGAAAAATAAACAATGATTCCAAAGTTCTAAGGTAAAATTCCTCTTTAGTTCTACAAAGTGTGGAGAAATTGAAACTTTTGAAAGGGTGGTTTGATTATGGCAATGATCTCTGATAGCTAAATGGGAGGGAGATGAGTATAGGCGCCCGGTTCTATGGGAGATACCAGAGTGTTGGCTGTGACGAATAAATTGCTGGAGTGTGGTACTTCCAACATAGGACTGCAGCCAGTAATCATATTTATACAAGTAGACACAACCATTTCTCAGGCACTCCTCTAAACGCTCTTTCCAATTAAAAAATGAACCTATTTTAAAACTATTCCTATAAAATGGTAGCACGTCAATGCAAGTAAAATGAGAGTGTATCCGGGATAAAAGCTCCTTTCTCATCTCCTTGTTAATTTAGCCCAAGAAAGGGAGCTCGGCGAAAATTTTCTGCTTTGGTGCGGTCAGAATTGTGGAAGGAGGGGAAAGTTTTTTGTCTAAAAACTTTTTAACCAGATTGTTGACAAGAAATACAGGGTATTTATTTTGTACAAGTAACTTTGGTATATGTTCCTCTCCGTCATGAAATATTTTATAAGAACTTCAGGTACGTTATGCTCCATGCAATAATGTAGTGACACTTGTTAATAATAGTGTCACTTGTAGTGACACTATTGACTTGATATTGAGGTGTTTCCTTAAACAACACTTTGGCTCAATAATTAATTTCTGATATCGCATCAATATTCAGAAGGGTTCAAAGACGAGAAATATATATAATTCTGATAACTATGTTATCCGATGTACATACCTACACGCCTACAACTGCATTCAAAATTTATCTAAAATCCATGACTACAAACCTCTTTGGCATCGTAGTTCAAATTTTGTGTCGCACGTACGTACCAGTGGTTGGGCAACCTGTACTAACCCTATTGAAAATCGAGGACGGTGCACCGGTGGAATATGATTGACAGGGCTTATTATCCGCGATTTATTGGTCATTCGGCCATCCGACCGATAAAACAACGGTACACCGCCCAATTTACGAGCATGTTATGATCGGCACTGCCATCCGCGGCCTCCCGTCCATACACCGTCTTTAACTCGCGGTATCTAGTAGCGATTCGAGGTTGACTTGGCCAAGGACGGCCATCTGGCTCAGAATCGCTGATACCGTGTTTTTCTGGCACTTGTTTCTCATGCCCTCAAGCAACTAAAATTAATCTATGTTAAATAACCTCTCAATTTTGAAATGAAATGAACAAAATAATAATGAAATAAATATAAAAAGCTATTCTGGAATTTTAAATTTTTGCTTTTCTAATTATAAAACCTTTCACACTGAGATAAAAATTAAAATATTCAGGCCTCTATGAATAGGATGTTTTATTCCAGATTAGATTATAAGTTTGTTAAAGCCTCCCTAACCGCCAAACAAATAGAGCGAATCGGAGAGGAAGGAGGAAGGCACCATTCAGTATGGAGATAAGAGAATGAGGAATCTAAGAAGAATATGAGAGTAAGATGAGAAAGAAGTTCATGAAATAAGATAAAAGTTGAGGAAAAAAGTCCGAGGTGCTGAAAAACCGTGCAGTAGTGAATCGAAAAAAGGTGGTCCTTAACCCAACAAAATCATTTTATTTCAACAAAAAGAAGCCCTACCTAACTCTCAGCTCGGGCCCTCACATTTTTCCCCTGGGAGCGCTAATTCCCACATATACAATAGTTGTATCCCTCTGAGGGGATGTTTTATTCCAATCAAGCCTAATAAAATATGTATAATTGACAGAAAAATTATATGAGCAAATCTCATACAAGAAAAAACAGTCCGTAAAGCAGGCGATAGAGAAGATCCATTTTAAAAACGAATTCATATGAACGTTTCAAGCTCTTGGCTCATTTTAAAAAAGGCTTGCAGATAAATCGAAAATTAATTCAATGCTCGCACAATTTGGACAGATCCATTATAGACAAAAATCTTAAAGAATACGTGGATGAAAAACTACACGTAATAGCCTACAAACAAAAGTAAATTGAGACAATGATAACAATATTAAAAGAAATGCAATAGTTTAATAAGAGAATAACTGTTCATCGGTTTATTATTTAGATACCGTCTCGAAATAGTGAGAGATACCTACGATAAAAATCAAAATACGATGAATACATTGAATAAGCCGATAATTATAAATTTTTAGGACACTAATAGCTTAAAAAGTTAAACTTTTCATAGGACATAATACTGTCAGGCTGCAGCGGAGACTGTATGGGAACGGTCTTCTGGAAACTACAGAAATTTCTTTAGAATTTCTCGAGTGCAACTTTAGATTTCAGTCTACCACTCGTAACTTTTGAAATGATTCACCTATTGAGTTCAAATTACTCTCAAATGAAAGATAAAAAACATTCTTATGGAAAATCATACATGCCAACAGTCTTGAGCACTCTCAGACAGCAAAATTCATTTGCCATGAAAATTACAGTTGGTAGCTACCGAGGAATACTTGCTAGTCAAAGCTGTCAGCTAAAAAAATGGTAAATTGACCTAAAACTTTAACTTGCGGATATTTATAATGTAATAAGGTATTTAAATGCAATTTAATCATTTATTTAAATAATACTATCCTGTTATTCACCTTAGCCAAACATTTTATCTGCACTCGAGTTAGAGATGGCAACACTGCTCGCACGAGTCGGCAAGATGGCAAGCTCTTTCGAAGTTTCACGGCTGCCGGGCGGCGGCAGTTATTTGAATTGTGCTCTGGCAGTTGTGCGTCTCAGATGTGGTGCTGGTTTCTGACTCATTTAATAAGTTTCAAGCAATGTCAGAATGTATTTCAGTGCAAGTGTGTAGTACGTTAGAGTGTATCTTTTATTTTGAAACAATTTTTGCTCTGAAAAGGTATAAGGTGTTCGCTCTCAAGTGAGTTTCTTATTCCATTAAAGACGTTATGCCGGTATGGCATGTTGTCAAGCGCCGATGAAGGTGACGATTGAGACAACAAGTGCCTTCAACCTTGTCGTCTGAATAATTTTTTAGTGTGAATGAATTGTAATGAATAGTAATGATGTGTTTATTCACTATTAATTCCTTTCTTATTTTACAGTAAGTGTTAACACAATTTAGCTTCAAACTTCTAAGTTGCAGTATAATTCCACTTGAGAAACCTTTGACAAGAAACAATATGCAATATTTTCAATTTGGATGTACCGATAGTTTCGGTATCGGCCTTTTTCTATTATCTGTACATCACTAGTTTTCAATTTATTAGTAAGAAAATTAAACTTCAATAAATATCTGACGAGCTGCGTTATAAAATTACAGAATAACGATGTTTAAAGAAAAAAACATCAATATTTACTTGAATTCGTTCACGGAAATTAAGAATTCTCTTTCAAAGAATCTCCAAAGGAACACATTTAAGAACGTTTTAAATGAATGATATTTTGCTCACTGATGCATAATGTTTAAGTTATTAACCTGTAAAGTTATAGGAATTTTGTATATAAAAGCGGAGAAACGGACACGTAAATATGATGTAATACAGCATGACGTGATGCTAGGTTAAATTTGATTAGGTAACGTTAGATTAGCTGAATAAACTAACCTAAAATAACTTAACTTAGCCATACAGACACTGATGGTTACCGCCAAAATATCGGGCGTATTTCAAGAATGCAGGTACGATGCAGCCGAATATATAATGCTAAATTAACCTGAACGTAATTCATGTTATAGCTTGAAAATTGCGTGTCAGCGAGCAAAATGTCATTCGTGTAAAGCGTTCGTATATGAGCTCTTTTAGTGATTCTTTAAAACAGAGGTCGTGATTTCCGTGAACGCATTGAAGTAAATACTAACCGAATAAAACTCCTTAATCACCTGATGAACATTAGCATTATTGATGAGTTAGAGTTGAATTATATTTTGAATTGAGGAGCTTCCTACTAGCAAACGTTGCGTGATCGTAGGCTAGTGATGTACAGATAGATCGGTAGCGGCAAAATCTGGCCGATATTTCATCGATACTTTCCAACAATACGTACTTTATCTTGAAAATAAGGTCATAATTCGTTTAAAGAAATGTATAATCAACTAAAGAGCCTATTCATACCAAGTAAATTAGCTAAATGTTCAATTACATCGTTTAATCAGGCCCGCTAAGTGAATTTACTACATTGAATTCCCGATGTCACGGACGGTCTGTGTCAAAACTTTGTGGCATAAATAGTTATACACAGTGGGGACATAAAATTTTTATACTTTTACAACTAAAACATTTTTAGCTAACAAAAATTAAACCTATCATATATAGTTGAAGGCGCATTTTAAAGTTTTTATAAATTAAACATAAAAATAACTGAAAGTTCTGTTTTAATTCAGCTTGTAGGTCGTAAAATATTACAAAGCTAATTATTTTATTTCAATTTAGCATGCAAATCGCCGTTCATCACAAATCTTGCATTTTTCTTCTATTTTAAGATGTTTGAAAAAAATCACGAACAATCTTATACTTAGTTGGTTGCGTGTTAGCGCATCTCTCCGGTTTCGGATCCTATCGAATTTTAATGTTTTCTTTTCGTCAAAGTATGTATTTTGGTGTGAAAAACATGAAAACTATAACCATATTGCGGAGAAATTATTTTTTCGGTCTACTTTTGAAAACATTTGCTATTACAACTAGTCTACATTACTTTGCAATACGGTTTGAAACATCTATTGCAAGGATTTCGTTTTGTTATTTTATTGCAACAATATAGTTAACAAAGCTAGAGCAGTTCTTTTATTCCTTATCGAAAACTTTATTGTTAATATTGTTATATTATTAGATACACTAGTTAATAATTTTATTGCATTACTCATGTTGGGCTTATAATGATTTTATTTTAATAAAATTGTAGAAGTATCGGTGACTTGACTTGGATTAATTTGAACTTGACATGGATTAATTTGAACTTGACATGGATTAATTTGAACTTGACTTGGATTAAATTGAACTTGACTTCGATTAAATTGAACTTGACTTCGATTAAATTGAACTTGACTTCGATTAAATTGAACTTGACTTGGATCAATTTGAACTTGACTTGAATTAATTTGAACTTGACTCGTATTAATTTGAATTTTACTCGGATTAATTTGAACGTGACTTAGATTAATTTGAAGTGAACAAGGTGTAGTTCCAAAAGTGCACCAAAACAATAATTTATCCACAAAATAGTTAGCATGTTTGTGTTTTCCACACCAAAATACATACTTCGGCGAAAAAAAAACATTAATATTCGATAGGCCCCGAAACTAAAAAGATCCAAACACGCGCAACTAACTATAAGATTGTTCTTGAATTTTTCAAACATCTTAAATTAAATAAAAATGCTATATTCCTAGTGTACGGGGATTCATATGCTGAAATTAAAATAAAATTATTCGCTTTGTAGTATTTGACGATTTACAAGATAAATAAAAATCGAATTTTCAGCTTTTTCTGCATTAAATTTCAAAAACTTTAAAATACACCTTCAACTTTATTTACATAATTGGTTTGATTTTGGTTCGCCTGTTTTGTTGTTTAAGTATAATAATTATATGTCGCTTCTGTTTTCCACTATTCATGTTACATAGCTTTCACCTACTGACCGTACGTGCCTCATCGGAAAGTCGAAGAAGTAAATTCAGTTAGCGGGCCTTATTAAACACTGTAATTCAACAGTTAGCTAACTAATTTACTAGGTATGAATAGGCTCTTTATTTGATCATACTTTTACTTTCATGATTTATGACCTTCATTTTTATGATAAAATACGCGTTATTTGAAAGTATCGGCCGGATTTTACCAACACCAGTAAAAATGACCGATACCAATACATCGCCTCATCAATAATTTTATGACAGGATTTTATAAATATTTTTTAACGTTTCGATCCGAATTTCAAATAAAAAGACAGCAATTTACATTTATCTGCAACGGTTAAAAAGAAAGACGGTTGTATGCTGCATTGGCTACTCTAACGGAAGCTTCATAAGAAAATGACGCTGGAACGCACAAAGAGTCGTTTTCTTCTAAAATTTCGCTTGTATTTGAGTTCAGACCCGTGACTTCTGGGGAAAATGGCGATTCTTCCTGTTGACGAGGAACGAGAGATGGCCTAACTATTAGCTTCACCACCTCGGTCAATTGATATTTATGACGATTCATCGTTGTGGTGGGGCTGGTAGTGAAGGCAATGTAAAAGCAACAAAATGTAGAAACCAAACCTGAATGTCCCTCGTCCGTCTTCAGCAACCTCTGAATTGAAGGACGTTCTCGAAGGTGATCAACAATGTGTTCAGGTACATATTTGTGTGTGTGGGTGGGTGGGGGGTGGTTATACCGAATATCTGATCGTTGCTACCAAATATCTACGTAAATGTGTTGGTCCAGGTTGCGCAATTGATTCATATATCCTAAATAAGGGTAGATGATATTTATTATTGCTGTGCGGTTAGCATGGTATGTTAATATTGTTGCTTCTTCACCCTAGCAAAATCAGAATCACAGGTGATCTCTGTACGATGGATAAGAAACGCTCCCAGCTGCCAGTGTATGACGTCACAACCATATGTATATATGCTCGTGACGTCACACACTGGCAGCTGGGAGCGTTTTTTAAGCGATTGCGTAGAGGTGGCCACCCGTGATTTGTAGTTGATTAAGGTTGCGAAGCGAGCGATTCGTTGGATGTAGAGTTGGGTTGAGGTTGATTTGAAACCATTCATCGGCCTAAGTTGGTTTTAGAGGTGATTTGAGGTTGATTTGAAGCTGTTCGCCGACCAAAGTTGGTCGCAGTATGGACGTATTTAGGGCGCAGTATGTTCGCGGAGACTGGACATTTGAACCTTAAATAGACGATAAACCAACCTCAAATCGTCCATGTTTCCACTCATATTCCACCGGTGCACCGTCCTCGATTTTCAATAGGGAAGCAGCATATATACGTTCATCTAAGCAGCATATATTTGCGTGATTGAAAAATTGCACGAAAGCGCTATACTCAAGGAATGACGCATGCAAAATGGGTTATATGGTAAGAATAGGCCTACTCAATACCTTCGTTACGAAATTGAGTCATTTATTTCATCTATATAAATGACTCTATATCATCTTAATTCAATATATAGGCATTTATTGCTATAGTAACATATGACAACCGATTTTAGCATATTTTTTAAAAAAATTAGACCTTCGAAACTCATTGGACGACTGAAAAAACAAGAACTGTGAACCTGTGATTACAGTAAATCTGAATATATATATTATTGCAACGTATTCACATTTCTTGATATCTGTCAAATAAATCTGCACTCATTAATGACTGCAATAACTATTCTTAAACTTTATTGGTACATTTTAAACATATTACTCCGTATTATTGACGTACAATATCAACACAATATTTGGGCAATAATAATTTTTATTTTAACAAATTTTATTAAATTGCGAGATTTTTAATTATTATGAGATAGTTTCCACTTATATGAATATCGTACATACATATATACACTGTTAGTTTAATATTAGAAATAAAACTATTTACTACATTGTCCCAATAACAAGTTGATATCATAAATAAATATATCTTTTTTCGATATTGTCTTGTTATTAGCCTATTATTGTAATCCAAGATTCCAATATCAGGTCAAAAATAAACATCAACCCAATATTGGCCTAATAATTTCTTGCTACCTGGGATCTTACATCGAATTCAACACCCAACTCAATGCCGAAATTAACCCTGAAAATTCGCATTCATGTCTGTTGATTAAAAATTGACTTCATATCAAATCAACATACGAGCCTCATTAGAAAGCTAGAAACTTTTTTGTTAGTGTTCAAGTAATAATTATTGTGAATTTTAGAAACCTCGAACAGGCTTACATTAAAAAAATAACACAACAAATTACAGAGCTACTTTCACGCACACCTCACCCTTCACGCACACCTCACCTCGAATGTGTAAGAGAAATTTCGGTTTTTATTTTTAACTTGTGTGTACGGCCCATGAAAATTGACGGGATTCAATACCTTTCTTGAACAAATTGACCAGATGTGGATGCCAAACATATATATATCCATCCTAACAGAACCCGTGGTAAAAAAATATTCTTGCACTTTTGCACTGGTGAAATTGTATCACAGATACGGTCATTACAACTATCCTTATGAGCGTGATGGAAAAATGGAAGGAGCAAACTCCAAACAAATAAGCCAAGGGTATTATTATGTAGTAGCAGGACCCGTAGAAATTCCACTGACAATGTCATCATTAAGCTCGGTAGACCCGTTAGAAAATTCTGTCAATATTACCTAACCTATCCTAATCAAAACTCTTGAAAAAATTCTGTCAATATTACGTACCCTATGCTAACCTAAGCTATCCTAACCTTTCCAGTTCTAAGAGAACCTATCCTAATGAAATGTGAAACATATCAATGCATGTAAGGGCCATGCTTCAATGTTACACTCCATGATACCGCACACTCAGGCATCCTATGTTTCTTAAGAAGCGGACACCAAACAAATATATAAATAAACACACGACGGATATTATTAGGTTAGATGGTTAGGCATAGCCATTTTTCGATGTAAGTATAGTGAAACCAGTTTCTTATAGCTTCTCACAATTTGTTCATTATCGTTTTTTGTTCTTTGTTTTACAGCATTGATGATGGAATCAGAGATTCCGAAACGTTTGCTATTAAAAGAATGTTCCCTTTTATATTGGTTCTTCTTTTCATTTTATCAGGTGGATTAAGACATCCTCGGCTAAAGTTCTTTAGGATATAGCTGATATAATAGCACAGTACGTATGTAATATTATCAACCAACCTCTTTCCAGGGAATCTTCCACAACTCTCTCAAAATTGCCAGAGTGACCGCTATTCTTGAAAATCGTGATAAAATTTCATTTATAATTATAGTCATATCTCTGTTCTACCAATTATTTGTTAAATATTCGAGAGATTTGTGGATAAAATAGTTTTTTCTTATTTTGGCCAAAAACCTTTACTGTACGACTAACAACACGGTTTGCAATCTAAAAAACCGACAGCACGGGCTATATTAAATCATTTACAATTCCTTTATTCCAATATAGATGAAGGAAAGCTTGTTTTGTCCGTTTTCTTGACATTCTTAAGCATTTGATTGCGTGGACAATAGTATTTTACTGTCGAAACTACACTGTTATGGATAAGAGGAGTTGCACATGATTCGTTCAAATCATACTTAACGAATCGAATGCAATATGTTGGCATTGACGATACCCAATCGGAACTGCTGATAATCAGCCAAGGAGTACCGCAAGGATCGGTCCTTGGGCATCCTCTCTTTTTACCTTTATCAACGATATAGTTATATCTACTTCATTTTTCAAATTCACCCTTTTACTGACGACAGGACGTTCTCTGCGGCTCTTCCAAATGAAAATCCTATTTTAATTGCGAAGAATAAAATAATGAGCTGCAAAATGTTTCAATGTGGCTTAAAAGCTAATAAAATATGCCTCAATATCGATAAGACAAAATACAATAAATTCCCATGCAAGAGACACATGTCTTTCCACACATTGAAATTGGTGATGGTGAAACTGAAGAAATCCACTCGTGTAAATTTCAAGGAATTATATAAAATAAACACCTGACATTCAAAGAGCATATTGCACATCTCAGAACTAAATTATCAAAATCCGTTTGAATCCTTCATAAATTAAAAGTTGCCTGAAGAAGTTTTGAAAATAATTTATCGAACGATCATTCCACCGTATCTACAGTACAGGATAGATGCTGGGCACGGAACTGATAAAAAAAACTAATTTTCTCTTTGGACTGCAAAAAGAGCCATTCGAGCAGTGATGAAAATAAAATTTAATGCTCACACAAATGATTCATTCAAAAACGTAAAAAACTTCAGCTTTTTGATTTCTACAAGGTCTCCATATGTTATTTCGTGTATAAAACACTAACTGATGATCACGACGGAAAACTCAATTATTAAGGGGGTCCTCCGGAAAAAAACATTTATTTGATTCGATTGGTCTGAAATTTGGTCAGTATATGTATTTTTGCAAGACAAACAATTTTGACCTCGTTAATTTTTTTGATTGAGGCCTTAGTTATTCCGAAAAGTTTGAAATATTAGTTTTTTGGGTCATTTTTATATCAATTTCAAAAGAATAGAAGTCATTGAGTTTTTATGCTAGAACAAATTCAAAGACAGTTTTGGAATCCTTGGAAAATTTCTAACAAAGATATATTCAGATATTTTGTATTTGAATTTTTTTTATATATGCGATATTTACCAAAATATCAGATATACCGAATTTTTTGGATTTGAACTATGATAAAAAATTAGAATGTAAAAATGGAAAAAAGTTTCAATATAACTTTGTTAGAAATGTTCCAAGGATTCTAAAACTGTCTTTGTTTTCTTCCTAGAAAAAACTCAATGACTTCTATTCTTTTTAATTTTGAAAGTAAGTAACTTTACACCACAGGCCACAAACAAAATTTTTTGTCGAAGTGTAATATAATGGAAAGTTTATGTAATTGAATGCGGTTTTCATTTTTATTTCGATAATCTCCATGCATAACTTCATATTCACTATGTGAATTGTAATTTCCATGAAAAAAAATATATTTTTACTTATTTCTTAGAAAATATAATTTTTTTTGTTTCCAGTCTGCTTCTTAGAAAATATGACTATACCATGTAACGTTTGAAAAGAAGCACAATATCCTCTATATATTTTTTCGATTCAGGCCTTAGTTTTGGGAAAAATTTGACATATTGGTTTTTAGTCCATTGGTATTGCTATTTCAAAGGAATAGAACTCATTGAGTTTTTATGCTAGAACAAAAACAAAGGCAGTTTTAGAATCCTTGGAACATATCTAACAGAAATACATTCCTAAATTTTTCATTTCTTACGCTGTTTTCTTATAATATGGGTCGAAATCGGGTCGGAAATTAAAGAATTTGGTCCCCTTACCTCCCCCCATGGGGGGGATCTATTATCCGTAGCGCCATAAAATTTTACGACCGAATAGTCCACCCCCTAACGGTCCTTTTCCAACAAAAACCTGAAAAATAACCAACGGAGAGAAAAGGGGCCTCGGAGGACCCCTTAACTGCTCAAACAGGCCATCATGATCATTTAACACGAAACAGAAGTAACATCACATTTCCTTCTTATTCAAAATATCGGTCACAACACAGTATCTTCTTTATTGAAACTAAGAATTGGAATGCAAATCCTGCTGAGATCCGTTGGAAAGGTTTTACAAAAGGCGGACCAGCATCGTTTATCTGCGTACAGTGCATGTTTTCAAAGATCAGTGAGGACCCTGGTTCGGGAAGAATTATTTTTCATCGATCACTGTAGATTAATGCAGAAAATTTCGGACAGAAATATATGAAGTTATCTTAACAAAAGAATTGACACTGCTCATCAATAGATCACTGTACAACAAATTTCGGAGTCAAGAAAATAACATAAATCTCATGTGCGTTTTATGATGAAGTTCAGTGCGCTGGATTTAAATTTGATAACAAAAATTTTATTCCGCGTCACAATTTTTGTAACTCACTGTTTTAATAATTTGGCAATTAATACAGATTTCAAAGATTCCGTAAATGTATTTCGCTCCCGAAGTCAGATTAAATGCCTTCATTGTTTTTAATTAATAAATAATGAATCGGCATGTTTGTTAGCATTATATAATGTATTAACCTACAATCTAGTATTTACTCTTGTTTTAATATGACGTCTCAGGCGTGTCACGCTTCAGGTTTCAACAGAAGTCAGCCAGCATACCAGGGCTTCATTTTCCCATATACCTGTTTTCCATTGACGCTATATCTTGATGAAACCTCTCTTAATGTTCATCACTCACATCTGCTGCATTCTCTGGGAATACGGATAGATCAGAATGAAGAAAATGTATCTTGAGTGACATATTGCTTCCGAGATCTTGGTAGTATTTGATTATCCTCTCCATTCTCCACTTAACGCTCTCGCTGGGACTCTTGGTGCTTTTTCAGAAGCCCTTTACACACATCTTTGAATGCAAGTCAGGCCCTTAGCTCAGGTTCATCAGCTGTCGCCTCAAAGTCCTCATCAATTATAAGCTTGCGAATCTGAGGGCCTACAAATAAATCCTTTTTAATCTTGGCATCACTAATTTTAGGGAAGATCCCTTTGAGATAACGGAAACATGGCTTATCATGTTGCAGTGCTTTGGTAAATGGCTTCATCGTTTTATATGCAATGGTAAAATGATTTTCTCTTTCTTAACTAGTGGCTCATGAATTGCATTATGGCATCCAAGCGTCATAGATTCCCGATATGACCATTCTGAGCGTATATAATGTTCTTATCTGGCCCTACTGTCCCACTAGCAAAGAAAGCACACATATTTAGTGAATCCATTTTGTAGCTCATTAAGTATGGCTAACTCTCAAGTCTGCGAAAATAAACCACTCATGTTCTTTGTAACTTAGGCGGTCTAGAATCAAAGCCAGGTTACGAGGGTGGTCCGATAAGTACTTAAACTACAAAAGAAAAACGAAATTTTTTGAAAAGTGGTGATTTATTTCTCAACATAGTCTCTTTTTAGCTCGATATACTTGGCCCAGCGATGCTCCAACTTCTTCAACCCGTCTGAAAAATACGTTTTCTCGAGGTCTGCAAAGTAGGCCTCCGTGGCGGCGATAACCCACTCATTCGACTCAAATTTTTGCCCAGCGAGTGACTTTTTCAAGTTTGGAAACAAAAAGAAGCCGCACGGGGCCAAACCTGAAGAATACGGTGGATGGGGGCAGCAATTCGTAGCCCAATTCGATCAATTTGGCCCCGGCGAAGGCGGAGGTGTGCACCGGTGCATTGTCATGGTGGAAGAGCATTTTTTTCCTTCGCCAAATGGGACGTTTTTTCGGCAATTCGAAGTCAAATCTGCCCAATAATTCGGCATGGTACAGCCCTATGATCGTTTTGCCCTTCTCAAAGGTAGTCGATGTAGATCACACCTTGTGAATCCCAGAAAACGGTTGCCATCACCTTCCCGGCCGACAGGACAGTCTTCGCCTTCTTCGGAGCACGTTCGCCGGATGGAGTCCACTGTTTCCACTGTTCCTTGATCGCTGGTGTGAACCAGTGAGTTCATGTTTCGTCGACAATCACGAAAAGACGCAAAAATCCTTCAGATTGTGCTTAGTAGATTCAAGTCAGTAATAAATATATTTTCACGCACATTGGATTTAGTATGACCTTGAGAAATTTTGAAACAAGCCCGCTAATATTCTTGAAGCAGTCATAATTTTTCAATATATTTCAGCTGTATATACAGTCACCTTTAATCCAGTATGTACCTCAGTTTTTCATTTCTTGAACTTAATGTAACATTAGTTAATGAACTTAATTTTATGAATTTAGTTATTAATGAACTTAATACCTAAATTGGCTGCTCTTGAACATTAGCATTCGTGCCACAATGAAGGATTTGGGCTGTCCTGAAACCCTCATTAATACCTAGATGTATCGTACTATTAGTCGTGAGCAAAACAGGTCCATCACTCTTTTATAATGGCAAGGACGCAGTTTCATTCACGAACGAAATACTGGGAACTCGATTAGCTACATGTTTTCAATTTAATGTAAACTATGTAACCGCGTTCTTATTTTTGCTTGCAATGAACCGAATTACTGTCGCCACAAAACGAGTGGCTACCACTTTCAGTGCGTATTAATATAATTATAGCTAGTTAACTAATTTGAAATACATCACTTATGCGCATTTTTGAGTTAAATGATACATCTTGGGGGACACGATTTTTTTTCAGGTAAAACAGGATCAAACCGTATGTACAGGTTGCCCGACCACTGGTGCGTGCAACACAAAATTTGGACTTCTACTCTACGATGCCAAAGAGGTTTGTAATCATAGAATCATGGGTTTTCGATAAATTTTGAATGCAGTTTGATTCATAGTCTTGTAGGTGTGTAGGTATGTACATCAGATAACATAGTTATCAGAATTATATAGATTTCTCATCTTTGAGCACTTCTGAATATTGATGTGATATTAGAAATTAATTATTGAGCCAAAGTGTTGTTTAAGGAAACACCTCAATATCAAGTCAATAGTGACACAGTAATTAGCTGATACTGGGTTAAAAAAAAATTATTATTGGGACAATATATTCTACCAATTTCCACTTCATATCAGGAAATGAGTATTGGGTCAATCTTTTCTACGGAACACCTCAATATCAAGTCCATAGAAACACAATAATTAGCTGATATTGGGTTAGTGAAAATATCATTATCGGGGCAATATGTTTTACAATATCAACCTGATATCAGGAATTGAGTATTAAGCCAATGTTATTGTAGAGAACACCTCATTAACAAGTCAATATTGACACAATAATTAGTTAATATTGGGTTGATGATAATATTGTTATTGGACCAATATATTTTTCCAATATCAATCGAATTTTCCAAATAAGGTATTGCCCCAATGTTCATTTTGAATATCCAGTCAATATTGAGACTGTATATTGGCTCAATATTAGGTCAATAAATTTTGCTACCTGGGGTGTTCTTGGGTCGCTGCACAGCAAGTTACTGGAGAAAGTCTACAAAGAATGAAAGAAACAGTAGGAAGATCTATAAAAGAAATAGCAGTCACTTGATCCCTGGAGATACAATTAGTGTCTTTTAACTCAGCACTCGAGCGATGAGGTAGATGGAGCCCGAGCTTTGAGGTAGATGAATTTTACCATGTGACGTTATCCTTTATTTTATCACGCATTGCTTGTATCAACGGTATTGTTGTTCGCTTTTAGTTCATTTCTTGCTATTTTTATATGCCTCAATAAATCCTGTCGAAAGCACAATCCATTTTTCACGTGACTATACTTACTGGCCCCTTCTTTTTCGGCTGTGACTGAAACTGCTGAATAGGCAGTGACTGGAACTGCTCTAACCCATAATTCATTAGTTCATCTGGTGCTTCACTAAAATAATCTTTCTTTAAGAAACTATGCTTTCTCGTGAACGAAATGCTCAATGATATAGAGCTTTAACAAAGAGCACACTTGTTGAGTTCGTTTTTTTATGAATTTTTAAATTTCTCTATTTTTTCGAAAGAGAATAAATGGACAAAGAAAAATGAAACAGTTTATGAAATGAAAGAGACGCTGTCGTCGCCGTATTGAATTTCTGGTGGTAGTAAATTCCATTATAAGCAATCTGATATATCCTTTTGAATTTTATGCACTAATGTGAGAAAATTTTTATTAACCGGATTCAGTCCGTCATGCTCTCCAAAATGCTAGAAATATCTTCAATTCTTTTCCAGTCATGTGTCGAGTAATTATATTTTATCAATAGAAAGTACTCGTTACTCCTGTGTAATTTCGAACACGTCACAAACCAGTCCTTCTATCGGTGCCCGTGGTGGAATTCGTTGTTTTCTATGCTTCTAGACATTTGCCTACTACAAGTAACTTAAATTGGCTTATACGTGCGTGAAAATTAGATTGAAAAAAAAATACTTATTCATTCGTTGTTTGTTTGTGCTGCATACTGGCTTTTGATGTACAAATTTCGTTTCACGGAGGTACTATCCCTAAAGTATGTTTTTACAGTCAGCTGCAGTCATATTTTAACATCCGAATTATTTTGTACCACTACACAAAAATGTTTCAATGGCAGGGGGAATCGAAAACGCAGAAAATATTCGTTACGCTAGAGAAACTAAGTTTATCCTTGGGATCATTTTCTGCTCTAAGGAATGGTATTTTCGAAAATTCTTTAATATTTGAACGAAAGCTCAGCATACACAAAACAATGCGCTTTAGTTGACCAGAATTCGATAAGGTTAAATTTTTTAAGATTATGAATTAATGGCATATAGTGCAAATTGAAGGTATATTCAGTTTCACGGAATTGACAACTAATTTCAAACGAAATAAACGACCAGCCGGTGAAACAGCAACTGCAGGGTGGCCAGATTGGCCATTTCATCGGCAAATTACACAAAATTGGCCATTATCAAAACGCCGTTTCCATGGGAAGATTTACTTGGCCATTTTTAACAATTTGGCCATTGAATCGACCAATTTTGGACATGGTGCCCATGAGATATTCCCTTCAGTAATGTTTTCCAAAAAGGAGCGTTCAACGAACCAAGATGCTGCAACATTGAACGTATCATCGAATATCGAAGAAGTCTTGTTCAATCTTCGATCATACGTGTTTGAAACGCAGCGGTTGCCGCCTTGCCGGGAGCGCGAATTGCGCCACAGTTCTAAGACCGCGTTGGTAAAGTGAGTGCACTGCCTCGAGCTTCTCCTCGCCATATCTATTTGCGAAGTAATCAGCGGACAGAAATTATTCCCTGAAGCATACACGGTTCTCAAGATGCCTAAAGAAAAAAGTGATCGAGGAAGAAAACATAAAAAAGAGTGAGAGAAAGATCATTTGTGGCTGAAATGCTCAGAAGATGGAAATAACGCTTATTGTATTTAATGTAAGTGCAACGTGCTCCCATAACTCTACAACATAAACGTTCATGAAAATTCTAAGAAGCATCACGATAAATTCTCCAGTACTTCGCAACAAACATTAGACAAAGTATTAAGTAGGAAGACATCCAAATGAATTATTCCTCGTCCTTTGTTTGGTTTATTTACAATGATGTCCCTGCTTTTTACCAATTTTTTTGAAAGAGTCATTTCAGATTTTGAAAAAAACAGACGAAAAAACTTTGTTTGGATTGAAATTATAATAGTATTTAAAAGCAATGGTGAATTCTCTGACAGAGTACGCACAATATGTCCAATACTCAATTGTGAGTACTGTCAGGGAATTCACTAAAATTTTTACAGCGAACATTTGTAAGATTGTAAACTGTTCTTTCAATAGATAAAAAAATTATAAAAATTCAGATAAAAATAGGTAAACAAAATTTTGGCCAAACGCAAGTAAATATCCTAATCGAGGAGACAGGCCCATAATGCCAAAATTAAAAATAACCTCTGATTGGTCCATTGGACCGACCTGCCCTTGAAACGGGTACTCCAAAAATTCATAAACCTGATTTTACTACTAAGCACTAATTGCGGCCAATATTTGCACCCTACAATGCTCCCAGTTTTTCGTCAGCAAAATTTTTAGCACCTGTTTTGTCACCTCTCTGCACCAATGATTTAACTGCTGGGAACTCTTAAACGTTCGTCTTAGATTTGAAAGAATATGTCGATGCAGACAGGATTTTTATGGCTTTCTTTGATGTAGAATCATTATTTACGAACCTACCTATGGATGAGACTTTTACTATTTCTGAAGAAAACTTTTCCTAAATTTTACAACATTTATTATAGGTCTCTCCCGAAAGCTTTTCAAAACTATTTTAGAAATATTTGTGCCTAATTCATTTTTTGCTTTTGATACAAAATATTATAGACAGATGGAAGGCATGGTAATGTGCCTGCCTTTGAGCCAAACTTTCACAAACTTATTAACATACTGTATGTGTGAAAATGAAGTTCAGTGGCTCTCGACCTGCCCGAGTCTTTTAAGCATGTGTTTTATCGATGACAAGTTCTTGCTTTATTCGTGATCCATCCCACACCCAATAATTATTCATGGATTTTGTGAGTAAAAAATATGTAATTATAAATATTTACCACGGATATCGAACATGATTAAAAACTTTTATTTTTAAACTGCCTAATTTATAAATCAGATAAATTCGAGTGAACTGTTTATAGAAAAAGTTTTTCAGAACTAGGCCCAAATTTTTACAGCTTTAGTCTGTAGTATTTAAGATGAATAGTGTTATAACTTGATATCATACGCCTTTAAAAACATTAAAATATCTACCAATTTCTCTTTCTCACATCAAGAACTTTTGACTTTCTGATCTTTTTTCATGAACAATGGCTACTCCGCAAATTGCATATTTTCAAAAAATACGTTTGTTTCTCTTTAGATTTTCTAGCAACAGATTTGAAGTTGACAACATCGACCCCATTCATAGGACTGCATATGTATCACTTCCTTACTTTGGTGGGCAGTCTGATAAGTTAAAAAAAAGAATTTGCTGCCGTTTATTCAAAATATTCCATTGATGTGGACTTAAAAACTCTATTCGGGAATAACTTAAAAATATCATAATTTTTAAATAAGGAAAATAAGCTTCCTGCCGGACTGCAAGCTACTCTTGTTTATAAGTTTAGCTGTGCATGTTGTGCATCAGAGTACATTGGATGTATATCTGGTGGTGAAACGTCCTATATAATAATAATAATAGATGTATATCTCGTGCTCTTCGCACTCGAGTTTGCGAGCATTCTTGTAGAAGCTTCAGAACAGGTTAAATTTTGTCAAAGCCCCATTTTCCGCCGTTCGAGAACATTCTGATGAGTGTAATAACGCAGTTTCCATTAATCAATATTCGGTCTTAGCAAAACCGCAGTTTCATATAGATATGCGCATTTTAGAGTCCATATACATTTATAAACTTTTAACATCCGATTTTAAACATCACTCTTGGTTCATTTCCTTTAGCCATGGTAAATAGATAATCACTATTTACCTAATTATATAAGTTGTTTTTATATTTGTCATTCTAAAATAGTTTTATTTTCCTTTGTACCTTTTTAGACCTCTCACCACCTATGACCCAATTGAAAATCAAGGACGTGTCGCCGGTGGGTACGCGCGGGTTCCTTGGCGTTTTTTAGTTGTATTACGCGCGGCTTAAGGGTCAAATGTCCACTTTTTCGGACACAAAACTCCACGCGAATCGCCGTTGTTCCGCTCTACCTAACGGCCGTTTACCGCCTCAGAACCGCGCGTATCTACTCCATTCGCCTCTAACCCAACTTCAACCCAATTTCGAATCGCGGCTGGCCGTCCGTGGATTATGGGTAAAAAAATTGCTCCCGGTTGCGCGTGGTTCGCCTCACGGGTTGTACAATATCGCACTGGAAGTTTAGGATCTTACAATACATTCACACTTATTGCATAGTGAATGTGTTGACCTCAAAAACTCAATGAGACCAAACCACGTGCAACCGGGAGTTTACAAGCACATGAGTTATATACAGTACATTAAAAAGGATAAGGAAACTAAACATTCTCTGAAACATTCAGTTAGTAATTTTTAATGCAGAAACTAAACATTCTCTAGATCACAGCCTTCCTTATCACTGGAACACCAGAATAATACTGGAATTTAAGATACAATCACAGTCCGACTAGAATACTTCCTATTACAAATATCTTCACTACATAAAAATAGGCATGAGAATTTAATTCTCCATCACACAGCGCTCATAAACATTGCATATGTACACAGTGTGTTGTGTAATTCGATGCACATATTTTAACCATCTACATAGTAAAATGCAAAATAAAACGATTTTCACGAGTACCAAAAAACCTTGAAAACTCGGTTTCCGAGAAATTGTGACTTGAAATAATTTCAGAGTCCCGTTAAAATAGGCTTACCATGCAGAACAAGTAAAATTTAAATTCTTGGTCAGGCTGTTGGCGCGCGTTTTAGGCTATTCCGTTGGGAATCTAAAACTATTTTAGGTCATCATTTCTCGGAAACGAAGGAGTTTTCAAAGTTTGCTCATGAAAATCTTTTTATTTAGCGTTTTTCTGTATGGGGGTTAAATAAGTGCATAAAATTACCAAACACCTTGCACATATATATTACTCTTGGTATATCTATATATCGAGAAATAGCAATATATTATAAACCAATAAAATCTGGTTTATTTCTTGATATATAGATACACCGAGGTCCGTTTCAACGCTCGTCTACATTATATATATATATTTCATTGGTTTATGGTATACATTTATTACTTGATATATCTATATATCAAGAAATAAAAGTAAACCATAAACCAATAAAATCAATCATGTTTTTCTTTATTTCTAGACATATAGGTATACTAAGTCAGGTATACGGAGTTCCTTTTTAACCTTTTAAAGCTCGTCTACATTATGTATCTGTATAAATAATTATTGACATATCTATATATCAAGAATTAAAAATAAACCATAAACCAATATATTATGGTTTAGTTTTATTTCATGATATACAGATGTATCAAATCAAGTTTACAGAGTTCCATTTCAAAACTCATCTACATATTATTCTTGATATCTATATCTATACTTCAAAAAATATAAATAAATCATAAAGCAATAAAATATATGGTTAATTTATATTTTTTGGTATATTGATATATCAAGAAAAATAAATTAACAGTTATGCGTAACTAAATAATTTCGACTAAAAGTTATCGAAATCTAGCTGTACTTCACACATTTGAGGATGAGGGAATGGTACTCCCGGTTTTTGCAGAGTATGGCCCTCGTCTTCTGCCGGTTCAGTGGTGTGCGCTTCCGATGGCGGTTTCACACGAGTCCCTCTGTGACCATCCCAGTCGCCTGCACCTACACAGACCAAAAAAATAGTTAAAAACCTAAACTGAGAAAAACTCATCCTGTGCTTCTTGGAACTGTCTCGGTTAGGACTATTCAAGAAAGGCTCCAAAAAGACTTGAAAATACCCTTGCGTTCTCAAGCCAAAAAGCTACTCTTAACGGCAAAAAACATTGAATTTCCCTAAAGAAAATTCATCAAATGGACACCTGAAATGTGAGAGAATGTTATGTGGAGCAATGAGTCGACATTTAGGTGCATTGCCGAACGTCAAGGAAGAGTGAGCCTCTTGGTTAAGATATGACCCAAGGTATACCAGCCGAACTGTAACACACCCGATTTTGTCATGATATGGGCATGGTTTAGTGACAAAATGGGCAGAAGTGGCCTATACTTCTTACCTAAAAATCAAACAATGAATGAAGAATATTACGTACAAGTTTCAGACGAACATTTGCTCTCTTTTATTGTGATCCATGAATGTCAGTTTTTTATGTAAGATTAGGCTCATTGTCACCAATCAAAACATGTCTTAAAAGTTCTCATGGACAAGATGATAGAAGTGTTTGAATGGCCAGGTCATTCACCGGACTTCAACCCATTGAGAATTGCTAGTCATACATGAAGATTAAGCTCTATGACCGAGACACTACATCAGTCCTAAAATTAAAAGAAGCCCTACTTAATCTCTTGGAGAAGGACAGGGATGCCTTTGACTAAAAAAACCTTGCTCATTTCGTGCCCAAGCGTCTCAAAGGCGAAATTGCAGCTCGAGTTCATTTGACTGAAAATTAAATTGTAAAAATTTGGCCATTTTGTAAACTCTGCCACTCGAAATTACAGCCACTCTGCTATTTTAAAATAAACATCAATTTTTATTGAAATTACCTAAAAATAGACAGAGTATGAACTTTTCGCGCACACTGTACACCATGCAAACCTGCCTTCTCCCTAACTCTACACTTCGAAACTACAGTTAAGTTTTTTACCTCTAGAAAATATACATAAATGCATCTAACTTTCATGTTTTTGTGATATTATTAACTGAACCGACTCCAAGGCATTCGTGACATGTCCTACAATGTGATATTGTATCCGTAGAGTAGTGTGTAACTTATAAATTTCAGTAAAAAATCCTTATTCTAATGTAGAAAATAGTTACTACACATATTTGAATTTCATTCTTGAACGTTGGCCTGAGAAGCTCACCTTTGAGAGCTTTTTGAATAGCTGCTTTCACTTTGCAGCGAGGTTCTGCAGCATATTCTGGCATGCTGGAGAGGATGCCTGTAAAGAGTTATTCAGAATATAATTCATCTATGGAAAGATTGCCTTAGAAAGTTAACATTTATACTGTACGCACCCCTGTAATGAAAAAAACACCCCAAAATAGAATAAAAGACCGTAGATCTCAACAGAGAAGACTACTCCATAAACAAATCGACACTTTCTCCTTCAGGATATATTCTTAAAGTACAAGAGTTCCATAATCATTCTGAAGCCTACATGCACAGCCTGTGATTGGCCTACAATAATATTTTTACGACAGCCTGAAACTTGCTACAAAAATATGTTGCTTTCATTCATGTCGAAATATAATTACATAATTACGGACACTCTGCTATTTATTATTTGCAGATTCGAGTGCATTCAATCGGAAAAATTTCATGGAAAAATAACAAATGAATGAAGTAATCATCAACAAAAATTTAGGTTAAGACCGAATGAATACACAAAACTGTAAGTACAATGTAGCCGATCTAGTAAACTTATTTGAAGATTTATTCGCTAAGAACATGTAATTTATATTTCTGTAAACCACAATTCTGCCACAATAATACGGCATGACGTACAAGCCTCTAAGCAATACGTGAGCAACCTGCCTAACCAATATCATACCTTCAATCAAGCAGCAAGCCGGCGAGTTGTCGAATTTGAACTTCAACTTCTGTCGCTTGAGACCCAAACCCGTCATGCTGAACTGGACAGCAAGGTTTCGGGTCATAAGGATCCTCAGCATGCTGCTAACCGTCTTTCCGAGCGACGATTGTCTCGAATTCACCAGCATGGAATTCTGGTGAATAAGTTGAAAACAATTTTAGCATAGTGTAAGTATAACTATGTAGAACACGTGTGTTGAAATTCATCTTAACAATGATGTAGCACATGAGTTTGAGCTGTAGATGTTTCAAGAAAGTACTGTAAACATATGCCCTTATGGCAGTTTTATTTCATACGACTGGCTTCTCTAAAAATTTGCAAACAAGAATGCATATTTGTTTGTTTTATTGAATCAAACTTGGCACTGTACGTTCTTAGAATTCACCAGTTCTGTGCAGTTACTGAAAAAAATGATTGATAGCTTTTTGTTTTTACTCAAGATCAAGGTCATTTTTTCATTTCAACTCAACGTCTACTGATTTATCATTTTCAAGATTAAATTAGATTATTTGTTAGTTTAAGCCTCCCTATCCGCAACAAAGGCTATCCAAAGAGAGGAAGAAGGAAGGCACCATTTAATATGGAGTTCAGCAAAAGCGGAATCTATGAAGAAAGGGCACAGAAACAGAAAGCTAAGAAAGAAGATCATGAAACAAGAAAAAGTTGAAGAAAGTAGTAGGTGCTGAAAAACAGGATGGCAGTGAACCGAAAAAAATGGTCCATAACAAAACAAAAACCTACGGTATTTCAACAAAAAGAAAGCCTACCTAACCTTTAGCTCGGGCCCTTACATAGTCCCCCTGGGAGCGCTAATTCCCATAGATACAATAGTTCTATCTATCTCAATAGTTGCTGTTATAGATACTGGACAGAACATTACAACTAGTTATAGCGTAACGAAGCAATGTTTCTGAGCTTACATCGTTAAGTTCTTTAGTTCTTACCAAAACATCTTCTTTGAGAAGGGACTCCAATTCAACAGGCGTATCAACTGGCACTGGTAAGCAGTGAGGAACTGGAGCTGCCATGGGGGCTTTCTTCTCACCGTTCGTCTTGTGGACTATCTCTTCCAGGAGTAGCCGATTCCCCTTCACAACTTCCATAATCTTGTCCAACTTGAGATGCAGATGCTTTTCTTTCTCTGGACCTGTTGGTGCTTCTTTTGATCTTCCACTGAAATCCAAAGAACAATATTTGAAAAATTGTTTTTACACGTAAATAATATGAAATTAAAAGGAAACACAGGACTATTGAAATAAAAGACATAGCTATTCAGCTTGCAGTGGATGCGTACTGTTTGATGTAAGTTCATATTGCAGATACTGTTCCCAAACTATCACTTGGATATTTTCGTTAGTGTCAGATCCTTCAACGGGTTATATAAAGCTGATCTCTACACGTAGGCATATGTAAACGTTGAATGAAGTACTAGCAATAACATGAGGTCATCCAGGAAAATACTGTAGGAAATTCCTTTAGTGTTAAACTTTCAAATTTATGGGAGTCATATTGGCGTACACATCCAAACTGCCACTACTAAAAGCTAATGAATAAATTATGTTCTAGTTTAAGCCTTCCTAACCACTTCAAAATTGAGCGTATCGAAAAGATGAAGGATGAAGCACTATTTAGTATGGAGATGAGGGAATGCGGAATTTAAACAGTAGGGGCATAAAAACAGTAAGTTGAGAAAAAAGTTCATGAAACAAGATAAAAGTTGAAGAAGGAAGTAGAATGTGCTGAAAAACAGGATAGCAGTGACCCGAAAAAGGTGGTCCTTAACATAACAGGTGGTCCTTAACATAAAAAAAGAGAACATTTTATTTCAACAAAAAGAAGGCCTACCTAACTTTCAGCTCGGACCCTCACACATTCTTCCCACTGGGAGTGCTAATTCCCATAGATAGAATAGTTGTATCCCCCTGAGGCGACTAGAAGCTAGTGAACAGCAAGCCTTCTATATAGGATAAAACACTCCTAATTAATATACTTATTACTAGGTTGAACTCCATGGGTCTCTTTGAATGGGAGCTGAAAGCATCTAGCGAAGTAGAACAACACTCAACTTATACGTAATGTTTAATTACAGATTCAATGTTTTCAAATTTATCACCCCACAGTTGCCCAGAGCTTTCACAATAATGAGCTAGAATTTTGGGTTAAGCGATGTTCAATCGCAATCAAAGCCATGAACAGGGTGTGACACTAATAAACAGACTCATTGGGAGTGGAAGTCAATGTGGCATATTTTAAAGACAAATGCTATTATACTACTATTATTCTTATCATAGTTCGTGCTTAGGACTCCCTAGCTACCAAAAAACCTCAAGATAGGAAGGAAAAAAACAACATTCAGTGTGAAGAGACGGGTATGAGTAATCTACACACAAGTTTCCTTGCGCATAGAAACAATGGTCGAAGGAAGTTTACAAAACACGATAAACGCTGAATAAGAAATAATGGCGCTAAAAGCATTACAGCTGTCTCCTGGAGAAAAAATGGCCAGTAAAGAAACAAAACCTATTCTGTTCAATTTCCATAAGTGTAATAGTAACATTCCCGTGAGGGGGACTGAGAAATCTTTTACAGCGTGAAATTATGGGATACTCACGGCATTTGGGTGAACTCTTTTGTTGCCATGTGGGTCAGTGTCTGTGGAGTTGATTGCTCTTCATCAGAGCTACTCTGCTGCTCTGTTAACAAAAAATATTAGGCCCATAAAATTTGTCGATAACGATTACAAAACATGACAAGGTGAACTCAGAAATACACGAGAAAATTTTTGTAATTCCCTCAACAACATAAATTAGGAACAAGAAACCAATCTCATTATTTATGTAATGAAACTGCACTATTGAGCATAATTATATCATAACATGAATCCAAGACTTATTTCATTTATGTGAGTGACCAGAGAATGATGGGTCAAATTCAGTTTCATTTCGTAGATTTAAAATAGGTTTTGCTAGAAATAAAGTTTTTCCTTATTCTAGTTTGGGATTCCCTAGTCACACAAATGTGATCTCAAGAGAGGAACAATGAAGAGATCATTTATTAAGACATGGACACATACACAGGCAATCTATGCATGAAGTGTGTTCCCACATAGGACCCCAAATGCATAGACACGGCAAGTCAGGAAATAAGTTCAAACAAGAGAAAAGTTGGAAAATCAAGTAGTCGGAGCTGAAAAAAATATAATTGAGAACAAAAAGAGTAGGTTCAACTAAAATGGACCAATTCTATTAGAATAAAATGATGGCCCCCCTAATCATCTGCTCAATCTATTTCCCATAGATACGACAGCTGTGTCATCCTGAGGGGACTGAGATATAGTTTTCAATATACTACTATATCCTTTCTAAGGTGAAATGAATTGAGCTTTTATATCATGAAATGTGTTGGCCTTTACCTGAGGGTAAAACAGAAATTGGCTCGGGGACAGAAGTGCCTTCTTCCTGCTTCTTAAAGCGTGGACTTCGCCGTGGACTCAAAACCAGACTTCTTTTGGTTGGAGTCCTAAGGCTTTTGATTGGAGTCCTAAGGCATTTAATTGGACTCTGAAGGTATCCTTGAGTCCTAAGGCATGTTGGCGAAGTACGGCGGCGTCTTCGCATTTGAATTTCTTCACTCTCTGAAGCTGTCGAAGTTGAATCACCGTAGAGCATTTTATTCTCTGCTCTCTGGTAGTTATCTACAAAAGAGGACTGCAAGTAAAAATAGAGATCACTGACAAAACAAAGGGGAAAAAAGCCTCATATACAAAAATTGAAAACACATATACAATTCAGTTTAGTATGATTTTTAGCGACCCTATGTATACTCTTATATTTGATTTTTGTTTACAATAATTTACAGCGTTGGTCTACAAAAATCTACTACCTGTTATGCAGAGATACTGTAACCAACTTCAAACCTCTTAGAAATTCATGGATTATAAAGAGAGTTGAAGAAATTTGTGGGCTTGAGTTTATTTAAATCTCTATGAAATGGCATGAATAAAGTCTCGTTTCAAATTTACAAATGGTAACCAATTTAGTAGGTACATTTTTAAAGTTTCAAAGGAAACTACACAGATTCTGCAAAAATACAATTACCACCTCAATAATGTGATTTTTAATTTTTGGTCACATAAATAAAAATATATCATTGACTTTCTCTCACTAACTTATTTAATCCTAGTTGTGGATCTCCTAAAAAATGCGTCATAACTATCACATAATTCAAAATACATATATTCTGCATAGATCAGAACTCAATCATACAATTACAGTCACTTGTAACCTGTGTGTAAAAAAAATATATGCACAGTGAAACAGAAAATATAAGCCTGAAGTACATGAGTAGATAATTGTCATATCTGCTCATACCAAAAATTGATGCACTCACTTGATATTATGTGTAACTAATAGAAAACAATACAACTAAACATTAGACAAACTGCTGGGCAATAGAAAGAAGGCACGTACCGGAAGATGCTGCAATTTCGTGGACTTTGTGTCTTGACCATGTAGTTTCTGCTTCATCTTGATTTTTTTGCTCGCATTGTGACGTCTCCAGTTGTTGGCCAAGCTACAACAATTCCATCATTTGTTGATGACAACCATTTTGTTGGCACTACTTGCCATGAGTCGTCACTAAAGAAAATTCCACTAAAATTTTTAGACATTATAAAAATGATTTGCCTGCAGGGAACATGTTGAATTTCATTAAAGAACATAACAAAACAAATTAGTTACAATATTAGTTTTTAATACCCCTACCTCAGCCGGGTGACCAATGAACAAGCACCAACAAAAGGTTTTTGCGCAAAAATAGATCATTCATAAACTACATAGGTAGGCACTTAAAAATTGACTGAATGTTGACTGAAAAATGGACAAAAATTGACTGAATGAACATGCTTGTTTATTGGCTGGATGGGGAATGGCATTTTGTTTTATTACAAATTCAAACACAGAAAATCATTCCATCAGAGAACAAAATGCAAAATAGAAGCAGAAAATTGTAAAAAAAATTCCCTGCATTATTGATGGGGTTTTAGAAATGAACTAAAGCATTATTATGTAGTGCAAATACCTACCAAATCAGTATTCACAATGAACCATGCCCTCAAATGAGACAGATAGGGTGTACTGTTGCACAAAACTCAGTGCACAGAACTACAAATCTTGAGAAACCTATTAAACAAGAGAATAGTTGAACAGCAAGACGAGCTGACATCAACGGCAAAAAAAAAGAAAAATTTACCATCATGAAAAGGCAAAACAATAACTTATTAAAATATATATTGACCCAACTTCACATCTCTCAGAACCTGTAGGAATGCTAAGTTTTAAAAATACAAAAGTTATACCATGCAGCCGTTGGTCTTATTTTGTTGAAAGCCAGCAAACAACTACACATTAATATGGTGAAAATATGGAACTTATTGTGAGATCAATACACACTTGGAAAAAAAGTCTTTGTGACCATTCTGAAGCACATGAGTTATAATATTGAATTCATATTTATTTGGAGAATCTTACAGAAAAATTATTATTATAATTATTATTATTATATAAAGAAGGTAATTTGAGCTTCCCTAACTACAACGGAGGTATTTTTAGGTGAGGGGATAATGAAGGGATCATTTAGAGTGAACACATACATGAGGAATTTATAGACAAGGTGTGTTTCCACATAGGACATCCTTGCATAGCAACTTGTGTCACCACACAAGATACCAAGTGCATCATAAAACAACAAGACAGGAAGGAAGTTAAGGTTAGAAAAATGTTGAAAAAGAAAGTGGTTTGTGCTGAAGAAAACAATAGCAGTGAGCTGAATAAGTTGGTCCTCAACAAAAAAAAATTCCATTTTAGCAAAAAGAAGGCCTACGTAACAATTAGTTCAGGCGGCCCTTACGTTAGGTCTTAGCTCGGGCCATCCCCAGCAAACGCTACTTCTAATTGATACAATCATTGTATCCTCCTGAGAAAATCTTACACAAAGAGAAATCAAGAAGTATGCAAAAAAGTTATTGCAACAAAGAAGTTGCCTTTGGGTATCATCATCATTTTCATTTGAATTGCACTGGGTGCAACTTTTTTGCAAATTTCCAGACTCGTGACCTTATAAATACCTACCAGTTGAGAATCAACTGGATATGTAAAAAGAGGTTCTTTTTAAAATAAGGTGATGGAAAGTAAATCACCTATTGCTGTTATGCATCCTATTTCTCCTGTAACGAGCATCACACAATTATCTCTTGCACCAATAGGTCCACTCTTAATCAGTTTAGAACCAATACTTACAAAATTCTCACTTTTGACAAAAGTTTTGCTCTCTATTACGCGACTATTTTCTGCCGAAACATGACGACAAATTTGCTCCAATGGTTTATTCCTTCCAGAGAGCCGGCCTTTAATGTATTGGCCAAGGTATGATTCAAATCGGAAGCAGGACACATTATCCAGAGGCCCCCACTTTTCATAATCCTCTACTAAGTGAATGATGGAATGAACATTATATGAAATGAAGCTACTTCCATACAGTTTTTGGGCAGATTGAACAAATCTCAACAGCATTGCCTGGGCCCCATGGAGGTTGGGCTGCTGATTGTTTGTCAAGAGTATGCGCATAGCCAGGCTCAAATTGAGAAAATTCAAGTAGTATTCTTCTGGGAGAATGTCAAGAACTACTATGCCAATATATAGCAAAAAAAGTCTGAATTCAGACGCCTTCCAATGTAAAATTGTGTTGAACCCACCAGATAATTTCCTAATAAAATCTGAAGGCACATGAGATGATGCTGCAAGCAGAGAGTTGTGTAAAATTTCTCTTTTTGCAGGGCTCAAAGAACACTTAATTTCACCCTTTTTTGAGCCTCTCAATCTGAGCAGCAACCGGCGCATTACTCCCAAACACACCAAGTGCATATAATCTAAGGCAAATGAGCTAACTAGCCGTATCTTCAATTCAGATAGAATTGTACGGCCTTGAGCTTCGTGATGACTCGGGTCAGATTTTTCATCAAATTCATCATCTGTTCGGAGATTTCTATTCACTTCTAACAATACAACATGCCCTCCAGCATACGAACCTTTCTGATAACATCTCTCACAGCTATTATAAGCATTATGATTTACAGTAAGTTTTAAATCTGACCGAACTGGAGCATCACAAACAAATGCTTGAATCTCAACTGCTACTTTACGATTGCTAATGATTAAGCCTTCAGCAATTAAATTCCTCATTTCATCTACAAATTGTGCAAGGAAATCATTAACATGGGGCATTTTATTGGATTCTTCTGATTCAGACAAATAAATCCCACTGCATAAGACTTTTGAGGGTTGATGACACAATTGAATCAAGATTGGGTAGGCATGATATTTTCTGGAATCATTTAACAAAGGAATGCCATCTATGTTGATGTTGACTTTCAACACTTTTATATCGCTGTAATGATACACATGTTTTTTTAACTTTTCACGCCAGTCATTGAAATGAGCATACCTTCCCATGTGCATTCTAGAAATTGTTACATTCACTTCATTTTTGCAAAGAGTCTTTGAAGTCAAAACTATTCCTGGGAAAAATTCACTTAAATGGTGGAGTAAGCTTGTAACACTCGCACCTGGTACTCTTGGGCAGTCTATTGTCCAATTTATCACTGCACTTTCAATTTTTGTCTCCAGTGACATGTAGTCATGGATGTCTTTGTTTGTATTTTTCTTTATCAAGTCTTCTTCCTTGAAGGAGTCACACTTTTCATCAATATTCAGGAAACTGGCATGATCAGCATCCTCTAGCTCTGCACTTATTGGACCAGAACCAGGATCTGCAGTGGCAGATGAACAACCAGGCTGTTTAGTTCCACTATCAGTTGATTCGCCGATTGAACCAAAAACATGATCTGCAGCGTCAGATGAACCGCAGGGCTGATTAGGTCCGCTATCAATAGATTCACCCAAGCTTGCGGAGTTGAAAGCCGCTCTGCGGCGACGCTTTTGTTGACGTTTTGATAACGTCGAATAGGGTTTGAGTGACTTAGCCTTTTTTCATCCATTGTTTACCACTAACTTAGATATTTGTCGAGGGTTCAAACTGTAAGAAAAACAAGCTGATGAAACTAAATGCCATACACCTAGCCATATAGGATGTAATAAAAAAATAATTGATACAACATAGAAATACTTCAGCTTAGTAAGTACTCCTATATCTATAATCTTGCAAAGCTATGAATAGCATGTAGTAGACTCATTGGTGTAAAAAACTGAGCTTCAAGGATGAATATTTTGAGCGAGCAAATTTTTTTCCATTTTTCAGTGGGCATATCTCCTTGTGAATTTTATCTCACCTTCTTATGTAAGGTGGACTATATCTCTATGAAAACATCCACCCTGGATCACACTATCCATATCCAGGAAGCTGGAAACCAACTCACGCTCTCTCATACTCATAATCCTTTCATGCACTCCCCTGTTCACCTCCTTTCGTACCCTTTCATACTCCTATCACAAGCAGGCAGGGTTGGCACAAAAAAAACACCCCAAAAAAACACCCAAAAAAACACAAAAAAATTCAAAAAATACACATGTATATAATATATACATCTGAAATAGAGGCAACTGGAGCTATGTGAATTAACTTTTTTAAACAAAAACAGGTATTACATAAAACCAATAAATCCCAAAAACAACAATAAAATACAAAAAAAAATTAACCCAATAAAAGCCATATGGATTGGGGTTTTTCTATTCTTGTCTCTATCCGTAACAAATGGGATTCAGAGAGGAAGGCACCATTTAGTATGGGGTTGAGGGAATACGAAATCTATGCAGAAACGGCATAGAAACAGTAAGTTGAGAAAGAAGACTATAAAATGAGATCAAAGTTAAAGAAGAAAGTAGAAGGTGCTGAAAAACAGAACAGCAGTGAACCCTTAATCATCCGAGGCCCCTTTTCTCTCCGATGTTCATTTCTCATGTTTTTGTTGGAAAAGCACCCTTAGGTGGTACACTATTCGGTCCCAAAATTTTATGGCGCTACGAACAACAGATCCCCCCCCCCCCCCAGGGGGAGTAAGGGGACCAAAATCTTTAATTTTCGTTCCCATATACAAGAAAACAAAATGGGAAAGGAAAAATTTGCAACTAATTTTTTTGTTAGACATGTTCCAAGGATTCTAAAACTGTCTTTGTTTTTGTTTTAGCATAATAACTCGATGAGTTCTATTCTTTTGAAATAGCAATACCAATGAACTAAAAACCAATATGTCAATTTTTTTCAAAACAAAGACCTGAATCAAAAAAATGCAGGAAAGAAATTGTGTTTCTTTTTTAAAGTTACATACTATCGTCAAATATCAGACTGAAAATGAAAAATTCATAATTTTTATGAAAAATATTGTTTCGGTTATGTTTTTTCATGGAAATTACAATCCACAGTGTGAATATGAAGTTATGTATGGAGATTATCAGAATAAAAATGAAAACAGCATTCAATTAAATAAATTTTCCATTGTATTACACTTCAACAAAAAATTTTGTTTATGGCCTGTACTGTAAAGTTACTTACTTTCAAAATTCCAAAGAATAGAACTCATTGCGTTTTTATGCTAGGAAAAAAAACAAAAACAGTTTTAGAATCCATGGAACATTTTTAAAAGTTATATTGTAACTTTTTCCATTTATACATTTTAATTTTTTATCATAGTTCAAATTGAAAAATTTTGGTTTATATGATGTATTGGTAAAATATCGCATATATACATACAAAAAAAATCCCTGAATACAACTTTGATGGAAATGTTCCAAGGATTCCAACCCTGTCTATGAATTGTTTCTAGCATTAAAACTCAATGACTTCTATTCCTTTGAAATAGGTGTAAAAATGAACCAAAAAACTAATATTTTAAATTTTTTGGAAAAACTAAGGCCTAAATCAAAAACTTTTTTAAGTTCAAATATGTTTGTCTTGCTTGCAAAAATACATGTACTGATCAAATTTCACACCAATCAGATAAAAAAAATATTTTTTCCGGAGGACCCCTTTAAAGAGTACCCGCACCTTAACATAACAAAACATTTCATTTCAACAAAAAGAAGGCCTTCCTAACTCTGAGCTCCGACCCTCACATTTCCCCTGGGAGTGCTAATTCTCATAGACACTGAAGTTGTATCCCCCAGAGGGGAATATAATGTTCATATAGTGTAATAATTCAACTAACTAGGCTTAATAATGTAATATAACATTGGAAATAAAGTAATCAATATTTACTCAATTAGTGTACAGGTATAAATTTAAAATAGAGGCATCTCAAATAACTTTGGTAAATATTGAGAATATGTCATTTTATTGTGATATAGTTCATTTCCCCCAAAAAGCGCATGGAATAAAAGTTGTTTAATTTCATCAAAATACCATGATACAGGCAACATAAATTCAGAATTTCATGAGTTTCCTCTCCTTAATATTTACCATAACTTATTTAAACAAAAACAAGTATTACAAAAAAAACAATAGAGATAAAAAAAATGTTAGTTGTGGTTTTTTAAAAAACCAAGGGTTGTTTTGATCCCTAATTGACATTCTCAACCACAAACTTATATCTCAGCACAGACTTACAGGCAAATAGAAGACTACCAGTCAAACGTTGCAAGTCACCATACAAACGCTGTCTCAGGCAGCAAAAACACTAGTTACTCACTCAGGCTACTTAGGATATATGATGTTACACATTTTGGTCAATATGGAGTTTAGGTGATGTGGGGAAATTAAGCAATCCGTTTCTATAAATCACTTAAGAAGCCCATTTAAAAAAGTTTTAGACGAATGACATTATGGGGGCTGATGCTTAGTTTTGAGCTACAGCGGAAAATTAGTTACCGCAACTCAAGTGTTAGAAGCGTCAAGTAATGCATGTATGGCAACACTGTCATGGGTGCCGCCTTCCCGCGCTCGAAAGATGGAGCGCGGTCGCGCGCCATCTAAGACAAAAGTTAACATACTGCTATAACTTGTTATTTTTTGGGTGATAATTTCTATTGTGTTTTTAACTAAAAGATCCTAGAAGTGGGTTCAGGCTCCGCGGGGCCAGCAAATAATAAATTACGAAGTACTTTAACGTACGCGCAAAAAATAATACTAACTCGGAAATAACGCATCAGCGCCCAGAATGTCATTCGTATAAAACGTTTTTAAATGGGCTCCTTCAGTGATTTCTGGAAACGGAATGCTTAATTTCCCCACATCACCTAAACTGAATATTGTCCCACATTTTACTGAAGTGATTATAGGAAATATATCAGAATTCAGTCACTTTAATTTCATCCACCTCAATTTTCATAGGAGGTTCGGTAGCACACGTCCTCACTCGACAATGACTCGACAACTAAGCGTCGGTAATGACTCGACATTAGTATCGAGTGCTTGAAACGAGCTCATTGACCGAACTTTTAGGGTAAATTAACATACGAACCTATTTGTTTGAATGTTCATAACAAATTTTTTGGAAGAATATTTAATACTAGACGAAAAAATATTGCAAATGTTTCACACGTGTATGCAAGGCTGTAAGGGAGTATTAAATAAAGCCTTTATGTTTCTTGATTTTAATTAAAACTGGCTAGGTTAGGGTAATTCATAGATTGATCCTCGATTGGTCTTCGATTTATAAACGTTCTATCAAATATCAACCTCGTATATACCGAATCTTTGATGAATCACGTGCAAATTTTTTACAAACAGGTTTTTTATTGAATACATTCTTGGTATTTTCACTACATTTCGTTGATGATGAGGTCTTCGCTTTAGATTGAATACGGACAACAATTGATCTATAGTTTTTGTTCTATGGGCTGCAATATGTGACGAATGTTTACGAAAGAAATCGTTTTTTACGGTTAAGGTTTGAAATGTGTGGGCATTGCTAATATATATTAATTCTTAAAGCTCAAATATTAAAACAAATAAACTAATAACCTTGAATGACAATTTGGAATAACCGAGTAATAAAACTGATCATGAAATAAAGTGCGTTTGCAGCTTTAACTCCTGTGTGATGTATCAAACTAGTTCGGATAATGTGTGACATTGCGTTGAAGAATGAAATAAGAAGATACCCATCACAATGGTAAGCACATTAATGAACTCCAGTGAAGGCACAAATATTTTATTGAACAGCATAGTAAAATGTTCATTTAATATGTTGTTAACATTTTGGGAGAAGCATGAATCTTAAATAAACTATTCGACATATTTTTTCAAGCAGTGTGCAGTGTACGCAACAATGTCAAAACACACGTTTGAAGGATGACGTCCATCCCTCATAAGCACGGCGATAATTCGTTGCAGCAAACTACCTGCATCACCTGCAGCACGCCACCTGCTGCACACCACCCGCAGCACATATTTGTGCGGCTTTAAACAACGGATGGCCGTTCACAAATGTTACTGCCATTAACCAACTGAACATTTTGATCCCCCAAATCATCTATGGCCAACAATGAATTCACGTCCAAGCTCGACCGAGCGTAGTTATGACCGCGGAGAGAGAGTCGTGTGGCCGTCTGCAGGCCGACCAGCCTATAAATCATACATAATCGACCGTCACGTCCTTACTGCAACGGCGACACGTCCTTGATTTTCAATTGGGGATGGCCTGTGACCGAAACGTTTTAAATTAAGTTTTATTCATATATACTTTAAATGAATAAATGAATATAGTAGATAATTTTATGTAGAACCCATGAAGGACTTATTTATAAAATCTTTATCGAATAAAAGTTGCGGGCCAAATAAATTTACATGCCCAATAATCTGATTCAAATTTTCTCCATTTTTCACTTCTAATATTATACGGGTACTGTTTTTAATTACTTTTTGAGGCACTCAGGAGAAACCTTTGATAGATAGCCCTTGATTTTGGGCTAATTTTTAGGGTGCGTTATTTTTATTCAAAATTACCCGTGTTTCTCATATCCGGAAAAAATAAATAAACAGTAAATAAATGTCTTATGCATTATATTTATTATTTAAGGGAAAAAGTTTTGGATTCACTTTTTCTCTAATATTTTTAATAAAGGGAACTTTATTTTCCTTTTACTCTCCCGCAAGTATATATCGTTTTTTCAAGACAGACCTGTGAACATTTTTAAGATACAACGTACTATATGACAAATTACGCTGGGGAACAATACTGTACTTTTTGTCTGTTACATTCATTTTGAAACCAGTTCCACCTCGATGTTTATTTTGATGCAAGCTGTGTTGCACTCCGTGGAGGAGACAGTGTCCGTCAGCTAAAATTAGGGTGTTGTGCAAATAGGGTGATGATGGTGAGGGTAATGTGCAAGTCATCATGTATGTTTGCAGCACGCGTGCAAATTTGGTTCGATTCAAATCTTTCGTTTTGAGTTTGGTCGTCGGTCGGGGGCTTTGCAGAGGCTAGAGATTTGTTTGGGAGTCGTTCTCTATTGCAGTGACTGATTACGTGAATGTACACTTGATCATTTTTGGAAAGAGGCTCGACGAATTTTTTCTAATTAGTTAGTTGTATAATTACTATTTTTAATTATTTAATTTTCACGGGAATGATTTTTGAATATGTTTATTTGATTGTGTTTTACTCTGTTACGATAGGTCTTAAGGGGCAATTTTTATTTTATTTCTAATTTCCTGTTCCTGAGTAGGTATCAGAAAGTCAATGACTGATTGATTGAGATGAAGAGCATGCCAGTAACTACTTGTGTCCGTTGAAAGTTACTCAAATTTGTTGTTCGTTCTTACATTATTACAGTCTGAAATCGAGTTGGGGACAGGCTTATGTTTATTCACGTTCATTAAGCTGTGAATGGGTGAGTTGCGGAAAGCTCTGCTTGATGGGGCTTACAACACAGGGCTTGGGGTCGAGGGGTTAGTGTTGACCTGTTCACTAATGTGCGCAGGCAGATTTCATTTTCAGAACTTAAGGTTACATTCCGTAGACTTTCAATTCCACTGGAGTGATCCACAATTCTGCTTGTTGTATGACATTTGTTGAAATGAGGGTAATATGATACGGTAAGTTGCAATGTAGATTTCATTGCGAGTTGTTCAAGAAAGGAATATTTTTCTTCCATGGTGCGAGGCCTTTGAAAATTATAAATGAATCATGCTCAAATCCGAGGTTTTGTACATATTGTGGATGTTTATATTGGTCAAAATACATTCTTCATCCATCTTTATCTCACTTCCTCAACGCTCTCTGCAATTTTCCTATTCAGTCATCACTGGCTCACATAGGCAGATCCACTTGAATCTATCTTTGACTCGCTTCACTAATTAAAGTTCATTGAATCCTGCCTCGCGTTCATCACCCAGACTATCTTCAGTATTTGAAGTAACACGTAACTACAGCGCCCTGAAATAGCAGTGCTCAAAATGACGAATAGGTCGATCAATCAAATTTTAAGTTATGTTCGTGCCTTACATTTTCTGTTTGAGGTAATGATTTTAGCAATGCACTTGCGCCGTAGTTATTTACTAATAACGTAATGTTTAACGATTGAATCGAAATCTTTCCCTTCATCATATTGAGAACAAAACTTCGTCACAGAATTATTTTATTGTGTAAAAATGTATTGGTGAAAAACTATTTGCTTAAAAAATGTTCGACAAAATACTGACGTAGAAAAAGAGTTCAATTTATTTTCTCGAATAGGTAGAAATTGAAAAGTCAATGGGTGGCTAGGAATTAGATGAAAGGCTAATGAAGGTCGACCTATAATTCTCTTAGGTATCCCAGTACGGGACTTGGTCACGTTCCCACTTCTTATTGCTCCAGGTAAGAAGAGTCGTTCTGCCGTGTTGTTGCATGGGGGAAAGGATGAGGGCCGTAGTGGGGTACAATTTAATCACAGTTGTAATTTCTCTTGATCAAAATAGGCACAGTTTGATTAACGCTTTTTGAGGTTATGTGAAAGACATGGACATCTTTACTCACTCATCTTGTTACAGGAAAACACTAACACTAGAAAGGCCCTCCGGTCATTTTGACCGGAATTCAGAATTTACGAATTTATTACACGGCCATTATTTGGTGCTATGTGTCAAAAAATTTTCACTTATAATAATATGGTGTAATGTACATTTCTGTAAAATATTAGGCTTCTACAATTAATTTATCACACTCAAGCTAGGTATCATACCTAGAAAGGCCGTCCGGTCAAAATGACCGGACATGTAGTATTACAGGATAGCGAGTGCACACGAGATGCAAGGTCGCTCCTACTAGAGGTCGCTGCGCTCAGCATAATGTTTTGAAAGAATGTCCTGGTCCAACTACCATTCTAAAACTGGAAAATACGCCTGACAGCAAGTTCAGCTCATTTATAGTTTGCTCATTGACAATTTCATCATTGAACATATTAGACAATGTACTGGTTTTGAAGATCAAACTAAACTTTCAAATCCAATTTGGAAAGTTTCAACGATGGAAATGTACGCATTACTTGCTGTCATGTGAAAAAATATACAGCGATATCGATCAAAAAAATGTAACACTTTTGCTGCTACTCGATCTCTATAAAGCATTCTACAGCGTCGAACATGATCTACTCCTACGAAAAATACTGAACTTAGGAGTCTATACGCAGTGGTTTAAAAGTTACCAATCAAATCGGTCTCATTCAGTCCTCTTGAATAACAAGTTGTCCCCATTCCTTCAAAATAGCTTTGGTGTCCCTCAAGGATCAATTCTGGGCCCGCTATTTTTTTCAATTTTCATTAACGATATTCCTCCAATGCCTTATAACACACGAATCTCCATGTATGCAGATGATGTCTAAATTGCAATGACAAGCCCTGTAGCAGAAATACCACAGACGAAAAAAGGAGCTGAAGCTCTATTGATCAGCGTCAAGTCATGGTATGACCAAAATGGTCTCAAGCTAAACGCGAGTAAAACACAATTCGTTATCTTTGGGTCAAAGCATTCAATAAACAACATTCAAAATCTAGATCTAACTCATGCGGTTGGGAATGATAAAATTCACCCATCAGAAGAAGTCAAAAATTTAGGTATTTGGTTCGATAGAAACATGTCCTTCAAATCCCACGTTGATAAAACCTGCAACACAATTCACGGGACTTAACTGTTTTTAATCGTATAAAAAGTATGCTTGACGAAGAATCTAGATTGTTGGCGGTTCAATCTTTGGCCTTATCACGTATTGACTACTGTAGCCTGGTTCGGGGAGATACATCGAAACATCTTCTGAAAGACCTACAAAAATACATGAATTTTGCAGCAAAGGTTGAATGCAACGGTAAATTCAAAAAGAATGACCACGTAACACCTCTCCTGAATAAGCTAGGCTGGGCTCCGATTCGGGAAAGGTTTCTGGTGCACAAAGCCCAATACGTTTTCTCCTCTTAATATCTTCCTCATATCAGTGCTGAAATAGTGGAATTCCACTCCCCTACCGTCACCAACCAAAAGCCGAACAGGAGACGTGATGTCTCGATCAAATACCGTTCATCTAACATCGGGCAGAAAGCTCTGTCAGTATCAGGCGCCTTACTGTGGAACAGACTCCCCCAGAGCATCAAAACACCTCAAACACTAAGAGAATTCAAAACTAAAATGGCTCTCTATCTTGCGTCAACACAATAAGTGTGGAAAAGAAGTCAGGAATTTGTATTTATAGTTATCTTCTCTCTCGCTACATTATACAACAATCGAGACAGATTTATAATGTGCACATGCAATATGTCTGCCCGTACACGAGTATTAAGTACATGTATGTACGCACATGTACCGCACGTGTGTGCGTATATGTGTATATATGAGTGTGGATATATGTGTATGTATGTGCGTGTCTGTATGTTTAGAACATATTCCCCACCTAAAATGCTCATGTTGATCTTGTGTGACAGAGTGTCGTCCCTTACACTCTTCTAGTATGCTTCGGCCACACCATTTTAGGTTTTGAATTTCTCGTTTTGCCCCAGCAATGTTGATAATGTTCCGGTTGGCATTGTACAACGATCCTCCTCATCTATTTTGAATCCGGTGAACTTTTCTGTGCCAAAGCTAGTAGCATACGAAATTTAAATTTTTCTGTTATTGTAAAATCTTTCACTGTATCCGTACCAGTTATTTTAGCTTACTGGTTGATACAAAACAATGTAAAATTGCCTCTAATATCAATCTCGCAGTCCAAGATGCAAATTAATTTGGATCTACACGTTTTACTTTCAACCTTAATCCCTCATTTCACTAGTTCCAACGTTCGTAAGCTCAAATTTCAATATGGAAGTGCGCCAACTAGAGTGTTCTTAGCAACGCATCACATGCACAATGTTTTCTTGACCACTTGAAATAAAATCCAGTGTTAAAATCAGACCAACACAACGGAGGGAATGCATTTTTCTACGTACTTTTCTCCCAACCATTTGTTTCAAAACTTAACCGATGTAAATATTACGATCCTCATGTATTTGATATCAAGTCATGGTCTTTATTTTAAGAAATTCGAAAGCACTTTCGCTCACATTGAAGCATTTTGAACATGCGAAGTAGTTCATTGGCAATTTCTTGCTTTCCTACGCTCATGTGTGCATTGGTGTTCCAGCTATGTAGCAAGTATTATGGACTAGTGATCCCATAACGAGATCCCTAACAAGAGTATTTTCAGCTATGTGTCACAGAGATTTTGTGTTCTTTGTGACTCACATTCATTTTGCATTTCCAAACCCAAATTAATTACTGCAAAGAAAGAGAGGATGCTAAATGTGAGGGTATTTTAGTAACTACTTTCTCTACTTCGGTCTTATTGAAACATTTAAAAAAGGCCTCGGATTCGACGAATGTCACAACTTTAAGGAACATCATTTTAATCTTCTTATTCTAGTCTCAAATTGCTGTCGTAAGCTTTGCGTGGTAAACTCTTCCTACCTTTTTATTCTCGTGAATACACTACGACAACACTAATTTTAGATAGTTAACTTTTGTCCGGTTCCACCTATGTTGAAAATATTACAATATAAAACAATACTTCTCATGTCTTTGACTCCGATGAACACTTTGCGCCAGTACTATTAGAGTAAGTAAGAAATATCATAAATATTTTCTGTTTTGTTATTGTGAATATTATCGTTGGGACACCTTACATAGGGATGAAGGACCGGATGTGGGTTTTCACCGGGCGTAGTGTATAGACAAATGTGAGCCGAAACCAAATGTAGAGGCATGACCGGATGCGGGGCATCACCGGAAGAGGTGAAGTGTTCCCGTATGGGCGAAAGGAATTTTTGGATTTTGGAGTTGATAATTTATTAGAAAAATAATAAGCTCCATTTCCATTTCCGGGCACCACAGATGAAGTACTACTAATTGTGGAAAAACGACCTTCATTCCGCTACATTGAACCAACAGTTGTGATGCTCATTATAGTCGACAGGAATAAGTAAGATCAATATTAGAATGACTTAGCGAACGTAAAAGAAAATAAATTCCTACTTTCTAGCAAAAATTTCAGGAATTGAAACTTAGAAATTGAAACACAGAAACTGAAACTCAGCGCCGCACTTCAAATGCAAACGATCCTTTTATACATATAATTGTTCATTTTTTATTAACTTGTGCTTCTCTCTAAATCCTGTGTGGACAATTTTCATGTGTATTACGATAACCATGTATGAATAGCAATTAAGCATCTAAACCTCTTGTTTCAACACTTAACATGGGTATTACGGTAACCATGTATAAATAGCAATTAAATGTCTCTAAGCTAAGGTATTTGAATTCATTTTTCGCTTTTATTTCAATACTTGTGCGCACTAATGAAAGTGTTTTTTTCAAATGAGTGTCGCGAGGATTGTGTTCTTATAGTTCAAAATCAGATTAGGCAAGGAAAGAAACTCATTTTTGTTGTACTTTTCTGTCAATCATTTTTGTCTCAACATTCTACACGGGGATTACGATACCAATGTGTTATAATCAGTTAAGGATGTCAATGTTAAGGTGTTTTAAAAACCAATGTATCGACATTTCATGCTTGCACTTTATTGGAGATAAAATGTTTTTCTTTTCTTTCTTTTCTTTTCTGTACGCTCGTGGAGTGCTAGCAAAGGGACAGCCAGTTGATATGGCATGGTCAAAGAAATGGGGTCCTCCTATTTCCTAAAGATGGTACAAAAATGGAACGAACATCAGAAAAAATGAAAACAAACAAATATGAGCTATTTTCAATTATATGGAACCGTTTTCTTGAAAAATATAAAGTTATGTACAGGCCAAATGAAAATATAACAATAGATGAGCAGCTTTTCGTAACTAATGCCAGGTATGTTCACCCAGTACATTGCTATTCAGCCTGACAAATTTGGCGTCATGTTTTGGTTTGCTGTTGATGCAAAACTAAGTATTTGTTGAATAGATTCTCTTATTTGGGAAAAGACCCTCATCGCAATTCAAATGAATCCTTGTCTGATCACGTTGTAATGACCCTCACGGAGCCTTTAATGAATTGTGGGTGAAATGTAACTACTGACAACTTTTTACATCCATAAACTTGCTGTCAGACTGGAAGAAAAGAAAACAATTGGTACGGTAAATCGAGTAAGGAGAGAAAATCCAACAGAAATTAAAAGCTGCGAGGAACCTAGTTTTTTCAAAAGTGCTGCAATCCAACAAAGCTACTTTGACTCTATACCAAGGAAAACCTTCGAAAAATTTCCTCGTGCCTAGTACTCTGCACAGAAATGTTTCAATTCTAGATGGAGAAAATAAGAGCCCTGAATCCATTGCCTTGTACAATGACACAAAATTTGGAGTTGACAATATTGACCAAATTGCCCGGTTGTGTTCAACAAAGGTTGCTTCTCGCTGTTGGCCAATGCAGTGCTTGTGCAATGTTTTAGATTTGGCTGCAATCAATGCCTTCGTATTATACAAAACAGATAAAGACGTTAGGATTAGCCGCACAAATTTTTTTACTCTATTATGAAAATTCTGCAGAATAAAAAACCAAATGTTGAAGTAAAAACAAGTGGTGAAATAGAGGATCGTGCAATTCAAGAGTTTGACATTCCCGATTGTTCGAATTCCAAGAAGAGAACAGATTGTCAAATAAAATATCCCAAGGGTTTTTGCCGCAACAAGACGAAGAAAACTTGTAATGAGTGCAAGAAATATCTTTGGGGAAAGTGCGCTGCTCATAAGAACATCGTTATGGTTTGTAAAGTGTGCAGTAAGCGATGATAGTTTCATTTTGCATTTAAGTTTATTTAAATGTTTTTTATTTCTTAGATACGTTTAGTTTTATTGCCAAGCAATTAGTGAGTACAATGTTAAGTATATTTAAGTGCTTCGTGAAACTTCACAATTTTAAAATGTATTAATAATGAAAGAAGGTTATAAAAATATATAAATAAATAAGTCTCTAACACTATATCATTATTTTACTTTGATATTCAACCGTGGTATTCTTCTCAAAAAATTGCGGTGAATTTAATGCCATTCATTTTACCATGGTAAATCCTAGTTTTATTGTTCCGGTCAAAATGACCGGACGGCCCATTAAGGTATGAGGGTGTGTGCGGCCGTTCTAGTGTTAAGGTGCGAAGTTAATTATAAGTTTAAATTCAGTGTGTCACTTATTATTTTAGATGACTTTTGGGTTATTGTAAATCGTTCTAATTTCTTATCCGTTATTGCTCTCAGTTGCAGTGTTTCTTATAATACTATTTTCCAGAAGAAGCTTCTTAATGATTGTCGAATCATCTTGAAATCAATTTACGTTCTCTGGCATGCGAAGGCTAAAAAATTATTCGCGCATTTTCAGGAAATTAAGGTTTTCGCGCAGCAAAAGATCAACTGCGATACTACAACCCTTTACGGGTTCATTCTAAGCAAATTTATGGCAGTTATTGTTATAGTTTTTTTGGAGAGTTAAGGACTAACCCATGATGAGAAAAGTATTTAATCTGAGCACGTGAGACCTTAGTTCAAATTTTAAAAACCATCTTTCGAAAAATTTCCTTCTTTGTCGTAGTCAGAGCAAATCAGGAAAAGAAATATCCTACTGACCCAAATGATTAGCATTGAATAATGCTCATGTCTCTTGTTTACAACTAAAATGGTAAAAACAATGGTGTTTTAAACTCGTAGAATATCAAAATGAACAACTTCAAGAATCCTCATAAAATGCATTTATGCCTATTGTTACCTCGTTATATGATATTAATGTCAAGTAGCGTTTCCGCTCGCTGTATGAATGTTGGTGCCCTTACGGCCACAACTGTGGCTGTATTGGTGCCCAGAGACCATTTGACTGGAAAGTCTGACCGATCACTGGACTTTGTCGGTTACTCACAAGCATGATGCAGCTGTGTATGATACCAAGGTTTGAATATAACTTGAAAAACAAATTTACGCTGACTCGCGTTCAGCACATAGTTAATAATAATTGCATAGAAAGAATTTCTTGCTCCGTTCGCGTCATGATTAAAAATAGCATTTAATTCCAAATGATCAATTTGAGGATGAATATGGTTGAAGTTTCATTTGCTTCAAACGTTACTCATGGATTACGATTTTAAAAATAATACCCACTGCACAAAGAATTAGAACCATGCCTGCCGGCCACATAAGGATTCATTTCACCAATATGCTAAGTGGTTAATTGAGAGCACTGAAATGCAGTCTTCACTCCTGCTATGCAGTTACTATTGTAGAGTAACAGCACTTGGGTATTTGCCAATATTACAATTCTTTCACCAACGAGTCAGTCTCAATTTCTGAAAGAAGAATCTGATTCAACTCCAATAGGTTAATTTTCCCCTTATTGTCAAGAAGCTAACTCGCTGTTCGTCCTTTGTCCCGAAATTTTCATGTTTTTGCTGCTTGTCCGCCATCTCAACGGCATTATCTCGTATAGATTTCAGAGCTTTCTCTTACGTGGACCTCTCTTCATCTCTTTCATGAAGCTCATGCGATTATTTGCATTAACCGGCTCGCCTCTCTGATGCATGTCATTCCTTCGGTCAGATATTCTGTTCGACAGATACTATTTAAATCTCAGGTAATGATGGAATGATACGTGATATATTGTTAGACAATTCTCAAACAAACAATTCTCCAAACCCCGCTATATTAATTACCTGAAAAAAACACGTAATTTCTTAGAAATGGATTCATAATAGCTCTCCTAATTATATAATACGACAGTGTATGTTTAAGGTATAAGGAGTATCGGCTTAAGCTCTCTCATACGCTTCTTAATGGTATTCTCGACCTTTAACAGCCTTAATTGCTTCAGAAACTTGGTTATAAAAATTACGAAAAATAAACTCCAGAAGATTTTCAAATTAAACTGTTTACCATACACGTGAAAATAATGAATGTTATGTCAAACCTGAAACAATGCCATTAAGTTCAGACGGTTGACGAATAATAGTGACATCTTTGCACAATTGTAAAAAAACGGGTTACTTGCTGCAATGATTAAAAAACATAAATCCACTCCATTTGCATCCAATATCACAGTAGCAAAAGCAACCAAGATGCTTTTATTAATGCAGAAAATTTTTTTCCTGATGGAAATTTTATCCCAACTACCAAAACTACCAAAATCTTTTGCCGGTCACTCCCTATGGACCTGAACTCTTCTTACAGAGAACAGAGTAAGTGTTCTGCGTGAAGAAAGGGCTGCTTTCCAGCTTGTCGTCGTCCCTCACCATGCTGCCGGTGTGCGTATCATCAAAGCTGATGAAATCATCGACATCGAAGGCGCAGTCGGCCACTTCGGAACGATCCGCCCACCGGAGCGGTCCAGCCTCTGCCTTGCTCACAGCCCACGTAGCGGTAATCCACGCGTACTTCGCAGCGAGGGGAGAATCCGTAACACCTGCCAAATGAAGCCAGCATAAGTGCATAAATCTCACTGGTGGCTACTATTCCACTGCTGAAGCCGCACCGATTTTTTCATGAAGACATCAGAGTGGAATGTTTCAAAGTCTTCCATAGATAATATATTCAATTTAGAATAAGGAACACATAGTTCTTACCTCAATTTTCGTTTCTTCAAAATTTAACAATCCGATTACATAAGTTATTTTTTTCATTAAGTCGAACCCTTGAGTATTACCTTCAGGTATGACGTTTAATAGTAAAAATTCTTTCAACACAGAGGGTGTTCATAATTTTTCTGTAAATTTACTATTGTTACTAAAATGTTTTTAATGTATTAATGTGTACACAATCTAAGGTACAATCATCGAACCATTTAAGAGTAGTACAGGAAAAATAACTGATGTGAATGAAAATGTTGGGCTATACATCAGTTTCATTTAAAAAGTGTAGTGAATCTTTGAGGCAAGTCTACCTCATGCTAGACAACAGCTCTGAATTTTTAACTTAGTTGCACAATTTATGAAAAAATTCTTATAAGATACATCAGAAATCTCTTCGTTAAAGCTAAAAATCAAGCGTCAGTAATATTTGAAAGCTTAACCTCAATAGACATTTAACTCATCGCATATAATTAAAAACAAGGCGTACGCGTAAGGCAGACCTAGGCGGTAGTCTCGTTACTGTACACCAGTTGCCTTGACCTTTGATGAAACTGGCGAGTGTTGGCCACATTGGAGTGGTAGGGATCTCTAAAAACAGATTGAGCCCGACTTCTGTAAAACAAGGCTTTCAAAAACAGAGAAATCTGAAAAAGCATGCCACTTGAACGGTCGTGGAGCTTGCAAGTGATACAATCATCAAAACTGTGTAAGTAAAATACATTCACAATGATATACATTTCTTTCGGCGATTCAAAAAGTTTTCGGCGCATGATACTTAATATATGTATTTGAGTGACAGCAGAACAATATTGCTCTCTTTAGTTAAATAAAGTTTAGCAAATATGAAGTTTTATGTTATAGTTAGACAAAGTCAAATTTAAGAGTATTCAAATTTCATTCGCAGTGATTGGAAGTATAGTTGTTAACGTCATAACCGCGTGTGCACGACACCTGTTGGCAACCAGAGGTAGTAGTCCGACGGAGCTCATTTTACCTACTTTCCCAATCTTAAACATTTAAACTGACGGGTGCATTGCAGTTGAATAGAGTTAATAGCCTGCTTTGTTTTGCGCTGAAAGCAAGCTAACATGATAATAAATGAAATTTTCCTCACGCTCGAAAATTATGCTTGCCGAAAGATTGCTTGCCTCTGTACTAATATGAACACATGTCACTGTGCTCGGTAAAGCATGACTGCCAAATCTGTTGTCGCTCTTCGTTTGTTTTAAAATATTTTAAAAATATCTCATTACTATGCAATAAGCTGAACTACCTTAGTAAATCAGTTAACATTAGGGCAATGATTCCTGAGACAAAAATGGGATGGCCGAAGTAATGTTTCAATGTGCCCAAGACTGCATAAATTTTCAAATTTGTTGCGCAGCAAGTATTTCTGAACGAGAAAATAAAACAAGCATTCAGAGGTGAAGCGATATTAAATTTAATTTTAAAGTTTTTTATAGAGTGATCTAGTATATTTTACGTTAAAATTGGAAAAAATACGTTTTCATACCATATCTGATAATGCCATGCGGGTAGTTTTCCAGTACTATGGAGTTGACCGATATGACTTGGAACTTTCCTGAGATGAAGGACAATTTAAGCAATGATATTCATACCGGCCGAGGGCCGCAACCTCGTAAACTTTATGGTTGCACCTTCAACAGTTAACTCTATTTAATCATGTAGATAAGGCCGCGAAGATTGGGCTGCGGCAGCTGCCGCTTTCTGGAAATGAGACAGATGAAATTCAAGAGTTAGATATGACATTAGAGTTAGAAATGAGATGAGTTAAGTAACCTGAGACAGCCCGCACGGCATCTGCACGCTCCTGTCGCGTCTGGATGATGAGGGGCTCCCCAGCCTCACCATCACACATCCTCCTCTGGTTCTGCCAGGTGCCGTTCCTAGTTTTTGCAGCGGTTATGAACATGGGAGCCTTGGGAGCGATGGGATCACACGAGGAACGATCTGTTGAACAAGGTATAATGAATCGCAGCTCGTTTCTATTATTGCCAATGTTTGGTCTAGTTCACGATCGCATTATTTAAAATCTAACAAAAATAATTTTGCAAACAAATTTGACGCTGATTCGCTGCATTCAAATGGCTCCAAAAACTGTGTAATGAATATAGTTTTTCTGATTAGTTTCGAATAAAGATTGTCGTACTGAAAATAAAATACTTTTCGATGAAACGGATTTGACTGGTCAACAGCACAAGGATTTTCAACTATAACAATGCATTGATCAGCTGGAAACGGTAATTGGTTGTCTATTTGAAGGAGATTTGTTGAGTACTAAGTATCTGATTCGCTACGAGTAATCTTTTTATTTTATAAGCCTAGGCCGGACAGAATATGATGTACAGAAAGTGACTATAGAGTATAGACTAAATTCAGGCAGAAAACTAAAGACAGCTTCGAGAAAGTTCTCCAGTGATGAACTTGGCAATATTATTGGATTCAACGTCACACATTCAACATAAAAGCTGCATATGAAAAGGTCATTGCCTTTCAGGTCATTTAGCCATTATTACTAATGATCTTTTCATGACATTTTCATGTGCCTCTGTGGAAATCAATCGAAATTTTACACAAGATATTTTTAAACAATAGCCCTTTTATGAATTAAGATAGGCAGCATTTCAAACGTTTTTTTGAAAATCTCTCACCGAAATTTTTACTGCGAGTTCAATAAGGGTGCAAAATAATATAACACGTTTTTTAAATGACTAGATTCTACATTTCTAAGCCACGTACAATTACGATATTTGGACTATACATAAACAATTGTATAAAAAGGTTAGTAATATTTCGAAAGCTCACAAATATTATTTAGAAATGATATATAGGAACATGAATAACAAATACGGTACATAAGTTTACAATACCCAACTTTTTCTCGATTTTATACATTAAAATTACTGTAGGATTGTTCCAGAATATTCTAATACATTCTTCTATTTGCAACCAAACTTTCGTCAGCATTTGTGTCAATAACGTGCCATTGATACAGCATCTCTCGTTCTGAAAGGTCGTAATCATGGGTAAGAATGAGGACATCAGCCGAGAGCTTCGGGAACGTATTGTGGAGTTCCATAACGAAGATTTGGGATATCAGAATATATGTGCACCATTGTGTGTTCCTATAGCGTCGGTCGGAACTATAATCCGTAAGTTGAAATGCCGGAATACGACTTTCAGCAAGCCTCAAACTGGCCGTCCGCGGAAGAGTAACTACCGTGCTGTCCGAAAATTGGTCCGGACAGTGGTGCATAGACCTCAAACTATGGCATCTGAGATCGAAGCCAGCAAACGCACGATCAGTAGGACATTACGCCTTGAAGGTCTTTGCTCTCGCACCCCTCATATAACACATCTTCTCCACAAACGTCACGTCAAGGCTAGGCTGAAGTACGCCACCGATTTTATGGTCGTAGTATGCCAACGAACAAGCCAGCGGCGTTTTGGAACTCAGTACTGTGGTCAGATGAAATCAAAATGGAACTATTTGAGACAAACTGACAAACCATGATTGAAGGCAACAAAACGAAGAGTCTAAACCAAAGCGCACCATACTTACTGTTTAGTTTGGAGGTCGCTCAATCGTGGTGAGGGGATGTTTCAGCTAATCAAGGGTAGGTAAACTTCACATCATTGAAGGAACCATGAATGACAGAAAACATCGTGAAATATTGGAAGAGCAACTCCTACCTTTGGCTCGTTTACTAAAATTGAAACGTGGATGAACCTTCCAACAAGACAACGATCCAAAGCATCTTGTAAACAAAACCAATGAAAGGTTGGTGATGAAGAAGATAAACATTTCAGTATGGCCAAGTCAATCCCCGGACATGAATCCGATTCAAAACTTGTGGAGCTAATTTAAATTGAAAATTTAGAAGTGAGATCCCAATAACATCACTGAACTCAAAGAAAGGTGCATTGAAGAATGGAATAAGATTACACCCGAAACTTGAGAAAGGCTGGTAGGGAATTACTCTAAACGTCCTGAAGTCATGAATAATAATGACGGCTTTGCAACGAAGTACTGATGTATGTATATTGTAACATGTGTAATTGAGTTATCTGTCATCTTTAAATTTATGGTTTCCTTGATGTTAAAGTTAGGTTCAGTTGAGCAAGCCGAGTTTTATTACAATTAATTTTTATTTTTTTGAAGTTTTTTTCAAAGGCCAAAACAAATCCCTAGGACCTTCCAAGAACTGGAGAGGAAGGTCCCAGAGATTGATTATACATATTTGGAAAGTAGATAAATTGCATTATAGATAAATATAATTCAACAAGGGTACCTTCGCTCATTAAAAATTCATTCATACTGCCCATAACATCAATTCGGTATTCATAAAGCAATTACATTTTTCACTTTTCTCCTAAAAAAACTTTTCCCCCTAAACAAGAAGTGACAGAAAACTCACGATTACCCTGAAATTTTTGTAAACTTTTGTACACGTATTTATTACACCTGTTCTTATACATTTTTACAATAGAATATTTGTGATTTTTTAGATATATTATTATTCAATTTGTAACATTTTTATATACATAGCCCAATTTCTGCAATTGTACGTGGTTTAGGAATGTGGATTCCGGTGATTCCACAACATGTTGATGTGGGGTAAGAGAGAAATGCTATTTAGAGATGCGGGAGACCCCAATGCTATAGAATTAAACCTGATCATTTTAGTGAGTAAAAGTAGTTTACTAACTCAGGCTTAGTAGATATTTCAGCTTCGCATAGTTGAAATGCTGACCTCAAAGCAACAATGCCCAGATTTAAGGCAAACGATCTATCGTTTAAGCTCGGAAATGCGGAAGGACAAAATGTGACAGTGTGTTATTTTCTATATCAGTGAAGTTACCAAACGGGATTTTGAAAATTAGTCGACTGAGACTCGAAAACGCAAAGGGAGTTTTCTGCTAACTTGAAAACATTTCCGAAGATGTACACATGTGGAAAGTGGTTGAATGCCTGCGAGTAATACGGCATTTACATGTTCTACGGACGTAGTAAGACAGTTTTGAAACACCCTATGGCGATTCCAGCAGTCTGTTTGCTCTCTTTGCAAGTTCCAAACGGAATATAAGTTGCCAGATTGCTCGCATAGATTTTGTACGCTGCAATGCGCACTCTGAATAACAATTTGTTGAGAGCAGGACCCCACGACTGCAATAAATTTACCTACGCATTTCAGTTATGTACAATAAATTAAATGACCAATATCGAAAAACAATATTCATTTCCATGCAACTCCGATCGTAGGTTAATAAACTCTATTTCAAAATAAACACGTGCAAAGAAATTGTGCCTTGCCAAAACAAAGGAACTACCCTTCACCAAATAAAACACAAAACCACTAACGAAATTGAACTACATTACGCATCTCTGAATAGTTTGAAGCAATAGTGCGACAACCCAACAATTAAACTACAATTGCATGTTTCACTAGCTCGCATTTGACGGAACTTTACACGTTTTGCCATGCACGCACGGAGTACGAATTTTTAAATATGCAACCTTTTTTTCATGTTTTTGCCGTCGCTGTCTTTATAATAGTTTAGAACACAACCGATAGGCATGAGCTGTGGCTGTGCACGGACAAAATAGAAGCATTTTTTTGGAAATATTGTGACAGTCGCCGATGTTGCCAGTACGAGTAAGTTCAGGAAAAATTTGGACTTACTTCCATTCTGTGCTTGCTGTAGAGTTTATTACCGGAATGAATGCTAACCACCCGCTTAAAAATGACGCTATGGAGATCTATTTTAAAATGGTTCTCGTCCATTTGAAGTCAATGCGGGTATGGTTTTGTGATCCATGTATCGCTGCATACAAACAAATGCTTCATATCTGTCAGCACGGACGCTAAATTCAGTTCCAAAAGCAATCTGAGTTTTATGGCTGTACTCTAACATAAACACATTTTCAAAAATCCACTATTTCGACAGAATGCTGGGCATGAATAAAACCTTAGGGTGACCTCGAGCTTTCACGAATCCATATCTTATATTGCGATAGTCAATGCAATCTGCAAGTTATCAGCAAGTTTATGCCAGAAAGGCTGCGGTACGATTTTGTGCTCTATTGTCACCTAACTCAAGGAAGACATTCTCATTTCTTATACAGTCATTTGCTAGGTAGCCAAGCTGAAAACGTTATTCATAAAATATTATTCGGGAACACTTGTCTTGGTGTCGCGAACTGTATACTGTTGTACTGTATTGTCTCAGTCTCGCTTTGATGGCGTCAAATTTCTAAATCGAAAACGAACAAGCGTGCGCTTGAGTAAAAATGGCCAACTCGACGGGAATTTCATGTGTGATTTAGTGTTCTGAAATATTAATCATACAATCATTTTCAATGTTGAATCAAACTTTCGGTGCGGGCTCGATCAGTCGAGTTATTGCTGAACAATGACTCCCACTGCGCATTTGAGTAGAACTCTTAATAAATTTTTATATTTTCCCCGAAGAAATTGGAAAAGTATGTTCGTGGAAATTACACGTTTCCTGTTTGTAAAAAGTGAAATTTGTATTCTTGAAGAAATAAACTTATTTGCCGCTGAAACCTTCCATAGCTGTTTAAAGTAGTAAAATTCTAATTCTCTTTAAAACATTCATGATCACTTTATATCCATTTTTAAACCAGGTATTGATTTGTGAAGTTTAAAGACTAAGATTGATTTCAAATGTCATGAAGCATTGGCAACTGTTCAGTTTGTTCACACGAGCGCGTAATGTTACACGAGGAAACTTCCCGCGACGAGTATGTTTCCTCGTTGACTAGCTGCGGTGCATCACCTTCATCACTTTTGTAATTACACCATCTCTGAGGTATCCATAGAGTTGCAGTATGTAGCTAATTGATATAATTCATAGAATAGTTTTCAGAGTAAGAAAATCCGTCAATAGGTTAATGGAGATTTCAGGAAGAAATTATAGAAGCTGAAGTCCAGATAGAAGTATTCAAAGTAAATTTGTACAAAATATTACGCTTAACACTTTGATTGCGACGTGCGCCATATACGGTACACGTAATGATGGCCCAAATTGCGACGTGCGCCATATATGGTACACTCTTTAAATAATATACCTTTCTAAAAAAATCGTACATGACGTAAACCAGGGTCATCTCCTTATGGAGGCATGATGGAATATTGAGGAAAAAAGGTAATAAAAACAAATAGTGTTATAACTTTAATCAGTGAAATATAAGTAGTACAAATCGAACACAAGCTGCTCAGTGTGTATGAACATAGAAATGCATGATTAAACCAAAAGACAAAAGATGAACAAAAAGACATTACACTATTCCAATCTTAGAACACGTATTCCTGGCTCTTGTATGAAGTATTTTAAATGAAAATATGTACACTGGACTCGTGTAAGCCCACCAAACTCGTGGCGAATGTTTCAATGAGAAGCAAGATACACAGAGAAATGGATTTCCATCACAGGAGTTACAAAAGGTATTCGCTCTCTTGGCTGTTCGTCTCGCTACTGAACTGCCTACGTTGTTAGCGTTAATATCATGGCAGGACCTGCAGCGTTTTCTTGTTTTAGATTTTGGCTCTTCAGCTTCAAGTAGACCATGGCGGGAAAGCACGCCTCCAATATCGACACGCTTTGGTCCTGGAAACATTGCTTCATTCATTTTTCCTGTAATGAGGAACATCACTAGACATTCTTTGAATTCGGTCATACCCATTGTATTTTGTGGGCTATAAAACTGATTGCTCAGCGCCCAGGCATTTGTTACAGCAGTTCCGGTCAACAACCCAATGGCCAATTTACAGTACCACTTCGTGCTTCTTCTGAGTGCAGTATTGTAAGATGTCATCTGATCTGATTTATGAACTCCCATTTTAGCTGTATTGTAGTCCAGTACGCTTTGTGGCTTGATTATTTCAGTACCATGTCGATTCTTTTTCCCTGAGGGTAGTAGATTGCCTGAATCTTCAGGCACAGTAGACAATGTTAGCACGTTCCTTTTATCTTTCCGGTTGCAAACTTTCACTCCTTTGCTGTTCATCAAACCTGCGATTTCTCCTTTCTTCAGCTTGGCCTTAGTAGTAGAGCGAGGCAATTTTTTCCTGTTTGCTCGCACAGTTCCGCAGTAGTACGTTTTTTCCTGTAAGAGTTTTTCGGCCAAGAGAACAGACGAATTAAAATTATCTGCATGAATAGTTAACCCCTGCTGAAGAAGAGGCATTGAAAGCTCAAGGACAACAGACTCTGAATGCTGAAATGCTGAATGCTCTGTTGGTTCTTAGGCAATGTTGCCTGAATATACAAGAAAGTTCAATGTGTGCGCATTGGGTGTGCAGAGCTTATAAACATTTATTCAATATTTATGAGCGTTTCCAGGAACGTATTGTCCAATGATTACTCTCCCTCTGAAAGGCATTAGAGACTCGTCAATAACAACACTTGATTCCGGAGTGTACACTGACCTGCAGCTCTGAGCAAGCCTGTTAATAAGTGGCTGGATTTTATACAACCGGTTTTGCCGATCAATCACTTCATTGTCATGAAAGTGAAACATATTCAGTAGAAACTGGAATCTGTCTCTGGTCATGTGACTTCGAATGAAATAATAATTGTATATTTTCTTTTTGACCCAGTAGTGCTCAATTTTTGGTGCTCGAAAAAGAGAGATGCATATAACAATCCCAAGAAACTTTCTCATTTCATGTGCTTCTCTGGGTATCCAAATGGCTAGCCTTGATTTCCTTGTCACTGCCTTTGACTGAAGAGTTTGAGTGGCGTACCTATTTGTTTCTTTCACAATAGAATCTATAGTTTTATCAGTAACGAAGAGCGAATATAAATCCAAAGGCAATGCCGAATTACTCTCCGCTTGGCGTTGCTTGCTTCAACAGCTGCTCTTATCCAGAAAATTAGAAAAATCGCTGCGAAACAACAATGGGAGTCCACGAATTGTTTGCATGTTCTTCTGAGTTATCAATTTTTCTATCATTATCTTCAGTTTCGCTTACAATATAAACTGGCAATTCGTTTGTAGAACTCGCTGAAGAATTTTCTTCTGATGAATTTCGATTCCAGTCGCTACTTGATGAACTGCAGTTAGAGGAGGAATCGTCCTCATATTGTCGATGGCACCGAGCACCGTAAAATGAAGCAGGATCCATGGGTCTGCAAAATGAAGAGGAGTCAATACGGTGCCTGCCTACACTACTAATATACATGAAGATGACTTGGATCTATATATAAAAATTTATATTGTGGTGATTTTTCACGAGTCAGCTAAATCACGCCGGGTATCTTATGTGGCGCACGATGCTCCCTATGTATACAAGTTCACTTACAGGCAACATTAGCCACTATTGGTACACGAACACCGTGACGCTATATGGTGCACGATGACCACAGAGATAGCAGTTATTATTCTGATCAACGTGCACCAATTGAGGCTCACTGTTTTTATGTCAGAATCGTATAGAACTCACCGTTAGTAGTGCGGCGCACACCGGCTTTCCTCGCTGGCAGTTCTACAACTGAAGTTACACAGGCATGAACACGTCGCCCAGCAGGCAAACAGGCTTTTTTGAGTCGCAGTCTAAGTGTTAATATTAAACCCTGTTTACACTGGTTTACATTTTCTCCCAGGCCCACGTGTATTCACCTTGTGTGGCGCTTCACATGAGCCATGAGCGTTTAAACTAGACATTGAGCGTGCCCCTTCACGAAATCGGGATACGGCACTGGAGAAATTATCAAGAATAAAACCACAAACAACGAAATACAATTCATTTTTCTAAAAAACGGCGCATTCATACTTGTGCTAGTTTTCACAGTTCATAATGAATGCTCTGGAAATAAGATCAACAATTTATAAAAATTCATACATCAATAATTGTTTTATTTATACAGCCTATATAATACACAATTGGCAAATGGCTGAATAACTATAGCAATTTTTGAAATTTAAATTGTAAATAGTTGTTCTTATTTTCAGAGCATTCATTGATAATGAACTGTCGAAACTAGCGCTAGTCGGAATGTCCTGTTTTTAGAAAAATGAATTTCATTCTGTTGTTTGTTGTTTTTATTCTTGATGAAACTTAGATTTCCAAGACACGTACCCATCTCTGTGCAGAAATTAGGAGACACTGTTGATACATATGTGACACGCATGTATATACCTATGAGTAAACAAGCTTGTGAAAGACGCAGAATATGGTTAAGAATTAGTTCAAAGGTTAGCATGAAAGGAACTGAGTAATTTTAGTTTATCAAATGTGATAATACTGCAAAAACTTACAATCCTGCTCTATGAATTAGAATGTCACTTAGGGATAAACATACAAGTTAGTGTTGCTTTTTTATAATGAAACAATGTTGATGCCCATGTTCACATAACTTTTGAAGAGAATGCGAAGAACGTAAGAACAACAAATCTAACAGGCTGACGAATGTACGTAAGTATTAATTCTGTTTGGCACTGCAGTTGTGACTCAGCAGTCGTATTCACAGACGTTTATCCATCTAGCCCAGTGGTTCTTAACCTGGGGGTCGTGACCCCCGAGAGGGTCGTCTGGGATTTCTTAAGGGGTCATAAAGGGTTCTGGAAAATAATTTATTTTTCATATATGTGCATTATACATGTAGTTGAAATAGCCAGTAGGGCTTTTACCAGTTTGATGAGTACAACACTGGTCACAAGTTGGGTGGTATGCTGCACATTACCCATAGCCAGTGTTACCAAAATGGCGTTAAATTAAATTTAATCGGATACTCCTTCAAGTCACGAAGAACAGCAGGCAAACAAGATGAGGGTAATTCTTGGAGAACAGCAGGCAAACAAGATGAGGGCTATTTCCCTTTCGAATGATAGTCAGGAGTCGGATCTCGGTCATGAGTGACGATACTATGCTGCAAGTAGTGGCTGCTGTGAGGAGTAAACCCAGTCTATTTTTTGCACCTGGACGAGTCAACGGATGTGGCTTCATGTTCCCAACTTATTTTTTATGTTCGTTACCTTGACGTGGAAGTTATGAAAGAGGAGTACCTGGTCTCTGAGCCACTGGCCACAACCATATTTTCAAAATCCTTGAAACCTCTCTCCATAAAAGCACGAACTTGGTTGGGACGCACTTGTTGGAGTGTGTACAGATGGAGCTCCTTATATGGCCGGCTGCAAATCGGGCTTCAAAGCCTTCGTGAAGAATGCCGCTCCACATGTTACTTGCACTCACTCTATGCTTCATCGGTATGCTTTGGCAATGAAGACTCTCCCACCTGGACTTCAAAAAGTGCTTACTGACGTTGTAAAGATTGTGAACCATATACGAGGAAGTGCAACAACATCAAGGATTTTTAAATTGCTATGTGAAGAAAAGGGAGCTGAATTTTCTGTTCTACTATTTCAAAGTTTTAAATCTCGTGCTAGAGCTTCGCGAGAAAATAACAATGCTGTTGGAACGTGGTCATACAGCAAAGGAGAATCTTCTTCATGAAAAGATGCAGGATGATTGTTTTGTTACAAATATTACCTACTTGTCAGAGTCCTTACCGGAAGCAAATTCTCTGAATTCTTCAAACAAGGAAACGTTACAATGATGCACACAGCTCGTGACTAAGTGGCAGCGTTCAAGTCTAAGATTCAACTTTACCAGAAGAATTCAGGACGGTGACATCACTTTCTTCACGGAGATGATGACTCTCCTAGGTTTCACCCAGATACCGAATAGAGTTTCCATGAGATCTCCACTCATCTTTTGGCAGTAAATGACGCTATCGAAAGTTACTTTCCAGGACTAAACGACCGCTGTACTGATGCGTGGATCTATAGACCCTCTTCAGTGAAGGATAGTGCCATCAGTGATACTGATGTTGCTGCTAAGGTAGAATTTTATCAAATTCGTGAGGGAGCTCGAACACGAGTTCCCAACATTTTGGGCAAAAGTGAAGGACTACTGTCCTATTCTCTCGATGCGTGCATTAACCATGTTGATTCAGTCCCCGTCAACATACCGGTGCGAGGTTGGATTCTCAGCAATGATTGCACTGAAAACGAATGCACGCAATAGGCTTGTCATCGATGCTGACATGAGGTGTTGCCTATCGAACACTGGTCCTCGCTTTGATAGACTTATGGCTGCAAAACAATTTCAACCATCACACTGGGTGAATGAGAAGTAGGTGCTAGGTTTTGTATGGTGTTGAATAGTTCTCTGGAAATGATAATTTCATGGCATTTGTAGAGGCTATGTAAGTGGAATATTTCAAGGTTTTTGTTCTGTGGTGTTTCCAATAAAATTGTATAGGAGTAAACCATGGTCTTCCTGTAATTGTTTTTTTACGTGAGCCTTTGATATGGTTCATTATTTCCAAATCTAACACCGTGATGCTATATGGTGCACGATGACCACAAAAATAGCAGTTATTATTCTTATCAACGTGCACCAATTGAGGCTCACTGTTTTTATGTCAGAATCGTATAGAACTCACCGTTAGTAGTGCGGCGCACACCCGCCCTCGTCGCTGGCAATTCTACAACTGAAGTTACACAGGCATGAACACGTCGCCCCGTATTATTTCAGTGGTAATACTTTGATTAGTCCCGGGGGGTCATGGGATGAAAAAGGTTAAGCTGGGTTTACACGGAGGGTGACTTCCCCGGGGCAACGCCCTCTCTCCCTCCCCGCCTCTTCAAAAAAAACCCAATCCCCCTGTCTAACGCCTCCCACTACTACCCCATGCGTGTCGACGCTGCTGCCCCACATGCTGGGACTGCCTCAGAGCGCTAGAGCGACAGTGCGCTTCAGACAGTCTTGAAGGCAGGATGTATGTCTTAGCTGCTCTGTCGTCTTGTTCTCATGCGTAATCCTAATGCAAAAAGTCTCTCCTAATCTGGAAAAGTGGGTGAAGGCTAAAGTTTCCACATTGATAGATTTATTGAAAGCATAGCGCCAGTCTGGTTGTATATATTGCGGCTGTAAATATATTTTTCTATCATGTACTAACACTGAAATGATTTTCGATTTAATTCAAAAGTAATTACCTCTAACAATAGTAGCACAAATTGTTCGCTATCATGCTATTATTACAACAAGATGGCTCGTGATAGGACTTATACTGATATAATTTTTGTTACTTATTTCTATATCCTGTAATCAGACTCTACCGCGCATATTTCATTCATTTTTATCTCTGTATACATTTGCTGGGCAAGCTATATTTTATTATACCTTAGTTTGGGCATTAAGTTCATGTAAGAAGCTATATACGCGCTAAGTTTTATGGATTCGCCTCCATCCCTTATTAATCTAATTGGCACATTCGTTTCTACCAAGGCACTTGGCCTTCGTTTAAGAAGTCGTTCTTGAATTCTCCACGAATACGTTGATATCTTATGCCGGCCTCCGTGAAATAGCTTACAGGTTAAAAATAGCATCTTCTTTTTTGCACGTACCTTGAATTACATTTCGACATCCTCACTCCGTCACTGTTATCTCCAGGGTTGCCGACTTTTTTTCTGATTGAATAAAACCTCCATGAAAACGTACCAAAAATTGTTAAAGTGTACCAAGTATATTAAACTAGCAATAAAACGAAAATTTTAGGGTTTTACCTACTTTTCCTGTTTGGATGAAATTTTTTCCGCCTCTTCTTCCTTCATCTGCCAATTTTTTTTATTTCATTTGTTGACTAAGCTACCGTGGTGGTTCCAATTTGTGCAATCTATGTTCTTCTCCCCTCGCAAACATTTTGATCGCATTCGTGCATTTAGTCTTGCTCATTTTAACGAAATCCTGTTTTTTGTTTTTAAGTAGTTAAGGTCAAAAAATTCTGTAGCTGCAGCAAAATAAAGCGGTATTGACAAAAGCTGTAATTTACTCGGGAAGCAGCGAGTAACAAAGCTGAGTACCAGAATTTTTCAGATACAATTTCTGTCTTGAAAGGAGCATCTTAAACAAACAGTTCTCGCCAATTCATCTTTTTCTTTTCATGCTGCTCTTCTTTCACGAAATTGGAGAAATGCATTGAATATGGTGTTATTGAATTACATTTATTAAGATCTTTCAATCAAAACTCTTCTAGTTTTTTGGTACATATTTTGTTGACATTTCCCAGGAGAATGCTTTGTGCAGCAGCACCAAAATAAATCTCATTTATATTGACATAGTTTGTGGGGTTGCCTACATATATTTTGCAATTATTGTCATTCGAAATCAATAGATCCCTTTTTATGAAGTTGCCCATAATAAAATTCTCACTCAAGGAAAATTAAAATTCATTTTTGTAAGGGGAACTTGTAAATTTTATGAACGCACCAATTTCGGCACCCTGGGCATCTCACCCTCCGTCTTAACGCAAGTGGGGAAGCTTGAGCGGGTGAGAGGGGTAGGGTGGGGGCGTCGCCCTGGGGAAGTCGCCCTCCGTGTAAACCCAGCTTTAAGAAGCACTGATTTTAGCCGCTAGTTTACTTGAGTGAGACCTCAGCCAATGCGACCAGTTCGTATGCTTATATTTCGCCATAAGTGCGCACTAACGAGGAGGTTTTCTACTATTCTTCATACTTCACTATGATTATGTTTTCTTATTTACTTGTATTTATATGCATTTTCAATATCAGGTTAACGCAACGACTTGAACTCTTTTTTTTAGGCTTTTATCTCAATCATTTGTTTCGGCAATTAATCAATTATTATAATTGTTTGTGGTCGCTTTTCCACTAAGGTCGCCAGCTAATAGCAAACGTGGACCCCTTCGCTTTCGCGAAGCAAGGCAATTAATCGAGACGGGTATTCCGATACCCACATGTGTGCATATCAACTAAGGACCTTAATGTTAAGATAATTGAATGCATTTTTTCGTTTCTGCCAAAACATATCAAAAGGCGGCGTAATTCGTCCTACGTAATAACTTGATCGAAAATCATTGTGTTATTTTCTTATACCTGTCTTAAAATTTTCTTGTAAGTTTTGTGTGGCAACTTTTTGTTTATTGCGCTCGCGAGTTTTAACGCTCATTTTATGACAACCCTATATTAGGTAGCTAACTTTTCGTAATGCTCCAGCTATGTTGAAAATGTTATAGTTAGCATTGTACAACAATCCTTCCCATACCTTTGACTCCAGTGAACTCGTTTCTGTCAGTATTATTGGCGAAGGAAATATAAATTTTACGTTATGGTAAAATATTTGACTCATATCGACCTCACTATTTAGCATCCTAGTTGGTACGTATATATGAAAACTAGTCCGGAGTCCCGCATGTCGACCTCATGGTCTTAGATGCAAAATAATTTAAAAGCTGCCCATTTTACTCGTACCATCAATTCTTTATTTGACTAGTTCCTATGCTCGTATGCTCATATTTCATTATAAGTGCTCACTAACAAGAGTGTTTTCAACGATGCGTCACAAGGATTATGTTTTCCTAGTTACCTGTATTTATTTGGATTGTCAAAATCAGATTAACGCTACGAAGGGAACGCAATTTTTTGTGCTAGTTTCGACATGTGCATGGGTATTAATAACACCCATGTTTGGGTATCAACTATAGATGTTAATGTTAAGACATTACAAACACTAATGTAAAAAATTTCATATTTAAACTTTGTTGGAAATAAACGGTTTCTTTTCTTGCTTTCTTTCTTTCGCGTGGAGAGATCATACTTCAGCTGCCTGGAAAAAGTGGTTCTCTTGACCAAATACAAACATCTGATTCCCACGACAAGAAAACTATGCAAGATATATAAACCATAAATTAAAAACTGGATTTAGCACATCCAGATGGGTAAAATGTACGAAGTCTCTCTAAAGAATACAAAAGACATGCACCATAAATTAATATTGAATTCAGGTACAATAACATGCATATAATGTTTTATTCCCGTAAATGTTGAATAACAAATACCAGCTCTATTCACTCACGGAACTTGAGCAACGATATAGCGCCTGACTGCGACTTTAGAGTGACGTTGTGCGGTGCATCGTGCGTCATGTAGCACTCAGCCGCACGTTTGTCGAATGACGCAGCTGTGCAGTTCAGTTCTACGAGGCACAGAGTTTTGCACGTGCCTGTGTAACAGGAGGAAGCTAATGGTGGTGGCAAACTATCACTGAGACACTGCATTGGATGTTCTTAAAAAAATTTAACATGTTGTAGTGAATAAAATATATCTGAAATCGTAAATTTAGAAGAATAGGTTATTTAAGGGAGACGACCCAAGGATTTTCAGGCCAAGTTGGCCATTATTTTTGTTTTCCGAAGTAAACCAAAAGGAAAATAAAAAATTCGTATTAATCAGTTTGTTTCAAATGTTAGAAGGATTTCAAAACTATCTTTGAATTTGTTCTTGCATAGAAACTCATTGACTTCTATTGTTTTTAAATAACCCTAAAAAAATCTAGAAAACTAAAATTTCAAAATTTTTAAAGAAACTACCCAATTGAAAATCGAGGACGTCGCGCCGATGTGTTATGGCCGAGCAAGGGATAATGTAAGAGACGTATCGCCGGTAAATCATCTCCGCATCATAGGCGAAATGTCCACTTAGGGACGAAATTTTCGGCCCAGGGACATCGGCGGCCAACTGAGATGATCGACCATTTTACGTCTTTGCTCGTCTCCGGCATGTCTAATTTCGCCGGCGATACGTACATGATACGCGGCTGGCCATCCTTGAATTCTGCTTTAAAAAAACCTCTCGGCCACGCACAGCCGAGATTTATCGCCTCTGAACGACCCTCAAATTTATATATAGGGTCGTTCAGAGGCGATAAATCTCGGCTGTGCGTGTCCGAGAGTTTTTTTAAAGCAGAATTAAAGGATGGCCAGCTGCGTATCTATATTTATAGATACAATTATATATTTATTTAGGTATTTATATAATATATATATAAATTTCTGAGTCGTTCAGTAGCGATAACCTTGGTTGTGCGCTGCCGAGTTTTTTAATCGCAAAATTGAAGGATTGCCTGGCTCAAATCATACATACATTAATAGGGAAAATGTATTAATGTATTTGTAGAGTTTATGGGCGATTGCTCGTAACGGCGAATACCCTAAGCTGAAATGCCGTAAACCGGAGACTCACAGTATATATATATATTTATATACATATATATATATATATATGTATATATATAAATATATATATATGTATATATATAAATATATATATATAAACATATATATGTATATATATGTATATTTATATATATATATATATATAACTGCAAATATATAACATATTTGACGGCTGCTCTCCAGGATGACAAAGTCGCTGAGCGTAGCCGAGCTTTTAAAAGTAAATCCTTTATTCAAAGAATTTCGAAGAAAGAATTAAAATGGAAGTTAGTGGAAGGACACTGGGAATCCGTTTGACCAAAGCGCGTCTACAAGCCTTGTGCACAGGCACAAAATTGGAAAAAATTTATGAAAGGGAAAAATTGGAGAAAAAAGTAAAAGGTGATGAAAAAAGACACCAGCGAACCGGGAAAAGATGTTTCGTTACAAGAAAAAAAAAAGTTCATTCCAAATAAGACACAGGACATAGGATTTTAAAACGCTTCAACTTGAAGATCCTTAGTTGATAAACATTTGTGTGTGGGTGTCATAATATCCATGTTGCTTGTCGAAAAAAAGTAATTGACAGAAAATCATGAAAATGTGTTCCCCCTGTTGAATTATTTTGAGGTTTTTTATGCATAAACACTAAGTATACATGCACCTACATATTTGCATCTCTATCGATTCATGAATAATGCAACCGACGCATTGATGAGAAAAATTTTTTTTAGTCCTTACTTCCATTGAAATATGAAGGCAGGCTTTAGCGATATCGGGGAGATGAATTGCGAGTAAAAATTGGTGGATGTACAGTCTAAAGGATCGACACAGTAGAAATTCGGAAGCGTCTTATGTTTGGGCTTGAACTAGTATACCAAGAGACTAGCTCGGAAAAAGTTCAACCATTCAACCAATTAATGATATTTCTTACGCGAGCATAATAGGCTATGAATTTGCCTACAAAAAATAAAAAAAACACTCGAGTCAGGACCAAGGAAATGATAGTCACATAATACTAATCGAAAACATTTTACAAACCGAATGGAAAATTTCGTGAATGCCTACCAAAATCATGAAGTCAAAAAGCTGTCGTAATGAAAGAATTAAAACATCTTAATATTAAGATCCTTGGTTGATATCCGTACATGGGTATTGTAATACCCATGCCAATTATTGTCGAAACATAAAATGGTTGAGAGAAAGGCACGGTCTACGTGCCTCTATCTACGTTCCCTTCGTTGCGTTAATCTGATTTTGATTATGCATATAAATAAAAGTGATAAGGAAACAATCATAGTGATGTATTGTTGAAAACTATATAAGAAGTGCGCACTTACAGTGTCATTTTAGCATGCGAACATAGGACCTAGTCACATGAGAGATTAATGTTGAAAGTAAAATGGACATATTTCAATAGTTTTGCGTCTAAGTCAATGAGGTCAACATTCGGGACAATTTTTCATTCTTGCGTATCTACTATTGTGCCAAAATAACGAGCTCGAAGTGAATAAAATATTTTACCATAACACAAAGTTATAATTTCCTACGGTAATAATACTGGTGCAAAATAGTTTACCTGTCAAAAACATAAGGATCGTTGTACAATGCCAACCATGGCATTTGCCGCACAGCTTGGTCAACACAAAAAGTCAAACTACCTAAAATGGTGTCGTTATAATGTACTCAAGAGCGCAAGAAACTATTTTGTGCCACACAAGTTTAACAAGAACATTTTAGGACAGGGATATATATTTATGTATACATTCAAAACAAAAAGCTCTAAGTATTGAAATAATATTTAATAACGAGTTCACAAAATTTGAAGCTAAAATAAGTACGAATTTCCTCATCACCGTATTTTGGTTTAAAATTCTTGAACAAGTCAGTGATTTGCTTTAAACGCAACCTTATCAGAGACTTTAGGAAACTTTCCGATAAAATTTATCATCTTTACTGAGAAAACATTCCAGAGTCCTGCTCCATCATCGATTCAAAGGAAAAAATCATTGCTTCTGAAATAAAAGATCTAAGTTCAATGAATTGCGGAGAATAAAAATATATCATGCGAGTAAAAACAAAGTATGTCACGGAAACAAAAACAAAACACAGAAGCAAAAAAAAATCCCGTAAAATATGAGTATGAAGTGAAATTGAGCTGGTAATGACGTGGTTTCTACCTATTCAATACTTGCAAAGGGTACGAACTGTCCATATTGTTCAAATCAGGGTTTCGCTTAAAAATATGCAGGGACTTGAAAATTCTGAGGTCATACGGTGTTGAAGCAAAGTCTAAAATTTCGAAATCGGTAGATGTAGGGACATTACATTTCCGGCATGATTTTGCATAGCAGAATGCGATGGGTGTGTTGGTTGATACCCACCCAATTGAAAATCGAGGACGTCGCGCCGATGTGTTATGGCCGAGCAAGGGATAATGTAAGAGACGTATCGCCGGTAAATCATCTCCGCATCATAGGCGAAATGTCCACTTAGGGACGAAATTTTTGGCCCAGGGACATCGGCGGCCAACTGAGATGATCGACCATTTTACGTCTTTGCTCGTCTCCGGCATGTCTAATTTCGCCGGCGATACGTACATGATACGCGGCTGGCCATCCTTGAATTCTGCTTTAAAAAAACCTCTCGGCCACGCACAGCCGAGATTTATCGCCTCTGAACGACCCTCAAATTTATATATAGGGTCGTTCAGAGGCGATAAATCTCGGCTGTGCGTGTCCGAGAGTTTTTTTAAAGCAGAATTAAAGGATGGCCAGCTGCGTAACTATATTTATAGATACAATTATATATTTATTTAGGTATTTATATAATATATATATAAATTTCTGAGTCGTTCAGTAGCGATAACCTTGGTTGTGCGCTGCCGAGAGTTTTTTAATCGCAAAATTGAAGGATTGCCAGGCTCAAATCATACATACATTAATAGGGAAAATGTATTAATGTATTAGTAGAGTTTATGGGCGATTGCTCGTAACGGCGAATACCCTAAGCTGAAATGCCGTAAACCGGAGACTCACAGTATATATATATATATATATATATATATATATATATATATATATATATATATATATAATTCTAAAAGGTGTCTTCTGAGTAGGCAAAGTAGGCAGTGCCTACCCAGAGAAGCTAAGATAAGTATCAATAGTTTTTCATACAACTAATTTTACACCAGTTCAACGAAATTATAATAGTTGATTCAATTACTATTCTAAAAATCCTAAAAATCATGATATACATGTAGATAAAGTTAGCAAGATTTGCACACTGCCTTTTCTATATCTACGCTATGCAGGGTAATAATGCATAAAAAGGGCTTTATCATTGTTCAACACCATATTATACCTCGGCTATAATCGGCAAAAGTTGTTTTGCTTTCGTCGCAGGGGCCTGACGTTTTCGGAACGTTTTGTTCACGAGTGAAAGGCATTTTTAGCTTCTTTGTGTGAAATATGATGCTCTCTTTCATTCTTTTCTGACTTATTACTATGTATATTTCGACTATTGCATATATGCAACAATTATTGCACGCAGCTGAGATAGAGCATTTCTCTCAGTTACATATGTGTGAGACTAAGACGTTTTTACTCGTGTTGTGTTATTATTTTCACTGTTGCTCGTTTACATCGTATATTATTTTTTTTATGTGTCCCAATACCGATATTGATAATGTCACGAGATTTACTCCTGCCTCTCATTAATTTAAATCAATGAGGAGACCGTGTTCTCGCTTCAACATTTGTGTGCCTGAGGGTTTGTTGTTGAACAGGTGTTTAGGTGTAGCGTGTGAGCGGTGTGTTGCGTGTGTGTAAGAGGTGGTTGGATAGGCTTCGGGCAAACTGTCGAGAGTGAAAAATTTACGATCGACCCTTGAAGCAAAAGAATGTCAAAACCAACGGCCGTGCGTTGCAGGCTTGAGGAAAAACGTTTGATTAGTAAGGATTTTGAAAAAGGCTGGATAAGAGTGCCTACGTTGTGGTCAGAACGGGCAGACACCAACCGCGAGGGTCGACAGTGACAAATGGCGTTCGAAAGGCTAGCTTTGCCATGCAACGCTTTTACTGGGGAAAGTCTTGAGTGGGACTTAGATAGGGCGGAGCTGGCTAAGCTCTCGTCAGAGGGGCCTATAGCCAATACGAGGGACAGTAACACCGTGAGCAAGATGTCGAAGTGTAGAACCGCAAATGAACAGCCTTATCGACTGAGAAGGAGGGATTTTGGACAATCACGTCCGATTTTCGAAGAGCGCTTATGGCTTTACGGAAAAAGTAGAGGACAGCCCTCTCGAATATTTTGGTAGAGCTGATAGAATGAGTTCAGTCTTACGCAGAACACCGTCAGGGAAAAAGTGCGTCTTTGACATGTGTGGTCTGAAAAAATATCACTTTTAAAATACGTGGATATAGCGTGCGTCGCAATATATTTTGCAAATATAGATTGTTGAACTTATCAAAAATTTTCCTTTTCGAATCAATAGAATAAAAATTTTCCGTCTCTTTTTTTTTGCAGAGGGGGTAAAGAATATCCCATCAGACCGGCGTAGTCATAGGAAGGAACATTAGGATCAACATCGCCATCGAGGGGGGGTAAAAATAAATTTTGATTCATACGAGAGGTAGTTTTCTTGTAGTAAAGACTAAGATGTTGGAAATGCAATTGAAATAGAAGTGAGGGAAAGTTATCATTCAATGAAGCAAAGATAGAAATATTTGTGAGTGAACATAATTTGTGCGATTAAATAAAGGTAACGATGTGATGGATTGGTCTGTGCAGTTGGTCGGTGCGTTCTCTCTCTTTATAGAAGTATCCACGGGTAGCTACAAATGCGATTTAAAATCTTCGTAAAAAAATCTATGAGAAGTCCGGACTGCAGTCTTAGAACGACATTTTTCGGAACTGTGAATGACTCAGATAATCTGAACCGAAGCTGTGCTTGTGCGAATGAACCTGTGATCTGAAGTTACGACCATGCTCTGAGCAGTTGGAACACACATATGATGGATTTCCCTCTAATGTATTTGAGTGAAGTTAAATTCGTAGAGAGGGGTTGGCCAACTCGAACAGTAGGATAGCGTTGACATGAGGGTTACTAACAGTATATATTTGCAATTCCGTCAGTTGGGTTAGCGTGTGTCAAAGGGTAATAGGTTTGAGGCATTGGTATTTGCACTATTCCTTATGATCTGTCCATTGTACGTTAGCCTCATAAACGTATTGTATAACTCACCGCCGTAATCATAAAATTATGCGATATTTATGTGGTGTATGCAATGCCCAACCACGGGAGCAGGAACTATCGTCGACACAGATGCGCATAGAAATGCGATGTGTAAGTGGGTTCCCTTCACATCGGTGAGTACCTCAAATTTTGTGTTTGCAATAAATCATAACTACTTAGGTGTGTGAATTTCATGTGTCTTTACATTTCATTTAGGGCATTATAACATGTGTTTTTTTCTCGTATATTCAATGTCTTATACGCCAATCCCTCACTTCCGAGAACCCGGTCTCCTCATCAATGTAAATTAATGTAAATTAATGCGAGGCAGGATTAAATCTCGTGACAATTACCTTACAACACTTCCAACTCTCCCTTAAAGAAGAAGATATTTATTATACAGGGTGTTGGTGGAATTCTTGGTACAAACTTCGGCTACTAGTAGGAAATAAAAATTTAAACACTTCTTCATCAGTGAAAAAATATCGAAAAATGCTTGGTTTTTTAATTATTGGGCTAAGAAGTTTTTTATGCTTGCTACAACACAAGAGCGATTCGCAACAGACAGGAATAAGGGCAATGTGGGGAATTATACTGAAACAAGTGTTGGCAGAATCGAACATGTTTTATATACAGTTTGAAACACTAATTCACAGATTCAGGAAATTTCTAGAAATTCTTAGTCAACGTTAGCGACCCCGGGTGAGAAGCGTATGTGTATCTTTTGTCAGTTAGCACCGTGACTCTTAAGTGCAAAGATGTATCGCCTTACAAATGCACAAATGACAGACATGCATTTCACTTATGGTGCTGCTAATGGTAATGCAAGACGTGCAGCGAGAATCTATCACGAACGTTACCCTAATCGAGAAGTCCCTGATCTTCGATTATTCACTACATTGCACCGAAGATTGACGGAAACCGGCAGTTTTAGTGTAAATAGGTAGACGTTGGTCGCCTCATAAATTGTCATCGAGAACAAGAAGTGTAGGAACATTTCCGTAGAAACCCGCGTACGAGCACCCGCGCCGCGGCAGCATCTTTGGGTATTCGTGACCATAGTACAGTGTGACATGTATTGAACAGGAATAATTATCATCTGTATCACTTCCAGAGAGTCCAGGGTCTCCTTCCCGTTGATTATGGTCCTCGTGAGCGATTCACACAGTGGTTTTTAGATCGGGGGGTAGAAGATGCCAATTTTGCAGAGTGTGTGTTGTTTACGGATGAAGCAACCTTCAGCCGAGATGGAATTTTTGATTATCGTAACTTTCACTGACGGCAGCAGAACAACCCTCATGTCATCCATGAACGTCATCACCAACATCGCTACACTGTCAAGGTTTGGGCAGGTGTCGTGCACAATCAACTCATTGGTCCATACATTCTGCCAGAGCGTCTTACTGAAGATGTGAACAAAATCTTTCTTGGAGAAGTCATTCCTGGTTTATTGGAAAATGTGCCATTAGGTATTCGTAGTCGACTTTGGTTTCAACACGATGAAGCTCCGGCACATCATGCTCTAAATGTGCGACGGTTTCTTGGCCAACAATTTCCCAATCGTTGGATTGGTCGTGGTGGTGCTGTGTCCTGGCCACCGAGAACACCTGATTTGGCTCCGTTAGATTTTTTCTTATGGGGGGCACTTGCAATCTCGGATTTATGTGACACCATGTGGAGCCGGAAGAAGACCTTGTCGCTCGAATTGCAGTCGCTGCTGGAGATATTGCTGAAAACCCAGGAATATTTGGCAACGTACGCAACTCGCTTCGACGAAGATGTCGTGCGTGTATCGATGATAATGGTCGAAATTTTGAACACCTACTTTGATGCGTTACTTTCTATTATTTATTAAACTACCTCATGTCATTTAACGTTTTTCATTACCCTCGTGTGTTATTATTAAACATTAGTGCATGTGGGTAACTAGGATCGCCGTGAGTTATTAAAGCGCAGCATTAAAAACTGCTAAGCCCAATAACTAAAACACTAAGCGTTTTTCGATGTTTTTCACTGATGAAAAAGTGTTTAAATTTGTATTTTCTACTAGTAGCCGAAGTTTGTACCAAGAGTTCCACCAACACCCTGTATGATATCGAGAAACAGATACTATTCTCCGACCCTGTCAACTCTGGCTTCTAAGGACAGACTCTAACACCTTCATCGCGATTTCACCCAAATTGCAGTGCAGAGACGCTAAAAATCAGGCAGGCGCATTGCAAGACGAACTACAACCTATCCACGTGGCGTCCGCTGATTCAAATATCGGCGACAGCTCGCGGGTTCAGCCCGAACTTCTGCATGATTCCTGCTCCTACTTGTTGGAGATGTGACGCTGGGTATCGCCGCTGCAGAGCTGCAGCAGAACGCTGTAGCGAGGAGCAGCAGCTGAAGGCTACAACGCTGTCGGAAGAATTCCTGCAGGTGCACACACGTGCATTTCAACAGAGCGTTCAACGAAATTTTGTGTGAAAGCTTACGGGAATCGAACAATCACTGAGTAATGCAATTCTCATACAATTGGAATAATTCTTCCGACGAGTTACTCTATTATTTACAAGACTTTTGAAATCAACGAGCTTTCCACAAATTTTTGAACAATTATTTGATTCACTGAATTTACTAAAGTTCAAATTCGTGAAGGAAGAGACGAAAAGAAATAAGAAAATGTTGAGGCGAATAGAGATGTGTAAAATTATGGTTGGGGTTTAATTTTTAATTTAAATGAATTGGTGGTGCAATCGTCATAGGTGTACAGAATGCATCAACATGAAATAATCATCTGGTTCTGCACGTTCAGGAGCGGGTGTGAACACTCTCAGGACATAAAAGTGTCAGACGATCTCAATGACATTAGAAGGCGCCCACGCTGACTGCTCGTGCTGCGTACGAAGGCGGAGCATTGCGGTCTCGTAACTAAGATGGTGATAGAAATGAGCTGTGCTATTCGTTCAAAACCAGGAAAATATGTAAATAATTAGAAATTTATTCATTGTCATGTATGTATCGAAAAGTTTAGAATGTTTGGATATATGAACAATGGTCATTCTTTAGGAAAATTAATTTCCGTTCTATTATAAAAGTAACTAAGGAATGAAATTCAAAAATACTTATAAACGACAATGAGTAACGTAAGGTGGCACATGTTTAGCATAATGTACCTTTGTTAAAATGGCCCAAACTTAAACCTAAAATTATAAAATAATCCTACTAATGATGAGTGATACAGGTATATCCGCTTAAAAATGTGTTGAGCCTGAACAGGATGCTTTATTCCAACCAATCAAGCCTGATACATATCCTCTTATGTCCAGAGTAGCCGAGCACGCTGGGCGCAGCTGTAGAACCGGTCGTCCACTTGGTTCTCCTCCACTGTCCTCTGTTCGATCCCATGCTGAAAACTGTAACGTCCCTGTTTCCGTAAATCATTTTAAAATCCTTGCAGGTGCCCCTCATATGATTGATTTACGCATCCTCGAGTCGCTATACATCTTTAAGCTCAGACCCCCTCTGAATGATACTCAAAGTGCTTTTCCTCTTCTCGTTGCAAATACATGATCATTAGTTTAGGTTTTTTAATTTTTGTTTTGTTTTATATTTTAGTTTTACATCTACGACTTTTTCTGTATATGTTGTAGTATTCGTTTGCATAGTATAGTTTCAATTTACTCATTTTCGTTTTGTTTTGTCGCAGAATTCTTTTCTTTGCTGAAGATGAACTGTTTAGTTCGATACGTTCAATTTTATTCATTTAGACTTTACTATTTGTAATAATAAAATGTCAATTCGTACAGCGATTTTCGACTTGCTTTTCATTTTAAGAATAAGACGCGTCAATGCGGATTCAGTTTTAGATTACGTTAGAGAACGATACGGTGAAAATGGCTTTCGAATTTTACGGAGTTACCAAAATACAATCAGGAAATTAACGAAAGCTAGATTAGACGTGAAGTTCCTGACATCCTGCAAAATTTACAATATATTTCCGAAATTTTTGCGATTCCGGCTGTACCGAAGATCCCTGCAGACGACAGTGTTTTACCGTTCCTGGCAGTCCAAACTTCTACTCCGTGAAATGAAGAACAAGAAGAAGACTGTCTGCAACCTTACGACGAAGCTAGACGAATGCACAGCGTCATTATCTTCTTTCTCGCCGCTTGATCGTGTCCTTGTCAAGCGCTACGCGGTATCAATCAATAAGAATTTTGAGTGTGCAACAATCGCTACCCACAATAGGAAACTTCAGGATTTGGGTATAGAGAACAGGCTAGAACCTGTTGATCCTAAAAATGTTATCTTTAACTATAGTTCTTTACATGTCCCTGATAGAGTTTGCCGATTACTAGCCTTCGGTCTGGAATTTTGCTTGCCTGTGTACAAGTTAAACTTCTTTTCCCATTACCTGAGTTTCGAGAAGTTGTTGCTTCAGTTAAAGTCCGTCCAGTGTTTAAATTTTGTACAATTTTCTAGTCAGCTCCGGAATGTGGCCCATAAATATTTTTATAATTTTAAATCTTTCAAAATTTTCTCTGCAATTTTTTCTAGAGACGATATAGTTCTTTTAAAGAATCTGGCTTCCAATAAGGATATTATTGTTTCTAGGCCTGATAAGGGAAAAGGTGTGGTTTTGGTTGATAGGGTTAGGTACATTGAGAGCATGAATGATATTTTGTCAGGGGATCGAAAATTTAAAGAGATTACAGAGCCAATACAGAAATTTTCCATGCGCATCGAGGATAAAATAAATAATTTTTTACTACGCTTAAAGAATGAGGGTTCTCTTTCTAAAGAGGATTACACCAGACTTCGTGCGACGGGCTCAGGACCCGGTACTTTGTATGGTCTCCCCAAAATACATAAGCCAGATTTCTCCTCTAAATTTCAGTTCAGGCCAATTTTTGCAGCGTTTAACACCCCGAGTTTTAATCTAGCTAAGTTTTTTGTTCCAATCTTAAAACCCCTTACTACGAATTCTTATACCGTTGACAACTCAAGATCTTTTGTAGAGAGCTTATCAGACTTTGATAACACTGATGACCTGTTCATGGCTTCTTTTGACGTAGATAGTTTGTTTACAAATGTTCCGTTGATTGAAACCATTGAAATCTGTTTGGCCAAATTATTCTCAAATTGTTCTGTATTCATGGGGTTTTCCCGTAAGATTATGCAGAAACTGTTAGAACTGGCTGTTTGCAATTGTTTTTACATCTTCAACAACAAATATTACCAGCAGATAGACGGATTGGGCATGGGTTTACCTCTCGGTCCAACTTTCGCCAATATTTTTATGTGCCATCATGAGGAAAGTTGGTTAAATGACTGTCCCAACCTTTTCAAACCGGTTTTTTACAGAAGGTATGTAGACGATACATTTGTTCTATTCAAAGAGAGATCTCATGCGGACCTTTTTCTCAACTATTTGAATTCTCGTCATAAGAATATTAATTTTACCAGGGAAGATGAAACGAACAGCCGTTTACCGTTTCTGGACGTCAATTTTAGCAGAATTGATAATACTTTCCAATGTTCTGTTTTTAGGAAAGGCACTTTCTCGGGTTTAGGTACTAGTTATTTTAGTTTCTGTGCGACCCGTTTTAAGCTCTGCGGCATTCGAACTCTCGTCCATAGAGCGTTTAAAGTTTGTTCTAACTTTCGAATTTTACATCAAGAATTTGACTTTTTACGACAATTTTTTCTTAAGAATGGATTTCCTCTGTTTACTATCGATAAACATATTGGTAAATTTTTGTCTAAGATTTATGATCGAACGCCGGCACTCCAATCATGTGATCAACAGAAATTTTTCTTAAAGCTTCCCTTCTTTGGTCATCAATCTATCAAGTTAAATCAGGAGGTTCAACTCCTAATCAGCAAGTTTTTTCCGCAACTTAAAATTCATTCTATTCTAGTCAACAATTTCACAATCGGTTCCCTTTTCCGCTTTAAGGATAAGCTGCCCACTGCTATGTGCTCCTCTGTGGTTTACCAGTTTAGTTGTTCACGTTGTGAATCACAGTACATAGGTTCCACCTGTCGTACTCTTATGTCCAGAGTAGCCGAGCACGCTGGGCGCAGCTGTAGAACCGGTCGTCCACTTGGTTCTCCTCCACTGTCCTCTGTTCGATCCCATGCCGAAAACTGTAACGTCCCTGTTTCCGTAAATCATTTTAAAATCCTTGCAGGTGCCCCTCATATGATTGATTTACGGATCCTCGAGTCGCTATACATCTTTGAGCTCAGACCCCCTCTAAATGATACTCAAAGTGCTTTTCCTCTTCTCGTTGCAAATACATGATCATTAGTTTAGGTTTTTTAATTTTTGTTTTGTTTTATATTTTAGTTTTACATCTACGACTTTTTCTGTATATGTTGTAGTATTCGTTTGCATAGTATAGTTTCAATTTACTCATTTTCGTTTTGTTTTGTCGCAGAATTCTTTTCTTTGCTGAAGATGAACTGTTTAGTTCGAAACGTTCAATTTTATTCATTTAGACTTTACTATTTGTAATAATAAAATGTCAATTCGTACAGCGATTTTCGCCTTGCTTTTCATTTTAAGAATAAGACGCGTCAATGCGGATTCAGTTTTAGATTACGTTAGAGAACGATACGGTGAAAATGGCTTTCGAATTTTACGGAGTTACCAAAATACAATCAGGAAATTAACGAAAGCTAGATTAGACGTGAAGTTCCTGACATCCTGCAAAATTTACAATATATTTCCGAAATTTTTGCGATTCCGGCTGTACCGAAGATCCCTGCAGACGACAGTGTTTTACCGTTCCTGGCAGTCCAAACTTCTACTCCGTGAAATGAAGAACAAGAAGAAGACTGTCTGCAACCTTACGACGAAGCTAGACGAATGCACAGCGTCATTATCTTCTTTCTCGCCGCTTGATCGTGTCCTTGTCAAGCGCTACGCGGTATCAATCAATAAGAATTTTGAGTGTGCAACAATCGCTACCCACAATAGGAAACTTCAGGATTTGGGTATAGAGAACAGGCTAGAACCTGTTGATCCTAAAAATGTTATCTTTAACTATAGTTCTTTACATGTCCCTGATAGAGTTTGCCGATTACTAGCCTTCGGTCTGGAATTTTGCTTGCCTGTGTACAAGTTAAACTTCTTTTCCTATTACCTGAGTTTCGAGAAGTTGTTGCTTCAGTTAAAGTCCGTCCAGTGTTTAAATTTTGTACAATTTTCTAGTCAGCTCCGGAATGTGGCCCATAAATATTTTTATAATTTTAAATCTTTCAAAATTTTCTCTGCAATTTTTTCTAGAGACGATATAGTTCTTTTGAAGAATCTGGCTTCCAATAAGGATATTATTGTTTCTAGGCCTGATAAGGGAAAAGGTGTGGTTTTGGTTGATAGGGTTAGGTACATTGAGAGCATGATGATATTTTGTCAGGGGATCGAAAATTTAAAGAGATTACAGAGCCAATACAGAAATTTTCCATGCGCATCGAGGATAAAATAAATAATTTTTTACTACGCTTAAAGAATGAGGGTTCTCTTTCTAAAGAGGATTACACCAGACTTCGTGCGACGGGCTCAGGACCCGGTACTTTGTATGGTCTCCCCAAAATACATAAGCCAGATTTCTCCTCTAAATTTCAGTTTAGGCCAATTTTTGCAGCGTTTAACACCCCGAGTTTTAATCTAGCTAAGTTTTTTGTTCCAATCTTAAAACCCCTTACTACGAATTCTTATACCGTTGACAACTCAAGATCTTTTGTAGAGAGCTTATCAGACTTTGATAACACTGATGACCTGTTCATGGCTTCTTTTGACGTAGATAGTTTGTTTACAAATGTTCCGTTGATTGAAACCATTGAAATCTGTTTGGCCAAATTATTCTCATTGTTCTGTATTCATGGGGTTTTCCCGTAAGATTATGCAGAAACTGTTAGAACTGGCTGTTTGCAATTGTTTTTTCATCTTCAACAACAAATATTACCAGCAGATAGACGGATTGGGCATGGGTTTACCTCTCGGTCCAACTTTTGCCAATATTTTTATGTGCCATCATGAGGAAAGTTGGTTAAATGACTGTCCCAACCTTTTCAAACCGGTTTTTTACAGAAGGTATGTAGACGATACATTTGTTCTATTCAAAGAGAGATCTCATGCGGACCTTTTTCTCAACTATTTGAATTCTCGTCATAAGAATATTAATTTTACCAGGGAAGATGAAACGAACAGCCGTTTACCGTTTTTGGACGTCAATGTTAGCAGAATTGATAATACTTTCCAATGTTCTGTTTTTAGGAAAGGCACTTTCTTGGGTTTAGGTACTAGTTATTTTAGTTTCTGTGCGACCCGTTTTGGGCTCTGCGGCATTCGAACTTTCGTCCATAGAGCGTTTAAAGTTTGTTCTAACTTTCGAATTTTACATCAAGAATTTGACTTTTTACGACAATTTTTTCTTAAGAATGGATTTCCTCTGTTTACTATCGATAAACATATTGGTAAATTTTTGTCTAAGATTTATGATCGAACGCCGGCACTCCAATCATGTGATCAACAGAAATTTTTCTTAAAGCTTCCCTTCTTTGGTCATCAATCTATCAAGTTAAATCAGGAGGTTCAACTCCTAATCAGCAAGTTTTTTCCGCAACTTAAAATTCAATCTATTCTAGTCAACAATTTCACAACCGGTTCCTTTTTCCGCTTTAAGGATAAGCTGCCCACTGCTATGTGCTCCTCTGTGGTTTACCAGTTTAGTTGTTCACGTTGTGAATCACAGTACATAGGTTCCACCTGTCGTACTTTTATGTCCAGAGTAGCCGAGCACGCTGGGCGCAGCTGTAGAACCGGTCGTCCACTTGGTTCTCCTCCACTGTCCTCTGTTCGATCCCATGCCGAAAACTGTAACGTCCCTGTTTCCGTAAATCATTTTAAAATCCTTGCAGGTGCCCCTCATATGATTGATTTACGCATCCTCGAGTCGCTATACATCTTTAAGCTCAGACCCCCTCTAAATGATACTAAAAGTGCTTTTCCTCTTCTCGTTGCAAATACATGATCATTAGTTTAGGTTTTTTAATTTTTGTTTTGTTTTATATTTTAGTTGTATATCTACGACTTTTTCTGTATATGTTGTAGTATTCGTTTGCATAGTATAGTTTCAATTTACTCATTTTCGTTTTGTTTTGTCGCAGAATTCTTTTCTTTGCTGAAGATGAACTGTTTAGTTCGAAACGTTCAATTTTATTCATTTAGACTTTACTATTTGTAATAATAAAATGTCAATTCGTACAGCGATTTTCGCCTTGCTTTTCATTTTAAGAATAAGACTCGTCAATGCGGATTCAGTTTTAGATTACGTTAGAGAACGATACGGTGAAAATGGCTTTCGAATTTTACGGAGTTACCAAAATACAATCAGGAAATTAACGAAAGCTAGATTAGACGTGAAGTTCCTGACATCCTGCAAAATTTACAATATATTTCCGAAATTTTTGCGATTCCGGCTGTACCGAAGATCCCTGCAGACGACAGTGTTTTACCGTTCCTGGCAGTCCAAACTTCTACTCCGTGAAATGAAGAACAAGAAGAAGACTGTCTGCAACCTTACGACGAAGCTAGACGAATGCACAGCGTCATTATCTTCTTTCTCGCCGCTTGATCGTGTCCTTGTCAAGCGCTACGCGGTATCAATCAATAAGAATTTTGAGTGTGCAACAATCGCTACCCACAATAGGAAACTTCAGGATTTGGGTATAGAGAACAGGCTAGAACCTGTTGATCCTAAAAATGTTATCTTTAACTATAGTTCTTTACATGTCCCTGATAGAGTTTGCCGATTACTAGCCTTCGGTCTGGAATTTTGCTTGCCTGTGTACAAGTTAAACTTCTTTTCCTATTACCTGAGTTTCGAGAAGTTGTTGCTTCAGTTAAAGTCCGTCCAGTGTTTAAATTTTGTACAATTTTCTAGTCAGCTCCGGAATGTGGCCCATAAATATTTTTATAATTTTAAATCTTTCAAAATTTTCTCTGCAATTTTTTCTAGAGACGATATAGTTCTTTTAAAGAATCTGGCTTCCAATAAGGATATTATTGTTTCTAGGCCTGATAAGGGAAAAGGTGTGGTTTTGGTTGATAGGGTTAGGTACATTGAGAGCATGAATGATATTTTGTCAGGGGATCGAAAATTTAAAGAGATTACAGAGCCAATACAGAAACTTTCCATGCGCATCGAGGATAAAATAAATAATTTTTTACTACGCTTAAAGAATGAGGGTTCTCTTTCTAAAGAGGATTACACCAGACTTCGTGCGACGGGCTCAGGACCCGGTACTTTGTATGGTCTCCCCAAAATACATAAGCCAGATTTCTCCTCTAAATTTCAGTTTAGGCCAATTTTTGCAGCGTTTAACACCCCGAGTTTTAATCTAGCTAAGTTTTTTGTTCCAATCTTAAAACCCCTTACTACGAATTCTTATACCGTTGACAACTCAAGATCTTTTGTAGAGAGCTTATCAGACTTTGATAACACTGATGACCTGTTCATGGCTTCTTTTGACGTAGATAGTTTGTTTACAAATGTTCCGTTGATTGAAACCATTGAAATCTGTTTGGCCAAATTATTCTCAAATTGTTCTGTATTCATGGGGTTTTCCCGTAAGATTATGCAGAAACTGTTAGAACTGGCTGTTTGCAATTGTTTTTTCATCTTCAACAACAAATATTACCAGCAGATAGACGGATTGGGCATGGGTTTACCTCTCGGTCCAACTTTCGCCAATATTTTTATGTGCCATCATGAGGAAAGTTGGTTAAATGACTGTCCCAACCTTTTCAAACCGGTTTTTTACAGAAGGTATGTAGACGATACATTTGTTCTATTCAAAGAGAGATCTCATGCGGACCTTTTTCTCAACTATTTGAATTCTCGTCATAAGAATATTAATTTTACCAGGGAAGATGAAACGAACAGCCGTTTACCGTTTCTGGACGTCAATTTTAGCAGAATTGATAATACTTTCCAATGTTCTGTTTTTAGGAAAGGCACTTTCTCGGGTTTAGGTACTAGTTATTTTAGTTTCTGTGCGACCCGTTTTAAGCTCTGCGGCATTCGAACTCTCGTCCATAGAGCGTTTAAAGTTTGTTCTAACTTTCGAATTTTACATCAAGAATTTGACTTTTTACGACAATTTTTTCTTAAGAATGGATTTCCTCTGTTTACTATCGATAAACATATTGGTAAATTTTTGTCTAAGATTTATGATCGAACGCCGGCACTCCAATCATGTGATCAACAGAAATTTTTCTTAAAGCTTCCCTTCTTTGGTCATCAATCTATCAAGTTAAATCAGGAGGTTCAACTCCTAATCAGCAAGTTTTTTCCGCAACTTAAAATTCATTCTATTCTAGTCAACAATTTCACAATCGGTTCCCTTTTCCGCTTTAAGGATAAGCTGCCCACTGCTATGTGCTCCTCTGTGGTTTACCAGTTTAGTTGTTCACGTTGTGAATCACAGTACATAGGTTCCACCTGTCGTACTCTTATGTCCAGAGTAGCCGAGCACGCTGGGCGCAGCTGTAGAACCGGTCGTCCACTTGGTTCTCCTCCACTGTCCTCTGTTCGATCCCATGCCGAAAACTGTAACGTCCCTGTTTCCGTAAATCATTTTAAAATCCTTGCAGGTGCCCCTCATATGATTGATTTACGCATCCTCGAGTCGCTATACATCTTTAAGCTCAGACCCCCTCTAAATGATACTCAAAGTGCTTTTCCTCTTCTCGTTGCAAATACATAATCATTAGTTTAGGTTTTTAATTTTTGTTTTGTTTTATATTTTAGTTTTACATCTACGACTTTTTCTGTATATGTTGTAGTATTCGTTTGCATAGTATAGTTTCAATTTACTCATTTTCGTTTTGTTTTGTCGCAGAATTCTTTTCTTTGCTGAAGATGAACTGTTTAGTTCGAAACGTTCAATTTTATTCATTTAGACTTTACTATTTGTAATAATAAAATGTCAATTCGTACAGCGATTTTCGCCTTGCTTTTCATTTTAAGAATAAGACGCGTCAATGCGGATTCAGTTTTAGATTACGTTAGAGAACGATACGGTGAAAATGGCTTTCGAATTTTACGGAGTTACCAAAATACAATCAGGAAATTAACGAAAGCTAGATTAGACGTGAAGTTCCTGACATCCTGCAAAATTTACAATATATTTCCGAAATTTTTGCGATTCCGGCTGTACCGAAGATCCCTGCAGACGACAGTGTTTTACCGTTCCTGGCAGTCCAAACTTCTACTCCGTGAAATGAAGAACAAGAAGAAGACTGTCTGCAACCTTACGACGAAGCTAGACGAATGCAAAGCGTCATTATCTTCTTTCTCGCCGCTTGATCGTGTCCTTGTCAAGCGCTACGCGGTATCAATCAATAAGAATTTTGAGTGTGCAACAATCGCTACCCACAATAGGAAACTTCAGGATTTGGGTATAGAGAACAGGCTAGAACCTGTTGATCCTAAAAATTTTATCTTTAACTATAGTTCTTTACATGTCCCTGATAGAGTTTGCCGATTACTAGCCTTCGGTCTGGAATTTTGCTTGCCTGTGTACAAGTTAAACTTCTTTTCCTATTACCTGAGTTTCGAGAAGTTGTTGCTTCAGTTAAAGTCCGTCCAGTGTTTAGATTTTGTACAATTTTCTAGTCAGCTCCGGAATGTGGCCCATAAATATTTTTATAATTTTAAATCTTTCAAAATTTTCTCTGCAATTTTTTCTAGAGACGATATAGTTCTTTTAAAGAATCTGGCTTCCAATAAGGATATTATTGTTTCTAGGCCTGATAAGGGAAAAGGTGTGGTTTTGGTTGATAGGGTTAGGTACATTGAGAGCATGAATGATATTTTATCAGGGGATCGAAAATTTAAAGAGATTACAGAGCCAATACAGAAATTTTCCATGCGCATCGAGGATAAAATATATAATTTTTTACTACGCTTAAAGAATGAGGGTTCTCTTTCTAAAGAGGATTACACCAGACTTCGTGCGACGGGCTCAGGACCCGGTACTTTGTATGGTCTCCCCAAAATACATAAGCCAGATTTCTCCTCTAAATTTCAGTTTAGGCCAATTTTTGCAGCGTTTAACACCCCGAGTTTTAATCCAGCTAAGTTTTTTGTTCCAATCTTAAAACCCCTTACTACGAATTCTTATACCGTTGACAACTCAAGATCTTTTGTAGAGAGCTTATCAGACTTTGATAACACTGATGACCTGTTCATGGCTTCTTTTGACGTAGATAGTTTGTTTACAAATGTTCCGTTGATTGAAACCATTGAAATCTGTTTGGCCAAATTATTCTCAAATTGTTCTGTATTCATGGGGTTTTCCCGTAAGATTATGCAGAAACTGTTAGAACTGGCTGTTTGCAATTGTTTTTTCATCTTCAACAACAAATATTACCAGCAGATAGACGGATTGGGCATGGGTTTACCTCTCGGTCCAACTTTCGCCAATATTTTTATGTGCCATCATGAGGAAAGTTGGTTAAATGACTGTCCCAACCTTTTCAAACCGGTTTTTTACAGAAGGTATGTAGACGATACATTTGTTCTATTCAAAGAGAGATCTCATGCGGACCTTTTTCTCAACTATTTGAATTCTCGTCATAAGAATATTAATTTTACCAGGGAAGATGAAACGAACAGCCGTTTACCGTTTCTGGACGTCAATGTTAGCAGAATTGATAATACTTTCCAATGTTCTGTTTTTAGGAAAGGCACTTTCTCGGGTTTAGGTACTAGTTATTTTAGTTTCTGTGCGACCCGTTTTAAGCTCTGCGGCATTCGAACTCTCGTCCATAGAGCGTTTAAAGTTTGTTCTAACTTTCGAATTTTACATCAAGAATTTGACTTTTAACGACAATTTTTTCTTAAGAATGGATTTCCTCTGTTTACTATCGATAAACATATTGGTAAATTTTTTCTAAGATTTATGATCGAACGCCGGCACTCCAATCATGTGATCAACAGAAATTTTTCTTAAAGCTTCCCTTCTTTGGTCATCAATCTATCAAGTTAAATCAGGAGGTTCAACTCCTAATCAGCAAGTTTTTTCCGCAACTTAAAATTCATTCTATTCTAGTCAACAATTTCACAATCGGTTCCCTTTTCCGCTTTAAGGATAAGCTGCCCACTGCTATGTGTTCCTCTGTGGTTTACCAGTTTAGTTGTTCACGTTGTGAATCACAGTACATAGGTTCCACCTGTCGTACTCGTATGTCCAGAGTAGCCGAGCACGCTGGGCGCAGCTGTAGAACCGGTCGTCCACTTGGTTCTCCTCCACTGTCCTCTGTTCGATCCCATGCCGAAAACTGTAACGTCCCTGTTTCTGTAAATCATTTTAAAATCCTTGCAGGTGCCCCTCATATGATTGATTTACGCATCCTCGAGTCGCTATACATCTTTAAGCTCAGACCCCCTCTAAATGATACTCAAAGTGCTTTTCCTCTTCTCGTTGCAAATACATGATCATTAGTTTAGGTTTTTTAATTTTTGTTTTGTTTTATATTTTAGTTTTACATCTACGACTTTTTCTGTATATGTTGTAGTATTCGTTTGCATAGTATAGTTTCAATTTACTCATTTTCGTTTTGTTTTGTCGCAGAATTCTTTTCTTTGCTGAAGATGAACTGTTTAGTTCGAAACGTTCAATTTTATTCATTCAGACTTTACTATTTGTAATAATGAAATGTCAATTCGTACAGCGATTTTCGCCTTGCTTTTCATTTTAAGAATAAGACGCGTCAATGCGGATTCAGTTTTAAAATAACACCTATTGCGAGTTGCCTATCATTGTTATATATGTAGAGAATTTTTCGGTTTGTTTTTCCTGTGCTTTAACCTTGAATTTTTTTATTTTCCTGTAAAAGTTTGATTGCTCAGCAGTCCAACTGGCACATGCGCACTGAAGACGGTGGAGTGCTTTTTGGTACTTTGGTATGTTAAAAATTTATGTTATTGTTTCCTCGTATTTATAAGGGATCCAATGTCCTGAGAAAATGGAACGTTATTGGTTAGTTTGTCACTCGATGCTGATGTGATGCTCGTCCTTTTTACGCAGTCAGAACAGAAAATTTCCTCTTTCATTCACTCTAATTTCTCCCATGATTTGTCTGAAGCCCACCCCTCGGTATTATTATGGGCAATCGACCAATTGGTGAGTTCCTAGTGTTTATAACCTCAGAAGCGGTCAGGCTGTTATCTCGAATTGTGATGAGATTATATTAGGCCCAGTTCTTTTAGTGTCGAAATTAAAAAAAATCACTAACATTATTCACAGAACCACTGTCAATCGTTAAATTCTATAACTCTTTCAACCTGTAGAGCGCAATGTATCGATGTAACTATGTATCGTCACCTTCAGGCAGCAGAATTATAGAATATTAACAATTGACAGTGATTTAGTAAATTATATTTCGTGAAATCTTTTTATTTTAACACACGAAAAACTTTAATTTTTTCTTAGAATTTAGAAGTTGCATAAGACGTTATACTAAGTATTAATCTGTCGCATCGTTTAGATTATATGCTGTTGGCGTAGACTAGTTGCGTCGCAGAGTACAACCAGATAATATCCAGAGGCTCAACTTTGTCAAGAAGACTGAAGAAAACTTGGAATAACCTGTGATTAGTGTTTCATTGGGGACTCCGCTAATATTGTAAAGTAAATCATAAAGCTCATTGCTATCGGCTGCGTTCCAGGGCGACTTTCGAGACACTAATACATTCATACAATCCTGATAACTGTCCTTAACCTTGAGTGAATTGTGAGCAGATGCAGATGTTCAAATTTCTCTGCCTCTATCTTCGTTTTGTGTTGTGTTTTAACTTCTCTCTGACGTAAATCTTGGATTTTTCAACGTCCCTTTACGTAATTATCATACATATTAGTCTCGTATTGTTTCGTGCCGACCTTGATCCTGTGGGAAATGGTCCGCCACGCCTTCGCGCTGCTGGCTGTGTTGCTGGTGGCAGCCACAGCGGCTGCTCGGTTCCACACGGTCATGCGGGACAATGTCCTACACAGCCAGAGCCTGGTCGAGGCAGGCGACGATATTTGTGAGTACATTTCTGCATGAAACAATCAATTCGAGCTTTCGTCCTAATCCAAATATTATTGCACCACTGAATATCATAAGAAGATCTCAATCGGAGAATAATTGAATCATGTATACTCTAAGGACACCAGCTCCATCTGGTGTCCATAAAGTACACTTGGGTGCTATTTATGATAATTAAAACGACATTGAATAAAAATTTTAACCATTTCTAGAAACAATGCATAGAAAATTTTATTAACATTCGTTCAAACATAAATACATAATACATTTTCCATTCTGATTATATGAAATATATTATTGAATATATTAATAATATAATATATAATACAATAACATAATAGTAGCATAATACATTCTGATTAAATATGGATACTGAGCAAAATATGCAGAACACCGTAACATAGATATTCACTTTTTCAGGGGTCAAAAATTCATGGTTTTTGATCCCCTTAACCCCCCTCGAGTGAGTTAGAAAAACTAATTTGTTACTTTTCACGATGAACGTTGTATCAGCAGGTTTTGAGCTCTAAGCATATTTACAACTTGTATAATTGGAATGGAAAAATAGGGAAACAGATGTTTGTTCAGAACATATTGCTAAAACTATTTATGCTCTCACTAGGAAAGACAGGAAAAATTAATGATTAAATAATAATGAAAGTGCAGAACGAATAAACACGCACAATTTAACGACTTGCAATTTTCATAGAGTTTACACTCTGCATTCCAGCATGAGAGTTTTAATATGTTAACGTATGTAGACTGATTTGCCAAAAGTTAAACTTGCAAAACAAGCGTTTTAAATTTGGAACAGATCAATTGAAATGGCGTCTTCTCATGAACCATTTGTGCTTTGTTACCAGATATTAACACGTGATAGAAACGGTCACTTTGATGGGTGAGATCAGCATACACAGCAAACTTCTCGTGAAGTGTTCTCTGGTTGGAACCCAAACATTGCGAAGCACAATACGCTAAACTACCGCACTTTATCTATGGAAGGAAGTCGCATATATGTAGGTAATGCATTTTAAAAAGAGGAAAAAACTGAAATACAGTGAGTCACTAATTTATATACCTACAGTAAATGGATCTAAAGTAAAATTCTTGAGAAGAGAGTAATTAAATTATAATAGGGTTTGTTCTCAGCTTCTCTGATCGGAGTTCAAAGTTGCAAACGGTATGGTAAATAAAGTTTAGTGCTAGGCTCACATCAGTAAATTTATACATGTGATCAAAATACTCATTAATACTTATTAATGCTTTTTAAAAAACATCCCCGCCTTTAGTGAAGACCTCGTGAGTGTAGCACATAAGAGTATGTATGGTCTCAGTTCAATTTGTGGAAATTAAAAATTGACCATCTTATTCCTAAGACCGAAAATGATTGTTGGCTGTTGTAGAAGTTTATATGTGAAGTTTATAGACAGCCTGGTCATTGCGCACACAAAAAATTAAGCTTACGCAGTTTTTAACTTTCAACTGAATTTAATATTATATGCTGGCTGTTCAAATATTGCAAGAACGAAAATGCATGAGTTGTTTGCTTGAAGAGAACAAAGGTGTTATCATTATTACGTTTCAACACCAGAGATGTAAGATTTGTTAGGGTGAGGTTGAAAGCAGCGTATACCGTGAGAGACCATGAATTTGTTGACCCAACTTGGTCCTTAGAGATATACATTCTTCTCAAAACACTTTCTTTGTAGCTGTGCTCGAGTTTTAAATTTTAATCTGAATGGTCCGAAATTTGGCCAGTCAATGTATTTTTTGAAATGAACATATTTTACTCATGTGAATTTTTCGATTTGGGCCTTAGTTCCTTAAAAAAAATTGAAATTTTAGTTTTCTAGATTATTTTTAGGGCTATTTAAAAACAATAGAAGTCAATGAGTTTCTATGCAAGAACAAATTCAAAGATAGTTTTGAAATCCTTGTAACATTTGAAACAAACTGATTAATACGAATTTTTCATTTTCCTTCTGGTTTACTTCTGAAAACAAAAATAAAGGCCAATTTGGCCTAAAAATCCTTGGGTCGTCTCCCTTAAATAACCTATTCTGCTAAATTTACGATTTCAGATATATTTTATTCAATGCAACATGTTAAATTTTTTAAGAACATCCAATGCAGTGTCTCAGTGATAGTTTGGCACCACCATTAGCCTCCTCCTGTTACACAGGCACGTGCAAAACTCTGTGCCTCGTAGAACTGAACTGCACAGCTGCGTCATTCGACAAACGAGCGGCTGAGTGCTACATGACTCACGACGCACCGCACAACGTCACTCTAAAGTCGCAGTCAGGCGTCATATCGTTGCTCGATCAAGTTCCGTGAGTGAATAGAGCTGGTATTTGGTATTCAGCATTTACGGATTTAAAACATTATATGCATGCTATTGTACCTAAATTCAATACTGAATTTATGATGCATGTCTTTTGTATTCTAGGGACAGACTTTGTACATTTTACCCATCTTGATGTACTAAATCCAATATCGAATTTAAAATTTATATTTCCTGTATAGTTTTCTTGTCGTGGGAATCTGATCTTTGTATTTGGTCAAAAGAACCACTTTTGCTAGGCAGCTGAGGCATGATTTCTCTACGTGAAAGAAAGAAAGAAAAGAAAACGGTTTATTTCCGATAAAGTTGGAACATGAAATGTTTTACATTAGAGTTTGTAATGTCTTGATATTAACATCCATAGTTGATACTCACACATGGGTGTGATTAATACCCATGTCACATGTCGAAACTAGCACACAAAATTGCGTTCCCTTCGTTGTATAAATATTTTCCATAACGCAAAATTTATATTTCCCACGCTACTAACACTGACAGAAACGAGTTCACCGGAGTCAAAGATATGGGGAGGATTGTTGTGCAATGCTAACCATAAGATTTTCAACATAGCTGGAACATTACGAAAAGTTAGCTACCTAATATAGGGTTGTCATAAAATGAGCGCCAAAACTCACGAGTGTAATAAACAAAAAGTTACCACACAAGACTAGCAAGAACATTTTAAGACCGGAATAGGAAAATTAAACAATGATATTCGATAAAGTTATTACGCAGGATGAATTACGACGCCTTTTAAAATGTTTTGACAGGAACGAAAAACTGCATTCAAATATCTTAACATGCATATCCTTAGTTGATATGCACACATGTGGGTATCGTGATACCCGTCTTGATTAATTACCTTGCTTCGCAGAAGCGAAGGGGTCCACGTTTGCTATTAGCTGGCGACCCCAGTGGAAAAGCGACCACAAAAAATTATAATAATTGATTAATTTCCGAAACAAATGATTGAGAGAAAACCCCCCAAAATGCGTTCCATTCGTTGCGTTAATCTGATTATGACAATGCATATAATTACAAGTCAATAATAAAACATAATCATAATGAAGTATTGTAGAAAACCTTCTCGTTAGTGCGCACTTATAGCGAAATATGAGCATACGAACAGGTCGGACTGGCTGAGGTCTCACCCAAGTAAACTAGAGGCTAGAGGGGTAACGTCTGTGTATACGACTGCTGAGTCACAACTACAGTGTTAAACAAAATTATTACTTACGTACATTCGTCAGCCTGTGAGATTCGTTGTTCTTACGTTCTTCGCATTCACCTCAAAAGTTATGTGAACATAGGCATCAACATTGTTTCATAAGTAAAAGGCAACACTATCCTGTACGTTTATCCATCAAGTGACATTGTAATTCTTAGCGCAGGATTGTAATTTTTTGTAGTATTATCACATTTGATGAACTAAAATAACTCAGTACCCTGGATGCAAACCTTTGAACTAATTCTTAACCATATTTTGCGTCTTTCACAAGCTTGTTTACTCATAAGTATATATATGCGTGCCCCATATATATCAACAGTGTCACATAATTTCTGCACAGCGTCTAAGTCTTGGTCTTGAAAATCTAAGTTTCATCAGGAATAAAACCACAAACAACGGAATAAAATTCATTTTTCCAAGAAACGGGGCATTCAGACTAGCGCTAGTTTCGACAGTTCATTACACTGGTCTGCGTTTAAAAATGAAATTCACGAGGTTTAATGTTTCTCAATGGATCTGATATGCATTTTGCATGCTGAATTCAGAAATGTAACTCGTTTTGCTCAATCAGACTAGGTTTTTTTTTGCTATTTCGGGTTCAAGAAAACAAATGTTACCTAAAAATATTTTTAGTTACGACAAACAAATGGAAAATATGTAAGTTATATCTATAGTAGTATAGAGCTAGAGTTTATGAGAGTTAAAAGATGATAGACAAAATTGCTAAGTTTAAAAGAAATCAGAGTTTCATGTATGAAAAAATTTCAAGAAGTGATGAATCTAATCCGGCAAAAATGACTTTCGGACAGATTTTTTTCTATGATATAAATCTCGAGCGTCTCTCTTGAGGCACCAATAGTAGTCTGCAAGCATATTCACATCCCAACGACCTTGGTACCTCTCCTCCATCACTCGAATGTCCTGGTGAAAACGCTCTCCTTGCTCTTCAAAGAAATCGCCACAGTTTTCTGGAAAATAGTCCAAATGCGAACCGAGGAAATGCATTTTTTTGGACATACGTACACCTAAAGCTTCGTAGTTATTCAGGTGCTCATTGACAACACGTTCGTACCCTTGACTTCGGTGATTGCCTAGAAAATTTGATACAATGAACTTGAATGAATGCCAGGCTTTCCCTCAATGTCTTGCACTTTCGTTAAAGTTAGGATCTTCCAAAAGTTCCCTGATCTGAGGTCCATCAAAAATATCAGCTGTCAGTTTGGCCTCACTTAGGCGGGGAAATTTCTGTTTCAGGAAAACAAAGGCTCGGTTCTCTTTGTCCAGTGCTTTCACAAAATTTTTCATTATGCCTAACTTTATATGCATAGGCGGTAATAGAATCTTTTCCTGATTTACGCAAGAATGTGATACAACGTTGTGAGAACCTGGTTCCAAAGTAGATCTTGCTGGCCATTTGTGTTGAACATAGTGCTGCTTGTCTGCACGCTTGTCACACATACACAGGAAACAGGGATACTTGGTGTACCCGCCTTGTAGTTCCAACACTATGGACACAACCTATAAATAAAAGAAAACCACATGTTTTGTTGTAAATAAAAAATGTGTGTAACAAGACCAAATCTCGTGTCAGATCATTTAACTCGGCTTGACTAAACGGTTTGGGCTGATGTGATTCAACTAGAGGTTGACATGTATCAGATATATCTTTATCTTCCATTTCATCATCAGAATCCGATAGAACATCTGTGTAAGCTTGAGGTGGTGTTATAGTGGCACCGTCCTCTTCCTCCGGCATATCATAGATACCAGGATATTCCTTTACTAACTAACTATTAAACCAAATAAATTTGTTTTTATATAAATTTAATAATTCCACTTTGATCTATACTTTCTCTCCACGACATAGCCTCTCCTAGAATAGAACAACTAATTTTATTCCACGAAGAAATTGGAATTCCTGGTCCATGAGGCACTGGCTTTATGGCAGATGGCACATCTGGATATTCAATGTGGTTATATATTTGCCGCATATATTACTTATGCGGTCTGCCTAATTTTCTGTTTACTAGAGTATTTTGTAGAAATAATGAATGAGAAATCCTGGAAAAAGACAAATCATTAAAGTCGGAGAAAACAAAACCCTTCAGAAAACATATTGTATATTTACAATAATTTTAAATTTTAAATTTGAGATAGAATGAAAACCTGATCTGATTGGGCAAATTGGGTCACATTTCTGACTTAAGCATGCAAAAGCCATATAGAAACAATCAACAAAACCTAAACCTCAAAAATGACGCAGACCAGTGAATTATCAATGAATGCTCTGAAAATAAGATCAACAATTTATAAAAATTTATATTTCAATAATTGCTACATTTATACAGCCATTTGCCAATTGTACATTCTATAGGCTGTATAAATATAGCGATTATTGATGTATCAATTTTTATAAATTGTTGATCTTATTTTCAGAGCATTCATCGGTAATGAACTGTCGAAACTAGCGCTAGTCTGTATGTCCCGTTTTTAGAAAAATGAATTTCATTCCGTTATTTGTGGTTAAATTTTTGATAATTTCTGCAGAGCCGTATCCCGACTTCGTAAAGGGATGTTTGCACTAGAGGGCATTTCGGCCGTGCGGCACGATTCGTGTATACGAGGCTCACCACTGAGGCTCATATTTGTGTGTGTGTGTACGAAGTTCCCTATTCGCTCTGATCGAATTCGTGAGGTGCGGCACCCGAGAGCCTCGCAAGTTCGCAACTCTAGACCGGTCAGTGTGCAGTTGGATGTCATCAAGTGAGGTAGCACCTCTCGCTCACCCGTTATGGCTGACGCAACACTGCCGCGAGAAACTACATTGCTTTTAATTGAAATGTACTAAGCCCATTAATCCCATTGGCAGACTAAAAGCTGCGAATATAAGGAGGCTGCTTTCCATTATATTTTATTGAAGTTGAACGAATATGGTAATATTTCACTCATGCAAATAAAAAAGAAATTACGTAGCCTACGATGCAGCAACAAGATTCACACAAGTTCGTCGATTGCAATCCATACTTCATAGCAGCTGGCCACACACTGACTGGTTTTGAGCAGCGCGCTCTCTGTGGCACGCTCAATGTCTAGTTTAACGCTCATGGCTCATGTGAAGCGCTACACGAAGCGTATACACGTGAGCCTTGGACAAAATGTAGACCAGTGTAAACAGGGCTTAATATTAACACTTTGACTGCGACTCCCAAAATAGCCTGTTTGCCTGCGGGGCGACGTGTTCAAAGTTCAAACCTGTGTAACTTCAGGTTTAGAGCTGCCAGCGAGAAGGGCGTGTGTGAACCGCATTACTAACGGTGAGTTCTATACGATTCTGACGTAAAAACAGTGAGACTCAATTGGTACACGTTGCTCAGAATAATAACTGCTATTTTTGTGGTCATCTTGCACCATATAGCGTCACGGTGTTCGTGTTCCAATAGTGGCTCATGTTGCGAGTGAACTCGTATACATAGGGAGCATCGTGCGCCACATAAAATTACACGGCGTGATTTAGCTGGCTTGTGAAAAATCACCATAATATAAGTTTTCATACATAGATCCAATTAATCTTCATGTATATTAGTAGTGTAGGCACCGCATTGGCTTCTTTTTGTTTTGCAGACCCATGGATCCTTCATCATTTTACGGTGCTCTGTGCCATCGATATAATAAGTACGATTCCTCCTCTAGCTGCAGTTCATCAAATAGCGACTGGAAACCAAATTCATCAGAAGAAAATTCTTGAGCGAGTTCTGTAAACGAATCGCCAATTTATGCTGACGGCGAAACTGAAGATAATGATAGAGAAATTGATAACTCTGAAGAACATACAAACAATTCGTGGAGTCCAATTGTGGCTTCACAGAGATTTTGCAGATTTTCTGGAAAAGAGCAGCCTTTGAAGAAGCAACGCCAAGCAGAGAAAATAATGCGGTATTGCCTTTGGATTTATATTCACTCTTTGTTACTGATGAAACATAATTTCTATTGTGAATGAAACAAATCGGTACGCCACTCAAACTCTTCAGTCAAAGGCAGTGACAAATAAATCAAGGCTAGCCAATTGGATACCCAGAGATGCACATGAAATGAGAAAGTTTCTTGCGATTGTTATATGCATGGGTCTTTTTCGAGCACCAAAAATTGATCACTACTTGTCCAAGAAGGAAATATACAATTATTCTTTCATTGGAAGTCACATGACCAGATACAGATTCTAGTTACTACTAAATATGCTTTACTTTCATGACAATGAAGTGATGGATCGGCAAAACAGGTTGTATAAAATCCAGCCACTTACTGACAGTTTTAGTGGGCCATAGTCTTAAGTCAGACGGAGTAGATTAAATCCTAGTTCAAACACACGGTAGCATTCCTTTGTATCTTGTCCTCCCGTGCCACGTCGGAACGCCCTTCAAAGGTGTATGATGTTTTAAACTTGAACGCATGTAGGTCATGTAATAGGAAAATGTCATGTCATTTATTCTTATTTTGCAGCAAATTGATCTTATTTGTGTTTTTCTGTTTGTTGTAGATTACGTGAGGAGACTGTTGCTGACGTTCTCTCTCCCTCTCTCTAGTACCTCTATGATCAGGGTAGGATTACGCTGACAGTCTCGCACCCATTTCTTCTGATAAATTTGAAAGTTGAATAAATTAGTTGTTGGTTACCTCTCTTTTGGCCTTGGGAGATTGATGAGGTGAGACGGCCTAAAACAAGATCAGATCTTGCTACATAGACGATGTTACATCAGATCTTGCTCAGAGCTGTAGGTCAGTGTACACTCCGTAATCAAGTGCTGTTATTGACGAGTCTCTAATACCTTTCAGAGGGAGAGTAATCATTAGACAATACATTCCTGGAAAAGCTCATAAATATGGAATAAATGTATATAAGCTCTGCATACCCAATGCGCACACATGGAACTTTCTTGTATATTCAGGCAACATTGCCAAAGAACCAACATTTCAGCATTCAGAGTCTGTTGTACTTGAACTTTCAAGGCCTCTTCTTCAGCAGAGGTGTACTATTTATGCAAATAATTTTATTCGGGTGTTCCCTCGGCCGAAAAATTCTTACAGGAAAAAACGTACTACTGCGGAACTGTGCGAGCAAACAGAAAAAAATTGCCCCGCTCTATTACAAAGGCCAAGCTGAAGAAAGGAGAAATCGCAGGTTTGATGAACAGCAAAGGAGTGAAAGTTTGCAACTGGAAAGATAAAAGGAACGTGCTAACATTGTCTACTGTGCCTGAAGATTCAGGCAATCTACTACCCTCAGGGAAAAAGAATCGGCATGGTACTGAAATAATCAAGCCACAAAGCGTACTGGACTACAATACAGCTAAAATGGGAGTTCATAAATCAGATCAGATGACATCTTACAATACTGCACTCAGAAGAAGCACGAAGTGGTACTGTAAATTGGCCATTGGGTTGTTGACCGGAACTGCTGTAACAAATGCCTGGGCACTGTGCAATCAGTTTTATAGCCCACAAAATACAATGGGTATGACCGAATTCAAAGAATGTCTAGTGATGTTTCTCATTGCAGGAAAAATGAATGAAGAAATGCTTCCAGGACCAAAGCGTGTCGATATTGGAGGCGTGCTTTCCCGCCATGCTCTACTTGAAGCTGAAGAGCCAAAATCTAAAACAAGAAAACGCTGCAGGTTCTGCTATGATATTAACGCTAACAACGAAGGCAGTTCAGTAGCGAGACGAACAGCTAAGAGAGTAAATACCATTTGTAACTCCTGTGATGGAAATCCATTTTTCTGTGTATCTTGCTTCTCATTGAAACATTCGCCACGAGCTTAGGTGGGCTTACACGAGTCCAGTGTACATATTTTCATCTAAAATACTTCATACATGAGCCAGGAATACGTGTTCTAAGATTGGAATAGTGTAATGTCTTTTTGTTTCATCTTTTGTCTTATGGTTTAATCATGCATTTCTATGTTCATACACACTGAGAAGCTTGTGTTTGATTTGTACTACTTATATTTCCCTGATTAAAGTTATAACATTATTTGTTTTTATGACCTTTTTTCTCAATATTCAATCATGCCTTCATGAGGAGATGACCCTGGTTTGCGTCATGTACGAATTTTTTAGAAGGGTATATTGTTTAACGAGTGTACGATATATGGCGCACGACGCAATTTGGACCATCATTACGTGTACCGTATATGGCGCACGTCGCAGTCAAAGTGTTAAGCATAATATTTTGTACAAATTTACTTTGAATACTTCTATCTGGACTTCAGCTTCTATAATTTCTTCCTGAAATCTCCATTAACCTATTGACGGATTTCATCACTCTGCAAACTTTTCTATGAATTATATCAATTAGCTACAAACTGCAACTCTATGGATACCTCAGAGATGGTGTAATTACAAAAGTGATGAAGGTGATGCACCGCAGCTAGTCAACGAGGAAACATACTCGTCGCGGGAAGTTTCCTCGTGTAACATTACGCGCTCGTATGAACAAACTGAACAGTTGCCAATGTTTCATGACATTTGAAATCAATCTTAGTCTTTAAACTTCACAAATCAATACCTGGTTTAAAAATGGATATAAAGTGATCATGAATGTTTTAAAGAGAATTAGAATTTTACTACTTTAAACAGCTGTGGAAGGTTTCAGCGGCAAATAAGTTTATTTCTTCAAGAATACAAATTTCACTTTTTACAAACAGGAAACGTGTAATTTCCACAAACATACTTTACCAATTTTTTCATGAAAAATATAAACATTTATTAAGAGTTCTATTCAAATGCGTCGTGGGAGTCACTGTTCAGCAATAACTCAACTTATCGAGCCCGCACCGAAAGTTTGATGCAACATTGAAAATGATAATATGATTAATATTTTAGAACACTAAATCATACATAAAATTACCGTCGAGTTGGCCATTTTAACTTAGACGCACACTTGTTCGTTTCCGAATAAGATTATTGACGCCATCTAAGCGAGACTGAGACAATACAGTACATATTTCGCGATGCCAAGTCAAGTGTTCCCGAATAATATTTTATGAATAACATTTTCAGCTTGGCTACATGGTAAATGACTGTATTAGAAATGAGACAGTCTTCCTTGAGCTAGGTGACAATAGAGTACAAAATCGTACCGCAGCCTTTCTGGCATAAACTTGCTGATAACTTGCAGATTGCATTGACTATCGCAATATAAGATCCGGATTCGTGAAAGCTCGAGGTTACCCTAATCAGGATTAATGTTTTATTCATGCCCAGCATTCTGTCGAAATGGTGGAATTTTTAAAAATGTTTTTATGTTAGAGTACTGCCAAAAAACTCAGATTGCTTGTGAAACTGAATGTAGCGTCCGTGCTGACAGACATGAAGCATTTGTTTTTATGCAGCGATACACGGATCACAAAACCATACCCGCATTAACTTCAAATGGACGAGAACCATTTTAAAATAGATCTCCATAGCATCATTTTTAACACTTTGACTGCAACAACTAAATATTAAGTTCAACACCAAACTCAAATTTGGTGTCAATTGTAGTAAGCTATTTGGAAAATACTCAACATGAACTGAATCGTGCCTTCATTTAGCTTCGATTATGTATGTATGAGAATTGAGTTTGCAACTACTGACCGGTCAGCGGCATCATGAAAATTACTCCCGTGTACCACCGGTGGCGCACGTCGCAGTCAAAGTGTTAAGCGGGTGGTGAGCATTCATTTCGGTAATAAACTCTACAGCAAGCACAGAATAGAAGTAAGTCCAAATTTTTTCTGAACTTACTCGTTCTGGCAATATCGGCGACTGTCACAATATTTCCAAAAAATGCTTCTATTTTGTCCGTGTACAGCAACAGCTCGGGCCTGTCGATTGTGTTCTAAACTATTTTACAGACAGCGATGGCAAAAACATGAAAAATAAAGGTGCATATTTAAAAATTCGTCCTCCGTGCGTGCATGGCAAACCGTGTTAAGTTCCGTCAAATGTGAGCTATTAAAACATGCAATTGATGTTTAATTGTTGGGTTGTCGCACTATTGCTTCAAACTATTCAGAGATGTGTAATGTAGTTCAATTTCGTTAGTTGTTTTGTGTTTTATTTGGTGAAGGGTAGTTCCTTTGTTTTGGCAAGGCAGAATTTCTTTGCACGTGTTTATTTTGAAATAGAGTTTATTAACCTACGATCGGAGTTGCAGGAAGATGAATATTGTTTTTGGATATTGGTCATTTAATTTATTGTACATAACTGAAATGCGTAAGTAAATTTATTGCAGTCGTGTGCTCCTGCTCTCAACAAATTGTTATTCAGAGGGCGCATTGCAGCGTACGAAAACTATGCGAGTAATCTGGCAACTTATATTCCGTTTGTAACCAGCGAAGAGAGCAAATAGACTGCTGGAATCGCCATAGGGTGTTTCAAAACTGTCTTACAACGTCCGTAGAACGTGTAAATGCCGTATTACTCGCTGGTATTCAACCACTTTCAAAATGTGTACATCTTCGGAAATGTTTTCAAGGTAGCAGAAAACTCCCTTTGCGTTTTCGAGTCGCAGTCGACTAATTTTGAACAACCCCGTTTGGTAACTTCATTGTTATAGATAATAACACACTGTCACATTTTGTCCTTCCGCATTTCCGAGCTTAAACGCTCCGAATTGAAAATCAAGGACGGTTCGCCGGTGGGTACGCGTCGGTTCCCAGGCGTTTTTTAGTTGTATTACGCGCGGTTTAAGGGTGAAATGTCCCCTTTTTCGGACACAAAAGCTAATCGCCGTTGTTCTGCCCTACTTAACAGACGTTTACCACCTCAGAACCAGATTCGAATCGCGGCTGGCCATCCATGGATTATAGGTTGAAAAATCGCTCCCGGTTGCACGTGCCTCGCCTCACGGGGTGTACAATATTGCACTGAAAGCTTTGGTTCTTACAATACATTCAAGTTTAATGCATTGTGAATGTATTGACCCATTAAGCTCAGTACAATATTGTACATCTAATGAGATCGATGCACGTGCAACTGGGAGTTCAGGTACATAAGACAATACATTAGGAAGGACAAGGAATCAAGCGCGCGCCAAAGAAGTTTGATTTTACTCGTTGGCTGCACGTCAAACCCATTCTCACGGGAATCTAAAATTATTTCAGGTCATCATTTCTCGAAAACAAAGAAGTTTTGAGGTTGTTGTCACCAATGAAAATCGTTTTATTTTGAATTTTTCTGTATGTGGTTAAAATATTAATAGAAGTACACAACACCCTATATATACATATATATATATTATATATATATATATATATATATCATTCTTCATATATCTATACATCAAAAAATAAATCAATAGAATATGTCACATTTTATTATTTCTTAATATAGATATATCAAATCGAGTGCACTGAGTGCCTTTCAACGCTCATGTACAATGAACATTATATATACATAGTATTCTTGAAAGATCTCTCAAATTTTTCGACAACATAGAAATGATTTGCCAGCAGGGAACGTTTTAAATATCATTAAAGAACATAACAAATGAAATTAGAGTTACAATGTAAGTTTTCAATACCCTACCTTAGCTGGGTGACCAATGAACCAGCAAAAAAATGTTTTTCAAAAGAAACGCATCATTCATAAATTACATACGTAGGCACTTAAAATTGACTGATTGTGCTTGTTTATCGGCTGGATGCTGAACAACATTTTATATAACAATTTTCAACTCTGCAAAATATTTCATTAGCGAACCAAATGGAAAGTAAAGGTAAAGAATAGCACAAAAATTTTTTCTTACATTACTAATGCGGTTTTAGAGAAAAAACTAGAGCACAATTCGCTAGCGCAATTATCTACCAAAATAGTGTTTACAATAAACCATACCCTCAAATGATAGATAGGGTGCACTGTTGCACAGGACTTAATGCACAGAATTGAAAATCTTGAAAAACAAATTAAACAAGAGAATAGTTGCAGACAGAGAGACAAGCTGACATGGACAGTAAAAAAATGAATAAAAAATGTCCGACATGAAGGGCATAACAATAATTACGATACAAAATGACCCACCTGCACAATGACCCATCTTCTACATGCTTCCAATGTTCATGAATATAAATTGCAAATGAATCAAGTAAATGTGAACTGTTCTGTAAACTTGTTCAGTAATCTATCCAGAGTACTTTGATATGAATACCACTGCTCTAGTTTCAAAACAGTTGGACGAGCAACACTTCACACAACTGTGTTTAAAAATTTGAACTCAGCTTGAGCTCGTTGACCAACGCGAAAATCTAAAGATGAGCGTAACTGTCGATGGCCTCAACATCTCGATCAACAATCAAAAAACATTTTTTAGCATGATGATGCTATACTAATTCACCATTTATCTAATGCAATAATTCCGAAGAACACATTCACAAGGAAAACTCACACCAGCAATCGCGATTGCGAAATCGGTAACTTCTAGTACATCACTCGATGACTCACAGTCGCAAACTAAGTCTAATGGCCCCCTCACACGCGCAAATATGTCTGCGAACATATTTGAACTGGGGCTGAATTCGTGAGTTTGTACGCTCATTTCAGGTTGGCACAGTCTGTCTGAGGCAGATGAGCTATGCTTGATAATTTTGGAGCATCCAGCAGTCACCAGCTGTAAACAGTGCTTCCACTCCTAGGGTAATCAGACGCCTCCTAGGGTAAAGGAAAAAATTGCTAAATCTAGGGTAAAATCTATATTTCAATTCTAGTTTATAAAAATCTTGAAAAAACATAGAAGATTCATAATAACTACAATTTATTAATCCAGATGAGAATTAATTTAGCAGATGGCATTAATTCAGAGGTAGAAAGTATAAAAATTTGATTCATAAATAGAGCACAAATTAACGTGTTCCATACATGTACTGAAAAAGTTGCAGTTCTTTTCGTAATGTGTTGCGTGTAGTTTCTTTACAAGCTTGTGTACGGCGATTGCTGGAGCAGTGGGATGCACTCACACTTTACTTGGTTGAGTTTTCGTTTAGCCATCCAGCTCCGGTAAATGATATGATAGCCAATGCTTTAAATAACAAGCTAACACACGTTTATTTGGAGTTCTTAGATTACAATACAAGGGAAATTAAATATTTAATACCTTGTTTCAGTCTGACTTTCCAAATATCTTCAATCTGAGATCAGAAATTTATAGCCTAATTAGGAGCTTTTGTTCAGGTTTTATGCTTGTTACTTTCGTGAAGGAAGCGATCATTTTTTTGGTGAATCCATCCCATCCAACATTCGCTAGTGCTTTTGTGCCAGAAGGTGATATATACATTGGAATGACAGCAACTGAAACGATGTCAGAGATAACTGGCACAACGTCACATGAGAAAGAAATTTTGTTACTACTTGGAGTGCATCTTGGTTGAAGCAGTTTGACAAATCCAAAAAAGGTTTTTCGTCAAGGACCAAGTACATGACCTCGTACTCTGATCTGCGTAATGCTGCAACTAGGGTTTGCATCCCGGGATCCCGGATGATTTGGGGCTGAAATTTCCCGGTCCGGGAGATCCTTTTTTCGTGGGAATTCCCGGGATTATAAATAGCATATATTTTTCAAGATATGTGTGGGAAAATAACTTAAAATCATTCTGTTTAATATGGTTCATCAATTATAGAGCACAAGATAGGACTTTAGTGTAATAATATAATGGCAATTCACATCACTACACAATGTAGTCTTTACTATCTCATAATATTGTTCAACTATTGTATCAGAATTTATTTTGTGGTTTAGTTTTGCAGGTAATAAATAATAGACTGTTACAGATTTAACGGCAACGGCCGATGTTGTAGAAACTGAAGTATTTGTGCTGCGATATTATGTTAAAGATGCAACTGGAGAAAGTGCGTGTGTATAAAGTGCGGCAAGAGGTGAGGAAAAGAAAGGCTGGTCTACCAGTGGTTTGTTACGTCACTTGAAGAGTAAATACAACTTAGTGAAGCCTGAAACTGTAGTCCCAGATGCGTCAACTAGTAGCTCAGAAGACAGAATTCGTATTGGAACAACGCACCCTCATGCTAGGGAGAACAGAAGTAAAAGTACTAAACCTAAACAAACAAAAATAACAAATTTCGTAAAGGTGCACCAAAGTACTCCAGAAGAACAAGAGACCAGGCTTGTAGCAGCTGATGGCTTGTCAGTAAATACAGTTACAAAGAGTGAATTCATTAGAGAATCCTTCTCAGATAAAGTTTTTTCGCTCCCTAAATCGTCAAATACTATGATGGGCATGGGCAATAAATTACAATGGCATAAATGTAAAAATGTGAAGAAATCCCGGAATCCTGGGATTCCGTGATTTTCATTTTGTCCCGGAATTGCAAACCCTAGCTTAAACACTGACTCCAAAATCTTTGGCATATATATTAGACGAAATTCCTCAAATGAAAAAGTTTCTGGATAAGAAATGTCTTAGGGGAGAGTGGCGAAAACATTACTTCGATGAACAATTAACACCAGACATGTCAGCCGTTAATTACAGGGAAACAGCTTCCAGCCGTAAAAATGTCCGTAGGCTGGCATGTTATCCAAATCTTAAAATCATAATTTCAAAGTTGTTGTCCCTCCCATTTTCAAGTGCTTTCGTTGAATGTTTCTTTAGCCAATTAAATTTTCCCAAAACTTTACAAAGAACCAGTTTGAAGAATGAAACCGTGCGTAGTTTAATTCTAATTTTCGACGGAATTTGCATAGATGAAAAGTTGTTTATTTTGATCTAATTAACTATATTTAGGCAGCAAAAAATAGAAAATTGATTATGATCCTCTCCTTTACAAATACCCTGGTCACTTTCAAAAGTGGCCTTTAATGCAATGAAAAGTGATCAAAGTTGTTCACATTAGGCAGCCATACAGAGTTGGCCACCAAAGGTGACCATGCAAAGTGTACATAGAATTTGTTTTAGTTACTTCAAGGTAAACATAATCATGGGATCTGTCTGCAAAGTTTTGTTCAGGATGAATGGAATTTGCATTTTCATGAACTTGAGTCCCAAATTGAAATTTTTTTGACTATAATTGTTATGCACCACTCTACATAATTAAGAAATATCACATTTTTGTTTTCTGCGTAATTAAATTGTTGATGTTTTCAAATGTCAGCTGTGAAAAATTCATTAAGATCTGTACAATGGTTCTCAAGATACAGAGGTTAGCAGCTGGGTAATAGGGTGGTTTACTTGAATTATTAGGTATCTAATGTGATTAATTTGCATGTGAAGTCATAAAAATAACTTATTTCTGGTATCTCAAAGGAATGTGTTTTAAAATGGTGTGGGCACTAATGAGGAGCTAACACACCCTGAGCCATACATCTTGTATGCATTCATAGAATAATTCACAAGCATTGCAATATTATTTTTGAAATTATCCAATAACCCTTCTCTGCTATTGTAAGTTATTGACAATAAGATCAACAAAAGCTCTGCCCCTCTTTGTAGGAACTTGGTTCTACTCTCATTTGATGCAGAAATGATCTGTTTACAAAATAGAGAAAAATTTAAAGTTCTACTCTAAACTTGAATGTTGCCAGAAATTTGTGTTCTTTAAAAAATTTCGATTTCGAATATGTACCTTTTTCCAATTCAATATTAATATTTGTGTTTCCATTTGTTATATATTGTTCATTTTTGGGTTTAAGCAAAGCTGGATCAAGTTTCTGCGTTGAAAAGTGATGGAGCTTTTGTTGCTGTAATAAATGCAAAAATGGCGTATTTATTTGTATAAATTTTTCTAGCTGCAAAAACAAATAACAGAAGCTAAAAACTCATATCCTTACCAGTAAAAGTATTCTATATTAGACTGGTGTTTTAAATTTGCTGTTTACCCTTTGCACCAAAAAATCCAAGAAAGACAGCTTGTTTTCGTTTAATATTAGGATGTTTACTATTGTAAATGTAATATTTGGATGTATGCGACCAGCGCTGCTGCAACATTCTCACTGTGATGTCATTTAAGTTTTTTTCTCTGATGCAGGAAAGGAACTTGAGCATCAAGTTGGGAGAAACTAATTTACAGATGTAAAATTAATGAACAACGCTTGTTCCTAGTAGAATATCAATAGTTTCAAATATGATCATTTTTCAAAATGATTTTCATAAAAACAACATGTTGGGAGTGTCGAATTTTCGACAATTGTGCAATCTTTAAAATTCAAAGCTTGAATAGCTAAAACCTTTCTAGTTACTTTCTTAATTTTCAAACTAAGTCTTAACATTAAAACTTCTGCTTTCCGGACGTGACCTCTAGCGGATGGGGATTCCGTCCGGTAGACTCTCCACTTCTCCTGCTCCATGAGCGCTTGTGTTCTGGCGCGTGCTCTGGTAATGTGCAGTCACCATCAGTCGTAGTGACGTCCCTCTCTGCGGGCGGCCGTGGTTCGTGGCCAGGCTTGGCTTGGTTACCTGGTGGTATCTTGGTGCTCAGCTGCTGTTCCTGGTGACAATCAGTTTTGCGAATCGGGCCATTCTATTCTTCCTGTGATTCATCTTTTCTATGTTTTCAGTTACGAAGTAGGATTTCTTTCTGGTTTGTTTAGTTGTGTTCTTAACACCCATTTTCTTTAAATTGCGCTCCACTGTAATTTTAAGGCTCAAATATTACCCTTAAATTGAAGTTCGTCAAATTGACGTACGTTTTAAGGTATTCACTCGTCTGAAAGGGGAGGTTCTTTTAACTCTCCTGAGAGTGCTCTGCCAGTTAAATTTCTCCTTCTTTCGAAAGCATCAAAGTCTCAACCTATCCTTTACTATTCTGCGTGGAGCGTGAATTACTCAACTGTATTTCACTTTAAATGTCTATTTCTTGCCTGAACGATTGCAATCACTGAAGACTACCAGTTTTTAGGTGAGCCGTTAGGTTTAACTTCTCTATTACTGTGCTATAAGATAGCTTGGAATAATTAGTTCACCTTTTGTTACTGAACGCAACCTTAGCGTACGGTTCTCTCCACAGTATTGCCAAGGTCGTTCCTGGGGATTACGACGCCTGTTTTCCGAGAGTTCTTTTCTGTTCGTCAATCAGCTTCAGGCTCCGGCACTTCCTTAGGGTGCGTACGTTAGTTTCATCGTTTCACTTTCTCCTATTTTGTATCTATTGCCAATTCTTGATATTTTCTTTTTCTATGATAGGCTGTTTCCAAAACTCAACCTCTCAATTTTTCAGGAAGCTCTGCTTTGGCTGGGTTCGGCCGCTCCTTTGGGGGCTGTTCTGCGCTTGTGGCTGCGCTCGTGCGGGGTCCAGTCTGCTGGGGACCATGCTCGTTTCTTGATATGAGTGCCCTGAAGTGCTCTGGAGCAACTGGGAAGCTGGAGGTCTCTCGTCTCTCTGTCTCAAAATTAATTTTCCATGCCACAGTTACTATATTGTTTTATCTAGTACCAACTACTAGATTACCTCAAAAGTTAGTCAGAGCAGTCTTGTGGTTGACTCTGCGTTCGCACTGCGGAGAGACGATTAAATTTAAAAGTGGCAGCTGTCTGAGTTAAGGGTTATTTTCTTCGTCAAGGTTTTGAACTTTAGTGTTGCGACAGCCTCGACGGTGGAGTCGCCTTAGTTAGTTACCTTGTTGAAAGTTTGCCTCCCGTTGGAGGTCTCAACTGAACTAAATCTAAGTTTCTTAAAATTATGCCTCCCGTTGGAGGTCTCAGCGGAACCGAAATTTAAGTTTAAGATTGTGCCTCCCGTTGGAGGTCTTCACCTGATAAAATAATTAAACTGAAATAAATGTCTGAATAAGACCCTATCGTTTCCTTCCTTTTCGTGAAAAGGTTAGAGAGTAAGTGCGGGCAAGAGAAAAATCTCGATAGGAGAATGACAACCTTCACGGTTAGCGGGCCAATGTGTCATCTACCTACAAATGCGTTTTTACCGCGCGCGGTCGCGGTAACAGTTTCCCGCTGCCGCAACCGCATAGTATGTCATAACACTTAAGTGGTTATTAAACTATTTTCAAAAACGTAAATTATTCGAAAAAGAAACTAAATTTGCTACACTGTGAAAAAAAGACATCTCAAATATGTTAATTTCTTGCGGAGATATAATCAACCGACAAGTCGGGGACATTTTGGGGCGACACCCAGTTTGGGTGTTCGTAGTAAAAGCACGTTCATAAATTTTTTCCAGGGCAGATATCCACCACATTAATTTGGAATGGAAAAACCTGACCGTCAGCAAGGAATTTTTTGTTTAATTTTGCAATGATTTCTAGAAAAAAATTAAAGTCCACTAATACTATGGCAGGGAATATAAATATTCAAACTCGAAAAATCAAGATGACAGATGAATTGTTCAGTTATGAATTGTAATATTTTTATTAAAGCAAATCAAATTCCTATAATATAATGGCACCGCAAACTTCATCAATCAAAATCGAGAAATTGTACTAGCTTAATTGTTCATTCTTGGACTTTGTTAACTTTTCTTAGAAACAAATTCAATTCCTTAAATATGATAAAATGGCAGCGCTAACTTTAATGTTGACATATGAAACATCATGGTTCTATAAAAATGAACTATGAAGAATGAATTTACCCCTCAAATGCATGAAAATTTTTTAACAATTCACTTCCAATCCGTTCAAATTCATATATAATGGTTGTGAATACATGTTTATGCATTTTAGGGTGTAAATTTGTCCTTCATTGTACTTTTCTATTGTATCATGACAAATTCAGGCAAAACATTGACAAAATAAATTATACTCGCAAACCTCATCCATAATGTGAAGACTGATAAACCCTCAAAATGAAGGTCAACGCAATAAATAATGAAATAAGAAACAAAATCTTACCCGTCAATAATTGTAATGATGGATTTCTTAGGCGGTATTTCAAATTTAAATGCTTACGTAAATATAATTTATAGCATAAGTACCACAAAGCAACAAAATGAATTACAAGGAAAAGAATTAGAAGATATTTTATTCATTCAGCGCAAACGAGAAATGGCGCAATTAAAGTTATCATTACTGTCGAAAGGTTTACACTTATATAAGAACTAGAACTCTGTATATTAATCTTACACTATTTCCAGCGACTCATCACTCATCACAACGGCATGCTTATGAGAGAATTAATGTAATAAAATCAGATTATTGTTCATGGCTTCAGTACCAAAATGAGCTACAGTTCAACAGAAAGTAATGAAGACAAATTAACCAGCCGTATCGCTTTAACCAGCAGCACATAAGAACTATGCTCAGTTTTAATGTCTCTAATATGGACAGTGAAAAGCTCGTCTTGTTAATTATCCCTATCTTCCACTTAGATTCACTAATAATGCGAATTGAATGATGTTCCTAGAAATATACAGGAGCACAATTAACACCGATCACGTCTTGAGCAGAACTAAGTAACGGTCACAGAAGACGGAGCACGGAAGTTTGAATAGGAGGTGCCACAACGTCTGAGAGGAGGGGTAGTTGCCAGATGCACATTCTTTCGAAATCGAAACGTCAAAACTTATCCAAATAGTTTCATGTGTGTATATCAATTTATTCCTTGGTGTGTTCTGTCTTTCAGTATTATTTTACGAAAGCTTTTGAAATCGCACCAGACGCATATATAGAATTTAGTTATCCCAATTTTTGGTTCAAAGAGATTATCAGCATATGTTTCATAGGAAATGATTAACTTATTAGTTATTACTAATGTTTAAAATGAGCATTACAACTGAATAAGACACAACTAAGACTTGAAAAGGCGAATGTTAGATTTTTTAGCACAAAGAGTTTCTTTTATCTCAGCTTGACCCTGAATACTACAAATAATAACGTATATATTTTTGACCATCAAGGAAATATTAGTAAATTTTGGAATAATCTGATGTGTAAACGGGTAATTGGTTATAAATGTAGAATTTAATATGTGCTCTGAATGGAATCTTTGACATTTCATCAAAAACATATAACAATTATTTTAATATTTATATATACGCAATATTTTCTTAAAAGCCGTTCATAAGCAAGTACGTTGCATACACACGTGCCTCCCATGTGGAAAAATTTATTTGAAGGCAATGTGGTAGCTAATAGGAAATCACACGTGGATCCCACGTATCAAATCCAGCATGCAATGTACTAATATGGCTATGATGAGTATATTGAGTGGTAAATCCATTTTGCCAACTAAAATCCACGTAACCAGCACCTAACCACGTGGCTTCCATGTGACATTGTATGTAGGGTGGTCGCGTGCCTCAGCAGCACGGAAGAGTCTCTTGGTCTCAACCCTGCCACCTTGCTTGCTGATCTATTCCACAAGTGTGATTGATGTCTTTATTTTTAAATGACACAATTGAATGTTATGTTAGGTTTAAGTGACAGCTAATTCAATTTTCTGACAAGTTTTTACATTCTGAACATTATATAGGTCTTTTCAAGTAAGATTGCTGACAACCAAGGTTCCCATGCAGTTCATTCATAAATTAATAGTAAAAATTTGAACAACTCATTATCACAATATAATTTAATACCTAGAAGGAGAGGGTTTTATATGTCACGACTGGAATGTGGGCTATGTGAAGCAGGTGATTCATTTTAATTTTGTTTATTTCATCACTGCCCCCCTCCCCCTCACACAAATAGGTAATCCTCATGTATGCTTTGCACTTCGAGATACTAATAGGCTGTGTAGGCCCTGACTTAAGGAAAAGTTGGCCTTCCTTTCTCGTTGCAGTGGGTTGAGGACTTCTGGACCGTATTGCCCTTTTCACCACCTAAACTTCAATCTTGATGCTTTTCTTTTCCTACTCTTGTTTTTTCTTTTTACTATGCTTAAGACAATACTTCGCTAGAAAACACATAGTGCATTTTAGATTCGTAGTTCCCACATGACCAGTGCGCCTTCTGCCACATACTTGTCTTGAATAATATCAGTGCTAATTACTTACAGCTAGTATTATGAAACGTACCCCTGAAATTTTGTGTTTTTTGTATGTTCCTGCGTTTTAGTTTTGTTTTGCATGCTTGTAGGAATTTCACTTCCATTCTGGTTTTCAAGCTAAGTTTCTTCAGATGATAAAAGATGGTTCAACTTTTTGACGGAAGGTTAAGTAAGTGTTATTGGACTCGTGTTAGCTGCTAAATTGTTTGGGTGACGATTTTTTCAAACCGGGGTGCGATTTTCAAATAGTTTCTCAATTCTATTTTAAACTCGTCGGATAGGCTTGCATAGATCTGCGGTACGGTATGTTTGAGTCTTAAAGTTGTACGTGAACATTCTGTGTATCAGGTCTCCATGCGTTCTCATTGTCGAGGCGTTAAATTATTTTTGTCAAATAAGACCAAATAGACTACCTTACGCCTTACTCATATCTCCATACTAAATGGTGCCTTCCTCCTTCCTCTCTTCGATACGCTCTTTTTTGTAGCGGTTAGGGAGGCTTAAGGGGATCATCCGAGTTGGAGATTTTTTTTCGTCTGATTTGTTTGAAAATTGGGCAGTATATGTCTTCTGTGAAAGTAAACCTTTTTTACTCATGTCATTTTTTCAATTTAGGCCTTACTATTTTTTTGGACGAAAAATGTGTTTTTTGGTATATTTTATGTTTATTTCAAGACGTATCAACTCATTGAGTTTTGATGCTAGAACAAAAACAAAGACTGTTTTAGGATCCTTGGAACATTTCTAACAAACGCTAGTTCAGTTTTTTCAAATTCAAATTTTTTCTATTTTTTCAAAATTTTTTGAAATTTCAAAAATCAGTAAACAATTTTTTGGGTTCAGAGCTATATATTTCTCCAAAGAATTCTAATTTGAAAAAAAGCCGAACAAACGTTTGTTATAAATGTTCCAAGGATTCTAAAACTGTCTTTGGATTTGTTCTAGCATCAAAACTCGAGGACCGATGTCGTTTTGAATGGTAAAAAAGGAAAATTTTTGACTGCAGCCCAAAAATGAACTATGTCAATTGAAATTGAATATAACGAAAATTTTTTGTGCATTAATGCAGTTTCCATGATCTATTTCGATGTACGAACAATGACCAGCATTTTCCTATTGAATTTCAAGTAAACATATAAAAAATATCGTTTTTATGAGTGAATAAAAATAATACATTTCATATCAGTACTGACCATGTTCAGACTTTTTCCATTTCTTTCGTCCGATTTGTTTGAAATTGGCCAGTATATGTATGTCGTGAAAGGAAACCTTTTTTACTCGTGTCACTTTTTCGATTTATGCCTTAGTTTTTATTTTTTTTGACGAAAAAAGAGTATTTCGGTATATTTTTTTTTTATATTTCAAAACGAGACTCGTCATCGAGTTTTGATGCTAGAACAAAATCAAAACCAGTTTTAGAATCCTTGAAACATTTCTAGCAAACTCAATTTTTTTTCATATTTGAAAAGTTTTGAGGATCCTTTTTCAACAAGAAAAATATTGGGCTTAAAAATCATGATTTTCGGTCCCCTTTTCACCCCCCGGGGGGGGGGGGTTCTAGTGTCCGTAGGGCCATTAAATTTCATGGCACAATAACCCATCCCCTAAGGATCCTTTTTCAACAAAAAAATAATTTTCAGTGGGGGGAGCCGTCGGGGCCCAATGGGGCTGCGGATGATCCCCTTAAACTAACTTATAATCTACAATCTACAATCTTTGATTTTGTTTCATGAACTTATGTTTTACCTTACTGTTTCTATGCCTTTTCTGCATAGATTCCGCGTTCCCTTAACTCCATACTAAATGGTGCCGTCTTCCTTCCTCTCTTTGGATAGCCTTAGTTGCGGATAGGGAGGCTTAAACTAACTGATAATCTAATCTTCGAGATTCAATAGTACTGACGTCAGAATAGGTTTATTCTGAACCATATACTTTAATTAATGAGTTCATCGCTTTGTTGAACTTATTTTATTGTTCGGTACAGATTCATCATAGAGTGAACCGATGATATGTATTAGAAAGTTTGTACACTACGCGTAATATATGTATAACGTTATTCATGTATAGCAATGAGTTGATTTTTCTGTAATTTCGTACTTCTGTGTGGGTTTTGCTTTTTTATTGTTTGTAAGAACTGTTGCCTAAATTTCGTAAGGATTACGTACCAAGACAATGTTTCCAGTTATACTTAAATACATTTTTCTTTGAACTCTGAAATTTTTGGCAAGTATTTTGATGAAGCAGATCGCATCACCATTGATAGCAGCAGTTAATATTTTTTCTGTTTGCAGAGTATCTCTATAGCTCAGAATAATACTACTGGGGATACTCAGTTTCAAGTACTATATTAATTTTAACTCGGTGTAGTTTTTCGTTCTTAGCAACAGACGAGGTATGGAAACATCGATAGATTTTTCAGTATGGTTCATTAATATTGCTTGTATATTATAAGTTCTTTGGTTACATAGTTTTTTGTTTTTTCGATTGAAAAATAATTTCATACTTGGTAGAGGTGCCCAACGGTGAAGCATATTTCATTCACAATGCTCCTGCGAGGATAGAAGTGAGCTGCGCTATGGGTTGGGCTTTTTCGCAGAAAACAGTTTTCAGCTCTCGATGCTTTCCGGTTTCTTTCGGCATGCCGTATCTTGATATACATGTCATTCATCATTCGTTCCTAGGTGTGTCGTGCGGTGTGTGAAAACCCTTTGCATACCAAATTGTTTTTCAGTACACTTTTCAAGCAAGTAATTCGGTTTTGACAGACCCAAGAAGTATCCATGTGAATCTTATTAATTATACGAAGTGTACGAAAAATTTTCATCAAGCAGTCTGAATCGTCAGCGGTTATGAGGTTTATAAAAATAAGACTTGAGCTTCTGTTGAATCAACCGAAACATAAAGAAGCTTCTGGGTAAGTGACAGTTTCAAGAGATTCTGCTACTACGACAGAGGAACCGGAAATTGGACGGTACTCGGATGCATCTGCCACGTGCAGATACATCATGGTGCCCAGTAAATATTACATGCGATGTACTTTTGTCACATTGAAGTATAGCTGCAAGGCTATATTTACGGACCGCAGTAAACGGTGCAATAAAAGAACTTTACGAAACTTCCTATTAAGGGGATCATCCCAGTTTGAGACATTTTTTCGTCCGATTCGTTTGAAAATTGGGCAGTATATGTCTTTTGTGAAAGTAAACCTTTTTTACTCATGTCATTTTTTCGATTTAGGCCTTATTTTTTTTTTTACGAAAAATGTGTTTTTTGGTATATATTTATTGATATTTCAGATTGGAACTCCCCCTTCAGTTTTGATGCTAGAACAAGAACAAAGACAGTTTTAGAACCCTTGAAACACTTCTAACAAACTCAAGTTCGGGTTTTTGCAAATTCAATTTTTTTTCCATTTTTTCACAAATTTTTGAAATTTCATAAATCGGCAACAATTTTTTGGGTTTAGAGCTATATATTTCTTCAAAGAATTCGAATTTGAAAAAAAGCGAAATTGAGTTTGTTAGAATTGTTTCAAGGATTCTAAAACTGTCTTTGGATTTGTTCTAGCATCAAAACTCGAGGACGAGTCCCGTTTTGAATGTAAAAAAGTCAACTTTTCACTAGAGCCCAAAAACAAACTATGTCTATTGAATTTGAATATAACGAAAATTTTTTGTACATGAATGCAGTTTCGATGATCTATTTCAATGTACGAACAATGAGCATCATTTTCCTTGTGAATTTCAAGTAAAGATCTAAGAAATATCGTAGTTATGAGTAAATAAAAATAATACATTTTATTTCAGTAATCACCATGATGAGACTTTATCAATTTTTTTTACGAAAAAGGAGTATTTCGGTATATTTTTTTGGATATTTCAAAACGAGACTCGTCATCGAGTTTTGATGCTAGAACAAAACCAAAAACAGTTTTAGAATCCTTGAAACATTTCTAACAAACTCAAGTTTGCTTTTTTTCAAATTCGAATTCTTTGATGAAATATATAGCTCTAAATCCAAAAAAATTGTTGCTGATTTTTGAAATTTCAAAATTTTTTGAAAAAATAGAAAAAATTTGAATTTAGAAAAAGCCCAACTTGAGTTTGTTAGAAGTGTTCCAAGGATTCTAAAACTGTCTTTGGATTTGTTCTAGCATCAAAATTCGAGGACGAGTCCCGTTTTGAATGTAAAAAAGTCAACTTTTCACTAGAGCCCAAAAACAAACTATGTCTATTGAATTTGAATATAACGAAAATTTTTTGTACATGAATGCAGTTTCGATGATCTATTTCGATGTACGAACAATGAGCATCATTTTCCTTGTGAATTTCAATTAAAGATCTAAGAAATATCGTAGTTATGAGTAAATAAAAATAATACATTTTATTTCAGTGTGCACCATGATGAGACTTTATCAATTTTTTCCGCCCGATTTTTTTTAAAATTGGCCAGTATATATATTTCATGAAAGGAAACTTTTTTATTCGTGTCACTTTTTCGATTTATGCCTTAGTTTCTATTTTTTTTGACGAAAAAAGAGTATATCGGTATATTTTTTTGAATATTTCAAAACGAGACTCGTCATCGAGTTTGGATGCTAGAACAAAACCAAAAACAGTTTCAGAATCCTTGAAATATTTCTAACAAACTCAAGTTCGCTTTTTCTCAAATTCGAATTCTTTGAAGAAATATATAGCTCTACACCCAAAAAAATTGTTGCTGATTTTTGAAATTTCAAAAATTTTTGAAAAAATAGAAAAAATTTGAATTTGAAAAAAGCCGAACTTGAGTTTGTTAGAAATGTTCCAAGGATTCTAAAACTGTCTTTGGATTTGTTTTAGCATCAAAACTCGAGGACGAGTCCCGTTTTGAATGTAAAAAATTTGCCCTCAAAATCGTCATTTTCGGTCCCCTTTTCATCCCCCTGGGGGGGGGTTCTAGTGTCCGTAGAGCCATAAAATTGCATGGCATAATAACCCATCCCCTAAGGATCCTTTTTCAACATTAAAAAAATTGGGCCTAAAAATCGTCATTTTAGGTCCCCTTTTCACCCCCCTGGGGGGGGTTCTAGTCTCCGTAGGGCCATAAAATTTCATGGCACAATAACTCATCCCCTAAGGATCCTTTTTCAACCAAAAAATTGGGCCTCAAAACAGCATTTTCGGTCCCCTTTTCACACCCCCTGGGGGGCGTTCTAGTGTCCGTAGGGCCATAAAATTTCATGACATAGTAACCCATCCCCTAAGGATCCTTTTTAAACAAAAAAAAATTGGGCCTCAAAATCAGCAATTTCGGTCCCCTTTTCACACCCCCTGGGGGGGGTTCTAGTCTCCGTAGGGCCATAAAATTTCATAGCACAATAACTCATCCCCTAAGGATCCTTTTTCAACAAAAAATAATTTTCAGTGGGGGGAGCCGGTGGGGCCCAATTGGGCTCGGGATGATCTCCTTAAACCGAGTTATAGCAGAAGGTTTGGTTTGGGTAGCGTACGTTTGGGTACTTTGTAATTTATTATTAGCTGACCCCGCAGAGCCTGAATCCACTTCTAAGATCTTTTAGTTAATAACACAATAAAGGTTATCACCCATAAAATAACGAGGTATAGCGGTATGTCAACTTTCGTCTTTGCGCTCATCATTCCAGCCCGTCGGAAGGGAGAGTCCATTATAGTCTTCCCCTCCGCCCAATTTCTTTCTGCTTCAAACACAAGAGTTGCGGTCAGTAATTTACCGCTATGACTTTTTAAATACTCATTTGCAACGGAAAGTGCATAGAATAAATTTTTTTATTTAGATCTAATTAACTATGTTAAGGCACCGAAAAGTGAAAAATCAATTATGGTCCTCTCCTTAACATTTACCAGAGACCAGATATAGTATAGGAAGCTGGTATACTCAAAGCCTAATCATTCATTTTACAACTAAGTAAAGCAAGAGTAGGTACACTATATTTCTCTACAAGGCTATATAAGTGCAGAAGCCTGCATGATGTTATATTTTCAATCAAAATTCAAGCCATGAGTAAAGGAAAAACAACTATAATTTAACATGTTCACTGCATTTCTACGGTTGTTAACAGTGAGTTTGGTTAGGTTGTAACTAGTACACTTGGGAAATTTACTGTAGTGCTTGAATACAATTTTATCCTTCCTCTAAGAAATATGAAAATACAATTGCATGATAACATTTCCCAATGAATGATAACAGATATATTTTAAAAAGTTTGTGAAACAGATATAACATGTCGTTTACTTACACCGGTACTTGAATGAGCAATTTACCGAATGGTACACATGTGAAAACAATTTTTGAAATGGATCATGCATGGCTATCTAGTGAAATTTAGATGGCATTGTGAATACTCTACATAATAGATATATATATAAATATAAATCATTTTTTAAATGCTATAGGCCTAACTAATCATATTACTTTTACTGAGGTACATTTATTAAACATAGAAATTTTAAAATTGTTTGCTCGCAAGCAAACTGAAAGAACCGTGTAATAAACAATGGATGCACATACAAAGTAAGTCACTCATTCAAAAAGAAAACGTTTAATGAGAGATTTTCATTGTAATTTAATACAAGACAGTTACTCAGATACAAAATAAATAACATAGGCAGTACAGCCAATTCAAGACATTTCAATTATGAATAATTTTTTAAAAAATAACTTTTAGAATAGCATTTGTTATTAAATTTTGTAGAAAAAGGCAACAATATACTAAACTTGATGTCAATTAAATTTTGGGGATGTCTAATGTTTTTTATTTTAGTTTCCACAACAAATATTTAATTTTGCTCGGCCTCCATCAATGACAACATAAGTTAAAGCACATACAAATTTTTCTCTTCATAAACTCATGCTATTAAGGGTCAATCAAAAATCTACTCTTATTTCAAACGAGAGGTGCAGGACAGAAGTTCGAAGTTCGAAGGACAGAAGTGCGTACACTTCACTCCTCACAAGACTTCTTCGGCATTTTGGATATATAATGCATCTTCAAATGCATATTGCATTCAACATATCTCAGTTTCATCAATTATCGAAAACTTTTTTTTGAGCGTACGCAAGGAGCCATTTTAACTCCCGTAATCTACTTCGCATCACTTACGGCCGCCATAACCAGTTGTAAACAAAGTCACGTGTCGATTTTTCGTCACGTGACGTTTTTGCGTTCCGTCATTGGCCAATTGGCATCGCTCACGATCTTCTATTATATGGTCTTTAACCAGCTGGACGTTAAATTCCTTTGAAATTTAGTATCAATGATATAAAAATGTAAAATACACTTAGGTTATGCATTATATGCCCTCCACTGCGCTGAATTCCACTACGATGAATTCCACTCCGGGCCCAGGAACAGGGACTAGTTTGCGACAGACGTTCGAAAGTGGACACGAGTAACGAGTCCTTTCTATTGTTGAAAATATATTCTACTCGACGCATGACTGGACATGAATTAAAATATTTCTAGCTTTTTAGAGAGCATAAACGACTCAATTAAGGTTGATAAACATTTTTTCTAACATTCATTTTTACATCTAAAACAATTAGTTTATAGTGGAATTTATTACCACTAATAAATTCAATACGGCAACGACAGAGTGTCTTTCATTCAATAAACAGCCTCATTTTTCTTTATCCTTTTATTCTTTTCCGAAGAAATAGAGAAATTTAAAAATTTAAAATAAATGAGCTCAACAAGTGTGCTCTATATTAAAGCTATATAACACAGCTCTATATTATTTGGTATATTGTTCACGAGAAATCAAAGTTTCTCAAAGAAAATATTATTTTAGTGAAGCACCAAATGTACTAATCAAGTATGGGTTAGGGCGGTTCCAGTCACTACCTGCTCCAGTTTCAGTCACAGCAGAAAAGTTTGAGAACCCCTGCTCTTATAAGGTATATTTGCGTTGAGTGTAAATAAAGTCGTGTGATCGAATTAGTCCGTTGATCATTTAGATATGATTAACATAACTTCTTTATGTATATATAAGGCTATGAAAACGGCTCGTGCTTCATTTCACTTTTTCAACATTGTAACTTTTATTTGCGTAAATTTAAATACCGCATTAACTTGTTCGGTAATACAGTATGTGATTCCATTACTGTATGCCATGCATTATTGGACTGTGTAATGTTTAAATAATTTAAAAATTGGAATAAAAACGCTGCATGTTATCCTGTTTTTCTTTTACCAGAGCACAGTTCATGTGTGAATCAAAAAAATGAACTTCCTCCCTGACACAGGCTTATTAGCAAATTCATACAGATCTCAATGAACACTTTTATAGTATTTTTCACTTATTCGTATGTATGTTTACGCGTATGTACTTACGTATATATACACACACAACTGAATGGACAACATATGTATGTACGTATAAACGCACAAGCCCCTTAATTGCATTACGTTCCTCACATCCATAGAGCATGAAAATATACACGTTTAAGTACGGTAATTTGCCAACTTAAATACGGGCTATCCAATTCTGGGGCAGAATACGTCAAATTGTATACCATCTTTACGCTGCGTTGTCTGCATCGTAAATGAGAGGGAATGGAATTTTCTGAATAAATTTGCACAGGCTTTTTATTAACGTTTCTCTTTCTGCCATGGCCATCATATATTTCTAGTTGGCAAATTGATGAATTTGCAACTTAAAACTCTTTACGCACTGCTAATATTGTAAATTCTATTCTGAGAGTATAATAAATTTATTAAATTAAGCTGTTCCGCCAGAATTATTAATTTTTTATCTCATACTTGGCAATCGCAAATCGGTAATGTGTTGGTTGAACAAAAAGTAAAACGACGACAGAGTGATACAAGAAATACTGCAACATTAACAGCAATTGTGACAGATATTTGATCATGTTTCACTGTTACGGACCATTGAAACAATGGAAATTCAATCGAATTCCGTATAATCCCCTGAAGAGTCAGTCGAATCTGTAATATTCAGTTTGTCTGTTAAAACTACTCCTAAATGTAAAGATAAGCCGTTGGATCAACGGACAACTTCCAAGATTCCGTTACGACAACGAAGAATTCAATTTACTCCCGTAATTTTTAATTGACCCGTGAAAACAACGGAAATTAGAAAAATTGTCCGGTATCGAAATGAATTACGGATGAATTTGTTGATTTAACAGATAATATTCAGAAAACGGACTAGAAGTAACAATTGGTTTCATTTTAACAGATAATTCATCTGTTTTTGTCTGTATTTTTGCAGTTTTTTTACAGTGTGTGTTTGCAGCACGCGTGCAAATTTGGTTCGATTCAGATCTTTCGTTTTGAGTTTGGTCGGCGGTCGGGGGCTTTGCAGAGGCTAGAGATTTGTTTGGGAGTCGTTTTCTATTGCAGTGACTGAATACGTGAATGTACACTTGATCATATTTGGAAAGAGGCTCGACGAGTTTTTTCTAATTAGTTAGTTGTATAAATACGATTTTTAATTATTTAATTTCCACGGGAATGATTTTTGAATATGTTTATTTGATTGTGTTTTACTGTGTTACGATAGGTCTTACGAGGCAATTTTTATTTTCTGCCTAATTTCCTGTTCCTGAGTAGGTATCAGAAAGTCAATGACTGATTGATTGAGATGAAGAGCATGCCAGTAACTACTTGTGTCCGTTGAAAGTTACTCAAATTTATTGTTCGTACTTACATTATCACAGCCTGAAATCGAGTTGGGGAAAGGCTTGTGTTTATTCACGTTCATTAAGCTGTGCATGGGTGAGTTGCGGAAAGCCCTGCTTGATGGGGCTTACAACACAGGGCTTGGGGTCGATGGGTTTGTGTTGACCTGTTCACTAATGTGCACTGGCAAATTTCATTTTCAGAGCTTAAGGTTACATTCCGTAGACTTTCAATTCCACTGGAGTGATCCACAATTCTGCTTGTTGTATGACATTTGTTGAAATGAGGGTAATATGATACGGAAAGTTGCAATGTAGATTTCATTGCGCGTTGTTCAAGAAAGGAATATTTTTCTTCCGGGGTGCGAGGCCTTTGAAAGTTATTAATGAATCATGCTCAAATCCGAGGTTTTGTACATATTGTGGATGTTTATATTGGTCAAAATACATTCTTCATCCATCTTTATCTCACTTCCTCAACGCTCTCTGCAATTTTCCTGTTCAGTCATCACTGGCTCACGTAGGCAGATCCACTTGAATCTATCTTTGACTCGCTTCACTAATCAAAGTTCACTGAATCCTGCCTCGCGTTCATCACCCACACAATCTTCAGTATTTGAAGTAACACGTGACGACAGCGCCCTGAACTAGCAGTGCTCAAAATGACGAATAGGTCGATCAGTCAAATTTTAAATTATGTTAGTGTCTCACATTTTCTGTTTGAGGTAATGATTTTAGCAATGCAATTGCGCCGCAGATATTTATTTATAACGTAATGTTTAACGATTGAATCGAAATCTTTCCCTCCATCATATTGAGAACAAAATTTCGTCACAGATTTATTTTATTGTGTAAAAATGTATTGGTGAAAAACTATTTGCTTAAAAAATGTTCGACAAAATAGTGACGTAGAAAAAGAGTTCAATTTATTTTCTCGAATAGGTAGAAATTATAAAGTCAATGGGTGGCAAGGAATTAGATGAAAGGCTAATGAAGGTCGACCTACAATTCTCTTTGGTATCCCAGTACGGGGCTTGGTCACGCTCCCACTTCTTATTGCTCCAGGTAAGAAGAGTCGTTCTGCCGTATTGTTGCATGGAGGAAAGGATGAGGGCCGTAGTGAGGTACACTTTAATCACAGCTTTAATTTCTCTTCATCAAAATAGGCACAGTTTGATAAACGCTTTTTGAGGTTATGTGAATGACATGGACATCTTTACTCACTCATCTTGTTACAGGAAAACACTAACACTAGAAAGGCCGTCCGATCATTTTGACCGGAATTCAGAATTTACGAATTTATTACACGGCCATTATTTGGTGCTATGTGTCAAAAAATTTTTCCTTCTAATAATATGGTGTATTGCATATATGTGTAAAATATTAGGCTTCTACAAATAATTTATCACATTCAAGTTAGGTATCATACCTAGAAAGGCTGTCCGGTCAAAATGACCGGACATGTAGTATTACAGGATAGCGAGTGCATACGAGATGCAAGGTCGCTCCTACTAGAGGTCGCTGCGCTCAGCATAATGTTTTGAAAGAATGTCCTGGTCCAACTACCATTTTAAGACTGGAAAATACGCCTAACAACAATTTCAGTTCATTTATAGTTTGCTCATTGACAATTTCATCATTGAACATATTAGACAATGTACTGGTTTTGAAGATCAAACAAAACTTTCAAATCCAATTTGGAAAGTTTCAAAGAAGATAAGAGTGCTAGCAAAGGGACAGCCAGTTGATATGGCATGGTCAAAGAAATGGGGTCCTCCTATTATTGCTGAGTTGAGGCCTCGAAATAGGTACAAAGTACTTTTGAAGTACTTACGGTTTGAAGAAAGAAATAAACAAAAAACAGTTTATTTCCTATAAAGATGGTACAAAAATGGAACGAACATCAGAAAAAGTGAAAACAGACAAATATGAGCTATTTTTAACTGTATGGAACCATTTTCTTGAAAAATGTAAAGTTATGTACAGGCCAAATGAAAATATAACAATAGATGAGCAGCATTTCGCAACTAAAGCCAGGCGTGTTCACCCAGTACATTGCTAGTCAGCCTGAAAATTTGGCGTCAAGTTTTGGTTTGTTGTTGATGCAAAACTAAGTATTTGTTGAATGGATTCTCTTATTTGGGAAAAGACCCTCATTGCAATTCAAATGAATCCTTGTCTGATCACGTTGTAATGACCCTCACGGAGCCTTTTCTGAATTGTGGGTAAAATGTAACCACTGACAACTTTTTACATCCATAAACTTGCTGTCAGACTGGAAGAAAAGAAAACAATTGGTACGGTAAATCGAGTAAGGAGAGAAATTCCAACAGAAATTAAAAGCTGCGTGGAACCTGTTTTTTTTCAAAAGTACTGCAATCCAACAGAGCTACTTTGACTCTATACCAAGGAAAACCTTCGAAAAATGTCCTCGTGCCTAGTACTCTGCACAGAAATGTTTCAAATCTAGATGAACAAAATAAGATCCCTGAATCCATTGCCTTGTATAATGACTCAAAATTTGGAGTTGACAATATTGACCGAATTGCCCGATTGTGTTCAACAAAGGTTGCTTCTCGCTGTTGGCCAATGCAGTGCTTGTGCAATGTTTTAGATTTGGCTGCAATCATCGCCTTCGTATTATACAAAACAGATATAGACGTTAGGATTAGCCGCAGAGGATTTTTTTACTCCCAGTATGAAAATTTTTCGGAATAAAAAACCAAATGTTTAAGTAAAAACAAGTGGTGAAATAGAGGATCGTGCAATTCAAGAGTTTGACGTTCCCGATTGTTCGAATTCCAAGAAGAGAACAGATTATCAAATGAAATAACCCAAGGGTTTTTGCCGCAACAAGACGAAGAAAACTTGTAATAAGTGCAAGAAATATCTTTGTGGAAAGTGCGCTGCTCATAAGAACATCGTTATGGTTTGTAAAGAGTGCAGTAAGCGATGATAGTTTCATTTTGCATTTAGGTTTATTTAAATGCTTTTCATTTCTTAGATACGTTTAGTTTTATTGCCAAGCAATTAGTGGGTATAATGTTAAGTATATTTAAGTGCTTCGAGAAACTCCAGAGTTTTAAAATGTATTAATAATGAAAGAAGGGTATAAAAATATATAAATAAATAAGTCTCCAACACTATATCATTATTTTACTTTGATATTCAACCGTGGTATTCTTCTTAAAAAATTACGGTGAATTTAATGTCATTCATTTTACCAGTAAATTCTAGTTTCATTGTTCCGGTCAAAATGACCGGACGGCCCATGAAGGTATGGGGTGTGCGTGGCCGTTCTGGTGTTAAGGTGCGAAGTTAATTATAAGTTTAAATTCAGTGTGTCACTTATAATTTTAGATGACTTTTGGGTTATTGTAAATCGTTCTAATTTCTTATCCGTTATTGCTCTCAATTGCAGTGTTTCTTATGATACTATTTTCCAGAAGAAGCTTCTTCATGATTGTCGAATCATCGTGAAATTAATTTACGTTCTCTGGTATGCGAAGGCTAAATAATTGTTCGCACAGCTTCAGAAAATTAAGGGTTTCGCGCAGCAAATGATCAAATGCGATACTACAACCCTTTACGGGTTCATTCTAAGCAAATTTATGGCAGTTATTGTTATAGTTTTTTTTGGGGGGAGTTGAGGACTAACCCATGATGAGAAAAGTATTTAATCTGAGCACGTGAAACTTTAGTTTAAATTTTAAAAAGTATGTTTCGAAAAATTTCCTTCTTTGTTGTATCAGAGCAAAACAGGAAAATAAATATCCTACTGACCTAAATGATTAGCATTGAATAATGCTCATGTCTCTTGTTTACAATTAAAATGGTAAAATCAATGGTGTTTGAAACTCTTAGAATATAAAAATGAACAACTTTAAAAATCCTCATAAAATGCATTCATGCCTATTGTTACCTCGTTATATGATATTAATGTCAAGTACCGTTTCCGCTCGCTGTATGAATGTTGGTGCCCTTACGGCCACAACTGTGGCTGTATTGGTGTCCCGAGACCATTTGACTGGAAAGTCAGACCGATCACTGGACTTTGTCGGTTACTCACAAGCATGATGCTGCTGTGTATAATACCAAGGAGAGTGCAAGTTTGAATATAACTTTAAAAACAAAATTTACGCTGACTCGCGTTCAGCACATAGTTAATAATAATTGCATTGAAAGAACTTCTTGCGTCGTTCGCGTCATGATTAACAATAGCATTTAATTCCAAATGGTCGATTTGAGGTTGAATATGGTTGAAGTTTCATTTGCTTCAAACGTTACTCATGGCTTACGATTTTAAAAATAATACCCACTGCACAAAGAATTAGAACCATGCATGCCGGCCACATAAGGATTCATTTCACCAATATGTTAAGTGGTTAATTAAGAGCACTGAAATGCAGTCTTCACTCCTGCTATGCAGTTACTATTGTAGAGTAACAGCACTCGGGTACTTGCCAATATTACAATTCTTTCACCAACGAGTCAGTCTCAATTTCTGAAAGAAGAATCTGATTCAACTCCAATAGGTTAATTTTCCCCTTATTGTCAAGAAGCTAACTCGCTGTTCGTCCTTTGTCCCGAAATTATCATGTTTTTGCTGCTTGTCCGCCATCTCAACGGCATTATCTCGTATAGATTTCAGAGCTTTCTCTTACGTGGACCTCTCTTCATCTCTTTCATGAAGCTCATGCGATTATTTGCATTAACCGCCTCGCCTCTCTGATGCATGTCATTCCTTCGGTCAGATATTCTGTTCGCCAGATACTATTTAAATCTCAGGTAATGATGGAATGATACGTGATATATTGTCAGACAATTCTCAAACAAACAATTCTCCAAACCCCGCTATATTAATTTCCTGAAAAAAACACGTAATTTCTTAGAAATGGATTCATAATAGCTCTCCTAATTATATATTACGACAGTGTATGTTTTAGGTATAAGGAGTATCGGCTTAAGCTCTCTCATACGCTTCTTAATGGTATTCTCGACCTTTAACAGCCTTAATTGCTTCAGAAACTTGGTTATAAAAATTACGAAAAATAAACTCCAGAAGATTTTCAAATTAAACTGTTTACCCTACACGTGAAAATAATGAATGTTATGTCAAACCTGAAACAATGCCATTAAGTTCAGACGGTTGACGAATAATAGTGACATCTTTGCACAATTGTAAAAAAACGGGTTACTTGCTGCAATGATTAAAAAAACATAAATCCACTCCATTTGCATCCAATATCACAGTAGCAAAAGCAACCAAGATGCTTTTATTATTGCAGAAAATTTTTTTCCTGATGGAAATTATATCCCAATTACCAAAATCTTTTGCCGGTCACTCCCTATGGACCTGAACTCTTCTTACAGAGAACAGAGTAACTGTTCTGCGTGAAGAAAGGGCTGCTTTCCAGCTTGTCGTCGTCCCTCACCATGCTGCCGGCGTGCGTATCATCAAAGCTGATGAAATCATCGACATCGAAGGCGCAGTCGGCCACTTCGGAACGATCCGCCCACCGGAGCGGTCCAGCCTCTGCCTTGCTCACAGCCCACGTAGCGGTAATCCAGGCGTACTTCGCAGCGAGGGGAGAATCCGTAATACCTGCCAAATGAAGCCAGCATAAGTGCATAAATCTCACTGGTGGCTACTATTCCGCTGCTGAAGCCGCACCGATTTTTTCATGAAGACATCAGAGTGGAATGTTTCAAAGTCTTCCATAGATAAAATATTCAATTTAGAATAAGGAACACATAGTTCTTACCTCAATTTTCGTTTCTTCAAAATTTAACAATCCGATTACATAAGTTCTTTTTTTCATTAAGTCGAACCCTTGAGTATTACCTTCAGGTATGACGTTTAATAATAAAAATTCTTTCAACACAGAGGGTGTTCATAATTTTTCTGCAAATTTACTATTGTTACTAAAATGTTTTTAATGTATTAATGTGTACACAATCTAAGGTACAATCATCGAACCATTTAAGAGTAGTACAGGAAAAATAACTGATGTGAATGAAAATGTTGGGCTATACATCAGTTTCATTTAAAAAGTGTAGTGAATCTTCAAGGCAAGTCTACCTCATGCTAGACAACAGCTCTGAATTTTTAACTTAGTTGCACAATTTATGAAAAAATTCTTATAAGATACATCAGAAATCTCTTCGTTAAAGCTAAAAATCAAGCGTCAGTAATATTTGAAAGCTTAACCTCAATAGACATTTAACTCATCGCATATAATTAAAAACAAGGCGTACGCGTAAGGCAGACCTAGGCGGTAGTCTCGTTACTGTACACCAGTTGCCTTGACCTTTGATGAAACTGGCGACTGTTGGCCACATTGGAGTGGTAGGGATCTCTAAAAACAGATTGAGCCCGACTTCAGTAAAACAAGGCTTTCAAAAACAGAGAAATCCGAAAAAGCATGCCACTTGAACGGTCGTGGAGCTTGCAAGTGATACAATCATCAAAACTGTGTAAGTAAAATACATTCACAATGATATACATTTCTTTCGGCGCTTCAAAAAGTTATCGGCGCATGATACTTAATATATGTATTTGAGTGACAGCAGAACAATTGCGCTCTTTAGTTAAATAAAGTTTAGCAAATATGAAGTTTTATGTTATAGTTAGACAAAGTCAAATTTAAGAGTATTCAAATTTCATTCGCAGTGATTGGAAGTATAGTTGTTAACGTCATAACCGCGTGTGCACGACACCTGTTGGCAACCAGAGGTAGTAGTCCGACGGAGCTCATTTTACCTACTTTCCCAATCTTAAACATTTAAACTGACGGGTGCATTGCAGTTGAATAGAGTTAATAGCCTGCTTTGTTTTGCGCTGAAAGCAAGCTAACATGATAATAAATGAAATTTTCCTCACGCTCGAAAATTATGCTTGCCGAAAGATTGCTTGCCTCTGTACTAATATGAACACACGTCACTGTGCTCGGTAAAGCAAGACTGCCGAATCTGTTGTCGCTCTTCGTTTGTTTTAAAATATCTTAAAAATATCTCATTACTATGCAATAAGCTGAACTACCTTAGTAAATCAGTTAACATTAGGGCAATGATTCCTGAGACAAAAATGGGATGGCCGAAGTAATGTTTCCATGTGCCCAAGACTGCATAAATTTTCAAATTTGTTGCGCAGCAATTATTCCTGAACGAGAAAATAAAACAAGCATTCAGAGGTGAAGCGATATTAAATTTAATTTTGAAGTTTTTTATAGAGTGATCTAGTTTATTTTACGTTAAAATTGGAAAAAATACCTTTTCATACCATATCTGATAATGCCATGCGGGTAGTTTTCCAGTACTATGGAGTTGACCGATATGACTTGGAACTTTCCTGAGATGAAGGACAATTTAAGCAATGATATTCATACCGGCCGAGGGCCGCAACCTCGTAAACTTTATGGTTGCACCTTCAACAGTTAACTCTATTTAATCATGTAGATAAGGCCGCGAAGATTGGGCTGCGGCAGCTGCCGCTTTCTGGAAATGAGACAGATGAAATTCAAGAGTTAGATATGACATTAGAGTTAGAAATGAGATGAGTTAAGTAACCTGAGACAGCCCGCACGGCATCTGCACGCTCCTGTCGCGTCTTGATGATGAGGGGCTCCCCAGCCTCACCATCACACATCCTCCTCTGGTTCTGCCAGGTGCCGTTCCTAGTTTTTGCAGCGGTTATGAACATGGGAGCCTTGGGAGCGATGGGATCACACGAGGAACGATCTGTTGAACAAGGTATAATGAATCGCAGCTCGTTTCTATTATTGCCAATGTTTGGTCTAGTTCACGATCGCATTATTTAAAACCTAACAAAAATGATTTTACAAACAAACGTGACGCTGATTCGCTGCATTCAAATGGCTCTAAAAACTGTGTAATGAATATAGTTTTTCTGATTAGTTTCGAATAAAGATTGTCGCACTGAAAATTAAATACTTTTCGATGAAACGGATTTGACTGGTCAACAGCACAAGGATTTTCAACTATAACAATGCATTGATCAGCTGGAAACGGTAATTGATTGTCTATTAGAAGGAGATTTGTTGAGTACTAAGTATCTGATTCGCTACGAGTAATCTTTTTATTTTATAAGCCTAGGCCGGACAGAATATGATGTACAGAAAGTGACTATAGAGTATAGACTAAATTCAGGCAGAAAACTAAAGACAGCTTCGAGAAAGTTCTACAGTGATAAACTTGGCAATATTATTGGATTCAACGTCACACATTCAACATAAAAGCTGCATATGAAAAGGTCATTACCTATCACGTCATTTAGCCATTAATACTAATGATCTTTTCATGACATTTTCATGTACCTTTGTGGAAATCAATCGAAACTTTACACAAGATTTTTTTAAGAAATAGCCCTTTTATGAATTAAGATATGCAGCCTTTCAAACGTTTTTTTGAAAATCTCTCACCGAAATTTTTAATGCGAGTTCAATAAGGGTGCAAAATATTATAACACGTTGTTTAGATGGCTAGATTCTACATTTCTAAGCCACGTACAATTACGAAATTTGGACTATACATAATTAAAGGAGACAGCGGAGAATTGAAGGAGTATTGAGCGAACCGAGGCCTCTTCCCTTCTGACACTTCCAGGGCGCGACTCATATGCGCGATGCGCGCAAGTTCTCCCATGTTGCTACCAGAGGCCACTTGTGCAGATGGCCTCTTGGTGAGACGCCTGCCATCTTTCTCGAGAGAAATGACGGTTGCCATCTTTCGACTCAGTTTTGAAGTTGGTGTTGTGCGTGACAGATGTCGGGATCGTGTCTCTATTATTTAAAACGTTTCAAGTAGTGTTAGAGTGTATATCAGTGCGAGTGTGTATTACGTGAGGGTGTAGAGTACGTGAGGGTGTCAGAAGAAACAAGAGATGGAAGAGACGTATAATGCTGGTCTGTACAGGCATTATTTCAAGAGCATGAACGGAGCAAGGACCCCACTGCTAGTTTCACCACCTCGGTCAATTGATATTTTAGACGATTTATCGTTGTGGTGGGGCTGGTAGTGAAGGCAAAACCTCAATGTGAGCAGTGTAAAAACAACAAAATGTGGAAAACAAACCTGAATTTTCCCTCGTCAGTCTTCAGCAACCTTTGAATTGAAGGACGTTCTTGAAGGTGATCAACTATGTGTTCAGATACATATTTGTGTGTGTGTAGGGCGGGGGGGGAAGTTTGTGTGTGGGTATGGGGGTAGGTGTGTGGGAGGGGGGTGTGGGGAGGGTTTGTGTGTGGGGATAGGTGGGGGAGTGTGTGTATATGAATAGCCGGTATAATTAAGCTCGGGCAAGGTAAAGTCATTTTATTTTCCTTTCTAATTATAGGAATGAAAGATGAAAAATCTGCTGGGCGATAATTGTTTTTGTTATATATATAGCTACGAGTATATTCTTCAAACGACCCTAGGGTATTGTTGCTATATTCTTTTCAAGGTACATTTATATTGTTCCCTGCAGGCTTTCGCCTCCAAGGCTGCGTACAGCTGATTTCCCATTATTGCACATTCAACCGTTGACGCTTCTCAACCAAATATAGCCAGTTGCCCATTAATTACCTTAGTTATTGCGTTGCGAAAACTTCAAGCATAAGTTATACGTCACAAACATGTCCCATTAATGTCAGCTTAATAATGAACACGCACCCATGAAATTTTATGCACATTAGTAGGAATGTATTTAATTTACATACTCTGGTACATTTTTATTGTGCTATAAACCGTGTTTGCTTTATGGTGAATTGATTAATCGCGCGAGAACTAAGGTAATTCAAGTGCAAACTGTTTATAATCGGTTTGAGCAGTGTGACGGTAGGAAAGTGTGACTAATGGGAAATCAGCTGTGCGCAGCCGTTTTTTTAAAATCAAATTAAGAGGTGGCCATCCTGGGCCTCTCATGATTCTCCGATGGTAAATAGGAGAAACTGGTCGCGTCTTGGGAGCGCGACGGTAGTGCTCCATACTGAGCCATGCGTGGCCACCGGTTGGGACAGAGGCGCAGGCGCGCCTATAAAGTGGACACTTCGAAGTTGCCTCATAGGAGACGCATGGATGAAACAACCATGCATATTTGGGAGCGCTCACAAGAATCACCGATGCCACTCCTATGATTTTTAATAGGGAAAGCTCACAAATATTATTTAGAAATGATATATAGGAACATGAATAACAAATAAGGTACAAAAGTTAACAATTAAGAGGTGGTACCCAACTTTTTCTCGATATTATACATTAAAATTATGGTAGGATTGTTCCAGAATATTCTAATACATTCTTCTATTTGCAACCGAACTTTTGTCAGCATTTGTGTCAATAACGTGCCATTGATACAGCATCTATCGTTCTGAAAGGTCGTAAGCATGGGTAAGAATGAGGAGCTCAGCCAAGAGCTTCGGGAACGTATTGTGGAGTTCCATAACGAAGATTTGGGATATCAGAATATATGTGCACCATTGTGTGTTCCTATAGCGTTGGGCGGAACTATAATCCGTTAGTTTAAATACCGGAATACGACTTTAAGCAAGCCTCAAACTGGCCGTCCGCGGAAGATTAACTATCGTGCTGTTCGAAAATTGGTCTGGACAGTAGTGCATAGACCTCAAACTATGGTATCTGAGATCGAAGCCAGCAAACACACGATCAGTAGGACATTACGCCTTGAAGGTCTTTGCTCTCGCACCCCTCAGAAAACACATCTTCTCCACAAACGTCACGTCAAGGCTAGGCTGAAGTATGCCACCGATTGTATGGTCGTAGTATGCCAACGAACAAGCCAGCGGCGTTTTGGAACTCAGTACTGTGGTCAGATGAAATCAAAATGGAACTATTTTAGACAAACTGACAAACCATGATTGGAGGCAACAAAACGAAGAGTCTAAACCAAAGTGCACCATACACACTGTTAAGTTTGGAGGTGGCTCAATCGTGGTGAGGGGATGTTTCAGCTAATCAAGGGTAGGTAAACTTCACATCATTGAAGGAACCATGAATGACAGAAAATATCGTGAAATATTGGAAGAGCAACTCCTACCTTTAGCTCGTTTGCTAAAATTGAAACGTGGATGAACCTTCCAACAAGACAACGATCCAAAGCATCTTGTAAACAAAACCGATGAAAGTATGATGATGAAGAAGATAAACATTTCAGTATGGCCAAGTCAATCCCCGGACATGAATCCGATTGAAAACTTTTGGAGCTAATTTAAATTGTAAATTTAGAAGTGAGATCCCAAAAACATCACTGAACTCAAAGAAAGGTTCATTGAAGAATGAAATAAGATTACACCCGAAACTTTTAAAAAGCTGGTAGGGAACTACTCTAAACGTCCTGAGGTCATAATTTAAAATGACGGCTTTGCAACGAAGTACTGATGTATGTATATTGTGAAATGGGTAATTGAGTTATCTGTCATCTTTAAATTTATGGTTTCCTTGATGTTAAAGTTAGGTTCAGTTGAGCTAGCCGAGTTTTATTACAATTAATTTTTATTTTTTCAAATTTTTTGTCACAGGCCAAAACAAATCTCTAGGACCTTCCAAGAACTGGAGAGGAAGGTCCCAGAGGTTGATTATACATATTTGGAAAGTAGATAAATTGCATTATAAATAAATATAATTCAACAAGGGTGCCTTTGCTCATCAAAAATTCGTTCATACTGCCCATAACACCAATTCGGTATTCATAAAACAATTACATTTTACACTTTTCTCCTGAAACAGCTTTTCCCCTAAACAAGAGGTGACAGATAACTCACGATTACCTTGAAATTTTTGTAAACTTTTGTTCACGTATTAATTACACCTGATCTTATGCATTTTTTCAATAGAATATTTGTGATTTTTTAGATATATTATTATTCAATTTGGAACATTTTTATATATAGCTCAATTTTTGCAATTTTACGTGGTTTAGGAATGTGGATTCCGGTGATTCCACAACGTGTTGATGTGGGGTAAATAAGCAATGCTATTTAGAGATGCGGGAGACCCCAATGCTACAGAATTAAACCTGATCATTTTAGTGAGTAAAAGTAGTTAACTAACTCAGGCTTAGTAGATATTTCAGCTTCGCATAGTTTGAAATGCTGACCTCCAAGCAAAAATGACCAGATTTAAGGCAAACGGTCTATCCCAATTAAAAATCATGGACGTATCAAGGACGTGACGGTCGATTATGTGCGCTTTATAGGCTGGTCGGCCTACTCTGCATTAACACTCATTCAACGCGCTTGTAACTACCCGCGGTCGAGTTCGGACGTGAAATTCATAGTGTGCCCAGGACGATTTGAAGGCGCAAAATTTTCAGTTGGGGAATGGCCGTAACATTTGAGACCGGCCATTCGTGGTTTACAGCCCGACGAATGTATGCTGCCGGTAGTGTACTGCACGTTTCGCGATCTGTTAAGGCCCCCTCACACGCGCAAATATGTCTGCAAACAATCTGAACTACGTTTTGTGAGACGGTCTCAAGGCCCCTCACACGATGCAAACAACGCACTTCCAACTTGACGAAGACTGGCACACGCTTCAGTATGCCAGTAGCAGTCACGTACAGAGTACGAGCAAGAATGGCGGCTCCAGACAGCGAGTTGCTACAGCTGATGGGCTTAGCTATTTTCGCAATGAAAAAGAAACAAAGAGCCGCGAAAACTCGCTCAAAATGGGCTAAGGGATGGTTCATTAACAGGAGTGAACATTCAAATGTGAAATTGCTGAATGAACTCCACAGCATTGAACCAGGAGATTGGCATAATTATATGCGTATGAACTACGAAACATTCTGTGAGCTATTGCATCTAGTATCTCCATTAATATACAAAGAAGATGCAGTTATGAGACAATCTATTCCTGCATATGAGCGTCTGCCGGTGACTCTGCGATTTCTTGCTACTGGACGATCTTTTGAAGATCTCATGTTCTCTGTTGCCATAGCGTCAAATACCATGGGAAAAATCATACCTGAGACCTGCCGAGCGATTTGGACTGTGCTACGTCATCAATATATGAAGGGTAGTAAAACTGTAATTTGCTCTCCAAGATTTATTAGAAAAAACGATGAAATTAAATGTGAAAAGGCATGCATTGTATTTAAAACACGATTTAAAGAAAACCGATAGAGTCGAAACATTTATAGTTCCTTTATGAACATAATGCAATATCAGATAGATAATTACCAGTGATTGTATATAAACCATGATATAAAGAAAACCGACAGAGTTGAAACATTTATAGTTCCGTTATGAACATAATGTAATATCAGATAGATAATTACCAGTGATTGTATATAAACCATGATATAAAGAAAACCGACAGAGTTGAAACATTTAGAGTTCCTTTATGAACATAATGTAATATCAGATACATAATTAGCCTCATAACTGCTATCCATTTATGACTGACAATAGAAATTATTCATACAATGCATGTCTATCCATAATACAAATTTATTGCAAAGTAAAGCTCAAAGGCCCGATTACTATTTGCGAATTTCTATCTAGTTCATTCATTTGAGCTAGAAACAAGACATCATTGATTAATTTCTCTGCAATTGGTTGCATAGAGGACGGTACCCGACGTAGTTTATTAGCGAAAGTTTTTGCAACTAAATCCCACTCGTCCTCAACCCTTGAGGATGTGATGCGTTCCGTGATTGCTGCCAGCACCTTATCAGACTGTGAGAGTTCTTCCTTTTTAGCTCTTTTCCTTTTTGGAGCAGCAGCCACAGATGCAAAAGAAGTTGAGGATGCATCATTAGCTCTGACTTCTTCAAGTCCCTCTTCAGTGTCGCTTGGCTCATGTTCATCTTCATTTATTGTCTGAGGAGAAATAATGAATGCATGAATATTAAAATGTGGTTATTGAAATTAAAGAAATAAGTTTTATTTTATAATATAAGTGAAATTAATAAACGTTAGGTTAATATTTACATGTATAAACGCCATAATGGGCTGTATAGATGGCAACTCACGCCGGCGCCATAATTTTACCCTGGTCGCCTTGACCATAACCGACTGCATTTAAATTTAATCACTTCTTTCTCTGTATTAGGGAAACATGTCCTGAAATTTTTGTGTATATCCATTCAGTCGTTCTTAAATTATTTTGCACACAAACAAACGAAAGCGCATAAACGCTGTCTTCAGCGTGGATAATAATTGATAAAGACGAATTTATGATGAAACTCCCCAAATTCATAAAAAATAGACTGTTGCAATGTTTATACAGAAATTAGTATTACTAGAATTTGTTTAAAAGTGTAAAATTAAGAATGAAATTTTGTTTCCAGTTCCCTGCTGATGCCACTGAATGGAAGGCGATTGCCGATGAATATGAAGAAATGTGGAATTTTAATCATTGCGTTGGCGCTGTGGACGGAAAACACGTCAGCATTGTTCCTCCACCGAATACAGGCAGCTATTATTTCACCTATAAAGGTTTTCATAGCCTAGTATTGATGGCAATAGTTAATGCAAAGTATGAATTTATACTCTGTGATTTCGGCACCAATGGTAGAGTTTCGGATGGAGGAGTAATAGACAACACATTGTTCTATGAGATATTAAAACAGAAGAGGTTGAACATTCCCCCGGAAGAACCTGTGACCAATACAAATACGGTATTGCCGTATGTTTTTGTTGGTGACGAAGCCTTTGCGCTCCGTGAAGACTTTTTGAAACCATTCAGTGCCCGAGAATTAAACAAAGGCTCAAAAATTTTCAAATATCGATTATCTCGAGCACGGAGAGTTGTTGAGAATGTTTTTGGAATTATTTCACAACGTTTTCGACTCTTTATATCCCCTTTAAATTCAAAAATAGAAAACATTCACGCAGTGGTTATGGCATGTTGTATGCTCCACAACTTTTTAAGGAAGAAAAGATGAGATGTATATACTCAAAGCGGCGTTGAAAGCAACCAAGCGAACAATACTTTGATCGACATCCAAAGAACTCATAACGTCAGGGTTGCTAACAACGCTAAAGCAGTGCGCAATGCTTTTTCAAATTACTTCAATAATGAAAGCGCACTCCCATGGCAAAACGATATGGTTCAATAATACAGAGAAAACAGTTGAACAATTTCGTTCTCAGATATCACAGGAAATCAATGACTCTACACTGTGTACAACAGATTAAAAGCACGGTATTGTGTAAATCTACATAGTATAAGTATTGGCATTTTATTAGTTTCTATACTTCCAAATGCAATTACTCAAAGAATAACATAGAAGCAGAATGAAATTTTATAGGGAAAGTTCTGTATTAATTTCCTTTTATAATTTATGAAGGATATTGCAGAACATTTTTACCTGGCGATAACGTGGGTTTATCAAAAGTTCATAAGCGAAGAATAAAAACCTAAGCATTTTTGGGACGTTTCGGGATAAATCCCATCATCAGCTGAAAACGACATGAAATACATGTGATCAGTTACAGGCACTTACGGTTATAATCTCATGCGCTCTAAGTGCCTGTAACTGATCACATTTATTTCATGTCGTGTGTCTTTTTTCCAGTTGATGGTGGGATTTATTCCAAAAACGTCCCAAAAATGTTCAGAATTTTATTCTTCGCTTTTAAACTTTGAATGCACTTTAATGTACCGTATTTACACTGTGGTCGTACGCTAACTATAGTTTAATTAATCATAATTCATTGTTGCCTTTAGAATTTCACTAGAAGTTCATTTGATAGTATCTAGTTCTGTGACACACCTTAGGATACCTATACATAAAGTTAGATTCAAATATACGTGAAAATAAAATTTTTCATTAGCAACTTCCAGTTTGTTCATAAAAACTATTTTATAATTTGCTGTTTTATTAATCCTTGACAAAAATAATTTCACTGCTTCAGTTTATTTTTAGTATCTTTCGGTATATGTTTATTAAGTTTGAATAAATAAAATTGATAGCGAAATATATAAGCATATAACTCACCACTTCATGAGAAAATGCAAACTCGTCCAGATTTGACACTGAGGTGCTTGGCGTTTCTTGATCTTTGGTGAACATTAATAATTCATAATACCACAAATTAGGTGAGTAGATCTCCTCTGTGCCACACCCTGACTTACGAGATTTTTCTGCTTTATTAAACTCCCGCCTAAATGCCGTTCTCATAATATTCAATTTTTTTATATATATTTCTTTCATAGAGTCTGGGTGTTTTTCTTGTAGTTTCTTCAAAAGTACTTCATACTCTGCGGCTTTCTTATGTTTATCACAGTATTCTTTTGATTTTACTTTCCAAAGAGATGTTAATTCTTTGTAAAGCGTCAAAAATTCAGTCCAAAAGAGTTTGTCTTCCATAGCGCTACAGCTGAGAATGCGAGAAGAGAGGGAGAGAGGCAAAATGCATGCTACACAACCCACGAACGCTGGCTTAGCACTGACGTCACGGTATTACGGTAAGGCACAGAACAGTTACATAAGAAGTTCAAAACTACGGTGGACCGCAAGCCCGGTCTACACAAACGTACTCACGCACGCCAACCAATCAGCTTCTAGCAGCCATGACTGGCAGCTGACGTCATTGGTGCCAAGGCTTTCAATTGGCTGCGTCTCCAGGCTTTACTATGATACTCGTTCGGATTGGAACTGAAGTTTTTATTCAAAAGTTATGAAACGTTTCTTGACGTAATAAGGATAGTGAAAGCCAAGGCAGCACATTTCGATTATATTGATAAAACTTTTTTATATTGTCCTTCACTATACATAAACGTGAATGTGCATTCATTAACATATATACAATATATATTCAAAAAATAAGGTGCATTTAAATTAGACTCAGGTTCTAAATGTGATAAAACGTCGGTGCCGTATATTAAGTTTTTCGGAAAGAGTTCATCACTATTTTAAACCTTGAAACCATTAAACACCAGATTCTAATATTAGTCGAAAAAATACGATAATGAATAAATTAAGATGTTAGAGTGATAAAAAAACGTGCTATAAATAATTAGCCCAATTTTCCATTGAGCATTTTTTAAGCGTACGCAAGGAGCCATTCCCGCTGCAATTTTCGATGCACCTCTGTCACAGGCTCACAGCCGACTAACGACTTCAGATTCAAACAAGAGTCACGTAAAAATTTATCGGCTCCGTCATTGGCCAATTGGCACCTACGTCATTGTCGACAGGGCTGAAACCATAGACTAAAGGTGGTGCCGTCACTTCTACGGGGACAGCCACGCACATTCGCTAATTCGATTAGCCAATAGGAGGCTTCATTTCAATCAAGCCAGATGACGTCACCTACACACCATGACGTCAGCGGCGGCGGCAGCGTACTACTACTACGTAGCGTACTCTGCCCTGCCAGACGTACGATCAACAATATGGCCGACTGCCGGCGTGCCTCCGCAGAAAACGGATTTGGATTTTTGAAAAATTGAATTCCGTCCTGATACTCACAAATCTACCAGAAATAAAAGGTTATCGATCTTCAATGTTACCATTCCGGCAGCTTCATAAATAGACAGCTCTATCCAAACTGTAGGAAAATTTACTTTATTCAATCATACAAAACGTTTTAATACTTTTTCCATGCAGATGAAGCTAACTATTGCGCGCTGTGTTTAATCGTAAAAAAGGATAATATAAGATTCAGTTTCAGATATTCATTTGAAATAAAACCTGCGATATATTCTGCATGTAAGTTCTCGAACTGAATGAGCAGGAGTATCGATTTACAGTTGTATATCCTTTTTCAGCATCTAAACTTCTAAGCTAAAAAAAAACTTCCGATAAGAAGGCACCATTTAGTTTTGGAGTTAAGGGAAATAGAAACAGTGAGTTAAGAAAGAAGTTTATGAAAAGAGACAGAAGTAGACGAAGAAAGTAATAGGTGCTGAAAAACAGGACAGCTGTGAACCAAAAAAATATGTTCCTCAACACAAGAAAGATTAGATTATAAGTTAGTTTAAGCCTCCCTAACCGCTACAAAAAAGAGCGTATCGAAGAGAGGAAAGAGGAAGGCACCATTTAGTATGGAGATAAGAGAATGAGGAATCTATGCAGAAGGGGCATAGAAACAGTAAAGATGAGAAAGAAGTTCACGAAACAAGATAAAATTTGAAGAAGAAAGTCAGAGGTGCTGAAAAACAGGACAGTAGTGAACCGAAAAAAGGTGGTCCTTAACATAAAAAAAAACATTTTATTTCAAAAAAAGAAGGCCTACCTAACTCTCAGCTCGGGCCCTCACATTTTTCCCCTGGGAGCGCTAATTCCCATAGATACAATATCTGTATCCCCCTGAGGGGCAACACAAGAAAGAAATTTCATTTAAACGTAAAGAAAGCCTACCCAACTCTCAGCTCGGGCCCTCATATTTTCCCCGAGGAAGTGCTGATTCCCATGGATGCAATAGTTGTGTCCCTCTGAGGGGGAAGAGTGAATAAAAATCCGTTGCTTTTGTTCATTCCAATCTGTGTTTCCCTTAAAGGGCTACCGCATTCAATATCACTCACGAGTTACGCCACAATATTTTCATGTTGAAAAATTATGAATAGTTCAATTGCTAATTAAAAACAAATAATGACAGCAGTGAATCGAAAGATGATCTGCAACGGAATCAAAAACGTTTTCTATTCTCAATAAATTGATGGCTTACGTTAGTCGTGGGACTTTGAATCTCCTTCCATAAAACACCCAGTTTTCATAATGAAAACTGACTAGTTCTACAGATTAGGTTACGACATAGATTCAGCCTTCCTTGCTGTTCAAAGCGAGCACAGCTGAAGGACTCGACATATTCTCTCGTAGAACAACAAGTTTTTATTAAAAATACTGGCTAGTTCTATAAATTAGGTTGCGACATAGATTCAGTCTTCCTTACCACAACAAAGCTGCTCAAAGTGACACAGTCGGGGGACTTTACATATTCTCACATAGAACATCAAGTTTTTATTATAAAAACTGACTAGTTCTATAGATTGAATTCCGACTTGGGTTTAGCCTCCATTCCCTTACTACAATGCAACCGTTCAAAGAGAGGAAGGAAACGCCAAGCACCGGAGTTGAAAGGAACTGCATAATTAATACAAAGGGTGTTTCCACACAAGAGAACCTCAGTATAGGAACAATAAATTGAGGAGTAAGGTTATGAAACAAAATTAAACCTGAAGAAGAAAGTCATAGGTGATGAAAAACATGACACCAATGAACCAAAAAAATTTGGTCTTAACCTAAGGAAACGAAGCATTTTAATTCGAACAAAACGAAGGCCTACTAAACTCTCAGCTCTGCACTTTACATCACTTGTTCTATAAGGATAGGAACAAAATATGAGCCAACAACTCGTCCCTGAATAAATATTCCTATTACTTAAAAATATATTTCGTTTCTATTATCTCGATGTTACGTAAACTTTTGACGACAATGAATTAAATAAACTATTTTTTTCATCAAAAACAATAATTGGTACACCACCGACCACTCAAGTCACGTTTAACATTTTAAGGCTAATAAATTCCGAAATGTACACCCAAGACAACATAAAACTGAGCATTTAAATCTAGGTAAGGAGTTGTCGTACACAATGACTTGCTTAACATCACAGAGCTCAAATGGCAGCCCTCCTAATGCATAAGCGCTATCTTCAAACATCAGGACTAGTGCTCTGCATACCAGTAAGTTATTATTGTTTTTATTATTATTATTACCATTATTATTATTATTATTATTATTATTATTATTATTATTATTATTATTATTATTATTATTATTATATATTAAATAAGAAAGTTTTAGCTTCCCATAACCACGACAAAAATTTTCTAAGAAAGGAAGGAGGAAGGCACCATTTAGTATGAAGTTGAGGGAAGGAGGAATTTATGCATACGGTGCACAAAAACAGTAAGCTAAGAAAGAAGTTCATGAAGGAAGAAAAAGTTGAAGAAGAAAGTAGTAGGTGCTGAAAAACAGGACAGCAGTGAACCGAAAAAAGATGGTCCGCAACAAAACAAAAACCTATTCTATTTCAACAAAAAGTAAGCCTACCTAACCTTTAGCTCAGGCCCTCACATAGTCAAGCTATTCTGAAAATGCATCCAATATACAGTACACAAGTTTTACAGTCTGCAGTCCAAACTAGCTTTCATGCTGAGCACTGCAGATTCTAAGCTTACAAGTGCTAATTTCAACATAAAGGAGAGATAAAAATTTCAACAATGCCAGTGAAGTTTTTTCATTGTAAACATGGTAAAATTTGTCATCTCATCTTCCAGAATAATTTACACATAAAAATTTAGATACTATTAGAGATGATTGCACCCTACCACAAGATTTATGTTACCTTTTTGGAATGAAAAGCTTATAATGATATTAATTTTTTTTTAAATAAGCAGTATGTCATTGATCAGCATAGAATTTGTGCACATTATATTCTTATGTTTTATTTCCTTTATACTTCAAATTTCAGGCGAGTCAACAGCATTTTCCTATGGAACTAGCATATCGAATTTGAACTGGTCTACTGCATCTGGTTTCAAAGATTTGATAGAGAGATACAACTTCATCAAGGGAAAAAATCAGTTATGAGCAATCCTTTTTAAATTAAATTTAAATAATATTCAAAGTTCAATTTCTTACCTTCCAGGTCCAAAGTCCTGTGATCATAAAACCACAGCACAACACCAGTTTTCAACACCAATTAGTGCATCTTCAATGCCGATAGGATTTTTCGGTAGTCGGTGTTTTTGAAATGGCGGCTGCAAACATGAATTCGACATTAAAATAATTTAACTGGACAATTCCACTCGGCGCAATCAATTCTTTAAAATTAAAACCAGGGCATTGAAATATCTAGGGTAAATTTTTAGAATTATTCTAACCCCAAATAACAGAAAACTTTTTAATTTAACTTGAGGCGGCGACATTGCACTTCACTCGACTCGTCAACACTTCGTTTGAACGGCTCGGCTACATTCAAGATTGTCGTACCAGTAACGCTGACAGTGATGCCAGATTTCGGGTTAGCAGTGTTGCCAGATGCAATCTGAGCGTTGCTATTGGTGCGACGTCATGACGTCACCTGCACACCACTCGATTTTATAAAAGACTGGTTTGCAGCTACCTTGTTTCGTCTACCATGTTCTCTAGTTTGAATCTGAAGTCGTTAGTCGGCTGTGAGCCTTTGACAGAGGTGTAACGAAGATTGCTGCAGAAATGGCTCCTTACGTACGCTTAAAAAAATGCGTAGTGGAAAAGTGTGCTACCTATTTTTAGCAGTTTTTTTATCACTCAAACATCTTAATTTCTTCATTATCGTATTGTTTCGACTAATATTATTATCTGGTATTTAATGGTTTAAAATGTTGACGAACTCTTTCCGAAAAACTTAATATACGGCACCGACGTTTTATCACATATAGAACCTGAGGCTAATTTAAATGCGCCTTAGTTTATAAATATAAATTGTAAATATGTTCATGAATGTACATTCACGTTTATGTATAGTGAAGGACAATATAAAAAAGTGTTACCAATATAATCGAAATGTACTACTTTGGCTTTCACTATCCTTATTACACCAAGAAACGTTTCTTAACTTTTGAATAAAAACTTGAGTTCCAATCCTAACGAGTATCATAGTAAAGCCTGGATACGCAGCCAATTGAAAGCCTTGTCAACAATGACGTCAGCTGCGAGTCATGGCTGCTAGAAGCTGGTTGGTTGGCGTGCGTGAGTACGTTTGTCTAGAGTGGACTTGCGGTCCACCATAGTTTTGCAGTTCTTCTTATGTAAGTGTTCTGTGATAGGGCCTTAACAGACAATGAGCGCGCAGACCTGGCGGCGAGGGAAGCAGCAAGAAGACCGGCTGAATTTGTTCTGATTCCTTACAGCGACTGGTTCCCGGTGATTAGGAGAAGGACGTACGAAATATGGAATATGGAGTGGCAACAAGAACGAGGAGACATGAGATCTATAAAAACCAGCCCTGGAAGATGGAAGAAGAGTGACAGCAAATTGACCCGACAGGAAGAGGTTGTCATCGACAGGCTACGACTGAAGCATACCGCACAAACGCATAGTTATCTCTATGACCCGGAGGCTCTTGGACAACGACCTATCTGCGGATGGTGTGGAGTAGAGATTCTTACTGTCAAACATATCATCGAGAAATGTACCGCGCTGCAGCAGACAAGAGAGCGAGTTTTCTGATCGAGAGTCAGAGGAAACGGTGATGCAAATAACCTATTATGTGACGGAGGACCAATCGGTAAAGTGCTGGAGTTCGTGAAGGAAATAAACGTCTTCGAGAATTTGTAAAGATGAATGTGACCAAAAGCGACGAGTCCAGATGGAACGGATGTCAACCTGGAGTTGGACTGAAAAGCCGATGCTCTTTGCAATATGGCCGGGCGCGCTACGTTGTTACCTCGGGGGTTTCAGCGTGGGTAAGGCGTCCGGCCATAAATGGGTGGGCAGCTGAAACCCCCAAGGGGTCTGGCTGCCCGAAATGTCCGAATGTGTCCTGGTGTGGTGAATTCCAAGAAGGAACATTTGTGACGCTTTTGATAATAATGGTGGTGTACGGGTTGAACTAAATTTCATGGTGGCTTGGGCCATACTCTGAATTGAAAATTTTGTGTGTGTGGCAGCAATGTAACTATAAATTAGTTTTCTTTGTCGAACGTATGTCAAGATTGACGTTGAAATTTTGAAACTTACCATGCAGTGTTGGTCTTGGTAGCTGAACTACAAGCAAACCTGTCTTGTATGGGGCTACAATACTGAAATACCCTGAACTCGCCCACGTATTGTGATGTTTACCTTCTCATGTATATTGTCATGTAAAGCAAACCAACCTAAAATAGAAGGGCCCAAACGAATCCCTGGATCATGACGCTCGCTGCTTTAACATCTACAAAACTTCTTAAATCCTAAAAATTCCAAATGCGCTATTAACTTTGGCAAAATCGCCAAAGCGACAGCTAAATAGTCTATGACCGAAGCTGTCGTTAAATGAGTTTATTATCATTATTATTGGTAAACAAATTTGCCAAAATCTTTAAGCACTAGAAGGAAGAGAAGTGATGAACTGCCAACACGGATTCCGTGATGTATAACTTGAAGGCGAAGACATCACCCTCAAGGGTCTCCCTCCTGACTCTCGAAGTACTACTACCTAGTTAAGAAGTCGTTGAGAAAGAGGGCTCGGGCTCCAGTGAGCCAAACCTTCAATGGTTACACTACCCAGGTGATCGCTGAGTCCCTGAATCATCTGCAACGACCACCCTTACGGACCGGTAGTCCAGGAGCTTCGCTCTTCCACCGCGTTAATTAAAGGTCGGACTTCACTGCAAGTAACGGCTGTGCACATTAGAGAAGGAGCCGGAATATAAAAGGCAGATGATGAGGTTGTGGAGAATGCGTATTTGTCAATATTAACAAGCTTTACATAACATCCTAAAATAAATGTATTCTTATTATGCGTCGGAAGATTTTCCGATGTGCGGAAAGATGCTACAAGGGAAACAGATTTTGCACACTGGCGGGGGCGGGAGAACATTTGGTACAGAATGTGACGCCTCGTTCACTAAATTTTTACATAAATTCTAGCCCTGAATCCAAAAAACAAGGTAACAAGATTACAAGGTAACAAAGTTTACAAACACACTATGTTGTTTACACCATTACACAAGGTTTTCATCTGCTACAAATTTGATTTCATTTCTCGACCGAACAGCCGCTTCTCGAGGCGTTCGTTGTTCTGACGAACGTTCGTTAACAAACGATGCACCCTGCGAGGGTATACGTGACGCTTCCGAGGGAGCTTCAAAGAGATGCAAAAATATTAGACCTTCAAGATGTCTACTAACAATCTATCCATTCGAATTACTAAAACTCGGACACGACCTTCCCTATGTCATTGCATTCCCCTTCCTTTACAATCGCGAGAAGAACATTGAACGGCTTAGCTATAGCACACTTGAGGCTTAGCAAGTACCTGGAGGGATATCAAAATGCCTATGTCGCTTGAATCTGTCCCTCCGGTCAATCGACTGCTGTAGCTAAGTCGAGACAAACTCTGTATGATACAGAGTCGCTACGCCAAGGCGCACACGTCTTAATTTATCGTAGTCCTCCCACAAAAATCTGACGCCAGCTTGAAATTTAGGTCTCTTAATTTTATAATATCTGACTCCAATTGTGGCGAAATGCTAAAACAAGGAACTTGGTAAGCTTTTATTATCAGTTCAGGAATTAAAGGAACCGGGATCTTTTCAGAAATATCTAATTTAACAAAAGAATCTAATTCATCTTTTAAGCGATCCATTTAAATAAAAATTGGAGAGCAAAAATTAAAACAGGAGAGCGATCTAGTTTACTAGGAGATTTCTCAAAAGCAATCAGGTGTTTATTAATCATCATTTCCGCTTCACTGATTAACTAGTGGAAATCATCAGGCGAGAGCAATCGATTGTCTACAGAAGCGGTTATAAGTCTGTTTGACCTGTTTGACCAGAGTCTCGACCGCACCTCCGAGCTTTGAAGCGCCGGCCGGGTAGGAATGAAATGCAAGCGAGGTTATACCGTGCTACTTCAGTAAGTTAACAGACATGTCATCCTTCAAATACTCTACCGTCTTTTCCAATCCAGACACTATGGGAGTGTCATTATCATTCAATACATGGGACGGCGGTCCGTATTCAAAAACATGAAGCTGCAGAGCTCGCAAATAAAAACACTAACATTTTATCAATCTGCTTGCACACAAACAGGTTTACGGCTCTTAACCAGACGCAAGATATTACCAATACATCAATTCTCACCCTATTTCCGTGTTCCGTTATGATAAAAGGTCTACAATGGCAATCGCAACATTCCTGAAAGAAATTGCGTCGGGATTTACTCTTAAATCGTGGTAAGCATTTGCAACACCTTAATTGACCGCTGATTAAGTATACGACACACTGCACATTAAAAAAAGTTTGTTGATAATCACAGAGGCATTGGTTATCCATAATTCTCGGTAAGGGAACGCAAGCATCCAATATATACCAGCATGACCAGCCTCAACGTGTGCATCACGAATTATGCTTTTCGCAACAGGAAAGTCCTTGGACTTTCTCGGCGTCGTCGGCCTTCAACCATCTTAACATACTTTGCACTTCAACTAAGCCGTCCTCATCCGTGAACCAGTTCGACTGCAGAACTTATGGGTCGGTAAAGAGACATGCAGAAAAAGACTTCACTACACCGGGGAAGGCGTCAAACTGTGCGCATCTGAACGAGTAACTTCAGCAATGTCCGTACAGGTTAGCGATTCGCGTTCATTCAGCGCGAGAGGGACATCCGAGGCTAGTTTACTTCTCAAATTTCTGATAAAACCGGAGATAATCATTTAGTACTCTTAGAGCTTTGGCAAACTATGAGGATCTACTCAATGGAATTACACCTTCTCTATCTTGAACCTGTTCTACGACTCCGGCGAGACACATTGAAGAAGCAGTAGCTGCAGCTGGACAAAATCGCGGTACAATCATTACGGTATGCTCAGAAATAAATCGGCAGGGTGCAGGACCACGTAAAAAGTTGTACATCTCAATAATTTAGCTGATACTCACCTAGTTACAACATCGGCAGGGTTTCTATCCCCAGAAACGTGATCAAAAGTAACGGCATGTCTCCTATACATATGGGCAATTTTATAAAGTTTATTATTCACAAACACATATTCTAGTTCAACTTTTCCTAAGGGAAATTCCTTCATTCTTATCCATCCAATAACAATCTATGAATCGGTAAAAGCTGAGCTTTCGTTACATCAATAGGACAAACAGCTGACTGAAAACTGATATATTTCCATGACAGTCTTAATTCCCATAACCAACGCAGCCAGCTCCAAAGCCTGGATCAATTTAGACCAAGTCTTTAGCCACGGCAGAATTTCGGGCAATAAAAAAGGACGAAGTTTCCGCACCCTCAACATTAAGATGAACTGCACATCTTATCAAATCCCTACTTGCATCGCAGTAGACAGCCAATTCATACTTGTCCCCTCGAGCACCTATGCTACGAGGAATGACACTCTCTGAGCCGTTCACCTGCTTGGCAATAATGCGTCATTCCTTTATCATTACTGGATTTGAAGGATAATCGGAATGTTATACAAGACTTACCTGTAAGGGAAGTTGAAGGATGACAGAGATTATCCGATGGGTATCCCTCTTTCTTCGTGTTAGCCTGTGATTGGTCTAAGGAGATGACGTCATCCATTGTAGTGTGTGCCGCGTCTATTAGCGTCAGTTTTCAAAGCCAGAGATCATACCTTTTGCCGTTCGAACAGAAGACCCAATCCCGGGCGGGCTAACCCGGGTGGGATCTAAACGCAGAAAGAGGGATACCCATCGGATAATCTCTGTCATCCTTCAACTTCCCTTACAGGTAAGTCTTTGATAACATTCCGATTATCCTTACGGGTATCCCTCTTTCTTCGTGTTAGCCTGTGATTGGTCCAAGGAGATTTCAAAGCAACGGCAATGGGGATGATCAAAACCAGCTATAGAACACAATATGTATTCATTAACCAGTAACCACAACCATTGTATAACGCTTCAACAGTATAAAGTTATATTATGAAACATCAGACAAAACAATCTTATCATAGAATTTCTCAAAAGTTTTGCAGTTAGAACAGCCAGCAGATGTTAATATCTCATCTAAAGGTACATTGTTTAGTTTTGCTGCAGAAACTGCAGCAGCACGAGTACTATGAGATTTGAACAATGCCGTGTCAATGCCTGCCTCAAACAATACTTTGTGTACCCAACGAGCTAGCGTATCCTTTGAAACAGGTTTATGCGGCTTGTTGAAGCTTATAAATAATTGCTTATTGGAGCCTCTAATTAATTGAGTCATTTGCAAATAATGTTTCAAAGTAGTTAAAGCGCAAATCGCAGGTTCATCAAAAGTTTTCAAAAGCAGAGAATGATTATATAGACGGGGGCTGGAATGTTTTAACAAGGTTTTAATAAGAATTACTGCCGAATTGTTGCCAAAAGAAATATTTTCTATAGATATTGCATGCAAGGTTTGTAACCTTTGCTTTGTAGTTAGCGCTAAAAGCATTATCAATAAAAATGACAAGATACTCATAGGGAGATCAGCATTGGGGTAAAAATTAGTTAAGTAATTTAGTACTACGTTTACGTCCCAAATAAACTTATAGCGAGCTGTAGGCGGTCTTAGTTCAAACACTCCTTTAACAAAACGCTTTATCAATGCTGAGTTACCCACACTAACGCCAAACTGACTGATCAAAAAAGTAGACAGGGCACTTTGGGCTGTATTTATGGCGCTATATCCTTTCCCTTGCCTAAATAACATAGTTAAGAAGTCAATCACGAGAGCTTCATTGTATTGCAAGGGATCAGCCGATCGAAGCATACAGAAAGTATTTCACTGTTTAAAACAGCTTTCGTACTGTTTGATCGTAGATGCTCTCCAGGACTTGGACAAAATATGGAGAGAGTCCCCCGATAAGCCTTTGCCTCTGTAGAGACTCCTGATACTAGACAGGCAAGTAGTTGGAGATCTCTGTGAAGTTTGTGAAGTGGAGCATTTGGAAAGGGAAGATGAAGCACATTTTTGGGGATCATTAAGGGTGTTGCAATTAGGAGCTCCATCAGTTTTGGAAACCAAGGTTGGGTTTGCCAAAGCGGGACCACCAGCACCCCCTGAGCTTTCTCCGTTGATATTTTGTTTGTACATTTCAGAACCAAGCTGAAAGGGGGAAAGGCATAAAAACAGTTAAACCCTGACCACTCTCTACTAAAAGCATCAACGAACAAAGCTAAGGGGTCAGGCTTCCACGAGGCATAAACGGATTCTTTGTGGTTCAAACGAGAAGCAAAAAGGTCAATATCAAAGGGGCCAAAACCTTCGATAATATTAGAATAAATTGTTGAATCGAGTGTCCATTCAGTTTTATGGTCGAAAATTCTGCTTGCCTTATCCGCAAGTACATTTTCAGAACCAGGTAGATGTTCTGCAGAGAGGTGCACATGACGTTCAATAGCCCAGAGCCAAATTTCTTTTGTCAATTCGTGACAAGGAAGGGATTTTACTCCTCCTAAATTCTCGATATAAGCCACCGTGGTTATATTGTCCGATCTTATTCTTACATGGATGTTAGAAAAGTCCGAGAAAAAACATTGTAATCCAAAGAGAACAGCTTTTAGTTCTAGCTGATTTATATGCATCAAAGATTCACTGGGTAACCAGTGCCCTCCGGTACTTTCACCACCAAGAACCGCACCCCAGCCTAAATGGCTGGCATCACAAGCAAGAACGTGAGAGACTGAAGGTCTACTGATCGGTTTAACGTTAGTAAATATATTAGATAACCACCACATAAGTTCACCTCTAGCATTCTCACTAAATTTCATCGAGCTATCATAATTACCTGCTGAGGATTTCAAGGCCTGGATTTTATCATGTTCGAGGTATCTGTAAAAAAAGGCACCGTACTTCACCCCCGGCAGGCTAGCAACTAATGTACCTATAACTTTAGATACAAAGCGTATACTAAAGAGGCTGCCCTTTAAAAGCGATTGGCAATATTGAAAAATTTTTACCTCTTGTCTATGGGAAGACTGATAGTCATATTGACAGAATCAAGGTTGGAGCCTAAGAAGCTGATGGCTTGCGATGGTTCAAATACGGACTTTTCGGCATTAATAAGGAAACCAACCTTTTCCAATATACTAACTGTAGCTGCAACATTGTCATTACACTTAGATTTAGACGTCCCCATGAGCCAGATATCATCAAGATAATACACTGATAAGAAACCTTGGCTGCGCAAAGAGGAAAACACTGGTTTCATGAGCTTAGTGAACAATCGTGGGGCAGAAGATAAGCCGTTAGGCAGAGAAGTAAATTGATATAACTGCCCATTCCATATAAATCGCAGAAATTTCCTATAACACGTATGAATATTAATAGAGAAATATGCATCCTTTAAATCAATTGAAGACATGAAAGAATCTCTCTCTATTAAATCCAATACATTATATAAATTCTCCATTTTAAAATGTTGATAGGTGACATCCGCATTAAGAGGTATCAAGTTAAGGATTATGCGTATACCCCCCGTTTTCTTTGGGGTAGGAAAAATTTGGCTAACAAATTCCCCGTAAGAATGGGAGGTTTTTTCCACGATACCGAGTCTCAGAAATTTCTCTATCTCAACATCAATTTTGAGCTTATCGTCTAAGGAACACTTTATTGGATAACAAGGTGCCGTTTGCTCTATTTGACAATTAAAATCTATTTTTGCACCACGCACGACTTGTAAAATAGTTTCATCAGACGTTAACGTTTTCCAAAAGGTGAGAAAAAGTTTTAATCTGCCACCAACCTGAGTAACGTTTGCCTGGTTATCAACAGCACAAGTAAGCCCCTCTATTTTCTGAAGGGGCTCTGGTGGTTTAACGGCCTTTCTGGTTTATTGGTGGGAAACGGAGAGAAACGTTTATTGTAGGTACCTCTAGTAGTGCCATTTTTCCGGGAAAAACCACCTCTACGATTATTAAAGCCTCTTCTGAAGGCCGAACCTCTTGATGGTTCACCTTTCCGCTTGATAGTGGTGGAAAGTTTGTTGAATTCTGACACTTCTTTATTAGTGCTGTTAAGATTATCACCAAAGATAAATTCACTGGAGAAGTCCACCGAGTCTCTACATAAACCATGCATATGTCTCGGGAGATCACGGCGTATATTTTCTCGACGCGCTTTTATCATTCCGACATTAGCAGAACCTAAAAAAATTAGGGAATCTTTGAGAGCGTCAATGATAGATTTTGCATCTAAGCATGACAAATCCTCCTTTGATTCGTTGATGGCTTCCATTACCTTGAGGATAGGTACAGCACTATTTAGCACATTCTTTTGAAGACCTTGAAAGGCAAATTCTTTAGCACGGGTAGAAGGCGACAAATTTTCCCAAATAGGTTTATTGACTTAAGGCGTTTTCAAGTAATTCACATTTTTTGGTCTCGCGTGTGAACTCAGCTTCTCTTTCAGCAAACTATCGCTAATTTTGAAATGCAAAAGCTTGTTAGCCAACCCAGCTAGGCTAGGAATTAACTCAGGACCCACTGCATCATCAGTCCGAATATCCTAGTCTAAATTCTCAAATAAATCTGGGTCTTCATCATTCCCACTGTAGGTAGAGGAACAATCATCGCAACCATCAGGGGCTGCTACAGTGGCCATTTTTGAGGTGGTCGCAGCCATCAAATCTTTCAAATCCCGAAAACTATTAGCCATGATTTCAGCTAAACGTTCAAAGGAATCCGAGTTGTCCTTCTTGGAGGAGTCCTTTCTGGTAGGTTTACCAGGGTCTTTGTGACTCGACTTCGAACTTTCCTTAGCAGAGCAGGAATTCAAGGCATTGGTCTTAGTTCTCTCAGCTGCACTTTTATCTGACGTACTAGTACGAGGAGGATCAACTTTAGGTTCTTGGTAAGGCAAGATGCCGTAGAAGCATTATGCGAGTCCAGATCCTCCATAAGAGCCGAAAAAACATCTGACATAATAGTCTTAATCAAGGTCTGAAAAATAAATCAAACGGCAAGGAGTTCTTCTTACTATTAGTATAGTTAGCTAGTCATCAAACAGGGAGTCGAAGGTCTGTATCGCAATTCATATAAACAGGGTGCCAAAGCTCTGTATTGCATTCATATAAACAGGGTGCCGAAGCTCTGTTTGCATTCATATAAACAGGGTGCCGAAGCTCTGTATAGCATTCATATAAACAGGGTGCCGAAGCTCTGTATTGCATTCATATAAACAGGGTGCCGAAGCTCTGTATTGCATTCATATAAACAGGGTGCCGAAGCTCTGTATTGCCATACATACAAACAGGGTGCCGAAGCTCTGTATTGCATTCACATGAACAGGGTGCCGAAGTTTTGCATCGCCATTAATATAAAAAGTTAGCGAATCACTTATAATTAATTAAATAGCAAGCATTCTTAACTTCGTAGAAGCACCTAGACAACCAAACGCCCGACTTCGCGAGCGCACACTTAGGTACACACACTACTGGATCACATCGTAAACTGACGCTAATAGACGCGGCACACACTACAATGGATGACGTCATCTCCTTAGACCAATCACAGGCTAACACGAAGAAAGAGGGATACCCGTAAGGATAATCCAAGCTTACAGCTGGGTCACACTGTAGGGCATGCAAGAAGAGTTAAGCTCGGTTATGCGGAGGCAAATTCATGCCAAAGTGGTTAAAATTAGACTCCAAGGTGCTAAGTAACTTGCGTTTGGTAGTATCATCCACCGACAAGCACGGTTTCGAGTCCCAAGAACGTCATTACTGGTATCCCAAATCAAACTCAAAAATTTAGTGCTACTTTCAGGAAACCCGCAAATTCCTTTGGAAGTTTGCTCAAAAGAATCGGAATTTGTAGCCTATTGCTGTAGAGCAGAATCATAATCCTTAAAAGCATCGATAGAAAGTGGCACCGCAAGGATATCGCAGGGTCCCTGAACCTCTGCAACGACCACCCTTACGGAACGGTCGAGGTTATCCGAACTGGGAGGGGTGGGGGATAGCGGAAGCGGGAGAGTCGAGGATATCCTGGGTATGACCCAATACGCTGTGAGGGTGTAAAATTTGGACTTTTGCGGGGTTGTATTAGGTTAGGTAGTTTTCATACCATATACAAAATTTTTCAAATAAAAGTTTAGGTGTGAGTTAAGCTCAATAGTTTTTCGAGCATAGCTCATTGAAATCGTGGAGTGAAAGGAGAATTCGTTAAGTTGACATTCACGTTTATTACGAAAAATTACAAATACTTAAACTCGGTTTCTGCCTCCTCCTTAACAAAAACTATCAGAAGATAACAAAAGAAACAAACAATATACATTCAGGGCACTGAAACAAATCAAATTAAATAGTAGAATAAGCACACATGGGGAGTGCTATCCACATTACTCCTAGGAGTGATTTGTTAAATGGAATGGACAACAGTCCTATACGGTCCCTAAGGTACATACAAATTAGGGGATCTTTCCACTCCGGATAAGGAACACGGTAAGAACGCGTCCTGAGGACCAACTTCGTAGAATGGCACATAGTGGCAATCGACATACCAAATAGATAAGGCCGTTTGCGTTAAATCCTTCTGCTGCCCAGGTCACTCCCGCGCCGAAGCTCCACGCTGGCCCACGCTGGCCTAAGGTTTAGCAGCAACGCATGATGATGATGGTTGCTTGTAATAAATACAGACAAGTCGGCGGATGTGTCATGCCGATAATATAGTTAGACGATAATGATGATGAAGATGATGACAAAAGAAATAAAGGTCCGTGATTACGTGCGCACCGATACACTGTGGTGACAGCAGGACGAGCCGAGAAACACGTACGGTGCGTTGCGACACATCAGGTGTACCAACAATAAGAGCTGCCCGCTCGCTATGATTTTTCTCATATGTCAACTTCGAAGGCGGACAATCACAAATATTGAAGTTCTATCAATTAAGGTACGTACATAATTTTGCGAGAGGGAAAGTTTTACAAGTATGATTTAAAGAAAATTGAATATACCATGTTACCGGACAAGGAGTTGGAAGCGTTGTGAAATAACGTAACTTGTTATGATTTTCTAACTTTTGAAATGAGTTGAGAAATTCTGCGCTCTGTCGCATTAACATGCAAATAACATGCATTAACATGGGAAAGTGCATTTATAACTTATTATGATGCACATATGCATGTCTTTCAATTCTTTTAAATATATTTTAAGTGAATTCCTTTAATTGATTATTTGATCATTCAGGCTCCGATGATCAATTAAACAAAATTGTGGTTTGGGGCCTGTTATGAGATGATTAGGGAACATGAGTACTGCTGCGTAGAAAATAAAGCCAAACGTTTGGGGGGGGGGACCGGGAAAGGCCCGAGCCGGCGATGGGGGATGGGGAGGGTGGAGCGGGAAAGGCCCGAGCCGGCGATGGGGGATGGGGAGGGTGGAGCGGGAAAGGCCCGAGCCGGCGACGGGGGATGGGGAGGGTGGAGCGGGAAAGGCCCGAGCCGGCGATGGGGGATGGGGAGGGTGGAGCGGGAAAGGCCAGAGCCGGCGATGGGAGATGGGGAGGGTGGAGCGGGAAAGGCCCGAGCCGGCGATGGGGGATGGGGTGGGGGGAACGGGGACGGTCCGAGCCGGTGATAGGGGGGGGGAGCGGGGACGGTCTGAGCCGGTGATATGGGGGGGGAGCGGGGACGGTCCGAGCCAGTGATGGGGGGGAGCGGGGACGGTCCGAGCCGGTGATAAGGGGGGAGCGGGGACGGTCCGAGCCGGTGATGAGGGGGGGGAGCGGGGATGGTCCGAGCCGGTGATGAGGGGGGGGGAGCGGGGACGATTCGAGCCGGTGATGAGGGGGGGGAGCGGGGACGGTCCGAGCCGGTGATGAGGGGGGGGGGAGCGAGGACGGTCCGAGCCGGTGATGAGGGGGGGGGAGCGGGGACGGTTCGAGCCGGTGATGAGGGGGGGGGAGCGGGGACGGTTCGAGCCGGTGATGAGGGGGGGGGAGCGGGGACGGTTCGAGCCGGTGATGAGGGGGTGGGAGCGGGGACGGTTCGAGCCGGTGATGAGGGGGGGGGAGCGGGGACGGTCCTAGCCGGTGATGAGGGGGGGGGGAGGAGCGGGGACGGTCCGAGCCGGTGATGGGGGGGAAGCGGGGACGGTCCGAGCCGGTGATGGGGGGGGGGCGGGGACGGTCCGAGCTGGTGATGGGGGGGGGGAGCGGGGACGGTCCGAGCCGGTGATGGGGGGGGGGAACGGGGACGGTCCGAGCCGGTGATGGGGGGGGGGAGCGGGGACGGTCCGAGCTGGTGATGGGGGGAGCGGAGACAGTCCGAGCCGGTGATGGGGGGGGGGAGCGGGGACGGTCCGAGCCGGTGATGGGGGGGGGAGCGGGGATGGTCCGAGCTGGTGATGGGGGGGGAGCGGGGACGGTCCGAGCCGGTGATGGGGGGGGGGAGCGGGGACGGTCGGGCCGGTGATGGGGGGGGGAGCGAGGACGGTCGGGCCGGTGATGCGGGGGGGGAGCGGCGACGGTCGAGCCGGTGATGGGGGGGGGAGCGGCGACGGTCGAGCCGGTGATGGGGGACGGTCCGAGCCGGTGATGAGGGGGGGGAGCGGGGACGGTCCGAGCCGGTGATGAGGGGGAGGGAGCGGGGACGGTCCGAGCCGGTGATGAGGGGGGGGAGCGGGGACGGTCCGAGCCGGTGATGAGGGGGGGGGAGCGGGGACGGTCCGAGCCGGTGATGAGGGGGGGGGGAGCAGGGACGGTCCGAGCCGGTGATGAGGGGGGGGGGAGCAGGGACGGTTCGAGCCGGTGATGAGGGGGGGGGGAGCGGGGACGGTTCGAGCCGGTGATGAGGGGGGGAGCGGGGACGGTTCGAGCCGGTGATGAGGGGGGGAGCGGGGACGGTCTGAGCCAGTGATGGGGGGGAGCGGGGACGGTCCGAGCTGGTGATGGGGGGGGAACGGGGACGGTCCGAGCCGGTGATGGGGGGGGGAGCGGGGACGGTCGTGCCGGTGATGGGGGGGGAGCGGGGACGGTCGAGCCGGTGATGGGGGGGGAGCGGCGACGGTCGAGCCGGTGATGGGGGGGGAGCGGCGACGGTCGAGCCGGTGATGGGGGGGGGAGCGGGGACGGTCGAGCCGGTGATGGGGGGGGGAGCGGTGATATCCGAGTTGGAAGCAACAGAAGCCAGAGGATTAAGAATGAGCTGCAGCGGTGGGAAGGAAAGGCTCGGCGATGGAGCTGGAAGGCAATCGAAATAATTCGTTGCTAGGTGATACAACATGTAGTTGGGTTGTTCAAATAAAATGATATCAATGAAAAGAATCTCAGTTAACAATACCCAATTACCCTAGCCGATTGATCGACCCCTAGCAAGGATGAATCCCAATTCTTCAGAAGCATGTGAAGGGAAGGTAAGGAAATTCCAAGACGAGAAAAGTTCAGTCAAATTAACCTTCGAAATAGGTGGAAGCGAAGGACATGGCGTGCTCTAAGTGCACATGCTATTTTCACACCGACACTTTCGATATTTCCAAATTTGGAAAATATATATCAAACAATATAAATTCAGTGACGTATGCATATCAAATGAGTTCTAATTTATCTTTTCAAAGCTCCTTGACCACACCAGAGGCGTCCCCATAAGTAAGGAGTAGGAACCATTTAGTGACGTCTACATTCCAGCGTAATCTATACACGAAGTGAGTTGTCGCTTATTTTCTGCGCATAGAACCAGGACAGGAGAATAATACGGTAGTTCCAACACCCTTGTCCAAATAAAGGAGTTCACAAATGGAATAATTATTTGACTACCTAGGATGGACATGTGCACGCTGAATCTATGCACAAGTGTGTTCCACACAGGATGTTAGACGCATAAAAATAGCATGTCAGTAAAGAAGTACGGAGGAGATAGTAATCGAAGGAATACGTGTTCGCCAAGACAATTATGGGAGTACACCGAAATGGAATACCCACAACAAAAAAAAAAATTTCAACGAATGTCAGACCTAGCTCATTTTGAGCTCGGCAACTCGCATTCCCCCCGGGCGGACTAGAATATTATTGTCTTTCTGGGAATTAGTGCTCTCAGTACTAGTTCCCATAAATACAATAATACTATTCATCTGCGGAGAGAGCGTGAGGAAAGGATTGCAGAGCAAAAAAGCGATGGGAAAGAAAACGTGACAAAACATCCATAGTGGATAAAATAATCAAAGTTGCCAAAGTCGGTATGTAAGAGAGAATTTAGTAGCCCACGGCATTCGGGACCGTCAACATGATTGTTACATTCATTACACATGAAGAAGTAATAAATCATTGCGATATATGGAAATATTCTCTAGTGTCAGCTACGGGCTCAATGAAAAGCGGCACTGTGCTAAAATTAGTGTAAAAGCTCAATCCGCCACTAAATTTAGAACTAAGCAAATTAGAACAACATTTTCTTTAAATGATTTCAAAATAACTATCCGATATTCAATGGTGTAATATTTGGTAACTAAAGAAAGAACATTAATATATCTAACCTTGTTAGCGTTAACACTGGATTAAACTTTGACTAGGGGCCGGAAGTGTATTCACTTCGGTTGTTTTCGGACCCCCCGGGATCAGGATTCGTAAGATCCGTCAAGTTGCGGGGTGTAGGGTTCGCATTAAACCGTTGCAATGCTTCTCGGTACTCCACTCCCTGTAAATTTTCCAGTCCTTCAACTCTTCGTTGCCCAGGGTCGTTGGCCTGCAATTGTGGAACAAGACCTTTGAATATTGTTTGGATTAATTGACCGCTTCGCATGTAGGATTAGTCCAGATTTTCCCCGGTGGAGCTTTTTTTTGGTTGGCCAGCCCTGGTATCGAGGTAACGTTCGAAAAATGTTTCACATTTGGATGACGTTTTTTCGCAGAATCTTTTATATATCATTACACCTATTAGGGACTTCAACGGATGGGCATTTCTGGAGTTTAACTACCTCACGCATAATTTCATGGTTAGCACGTTAACTACGCCGGGTTAAACGGAAGTTCAATATTCAATGCAAATTCGAAGTCAGTTGTTGTGACCAACTTCGAAAATAGCAAACATTAACTGGATCGGGCCATCGTTTACTTTTCATTAAGTATTAATAAAAAATATGAGTCAAGGACTGCAGGTGGGTCAGCAGCACTGTGAAAATCACGTAAGTGACCACAGGCGTGTCACATCGCAGGAAATGTGTTAAAGTGCAATGGTTATGGAACTGGCACAGTATGTGAATGTAAAACTGAGTTCGGAACACCTTGCATTGTGTATAATTTACTCATTAATTTCTTCTTTGTTCTTTCCTCTCCAGAAATAAAACATGTTTCATAGTACATTAAGGGATCGAGCTTTTATTGAATCGTGAAGTGTAGCTATTAGAGTACTTGCAATATAACAATTTGAGAAATGTGCCACCTCATGCAATTTAATGCTTGGGGCTTGTAGCTTTAAAAATTTAGGTGTTTTGAGTATTTTCTTAGAAGTAAATATTTCTGTAACCGCAAGGAGGAAGTGCTTTTCTGGGAGAAGTCTTTTAAATCGCACTAATTTGTAAATGCGTATTTAAATAGTGCTTGGAACGTCCTATGACCAATCTGTGAACAATAGGAATTAGATGATCGTACAGTTGTTGATTGGCCCTATTTCATTAGGGAGGTTTCCGTTGGTTCTGCTCATACCGTATTGCTAAAAAATTAATGTAATTTTCCCACATCGTTCGATGCTCATGAAACTTCCACACTGTATGCGAAACTAAACTTGTAACCCATTTCATTCATGATATTTTTCAAGTTTTTCGGATTTTCTGCGAAAAAAATCGTAGCGTAGTTATCTTTAACTCCAGAAATCACCAAGTAAGCTAGATAAAAAATTTGCATTCATGCAAATATTCTGTATCACTTTGCTAAGATGGCATTTTCTTATCGACTACCTAAAATCTACTCACTTCTGTCTACGTGGCGCTTCAAACTTTGAAATATTTTCACGCAAAGCCGTACCCGTATCCAATTTCAGTGTACCATTTTGAGAATTCTCACAGAGGCCTACAGGAGTCAGTATATCACGTTTGTAGCAGCAGGAGCTGAAGCTCGACGATTAACGTTCCATACTTTCATTTATGTTACAGTTTCAGACGAATTGGTCGCAATCATGAAGAATTTTTTGCCTCGCTAGCTTGCACGTGATAATTTCTCAAGGTTCTTCATTCGTTTACAACGAGAATGTAAATTCGACCCGGCAAGAGACTTCAATTACAAAGTTACAGGAAGATGGCAAAAAAGTCAACGTTGTTACAATTATATGTGGTCAATACTAAAACGGTTCGGGCCTTGAGCTATCGTCAGCTATAAATCTGAAAGTATATACCGAGAACTAATTACTATGACTAGGTACTTACTCTTATAATCCAGAGATGTCAAGACAACGGTGATTGAGTAGAGACTGTCGAACACCTGTAACATGAACACAAGTTAACACGAAATAATGAATGAAATTCACAATGGGATATAGTTCAAAATTGAACCACAGAGAGAGTTCCCCGAAGTTGCTGGTGCCCAAGCACAAGCACGGGACGTGCCCTGTAAAACTGATCAAGGTTGGGTTGTTCACATTTACGGAAAGAGATTTGAGAATTTCGGATTGGGGGACATTGCGAGTGGACGCCAAAATTAAGAATTGAGATTCTAAATTTCAAACACCACGCTGTTCCTCTGCACAAGATCTTATGCCAGTGTGGAGGATAACATGGCAGAGCACGATTTTTAAACTTGTACGGGTCGTTGAGCCGACACAGGGAGATGCGCACTGTAAAACTATATTAAAAGGCACAACACAAACAGATGCGAATGGATTTTGTCCTTATACCGGAAAAATGAAGCAACGGAATGTTTTGAGTAACACGACCTCAAGAGTCATGAGGGAGGAAGGACGATATCTTTGACATCAATTTATGTATTAATTGCTCAGACTGCTCACCGAAGTACGGAAAGCGAACAAACATTTGAAGTTTATCAGATTTTAGGGTAGGTATAGTACACTCTTATTCCTCATATAAAAGATTACTGATCTCGGTATTGCTGCCGAGTGAGGAAATCCGTTAGAATTCAAGAACCTCCGTATAAAATTAACCTCAGAACGTAGCACCTCAACAGCAGAGCAAATAAGTTCTGGGAACAGAAACGTTTTAATACTAATAGGTGTGAACTGAAAAGGGCATTACAGAATAACTTCATCCTAAACCAGGAACATATGTTTTACGGTAAAAAGTTTATACCAATTTGCCATTTTGTCTAGTTACTTGAGCGTAAAAAAAGTGTAGGTTTCCAACAACTTTCGCATACCACAGGAAATATGATGGAAGCAAGTTGCCAGTTCAAATGATGTAAAATCCGAGAAGCATGCAAGTGATCTCGAAAAAGAACAGATGTATCACCAATGTACCTCTGAGTAAATGACGGGCCGATAACCAGCGACAGGGACTGTCATTTTTATCTATTTTGGGTATATGTTAAGGATTATTCTGGGATCGATTTTCCACTTTTCGAATCGTAAACATAGTGAATTAAATAAACAAGCGTTTTTCTACGCACTTTCCGTCAAAATTTACTAATTTATGAATAATAGCGGTAGGTTAAGTTTCGTCTATGATGACGAATGCGCTCGGATAAACAGATACTAATTGATTTTCGATTTGTGTTTGCTTGAACCATGGTAGTAACCTCTAATTAAACAAATTTTCTTCAATACACTTTTTTCGTCAAGTGAATATTTTACGAGTTAGCGCGGTTAGTCAAGTTTCGTCTATGATAACGAGCGCGCCGGAAGCGAGACTCCATTGCAGTGCTACCATTCGCCGGGCTCGAATTATTTCTTGCTTCAAACACTTGAGTTGCGGTAACTAATTCACCGCTATAACTCTTTAGAACACTTATGTATGACGGAAAGTGCCAAGAAAATTTTATTTCGATTTAAATAACTATGTTCGGACACCGAAAAAATCGAGTATCGATTCCTGGTTAATTCTCAACATTTTCCGTATATGGTCCCGTGGTTGCAAATATATCGGCAAATGTGGGACCTAGGAGTAATCCCATGCCAAGACCTTTAAGTTTTGGGTCCTAACGAAAAATCTTTCCAGGAATTACCTAGAAATAAACGGGCTCGGAATGAAAACAAAGTAAGGTTGGTTGCATTTGCACCAAATGCAATCTTAATGACCATAAGCACCAACAAAAGTTATTCAAAGACTGTAGGTCCGAACTGGTGGTAGCGGGACAGATGACAAGGCCGTCTGTCCGCGCTCGAAAGACGGACTGCGGGTCCACTGGGGTCCGAGAGTCGTGCCGTCCTCGAGCTTCCCGTCTTTTTCGTTAAGGGAAAACAGCTGTGAAAGAATAGTTAGTTATTAATTAGAGGCCAAAATCAAGGAATGTGAATGAAGGTCTCATTGAAGTATACCATTTCCGTGGCGAGTAGTAAATAACTAAGCAACGGAAGATTTGATCAATTGGAAGAAATTTAATGGTCTATCGCTTACCGAGATTTAAGAGTATCAATTACAGAGATTTAAGGGTCTATCAATTACAGAGATTTAAGGGTCTATCAATTACAGAGATTTAAGGGTCTATCAATTACAGAGATTTAAGGGTCTATCAATTACAGAGATTTAAGGGTCTATCAATTACAGAGATTTAAGGGTCTATCAATTACAGAGATTAAATGTTTGATGAATTACGAAAAATAATAGATTCAAAAAATTATCGTAAGCTGCCGTCTTCCCTTTTAGATTACAGGCCGTGTTGCAATGACCACAGTCTACCTTAAGCAATCACTGGCATTCAACACGACTTCATTCCAAACACCTCTGACTTACTGCTTTAGTGGTGAAGCCGGTCCTGGCTGCCGACGGCGGCCGTCGTAGTGCTGCAGATCGGTGGATCCCCGGGAGGAGGAGGCTCGGGAGGGCTTAGTCCCTCATGACGAGATGCGGGTGTCTCGTAGAAGTCGGCTATAAGCAGCCAGTTTACGCGGTTGCGTCGAAGCGTAGACAAATAGAGCCAGTAACGAGCCCTGTCTCTCCGCGCTCGAGTCTGGAGAGCGACCTCGTTCGAGTTCGCAGCGTTCCCCATTTCAGCTTCTCATTTGTGGTCTGATGTGAAGAAGGCTGGAAGAAGCTTCATAAAATTTTAATGCAAGCCAGGGCAATGAAATGAAGGTGAAGCCAAATGCCAGTGATTGTTCCTATTGAATTTAGATGACATTAGCTTCCTAATTCACCTACGGTTGAGGATTTTCCTAACACTGCCAACGGGCCAATTCGGAGTTTCATACGTCATTTGAAACCCGAATTTTATTCCTTTTACTTAGCACTAAGAAAAAGTCAAACGGTGAATCAGAAATTCGAACACTTTAACACTTAAATGCTTAGATACTTAAATACTACAAATTATCAACGCGACAAAAGCAAGAGAACCGAGACGCCAATTTGCCTTCGGTATGCCGCGAAAAACATGCAAAAAAATTAGAACATCAAGAATTCAAAAAAGGTAACGCATTTACACTGTACAATAGTTTGAAAATTAAATTTCTATTGAAATAAAATTTTCGTTTTCTGACTACCCTTCGTAGCCGCTGCTCTTGTCGGTCGGTTCCCCTGGATCGGGCGCTGCTCTGGTGAAGGGAGCTGGGCGTCGCGGTCGCCGTTAACCTGCTGAGGACGCATGAGGGGGATTACCGAGCATACGTGTCTTTTCACTCGCTCTCTTGTATTACCTTTCATCACGATGACTCCCGTGACTTCCCCTTGGTCATTCTTATGAACCTCTTTTACGATGGCCATTGGGTAATGGTTTGCTTTCAGCATGGGATCTTTAAGCAAAACCAGATCGTTCACTTCAAGACGGTTATGCTTCACCGGCTTATACCTCTCCTTTGCGTTGACCGCTTGATTTACAAGAGTTTGTCGGAACTCTTCATTATACGTTCGGGTTAAATTCTCCCGCACTCTACGCAGTTTCGTGAACTGCTCTCTGAGAGAAGATTTGGAACCTACAGACGCTGTCCATTCTTCATCCCGATCCGGGTCCGGTTGCAGGGCCGGGATCAAGTTGTACGTAACTAACTCCCGTCCATGGCAGAGAATTTCTGGGGTTAGAGTTAGAGGCACGCACGTAGATTGTTCATCCCGCAATGCTTCCTGAAAGGCAAGAAGCCTCTTATTCAACAGGTTAATAGTCTGCGCAATAAGCAGTTCGAAGTCATGATAGTCAAGGACATTATTGCGAATGGCACCGTAGATTATCCTCTTGGTGAATTTAACACAGACTTCCACGAGAGAACCGAGCGAGCTATTTCCCTTGAAATACTGTTGAAAACTAGTCGCCTGCATCCCATGATCAGAGAAATACGACTGCGCCTCAACATTACACAAGAAATTCTTTACGATATCGGCTCCAGCCGTAATTTGCGAACCCAAATCAGAAAATATGCGACTCGGTAAGCCGTGTTGGAAAACATGAATTTGTAAGGCTCGCAAAAAGCTTTTGACTGTTAAATCTGGAACCAAAATTAAATTAACAGCTCTGCTCCAGCAACAGGTCAAACACAGAAGCCAGGTTTTACATTTTTCAGTTTGCTTTTTAACAAACATTGGACCTAAATAGTCGAGGAACAGATACTTAAAAGGCTCGGTAGGAGGATCGGTTCTGAAACTACGGTAAGAGCTTTGGTTTAGCTTAACCGTTCGCCTATTGAAACGTCGGCAGACGATGCATTTTTTCAGAACCGCCTTCACGGCCGAGAAAAAACAAGGCACAAAAAACTGCTTTCGCAAACTCGCTAAAACAGCGTAACATCCTCCGTGGGCGAGAGAACTATGAGCATCTCTAATTACAAGCTCGACTACCTTGCTTTTAGGCGAGAGCAGGATGGGAAAATTGTAACTTTTGTCGTTACTCCACCTGCCGAATTTGCTTTTGACTTTCAATACGCCATCGCGTGGATCTCTGAAAACATTGATTTTGGAAACCAACGGGGGTATATCTTTCAAGGCAGGATTGTCGCAACAGAAAAAATTTCTTAGGTCTGGGTAGAATGCAGCCTGATCTCTCAGGACGAGATCTCTCCACGATTTTACGCGAATAGACTCGTAATCGTCAATGATAGTGAGATGCTCGTACTTGTGCGGGGCCTTTGTTTTTAAGCGTTGTTTCAATTTATTTATGAACACCTAACACCTGGCGATGCACATTAAGCAGCTTCTTTAGATTGCCGAATTTCTCCACGTCAATGATGTGGGGAGGCTCTGGCTGCATTGAAGCGTGCAAACCAGTACACGATTGTTTTGGACTTACGAACGGACTCGGCACCGTCACTGACACGGTGCCTGTCGGAGCCACCGCTTCTTCTGTAAGAAACTTAGGTCCGCTCAAGTAACAGCTCTTTTTCAGCTGGTTAAAGCTGAAACAGCGCGAGAGGCAATCTGCTGGATTTTGATTAGTAGGGACAAAATCAAAGGTAATGGCATTGCTACTGCACATTCGTTGTATGTAATTCAGTCGGTTTAGAACAAAGACAGACAGTTTTTGCATTTTGTTTAAAGTTTGCGTCTGCGAATTGAGCCAATGTAATGAGATGGTGCTATCCGTGAATAACTGCCTCTTAATGATCCTAATAGGACAGGGGCACTTTGTCCCCGACAGTTCATCGCTAAGATCGCACAACATCTCTACTCCTAACGTGATGGCTTGCAGTTCGAGAGTAGGAATCGTTTTGTTCTGCAGTTGAGTATTCACTAATCTATTTTTTGCAGCAAGGAAATGAACCTTCTTAGTCACGGAATTTTTAAGGTACACAACAGACGCATAAATAGTTTTGCTCGCATCTGTAAAAGCAATCAATTCGTATGGCTCGTCCCGATCTCCTACGAATCTACTTACCGATATCCGTGGAGTTTTGTTGGCTTGCCGTACGATGTTCTTCCACTGCCTCATCGCCTGGGGGTTTAACACTTCATCCCACGTCGTCTCTTTGTTGCTCTGCAACGAATGGAGGAACAACCTGGCTCTGTTAAGACAAGGCCCAGAAAAATTGAAGGGGTCGAACTGACTGGCTATGGTTTGAAGTATTCGTCGCTTCGTGTTTGCGGATCCGTCTAGCGAAATTTTTCTCGCCGCGATCCCGTCGTCGAGACGGTCCCACTCCAGTCCCATCAGCTTTACAGTTCTCGTCGTACGCGAAGAGGTTACTTCGTCTATCGCCGTTTGTAGAGGTTCATCGTTTGTCGCCATCTTTTGTACCTCAAAACGGTAGGGAGAGAAGATGCTTTCAAGTAGATTGTATGCTCGTGACACTTCTTCACAGGTTCCCGAAAAGGCCCCATTGTCCATATAAAGAAGTGCATACAGCTGACGTTTTATTTGCACCAGCTCCTCTGAGTCTCCCTGCACGTCTAGGCAAAGGATCTTATACATAGCAAGCATTAGGATAGTAGGGCTGCACCTGATTCCAAAGCTGAGGCGAAGATTGCGATAAGCCACAAGGGAGTAATTCCCTTTTTTCACATCCTTAAACCAGAGAAATAGTAGCCGGTTTGAGTCTTCTTCATTTAGCGCTATTTGAAGAAAAGCTTTTTTCAGGTCGAAGATTAACAATTTTTCTCCAAACCTCAAGTGAGTCAAGGCGCTGGTAATTTTTTGATTAAGGTTCGGCCCTGGGTGGATAACTTGATTGTGACTCAGGCTCGCTGCTCCATTTTTTCTTTCACACAGGTTTGATAAAAACACAACGCGGCATTTTGTCGTCTCCTGCTCCTCGCGGAAAACTGCCATGTGCGCCAGAAAGCTGTGGGAGGGGTGTTCTTCGAGAAAAGATGAAAGGTCTTCAATTTTCTCTATGATACCTTCTTCCTCCCACTCTCTTATGCTGTCGTCGATCATGTGCAGCTTCTCTGGAGATTTCTGTTGCTGGCTAGTCAGGATTTTTTCCGCTAGGTGGAAGTTCTTACCCAAAAAATGTGCAACATCTCCCTTCCAGGTGAGGGGCATGATTAGCCTCCCATCGTCCTGACGGCGCGTGTTGTCTAACACGAAATTTACAACTTTGTCGTTAATTTCCACGGTGTTTTCCTCATACGGTTCCGTGTCGTAGCCCAACGAGAGCTGACATTGGGCATCGAGCATCTCTTCGGTGGCACGCCGCAGGGTATCGTCCACATCGTCGTCCTCGCCCAGCACAACTATGCGCGACTCTAGCACTTCGTGGTCTGCACTTTTTACATTCGGGTGACATTCGTCCCCTACTTCAATTTTTGGTTTTTGTAGCAAAGCCATACCGGCACACTCGTCATGACCTGTTACCTGAAAATTTTGGTCGGGCAATTCAGGGATATTAGCAACAAGTCTCGTCAGGTTGCCGCACAAAAGAATTCCTCCATGCGTTCTAGACATTACCGACGGTATAGGAGACCCGAACTGAACCTGATTCTCCAGCAGTACGTCAGGATCATTCATGCCAAGGATCAGTTCAATCTGAGAAATTTCATCAGTGATTAATAGATTAGGATCAGCAAGTTTGTAACCTTTACGTGATATTTCCGCAGCGGCCCTCGTTAACCCAGGGAGCTTGATGGAAGTTTTAATGTTAGGCACACAAATTGCTTTTATTTCGTGGAGGCAACCTCCAACTTCAAGTGGTACTTTTACCACTTTAGTCGAGTAATTTTTTGATTCGTTAAAGCCGTTGATAGTCACCAAGTAATCATCACACACCACCGGCAATTTCAATTTCTGTGCCAAACTTTCTACGATAAAATGAGGCTGGCAGCCTGAATCTTTCATGGCGCGCGACGTGCAGTTACCGATTTTACAAGCAAAAGTAGGTAAGATCGCTTCTCCTCCCACATTTACCTGCAGTGCGGCTCTCATCCAAACTACACCCGAATTGACTTTAGCATCGTTCTTTGGTTTTATTTTATCCTTCCTACTCTGAGCGGCACCCCGTTCACCACCCTTACTGGGACAAAGAAAGCTCATGTGATCTTTGTGACAGAAGAAGCAGTTACGACCAAATTTAAAAGAACATGCTGAGGTGCCGTGGTTGGCATAACCACAACGAGTACACGCTCCTAGAGCCTTTAATCGATCGATTTTTGATCTGGCGGTTTTGAAAACCTCGCAATCTTTGGTGACATGGGACGAGTCCCGCGCGCCATCTCTGTCAGTACAGAGGCTACAGTACCGATATTTGGAGTTAGGACTAATGCTCGCAGATCCGGGGTTTACGTTAACAGCAAAATTTTGCATTGAAGAATTAGGTGAAATTTTCTTACCATGCAAGTTGTGCGACTGGCATTTGGTACGAATTTCTTTGCAACGATCCAAGGCTTTAAATATATTGTCGTTCATCTCTTTTAAGCTCGGCTTGTTAGAGTTACAGATATTAACCATCTGATTTTGCAAGTCAGGGGTCATCCCGTTCCAAATGAAATATTGGAGGACAGTATCTGTGTCTATGCCTTGTGAGCTGAAGAGTTCCTGAACAAGCCTCATTTCACTTACAAATTCATACGGGTCGCCACCTGGAAAGAGATTTAGTTGAGACAAACGCTTTATGGCATTGAATTTTTCGGCAATAGTGTCCGCGAACGCCTCCCTCAGTAGAGATTTAGCACCATCGTAAGATTGCTTAGCACCTGCAAGAGAATTGATTAGTGTAAGGGGTTCTCCGGTCAATTGTCGTTTCAGGTACACGAACTTTTCATAGTCAGATAGGTCATACTTTGTAACTATGTTCTCAAAGTTCTCTAAAAAATTTATCAAAGTTTCCCCTTTCTCATTCCCAAAAATTGGCAGGGGATTTCTGGCAATTTCAGTTTGTTAAGACGCGAAGTTGGTACAACAACCGTGCTACCCTCTGCAGAAACTGTCTCCACCAGAGAATTACTTTTTAGTAGAGTGATGCTGTCAATGATTTTTTGTTGATACACATCCGCAGCATCCCACTCTGAAATCAGTGCAGATTCATCAGAGGTTTTTGCCCACAGGGCTGCACTAATCGAAGAGTCGAGAGTTTTCAGCTCAAGGCGCAAACTCTCCAAGTTAGCAAGGCTAGACAATTTTTCTGCATTGGTCCAAGTGGATATATTACGTTGAACTTTGTCGTGCAGTTTGCTGGCCCGAGCGCGCAGGTAACCTCGCTGCTTTAGGGGAAAATCAGTCTCAGGCATTATCAAATTAGAAGTCAAGCACGCAGTAGAAATAGGAAAGCATAGGCTACACAGCCGAAAATTTATAGACACCAAGGAAAGAATACAAGAAAGAGCCCCCACCCGAGGCACCAACCTACTCCAACAGCACTCCACCACACCGTCAGCCAGCTAGCAACACAGGTCCTGTCACGGTCGCCATAACGAAAAATCTTTCCAGTAATTACCTAGAAATAAACGGGCTCGGAATGAAAACAAAGTAAGGTTTGTTGCATTTGCACCAAATGCAATCTTAATGACCATAAGCACCAACAAAAGTTATTCAAAGACTGTAGGTCCGAACTGGTGGTAGCGGGACAGATGACAAGGCCGTCTGTCCGCGCTCGAAAGACGGACTGCGGATCCACTGGGGTCCGAGAGTCGTGCCGTCCTCGAGCTTCCCGTCTTTTTCGTTAAGGGAAAACAGCTGTGAAAGAATAGTTAGTCATTAATTAGAGGCCAAAATCAAGGAATGTGAATGAAGGTCTCATTGAAGTATACCATTTCCGTGGCGAGTAGTAAATAACTAAGCAACGGAAGATTTGATCAATTGGAAGAAATTTAATGGTCTATCGCTTACCGAGATTTAAGAGTATCAATTACAGAGATTTAAGGGTCTATCACTTACAGATATTTAAGGGTCTATCAATTACAGAGATTTAAGGGTCTATCAATTACAGAGATTTAAGGGTCTATCAATTACAGAGATTTAAGGGTCTATCAATTACAGAGATTTAAGGGTCTATCAATTACAGAAATTTAAGGGTCTATCAATTACAGAGATTAAATGTTTGATGAATTACGAAAAATAATAGATTCAAAAAATTATCGTAAGCTGCCGTCTTCCCTTTTAGATTACAGGCCGTGTTGCAATGACCACAGGCTACCTTAAGCAATCACTGGCATTCAACACGACTTCATTCCAAACACCTCTGACTTACTGCTTTAGTGGTGAAGCCGGTCCTGGCTGCTGACGGCGGCCGTCGTAGTGCTGCAGATCGGTGGATCCCCGGGAGGAGGAGGCTCGGGAGGGCTTAGTCCCTCATGACGAGATGCGGGTGTCTCGTAGAAGTCGGCTATAAGCAGCCAGTTTACGCGGTTGCGTCGAAGCGTAGACAAATAGAGCCAGTAACGAGCCCTGTCTCTCCGCGCTCGAGTCTGGAGAGCGACCTCGTTCGAGTTCGCAGCGTTCCCCATTTCAGCTTCTCATTTGTGGTCTGATGTGAAGAAGGCTGGAAGAAGCTTCATAAAATTTTAATGCAAGCCAGGGCAATGAAATGAAGGTGAAGCCAAATGCCAGTGATTGTTCCTATTGAATTTAGATGACATTAGCTTCCTAATTCACCTACGGTTGAGGATTTTCCTAACAAGAGCCCCCACCCGAGGCACCAACAAAAGGCACCCGAGGCACCATAAGCACCAACAAAAGTTATTCAAAGACTGTAGGTCCGTCTTTCGAGCGCGGACAGACGGCCTTGTCATCTGTCCCGCTACCACCAGTTCGGACCTACAGTCTTTGAATAACTTTTGTTGGTGCTTATGGTCATTAAGATTGCATTTGGTGCAAATGCAACCAACCTTACTTTGTTTTCATTCCGAGCCCGTTTATTTCTAGGTAATTCCTGGAAAGATTTTCGTTAGGTCCAATTTGCCATGTAAAATAAAGAAACAGGTCGACTGACAGTTCCAAAGAAGGTTCGAATAAACACTGCGTTAGCCGTAATATCTTGCTGGCCGAACCACAGAAGGGTTTCGGTCAATGTCCAACGTGATGCAATCAAAGAAAATGAAAATTTTATTCCCAAGAATCACTAAAGGGACACATTTAGTAACGTTTTAGACGAATGACATTCTGCTCTCTGATGCGTTATTTTTGAATTATCGAGCTTTGAAGTTATACGTAAAATCGCTTTCCCGCGCAAAATGTGGAACACAAAGTACGAACAGGTGGGTCAGGAAAGGCAAAGTTTGGATCACGAGGTGTTAAATTTTTCGCTAGAACTTCGTTGAAATAAACGAATGATAGAAATTATTAATAAAATAATAAGTATTGTTATCAGTTATAACAAAACAAAAGTTGACGCAAGATTTCTCGTATTTAGTGCTTTTGACGTTTTTTTAGTCGTCATTATTACGTCGTCACCTTTACAGTCGCCTCATAGATGGCGCCAAGTAATACCGTCACCTTTACTGTCAGCTCATAGATGGTGCCACGTAATACCGTCACCTTTACAGTCAGCTCACAGATGGCGCCACTGAGTACGGCCAGTGTTGCCAAATTATTTCGGTGGAAAAGTGCCAGATTTCACATAAAAAGGTGCTAAAAAAGAGCTAAATAATTTTACGATGATGCTAGAAAAAGAGCTAATAATATTTATTCATATCACTGATTACTTACCCCGAAAAATATGCAGCGGATGCTGCTCAATATGATTAAAGGTCTACATCTTCGAATAAGATATCGCATGTGATATCTTGGCTGCCGAACTGTTGGTCTTCCTGGTTGTAGGTGCTCATGTTTCCAATCATATTAGTAACTGAAGCAGGCAATTCGTAATCTTTACAGCACTTATCATTAAGTTTCAGGCCATATTTCACATACAGAATATTCTTCAACAAAGGTAATTCCATTTTGTTTCTCAATTTGTTTTTCACTATGTTCATAGAACTGAAAACGCGTTCAAATTTCTGCGTTCGAGTTTGGCAGCAGCAGTAAATTCATGGCAAAATCAGACAATTTCTTGAAGGGATTTATACCAGCTGCATCTGGGAACTGACTCACTTCGAACCAAAACAGTTCTGTGTTTTCTACATTTATCCATTTATTTAAGTGAATGCTATTGTATTGATATTCGACTGCAGCAATTTCTTCCTCTGAATTACACATGACTTGCAAAATTGGTTTTATATCCTCCTTAATGGGTTTCAAGGTGCTTTCAACTGAAAAAACATGATGCTTGTTTCAAAATGTTCATGTTTTCAGGTAGTCTCTGTTTAAGTTGTTGAAAAAGATTCAACAGAAACGCCTTGGATCTATTCCTTATGATCATTTCTTCTTCATGATTAAGTCTATTTTTAGTTCTCAATTCAGTGACTTTTCTTTCAAACCTATAGACAAGATTTGGTTAGGGATCCAAGTATTCCTCTATATTGGACTGAAGAGGATCCACTCTGCTGGTTGGAAGTATCAATAACTGCGCAATTGATTTTATTAAACGAGAAAGGTCAGCAAATACTTTGGTTTTGTCCACATTATTAGACTCAAATATTTTGTTTACTTGTTGTACTTGAACCACCACAGGATGTAAGAACAATAGGTAAAGTAAATTTTTCTCATCCTTGTACGAGGCCTGTGGAAAAAGTATCCGACCTTTGGCCAGAAAAAATACTTCAACAACCTGACGGGGTTGGGACCCTAATCCCCTTCAAAGTAGGCTCCTTGTGCTTCCACACACTTAGCCCACCGATCCTTCCACTGCCGGAAACACCTCTGGAAGTCTTCTTTTGGAATGGTGTTCAGCTCTGTCGTCGCGTTCCGCATTATCTCTTCTCTACTCTCAAAACGGGATCCTTTCAGTGGTGTCTTCAATTTTGGAAACAACCAGAAGTCGCAAGGAGCCAGGTCTGGAGAGTAGGGAGGTTGGCGAACGGTCGTAATTCCATGTTTGGCCAAGAAATTGCGGATCAAATGGGATGAATGTGCGGGCGCGTTGTCGTGATGCAAGTGCCAGTTGTTCGCAGTCCACATGTCTGGTCTTTTGCGCCGAACTGCATCACGAAGTCGCCGGAGAACATCCTGATAGTACTCCTTTGTCACTGTTTGTCCTTCCGGTGCGTATACGTGATGCACAATTCCACGGACATCAAAGAAAACAGTCAGCATCACCTTGATTTTGCTTCGCACCTGCCGCGCTTTCTTCGGCCTTGGAGACTCGGGATGCTTCCATTGGGATGACTGTCTTTTTGTTTCTGGGTCGTACCCGTACACCCATAGCATCTTCCCCAAACACCTGCTGAATCTTACGAATTGTTTCAATTTGAGAATCACCAAGCTTTTGACAAAATTTGATGCAGTGTCTTTGCTCAATTCGTTCAGTCATCTTGCAAGAAAACTAAATCCGACAAACACTTAGAACAGCACCTTACTTGGCGACCACCAGCCAGTGACTGGCCCAAGTGAATGCGGTGAAAAATGTCAAGCATGCGCATTAAGATTCCTCCTTCCACCGTGCACAGTGGCGCCGCCTTAGAATCACTACTTTGCGCGGGAAAAATTAAGGTCGGATACTTTTTCGACAGGCCTCGTACATCTCGTAGAGCATATGAGCAGTGTAGCATTTTTCTTTAGAACTCATTATTTCAAAGTGCGTTTTCAATTCAAGCCATTGGGTCAAGACCCTGCCAACAGCAGGTTTGATTGAAAGCCACCGAGTGGAACAGTTATTAACCATTTTAAGAGGAGTTTTGTTGTCATTGATAGCTTTATAAAGCTGACAGTAAGCAGTCTGCCTTGAAGAAGAGTAGGCAAACCATTTATATATTTTTGCAATTAGAATTCCAAATTTCTAGGCAAAACCTCGGCTGACGCATGTGACATTGCTAATTGCAGGGAATGGCAAACACATCTCACAAGAATCAACGCTGGAACTTCTTTCAATTTCTTGAACACACCTTTATTTACTCCTACCATAACACTAGCATTGTCAGTACCAATAGCAATCAGGTTAGTTATGTTCAGTTTTCAGTATGCAAGTTCACTTTTGACCGATTCAACAATGCCATCTGCATCACAACTAGACAATTCAACCAGGCTTAAGAAGGTGTGAACAACTTTTTTCATGCTTCTACTAGAATAAATGATAGCAATACCTAACATTTTATGCACAGATATATCATTGCTCTCATCTAGAAGCAAACTAAATTTTCCATCTCCGATATCAGCAATCAATTTTTCTTTAAAGTGTGGGCCAAGAACATTTTTTATCACAGCAGTGCATTTGCTTCTGTGCATTCTTACTTTTGACACGACTTCGCTATCTTTCACGACATTTTTGCACAGATCTACCAAATGATCACACGAGTTGATTGATGAGTGACAACATACATAGAGCGCAAGCTTTCCTTCAACATTTGCAGCACCATCAGATTTTCGTTCCATGAATTGAGTAATCGGATTACTTTTAAAAGGCACAGATGTTATATGTTTCTTCGTTTCAGCATGTTTTGTTAGTAAACTATATTTCGCAGCTATTTCACATCTACAAAATGAACAGAAAGCCTTTGCACTGTCTCCTGGTACCTCACGTAACCACTTGTCAAATTGTTTCATTTGCAACCATTCTTTTCTGAACTTTTGAGTATAATTTTTCTACCCGCTTGCACTCATGGCGAAGGGTTGTTTTGTAGTACTTCAAGAATTCAATTGATATTATACACACCCAACACCAGACTAACTGATTTTTCAGCAAGACGAACAAGCACCACCTCTTCGATACGACACTGGCGACCAAACTGAAGGAAACAACAAACCGTCGTTCAACCGACTTTAGGCCGTTAAAGACACCGTCGAAACGCGTTACAACTTCGTTAAACGAGGCCGGCACTGCAAGCATTTGAACGAATATTCGAAGAAACTTTTGGAAGTTAATTCAAACATGTAAATTCGTACATAATATTAGCATGATCAAATTACTCTATATTATTGCGAAAAGATGCTAAATATGTGCTGGATTATTTTAATTGGAACCAGATTTGGTGCCAGATGCCAGATGATGAAAACTAGGAGCCAGGCCGGGTAAAAAGATGCCAGATCTGGTTCCAAAAGAGCTAAATTGGCAACACTGAGTACGGCCGCCGCGGTCATGGAGCAGATGTATACACAATTGTTTATGACCGTTATGGATTGCTTTCAACCTTTATTTATAATTTTAGAAGAACTGTGGCTAACCCCACGACCCAACGTCTTTACGTTTGTAATAGGGGGTTAACGTCAGTTATTAATGAAATTCTGGATGGCGCGCTCGCTTCCTTTGGCACGCGGAAGCTAATTTTAAAATCGAATAATTCTAAAATAACGCATCAGAGAGCAGAATGTCATTCATGTAAAACGTTCTTAATCAAATGGGTTCCTTCAGCGATTCTTTGGAATAAAATTCCCATTTCCTTTGATTGGATCACGCCGAACATTGACCAGGGTTTCTCCAGTCAAATCTGGAGTTTTAAATGCACAGTAGAGAATAAGCTTTCGATATCACATGAGGCTATGAAACGTTTCAGAATCATCACATTTGGTTAACAACAAGTACAGTGTGTTCAACGATTTCTAACCATGTTTTTACACATCGGTGATATGGCACTTTATTATGTTAAACATAAACGACGCTTTGCTTGCAAATGCTCACTTCACGGGATGTTTACTTCAAGTGTAAGGAATGTCGAACATGAAAATGAAGAACCGGACACACACCTGTGCTGTTATACGGTAACGCTGCAACCATAGGCGAGGTTAGGCCTGGTAACGTCTAGTTGGTAAATAAACTTATACATCCCAAAATAAGTGAGCCAATCATGGTTCAACTTGGCAATACCAGAACGCGCCGGAACAATAGCGCGTGCTACAACAATGCAGCAACGACGCAACCGACAATGCAAGGTTAGTCATACCTGAACGAATGTTAGGTTATATCTCAAAAACTAGGTACTTACGAGCAGAAGGTCATTCATGTAAAACATCTTGGCATGGATCCTATTACCGATTTAAGACAACAAAATTTTAAAAATTCGTTGAACTTAAATTATTTAAGACTTCAATATATGACAGGATTTCAAATTATGTACGAGCGTTATCCACAATTAAAATCGTTGGAGTAACGAACGGTTTTAAGACTAGGTATTTGAGGCTAGCAGTATTACTATCAGGACCTCTTGGATTTTATTGAAACATTGAGCAAACTCACCATCACAATCTTTGCCGATTTCAACTAATAACGTTACACATGACTTCCCGCGAGGTACATTGGTCGAGCACATAACGAAAACTTAGATATAAATGAGTGTCATCAGCAATAGCTTTGTGTTATTGATTAGAGTAGTAAGCAGCCTACCAATCAGGGCACAATTCACCCCAATTAGCTTAAAATTGAAATTATTTAAGAAACAATTTCAAAAAAAGATTTATTCATTGATGAATTTTTGACTTTTTATAACCAGAAATCAGTTACACAAACGACTAAGTCACTTTTAGATATAAATTTCAATTTTGTTAATCTACCTGTATTTTAACTAACGAAATTAATTGTACTCTGTTCGGGAGCATTTTAGAAATCCATGTTTTTTTTAGTTCAACGGTTCAACGGTTTCTCGTCTCAAAGTATTCTCTAACGATATTAATCTGTTTTTTTAATCAGCGTAATCATCCTCCAATTTCAGCGATGACTGTTCCAATTTTTCTATTCATTTGTATTTATGATAGTTTCTCTATCCTGTTCATGAAGATTATTTCTGAAAGTTTCAATGTATGAACTCATATCGTTGAATACTCTCTCGAGATTTGCATAGTCTAATTTCACAGTTTTTATTTCCTCTTCTTCCAACCTCTTTATCTCATTTTTCAAAAAGTCTGTATGTTCAAAAGTACCTGTTCGAATCACCTCTATTTTTTCCTCAGATATTCTACTATGTACATCGAGATTTGTCATAATTTCCCTGAGTTTTTCTTGAAAACCTGTAGTATTCTCATCAATAGATGTTTGGATGGAATCACTTCTGAACTGATAATTTTCATTGATAAGATTTTCTCTTACCTCTATATATTTTCTGAGATGAAGCCTCAAATTTTCCAAAACTTCGTCAACATATTTTTTATTCGTAGCATCAAATTCTTCGATTGGAAAAGAAATATTTGCAAGTCTTCTATTATTTAAATCGAAATTTTGATCTTCATCAAGATATTTAAAACCTATTCCAGGAGGTCCTGGTTGTGAAGATAAAAATGATTTTTTTCCTTGTTGTCCAAAAATATTTACGCCTATCATTTTTTATACATAGAATTTTCAATTCTTCAAATTTTCTCTAACTCTCATAGATATCAAATTGTTTACTCGGTCACTCAAACTTTCTACTTCCTGGTTTAATTTTACATTTTTATCAGTTTCATTCTGAAGCATTAATTTGAACTGACTGATTTCATTCTGATTTGAAAAAATGTCTCTTGAAAACTCCTGGAAAAGACTTTCTACATCACTCAAGTTCTTAGCTAGTTCTTCTATTTTTCTTAATGGGACTGACTCTGCTCGTAATTCCATTATAATTTTGTTAAGACCATTGAATTTTTCTTCGCTGGATGAGGTTATGGTTGACTCTAAATTTTTCAGCTTATTGTCAACTTAAACAAACGAGGGTGCTAAGGCTACTGTTCTTTCCATAACAAAAAGGTTTCTATCACTTAAATCAGTTTGATGTGCCTCTAAGCTTTTACTTTTTTCTTCAACAGTATTGTTCAGTGTTGATTCTAAACTCTTCAGCTTTTCTTCAATTTGATCATTAAGTGATGTCTGCAAGCTCATTTCTTTTTCATTCACAACATTAATTATACTAATTTCTTGTTCTTCAATTTTATTACTTATTAATAAGTTCTTTGAATCAATTTGATCACTAATTTTAGTTTCTAAAGTCTTCAGTTCATCATCCATTTGATTTTGTATAACTGACTCTTGATTCTTAAAATTCTCTAGAATCTCAGGAATTTTAACATCAATCAAATTGGTTATCTTAGAGTCCACAAGCTCAAATTTAGCTTCAACTCCTTTAATCTGATCGGTTAATGCTGACTCTTTAACTAACAGCTTTTCATCAATTCTAGTTTCAATACCTGACTAGCCCAATCCGAATTTTTCCGTCGGCGAACCGGTATTTATAATCGATTTCCATCGTTTATCGTAAGATTTCCAACAGTAAGTAAATTACTGGTAATCACCGGTAATTTTAGACGTTATAAATGCCCACCGACAATGGTGACCGTTATCTACCGTCGATTTTTGACGGTAATTTCGACCATAGAAAAACGCTGGTAAAAATACGATCGTTTTTCACGCTATATTTGTTAATTTTAAATTAACGGTAATGCTGGATGGCCCAAGCCTAAGTTGAATTGATGAAAAGTTACATAATATTATGTGATGCATTTCTGATAGTCAAATAGTATTTTACTTATCCTTTACATGCAATAGTCTGACCCTCAATTCTTCCAACATAATAGTCAAAAACATAAGTTCAAAATTAAGATATTACAGGGGCAAATTTACATATATCGCTATTTGTATACGTTCTAATTTTTAAGACGTTAGAATATGAAGTTCATATTTTCTAATTTAAGCTTCAAATGTTGAGAATTTAACATGAAATATCTGAATTTTAGCACTTGATAATTTCTTAGAAAATAAGAGGATGAATTTCAATAATACAGGACCATTATTGTGAAAACAAAGAATAGGTGCATTTCATTTAAATTGCTTATTTATATTAAAAAAAATTATGGATGTATAAAATGCATTATTATAGTTTGATGTCAATGAACAAAATGTATTTCTGACTTTATTCAATATTTAACTCACTCTTCAAACCGTTTCAAAGGATATAAAAGGTTCCAGCTCTTCAAAACGTGACCGTTTCGATAAGTTGGAATATCAGTGTTAAGTTCTTTTTTACGGTTGAAGAGAACGCGATCGTAAACCAGAAGGACTTATTTTTAAATATTCCAATTTTATGAGAATTCGTTGAGTTTTACATGTTCAAAAGATGGAGGACCTATAACCCTATACATTCACAGCATCAATTAATGAGAATGTTTTAAAATTTGATAATTTTTTTAATGAAAATATTTCTTTCTCAAATCAGAGAAAAAATACAAGAAAAATTACTCGAACCTTCGCGTACAGTACACGAAGTTCTGGACGTTAATGTAGGCTTGAATTCGAAAATTGTGCACATATTTAATTGCGACTCTAGCTATAAAATAGCTAGATCTAAATAGTTTTCGTTCCATCAAGATATAGAATTTTGTATTCTTGCTAATAGCTGTAAATCTAGATAGCTTAAAAATATCCTAGATAGTTTCTAGCTAAAAACATCAGTAATGAGTTGTAAGTTGAAATACGTTAAATTTGACATCAGTTGAGACCGTATATTCCATGTTTGAAAGGCGTTCAAGCGTTGTTTGAGTGTCGATCGTTCCTCGTTTAGTCGCGTGAGTCGGTGACGGTGTGAGAGATTCCGCGGGAAGTTAGTTGTACTTGGGATTAGTCGGAAGTCGGTACTCGTAAATATGAGTGATCAGTTTCTCAGTTGTTGTAAGTTTGTGTGGATACTGTTGTGATACTGTGACTCCCTTGAAAATACCGAAATTTAGCCTGTCACAGTATTCAAGATATGGAAATTGGGTCAACCTATATAGGTTTTCACTGTGAAAGTATTGAAATTTCGTTAACTATTCCTGCTACATAGCTTTCACTTGCTGACCGTGCGTGACTCATCGGGAATTCAAATTTGTAAATTCAGTTAACAGGCCTGATTAAACGCTGTAATTCCACAGTTAGCTCCTAATTTACTAGGTATGAATAGGCTCTTTATTTGATTATATTTGCTATTTCATGATTTATGACCTTCATTTTTAAGATAAAATACGTATTATTGGAAAGTATTTCTATTGCTTCAAGATATGAAGTCGAAATCATGAAATAGCTCAGCTGGTAACATGAATGACTAACAAGTAGCATGCTATTTGACTTAGTTGCACGAGTTGGAGCAGTGTTTTGTAACATATAACTCATTCTCTAGGTTTGAAAATATCTTGAACTGTGAAAGATTTGATTCTTATTAATTAGAAATGTATGCAATACATGACAATAGAACTAAGATCTAACTCCCGAATACTATTGTTGGTATTTTAATTTTTTTTAATTGCTTCACTGCTGATGTAAGATTTTAAAAATTGATTGAACGGTTTTAAAGTTTACCGTTGTGCATTAACATGGGGAATGCATATGTTTTATAAATATATATGCATACATTACAAATAAGACATGACTGTACCATGTTAAACTGTGTACAGTCATGAACAGGGATTTCTGAATATAACAGCTGACTGATGCTAGCAAAATCCCAGTATGACAAAAAATTATAGTAAAATATTATTCAACACTCAAATTTATTTGTGTTGAGGGGTAATTTCTAAAAATTTAGTTAACTTATCCTTACCAATTTAAATAATCTTTGCTTTTAGTAGTGTAAATTGTTTATGAGATGAATAATGTACTGAAATATGTATGTGTAAAATTTCAAAATATCAATCTAGAATCTGTCTCTGAAAGATGCTGTTCAGGAAATGAGCAGCATTCAACTCTCATTCATTGAAAACTATGGCAATGTTTCTCTTTGGATCTTATTGTTTGTACAATGTTGGTATAGAAATTATTTGATTAGTTTCAGTGCAAATGTAAAATTTGTTAATCAATTTCCTTCTGATGAAGCATATTACTCTGCCTATTCACTACAGGTAACTACTTTTCAGTAAAAATTTGTGCATGGAAAATATAGGAACCTATATGTGAGTGCCTATTTTGTTCGTATAAAGATGGACATAGAAATTTATTCAAGATATGTGAGAGGTACCAGTTTCCAAACAAAAAATGATTGAGTTGATATGGCTTTGTTTTAACCGTGTGGTAACATAATTCTTATTCTGATTTAATCACTGTGTTTAAGCACTGTGTATTTATGAAAAAAACTATTGGTAAACGTTAATTGACACCCGAAATATTATTTGAGAAAAATTTTATGAAATGTTCTCACATCATGACTCATATGTACGGATAGACACTTTCTTATAAACTTTTGCTCACTTGACTCTACAAATCTACAATATCAACGGAGAACTTGAGTTTGAAGATTGAAAATGAGTTCATCCTGAAGATTGTTCTCAATCTAATGATAACAGACGTGAATTAGTTTTTCATACTTGCCCAAGCAAACTTGATTAACTTCAAACTTTGTGTGTACAATGAATTGATCTCAGAGTCATCCAGTAATGCAAATGATAGCTTAGTCAGTGATATCCCTCTAGATTTGCTTGAGTCTTGAACCTAGAGATAGAAGTTCATCTCACAGCAATTCTTCCAATGATGCTTCTATTAGTACCTCACATTAAATATTACTTCAGGTTTGCACGACCTATCTTGGTGAATTGTGAAGCATTTAGACCTTATTAAGTGAATGCTAATGCAATACTCATTGGGCAATCCTTTCATTCCAATAGTTTTAGTATTTGATATGTTTTGATGGCTCAGTGTGAAAATGAAACTTCAAAATGATTTTTCTTCTGAATGAAATTATTATCATTATTGTTCAAAACAGGAAATTACTTTCCAGGAATATTTTTGTTTGTGAAATATATATGTAAGTTCAAATTATTACAAGTATAAAGATAGACATAAAACTTAATATAGATATGACATCAAAGTTTCCATGTTCCAACTAGGGTCAATAATAAGGATTAAGGGGACAACAAACTAAATTTTTATTCGTGGACAGATTGCTCTGAATTTTGCTCAGTATATGTAATTTTTTAAAAGAATAACATTTTCCTCCATGTGAATTTCTTGATTTTGGCCATAGTTTTTGAGAAAATGAGGAATATTTTCCATAATTTATGGAATTTTCTTAGACATTTCATAGGAATGGAAGTCTTGAGTTTTTACATTCTAGAACAAAATCTAAGACAGTTTTAGAATCTTTGTAACATTGCTAGCAAAGTTACAAAGCTGGATTTTTCATTTTCCTTTCTTTTTCTATTGAAATGTTGGTCAAAAATTCATGGTTTTTTACCCTCACCATCTATCTTGAGACCCCTCTTTGGGGGGCTCTTGTACCCGTAACCCCAATAAATTTTAGGACACAACAGCCCCTTCGACTTGATGAACCTTTCTCAGCAAAATTTATAATTTTTGATCAAACCACACAGTTGTCCCCCTCAAGTTATTAAGAACTTTTTCAAACATGTGGTAACACTACAAGTTCTATTGTGATTTACTTTAACTGTGTATTTTGATATGAGATGTAGAGTTTTGAGATCAAACTGATTAACACAAGCAAAATCATTGCTTGTAAAATGATTCAATGTGAATATTCTTTTAACCCTCAGAGTCATTCACCCTGAAAGTTACTTTCAGAAAAATCTCGTCAGCTTGCTACTGGTAATCTACCATGCCTTCACAGAAACGCAAATTATTTTCTGAATTGTCGACGCGGCAGAAGCGTCGCAGGATTAGAATTTTTTCAGAAGATGATTCAGATGAAGCAGTTCCTCATACTTTCCCAGATGAAGATGGGTGTGATTCGAAATCTTGTTTTCATGATGAACCTATCCCTGAATCCTCCAATAAAGTTTTTGAAGGGAACTGCTCAGAGTTGTCGAGTGATACTCTTCCTGATAACAGATCAGACATGTTCAATGAAGACATTCCTCCATTGAACAGTCAAAATTCAATACGTGATGTTCCTAATCGCATAGGGTCAATCAAAGAACCTTCAGAAGAATGTCTGAGCTCAATCAGTGATGCTCGTGAGCATAGTGACACATCTTCATTTCATAGCGATTCCTCAAGTGATGTCTTCAGTGATGGTTCAAGCAATTGTGTCCGAGATTTCAATTTTAGCGTTACTTCACCAACTACATCGGACAATCGTGAAGAATTATTGGGTGAGATCTTAGCTAAATGGGCCACCTCTGAAAAACAATTGTCAAGTGATTGTTTAAGTAGACTGTTACGATTTAAATGTGATTTACCCATCTATTCCGAAGACTGCCAAAGCTCTAAAAAAATCGTATAAAGCTATGAACGTCGAAACAATGAGTGAATTTGGAGAGTATGTTCATTTTGAAGACTGGATTAGATGTTGTGCAGAATTAGTGAACAACTCTTCAATGCCTAATTTGCCAAAATTGAATTTGTGTGTTAATATTGACGGTATTCCTCTGTACACAAATTCAAGAAAATATTGTGCATATCCAATTTTAGTGAAGTTTATGCACATTGAAAAGGTTGTGTGTGCAGGTTTGTATTGCACAAACACTTCTGACAAGTTACTTCCACCACCAGAAATTTTTCTTGACCAGTTCATCAAAGACTTGATGACTTTGAAAACAAGGGGGCTATGCTCTGAGTTGGGCAGTGTGCCTATTGAGATTGGCCCTTTTATTTGTGATGCTCCAATGAGGACCTATTTGATGCAGATAATTGGACACTCCGGCTACAATAGTTGTGAACGATGTGTGCAAAAAGGAGAGTATTGGGGTGGGCATGTTGCTCTCCTTGAAACTGAATGTGATGTAAGAACAAACGACTCATTCAAATCTAAAGCTGACCGTGATCATCATCTCAAAGATAAGACATCTCCTCTTCTGTCATTATTAGATTTTCCAATGGTTTCACATTTTTTTCTTGATTATATGCACCTTGCATGTATTGGGGTTATGAAACGTTTGCTGACAAGGTGGAAGTTGAGCAAAAGGAAAGAAAAAAGTGTCACATTGGACAAACACAGAAGGCTTTGTTGGAAAATAAACTTTCAGTTATTTTGAGACACATCCCATCCGATTTTCCTCTAAAATTTGATAGCCAATTCAGGCATCTTTCTCATTGGAAAGCATCAGAAATGAGGCTAATGATGCTCTATGTTGGAGCAATTCTTTTTTCACATGATTTTTTCCCTTCTAATTACTATTCTCATTTTCTATTGTTACTAGCATCATTCAGAATCCTTCTCTCGAATGATATGGTTCCAAACATGGTGGTCGTTAAAAATATGCTAAAAACCTTCATTCACGATGGTTCATCAATATATGGCAAAGCATTCATAAGCTTCAATGTTCACTCCTTGTTGCATTTACCTGATGATTACAGTGCATTTGGGAATCTAGAAAAAATTTCAGCTTTCCCTTTTGAGTCATTTTTAGGAGCACACATAAAAGGTTCTGTGCGGTCTGGATACAAGCCATTGAACCAGATAAGTCGACATATCCTCGTTCAGAATTAGAAGTTCCCCATTGCCAATGCTTCTGACTATCCTAAATTGTTGCAAATCATAAAGAAAAAGTCTAGTGCCCACGTGCAATGTTACAAGAAAATTGAACTGAAACCAGGTGTCATGATAGGAACAGGAGAGCTGGGCTCAAGGGACAACACAGTTTTGCTATGTGATAACTCGGTTGCTATAATTCGATCAATTTTTAGCCGGAAAAATATCTATGTGCAAGTTAAAAAGTTTTCGTCTGTGCTTCCTTTTTTTGACACTCCTGTAGACTCAACCTCAATTGGAATATTCCGAGTTGATAAGCTCCGATCCAAGTGCACGATCCCGATCTCTGACTTGTCATGTAAAATGATGCTCCTTCCTTTCAAGTCTAATTATGTGGCTCTATCTCTTCTTCACAGCTTAAATTCCAACTAAAGTGCCGTGAAGAAAAATTATCTGTTTCTACAGTCTCATTATAAGAATGCCATCTTTCAAGAACTATGTTGCAGTCCAGTTCATCAATAATACCCATGCAGTTGTGCCAAATCATTGGGTGCAAACATTAAATGGAGCACTTCATTGCAAATGGCCCCCTGTTGATGATGTCGATTCCTTAAGTGAAAATAACGCACAACCTGAAGAGAACTGGACTACATCTCGAGTGAAGAAAATTCTTGCACAGTCAAGTAAGTATTTTCTTACCTATCCTTACTTATGATTTGTGCATTGATCGTTCTAAAATTCACAAAATTAAAATCTTTAAAAGAAACCTTCAGAGTTTTAGAGGAAGTGTCACGTCTTCTAACGTTGAATCTTTTGAATTTTATAATGATATTTATACACGAGAAGTATTTAAATTGGTAGCAGATCAAGAACGAGTCATTGCAATCAATAATTTAAAAAGCAATGACTATAACTATTTGCTTCTATTATGCGTGTACTAAGTATTTCATTTCTTTGTATGTTATATTGTATAGCTATGGATTGTATGTGTAGATGAGCGAAAAACTTTCTTGGTATAGCTGTGGGCCTGAGAGAAATTTCGGACTGGGAATATGACCCTATCAAACCTTCTTTGTCTCTCCTTTCTTTGGCACTGATAACCCTTGTTTGACTGGTCCACTGCATCTCACATCCCTCAGCAAATGTTACAGTAGGTGAACAGTTTCAATTCTTGAAGGTATGACAAATGCATGAGTCAGGTTTAGTTGGCTCACACAACAGCTTCATTTAATTAAAGTAGTGTTACTCTCCTCAGGGGGATACAACTATTGTATGTATGGGAATTAGCGCTCACAGAGGAACCATGTGAGGGCCCGAGCTAAAGGTTAGGTGGCTTTTTTTTGTTGTAATAAAATAGGTTTTTCGTTTTGTTACGGACCATCTTTTTTCGGTTCACTGCTGTCCTGTTTTTCAGCACCTACTACTTTCTTCTTCAACCTTTTTCTTGTTTCATGAACTTCTTTCCTAGCTTACTGTTTCTGTGCACCTTGTGCATAGATTCCGCGTTCCCTCAACTCCATACTAAAGTTTGCCTTCCTCTTTCCTCTCTTGGAACATCTTTGTCGTGGTTAAGGGAGGCTAAAACTTTCTTATATAATAATAATAATAATAATAAGTAGTGTTACTTCTATGAATTTTTTCTTATATTTTGCACTTGAGCTTTTTAAATACTGAACAAACTTCTGTAAATTTTTGTAAATGTTCAGTAATAAAATTGCTTCTGTAATTAATACGATGCCATTTTTTCATTCATGCATTCAGGTACATTTAGAGGTGCTGAACTGAAGCTGTACACTCCTGGAGGCTATGAGACTGACACAGTTAAACAACCTGAGTGTTCATCATCTTTTGTGTCATCGTCTGGAGCTTCAACTCAGTATACTACTTCTCCTGCTGCAACTCGGTCTATTGTTTCCTCAGCTGCTTCGACTCAGTCAGTTGCTTCATCTGCAGTTACCTGTGGGGCACCCTCACCAAGTGCTTTCAAGTTACACAAGCCCATTGCTCCTACACCCGTTTCAATTACAAACCCATGCAGGTAATGCTGTAAAATGTGGCAGTAAATTATTATGTATTAGAATCCTTGATAAGAGATATTGTCATGAATTGTTATACATCTTGTTGATTGGTCATTGATAGGCAAGAGAATGCATGCACTACATTTTTGGAATGTACAAATTATTCTATTTAATTTCGTCTTGGAATTTGTTTTTCCCCGACACATTTTCACTTATTTTCGGAAACATAAATTAGACACAAAAAATGTAAAACATGTGTGTGTACTTCTTTTCTCTATATCATATTTAAAAATGGAAAAAATAAACATTCATATTTCATGGAGTTACTTGAATTTCATTTTTAAATCGTGACTTAGGCCTCTAAATTTTGAGGGATCTTACCTGGGTTGGTTGCTCTCAATTACCTGGAATGACTTTGGTTACTCAAGTTAAAGTTTAGCGTACTTTGAAATGTTAGCTGATTAAATTTTTTCGATTACTTCTGTGACTAACTATATTTTAATCTAATCTTCATGATAGACCAATCTTCATTTTTTGACTTTTATTTCAGGAAGGACTGTACTGCGATTGACAAGATCAACTGTAAGATTGATGTTCTGCTCGACATGTCTCGCTCAAACAGACGAGACATCAAGAAAATTTTGGCCATTCTTGAACCTCAGAAGCCTTCTGCCACCTGTGCTCAGCCTGTCTCAACATTTCATCGAGCAACGTCAATGGAGGAGCTTGACCAAATAGCGACCAATCAAACAGTGGTGAGGAAACACAATAGCTATTAATAATTCAATACCACAAAAACAAACCTGAGGTTGAGTATCTCATTCTAATTTTTATGTGGATAAGATTAATTGTTCATTATGCATATGCTCCAGGCTGTCACAATAATACGTACATCCATACTTAGTGATTGCTCTAACGTTAATAGATGCCCCATCAACTACAGGAGTTATCGTAGTGTAGGGCTCAATATCCCGTATCAAGTGGAAGATTAATCTGAACAATCATTTTATAGAAGCTAATATATTTGGTATACAAGACTTCAGGACTAAAATGTCCGAGACAAATTACCTTCGGTTGGGGATTTAGCAACTTTTGAATCCGTTAATGACAATCGTTAACTTTTGATGCCAGTTCGAAAGAAAATCTTGTTCGAGTAAATGGCATTTAATAATAAATTATCTGACCGTACAGATTAATGGATGTTTTATTCCTGTCATGTACAATGATTATACTTCTAAGTTCCGGAAGTTATGTTTTACTGACAAGTAAAGTCAAATCGAAAAATGATCTCCAGAAAATTATTATTGGATTCAACAGCCGCCCTCCTAATCTTAAGATGCATAAGTATCAAAGTATATAATTTTGACATGGAAAAAACTTGACGTTGGTCAGTGATCGCACACACTAAATTGATCATTACCTTGAAAGTAATTCATATTTTAGGCCATGATTGCTGTCTGCTGTCTGTCCTGCTCGCATACGTAATGAATTATCTCAAACAAACTGAACTGACAGTTATTTACCATTTGTAGAGAATATAGCACTCCATAGTAACTCTTTCGAAGGACGTAGAAACTGTTTGAATTTCGATTCTACTTGGTCGTTTAAATATCCAATCATCGAAGTTCCGCAATTGTTTCATTCGCTTCATTTGTACTTCCGAATAGGTGAATGAAGTGTCGTTTTAATTAGCTGTCGTTAGTTTAAGAACGCTTATGTTTATGGCTTCTTTACTTCTTATTCTCAAATGAGCGTTGATTATAAAGCCAAATTCAACTGAATGCGTTCTGGTCATTCAGCATGATACGGTGTTGATAAGAGATTTAAATGCGATTAGAGTTTCATCCGTACAGTTAGGCCATTCATTAGGCCATTCATTCCCCTTCCGATTTACCACACACAATAACATTGCATCTTCTATCACTAGATGACGGAGCTCCAGCGATGCGTTGGCGTCAGCTTACGGGACACCACGCGGCGAATGATGCAGCGCATCATGACGGCTGATGTAGCTAAAGAAATGTCCTACTCGGGATTAGGACAGGCTCGCCAACGGACGAAGATCAGTTTAGGGAGCATCCAGCCTGCCAGTTGATATCAGGTTCGTGTTAGCTCATACATATTTTGGTTCATAGAGGACCAACATAGAGGACTGTTGTCTATTGCAATTACACTACGATCAAATACAGTACGCATAATCGGTAATTTTATGCTGCAATAAGTGAAAAATGCGCTATTTTTTCTTTATAGCATTGGTTATTCTTAAATGTTTTGATCGAAGTGTAATTGCAATAGACATCATTCCTCTATGTTGCGTTGTAATATCAGTTCCCCTCAGGGGGATACAACTATTAAATCTATGGGAATTGGCATTTCCAAGGAAAAATTTGAGAGCCCGACCAGATAGATAAGTGACCCTTTTTCTTAAATAAGATGTTTTTGTTTGGTCAAGGACCAGCTTTTTTGGCCAACTTCCGTCATCTTTTTGCAGCATCTCAGATTCTCTTTTTCAACTGTTATCATTGTTTCGTAACCTTCCTACGTGACTTTCTGTTTCTGTGTGCGCGGAATCGTGTACGGGAACACCTCTTGTGCATAGATTTCACTTTCCCTTGACTCTACAGGGTGTCCCAAATGAATGATACCTAATTTCACGGGCTATAATTCAAAAACCATTAAGAAATTAGAAAGCCACATTTGGTTTCTTAGCATTTGCTCCATCTCTGTACTAAATTCCGGAAGAATTGATCCAGCCGTTTTTTGTAAGCATTATCTTTGGTGACCGATACTGAAAACCTGTTTGCACTTTGTTGGTAAATTTCGAATGTCGTGTTATTAAAAAAATGTTTTTAAAAGTTATAAACCGTTTATTAAATAGAAAATGCCACTAAAATAAAAAAACAAATTTTACTCCTATTGTTCGTTTCCTCCGTTTCTCTCAATATACAGTTGCATTCGCCTCCTCATTTTCGCCATCACTCGTCTAACGTGAGCATTTCTTTGCAGCAAATTGGCGGATGATGCAAATTGATGATTGCAGCAAATGTTCCAAATCTCCTTGCAGCAAACGAACAATAAGAGGAACATTTCGTTGGTATTCTTTCTTTTAGTGGTATTTTCCATTTGATAAATGAGTAAAAGTTAATAATATCATGGTTTTAATATCATAAGATTCTAAGTCTACCAAAAGTGTGCGAACAGGCTTTCAGTATCGGTCGCTAAACTGCTTAACAAAACGATTGAATGAATTCATCTGAAATTTGGTACAGAAATGGAACACATGTTAGGTAACAAAATGTGACTTCCCATTTTTTTCAAACTCAATAGTTTCTGAATTACAACCCTGAAAAATTAGGTATAGTTTTTTGGGACACCCGGTAAACTTAATGGTGCTTTCATCCTTTCTCTCTTTGAACATCTTTGAAGTGGTAAGGAAGGCTATTACTAATTTATAAGCAATTTAATGGTTTTTATCTGTATAAAATAATTCGATTCAGATCTGACCGCCTAGATATACTCAAAGTTACCTTATAAATAAATTATCAATAACTTTACAGCCCCGTTGTGCAACAGGGTACAGATATCAAGTGTTGTATTCAGACTTAGGTTAATCGACTTGTTCTCTGATAGCACTCAAAATTTCCAATGTTGCGATCACAAGTAGAGCTAGTTTGGCTCACTCCAAACACAGTGGTAGCTAAAACAGTCATTGGGCAAACGGTAATTTAATTTATTTTGTTTTTATTTGCACAGTTAATATTACTAACGTATTCCAATTCATCAGATGCTTTAGCTGCAGTCGGGCATAAAGAAGATCAGAGACTAAAGGCATCAGCTATCCAAGAGGTCCTGCGTCACTGCAAAGATTGGGCTGGCTCAAAGAGACGACGGATTGAGTCAGAAGTGTCGCCGGTGCAAGCGAGTACACTTCCTCGAAGTCTACTTGCTTCTCCATCTCTTGCTTTGACCGTCTCTCAGTCGCCTCATTTACTTGGACCATCGACATCAGCTGATCATGCTCCTTTACCAGGAGTGGATGAAGTTCAAGTTGACTCTGAAAATCCTTCATTTTTTTTTCGATGGGTGATATGAGTGGAGGTGTATAACTTGGCGAACGTTGTGCCTTTAAAAATCTCTGCAGGGGCACACAAATATTGTATCTAAGAGAATTAGCACTCCTAGAGGGAAAATATGAGGGCCCGAGCTGAGAGTTAGGTAAGCCTTCTTTTTGTTGAAATGATATGTTGTGTGTTTTGTGGAAGACCATCTTTTTTCTTTTCTTACCGGTTCACTGCTGTCCTGTTTTTTAGCATCTCTGACTTTCTTCTTTAAATTTTATCTTGTTTCATGAACTTCTTTCCCAACTTGCTGTTTCTATGCCCCATCCACATAGATTCCGCATTCCCCAATAACCATACTAAATGGTGCTTTCTTCATTCCTCTCTTCAATACGCTCTTTTTTTGTAGCGGTTAGGGAGGCTCAACCCTTTAACGCCCATCAGGACTTTTCGGTCCTCTTTCTAGAATAGCCTCAATATATCATATTTCTTGCAAGTTTGTTTTCTCATGTGTACTTCGGAATTCACTGCCGAGGGGTAGCTCCATCCTTGTTCTGATACCTGTTACTCCCTGATGGCAGAGTAGGTCTTCTGATGGTGGTTATGTTTACGATCATTTGAGGAGTAAAATGCTGACGTTGAAAGGTTAAACTAACCTATAATCTAATCTAATTTAATCTTGACACTAGTCGTTACTGTTCGTACTATCTTGATGTCGGATTTGTTCATCTATTTTTGGTACCAAAAAGGACTCAATGTATGTTGTTTTGTTTTTCTGCTGATTTTTTTTCGTTCCCCTCAGGGGAATACAATTATTACATCTATGGGAATTAGCGCTCCCAAGGGGACAATGTCAGGCCCCGAGCTGAGAGTTAGGTAGGGTTTCTTTTTGTTTAAATAAAATGTTTTTGTTATGTTAAGGACAACCTTTTTTCGGTTCAATGCTGTTCTGTTTTTCAGCACCAACTACTTTCTTCTTCAACTTTGGTCTCGTTTCATAATCTTTTTCCACAACTTACTGCTTCTATGCCCTTTCTGCGAAGATTTCGCTTTTCCTTAACTTCATACTAAATGATGCCTTCCTCCTTCCTCTCTTTGGATCTCATTTATTGCTGCGGGTGAGGCTAAAACTAACAGCTAATCTGATCTAATCTTTTTTTTCGTTTAATCGAACAGGAGGTATTGGCATTACCAAAATTTCTGTACTGTAGCACCAGTTTTACGGGAAAGTTGTATTTGAAAAATTTTCAGTTGTTTATTTCCTTATGATATGAATATCTGGTGAATTAATTGATACTATAGAAATTACAAACGTTAGAGCCGCACAGAAGCGGGAGGTGGAGGGCTACTTCTGAAGAGGTGTAGCTGTGGAGGATAACCTCGCCCTCTGCTACTTGCGACTCGATAGCATTAGTGCGGGCCCTGTCGTCTCCTCATCCCAATTAAAGGACTAAGATGTGTAGTGGTTATGAGAGTTGGACATAGTAGATATTTGGTGTGTAAGAATGGAAGTGCGCGAATTTAATATTAAATTGGTAAAATTTTCTTAGTAACCGGTTGCTTGATGAGTCCTTTTGTGGTGGTGGTGGTTAATTTCAAATGTAAGTTATAATCGTAGTGTTTCTAGTGATGAATCTTACAAACAACTTGTGATGAAATTCTTTGCGTTCCAAGTAGATTTTTTAAGAATATATTTCAATAGTTGAATGATGACCGCTGAAAATGAAATAAATATATTTGTTGAACATCTGTAATGTTTTAACCTATTTATAAATCACTGGCAATTCAAAATGACTATATTTTTTGTAAGACTTATCGTAATAGTCTCGTGTTCTACGATGAAGATGACAATTTGAGCCTTCTTACAGTAGCATTCATCAGCATTGCAACTATTTTTTCTAATAATGCATTGTTATTTGTTGCAATAGGCTTCACCCTGTAATACTAATCTGTTCAATTATCGCAATTTGCAAGAAACTTGCAGAAATATATGGACAGTGTTTAACATATTTGTTGAATTAAATTAAGTTATTTCAGAATTTTTGTGCAGTGTTCAAATTTGCGGTAATTGGACAGACGCATTTCACGAGGTGGGGCCCATTTTTTTTGGGAGCAATTCGCTATTTTTGGGACAAATCGTTGCACTGCTTATGAATCTCCTGGAATATAGTGGTTAGAGTAGCGATTTATAACGTTAAATCAACGGTAATTATCGTGAGTTTTGAACGAAGACCGACTATAATAATCGTTTAACTGCCGGTAATTGACTGGTTAATATCGTCGGTCTTCGTCCAAAATTCACGATAAAAACCGGTAATTTAACGTAAATCGGACGATAATAGGGGACATTCGCGACACTAATTCTGACGATATATCGTCGGTTTATAGGAAGAAGAAGATGATAATTACTGGTAAATTCGGACGTAAATTTTCGTCGGTCAGACGATAAATTTCTGACTGGGAGCTCTAGACTCTTCAATTTATCCCCAATCTCAGGAATTTTTACGTCTGTTAGGTTGGTTATGTTTGAATCAATGTTTCCAAATTTAGCATCAATTTCATCAATTTTCTTCATCAATGTATAGTCTATGCTTGATAGTCGTTCCTCATTTGAAACAATTTTTGGTTCAAGAGCACCGAACTTTTCAGAAAAATCATAAATTAACGTCTCTAAGAATTTAACGATTGAGTCTACATCAGAAAATTTCACTTGTAAATCTGTTTTCAGAGTCACATATTTCTCATCATACTCGTTTATAATTGATTCCAATTCAGTTCTTTCATTTTCGAGAGCTTAAATTGTGTCTTTCAATGACTATATTAGAATCTTCAAGTAAACTTTTTATTTGCTCTACATTCGGCAAAAGTCCTTCAGAATTATTTTCACTATTTTCATGTTCATGATTTTCTTTACAGGAAGGTAAAAAGACCAACTTTGCTGCATAAATATTTCCACAAGACATTTTTTAAAGAAAAAAAATTAACTCTAGTTTATTTTCTAAAAACTAGTTGGGGTTTTATACAGATCTAAAAGAATTGCATGAAAGCTTTCATTTTCTAAACGCTTCAGCATTTCTATACATAAATGTCCACAAATTACATCACCTATTTTCTGGATTTTGTAAGTAGAGAAAATTATATCAACACGATCTGTTAAGTAGTCTTTAAATTCAATTGGATAAATCAAACCATAACTGTCAAAGTAATAACATATGTTATCTTTCTTATACCAACAAGTCCAATGCGTTCCTAATCCTTTTTCAGTGTCTAAATTTAGGATTCCCCATTCCGTTTCTGAAGGGTGTTTAGATAAAGTATCTCTCATGTAAATACCTCGAAAATTCGGAATTTTCAATAGATTTATGTGGTATTCTAAATCATGTTTAGATAATGGTTTGTTAGGTATTACTTCTTCGGTGGTTTCAAGTAGAGACCCTTTCCACAAGGTTTTTTTTTCTCGGAGTTATCCGTATACCTGAACCTTTTTTACTTTCCATTGCTTCATTGTGCCTTTTAGTTTCTGACAAGAGTTTATCATCAGCTTTTTTCTTATTGACTGCGGATGCTATTGCAGCAGCACCTCCAGCCAAAGATCCAGCAGCCCCAAGGCCAGCTAATAAAGCTGGAATTGTAAATATAAAACCCCCTTTCGTCGCAGTATCTTTAGAAACAAAAGAAGTCTTTGTCTTTTTACAAATAATACACATACCTTTGACCAGTATCTTATTGTTCTTTGTAATTAAATATTGAGGATTATCAGTATCAGTTTTCTTCTTACACTTTACACAATACATTTTTTAAACATTATTATGTGAATATATTTTAATTTTTAGTAGTTTAAACTCATTTTATCACCGTCAGATTGCAATCGAATTACTCTGTCAGATAGAATCAGTGCATATGCATGTGTATCATCAGGAATATTGGTTTTAAATTCTGCTTTAATTTTAATATCAATTGTAGTTTCCTTGATACGTTCATTTTGTCTGCTGATATCAAACACATAGATGGGATACAAATATTTAAAGTGTCTGTATTCGATAGCACAATTTTCATTAGGTACATAATCTATTAACATCTTATAAGCTGTAGCATAATTGTTAGAATCGAAATCAATCTGTAAATTGTGATCAAGGTATCGTTCATTATTCAGCTGAACATATGCATTCGTCAAGTTACAATGATCGAAAATTGCATTGTTTACAGCCTGTGAATTAGCTTTCTTAGTTTGGAACGCTAAAATTATATATCGAGGTCTTTGAGATCCTGAATTTGGAGTTAAAGTCCAATCTAAGAATTTCTGTTGAGAGTTTACAATTGTTTGTTCCAATTGTCTATTCAAATAAGGAATAGGTAATGTTATTTTATCCCTAATTTGACGATATAGCTTTATTTTATACTCATCAGACAGTTTGTAAGCTGGCATTTTCCAAATTAATTTTGTAATAGTAATTTTACCATCAACTACTTTATCTTGCTGGTTTGCATCTTACACATCCGATTTGAATATAGCATTAGAATTATCACCTCTTCTTAAAGTCAGAGCATGTTTCACTCCATAAATTACCTTCTTATAATTTTCACAAAATCCAAACACATGTTCAAGTGGGATAGCAGCGCTGAATTTCCCATTAGCTGAACTTAAGTAGTCATTTCGATCGCTAAATCCTTCGTTTGATTTTTCATTCTTCTTAGTATCGACGCTCCAGAAAAATATCATGTTTTCTTTAACATTTCGGGGATAGCTAACTAATCCTTTTAGAGTTGTTGTAATTCCAGGGTAACTATAACCTTCAATTTCTTCATCTCCAATTCTGTAAGAAACTCTATCAAACAAATGCATTAATCCATTGTTGATTATTGTTATTTTTTCATCTTTAAAATTATAATCACTTCCATCTTCTTTATTCAAAGCTCCTTCTATATATATATATGAAACTTTTACTAGGTAATAGAAACTGATCTTGATTCTGGATAATGATCTTGATATCATTAGGTTCACGATTCAAATCAGTACCTATTTGTGGTTCATAGTTATGCGTTTCAATTTTTTCAATTGATTCATCAACTGTAATATTTTCATTCCACCTTAAAGAATCCATTTTTTAAAGCTAATTTTATCAAATTATTTTAATTTCTAGACCTTAGGTGTAATCGAACAGTTACTTCTTCACCTCTAGTATTCAGAGCATGTCCATTTTGATCAGTAAGCCAAATTCTCAAATCATAGAGTAAAGGTTGATATATCGGTAGATAAATTGGTTTATTTGGATTATCTACAATTTTATATCCTGGTGGGACGTTTGGGAAAAAGGAATATAAAATATTATGCAAAGAACCGTTGAGGTATGAGCCGTTAATTGCGCTACAATGAACGAGTATTGCGTTAACAGACATTATGTTCACTATATTTATACTTTCATGTTCTCCAACACCTTCTAAGATAATTCCTCCAAATCCTAACATTGTATTTAAAGATTTTTCTTTATTGAAAAATACTTTTAACGTAGATGAATGGAGAACTATGACGCATTTCAAAGTATTAGTATTTGCTTTGATTTCAATAAAGCCTGCCAATGTTTTTTGAATGAATTCGTTTATACTTTCTATTTCATAACATCCTGTTGGAAGTGTAATTACATTTTCAACACCATTTAATTCATAATAAAATTTATTATTATTTTCATCAATGTTAGGAATAGAATGATACATGTCTAACCCAACCAGTGCCATTTCGTGAAATTTATTTTTGTTCAATTCTATTGCTGGACTAAAGTTTATACTTATGTCACTTTTTCTTTCACTAATTACAATGCTTTGAGATTCCATTTTTTAAACAATAAATCATCAAACACCTTTACTTCAGCAGTATTTAATAGACCTTGCTTTAAAAGTTCATGCGTAAGTATTTGCAGTTCATTAAAAACTCCTGTATTTCGAGCGGTAAACGAACCGAACAATAACTGGTGTCTTTTTACAAGATCATTGATGTTAGATGGTAATACAATAATACCTGATCCTGAAACGTCTGAATCCTCTCTGTTAGGATGACGAGGAGGTATAGTAGAAGATGTAGGAGAAGGTATAGGAGTAGGAGTTGGTCTAAAAGTAGACCTTAGCGACGGGTCGAAAATTGGTCTCTGACTTGTTGAAGGAATTTTGTGTCGACTAAAAATTGAGGATTCTACTACTCTTGAGCTGAAAGGACTTGGTTCAGGGCTTGATTCACGACTTGATTCACGACTTGATGGACTTTCTGATCTAATTGTTTCAACTGCATCTTGAGTTTTTTTTCTTTGAACTATTCGATAGAAGGGTTTGATAAATTTAGAATATTTCTCACCCCTATTTGCTTTTATGGTACCGTCATCGTTCAAATAAGCATCAGTTGAATACAGCATATCATAATAATTATTTTTATCTTCGTCCCTAAAATCAATAGGATTTTGCTTTGTTAATAATTCCCATAATCCAGTTGTGCCTTCGTATATTCTATCTCCAATTTTCAAATCATTACCCAAAATATCTACCTTTTTATTTCCTAGCATAACTTTACTTCCATCCCAACGAATGCCATAAGCTTTGTCATACTCATTTCCATGTTTCCATGCAAAACGCAAGAAATCCAATGCGATAGGCCCAACTACAGTGTTGGATTCAGAAGATGGCAAAGCTAGTTTCTTAACAGGTTTTCCTTGGATAGATTCAAATTTTTCATGAGGTATATCTTTTATTGCCAACCTAGTTTGTTAAGTTTCGTCAACAATTTTAGATAAAGGTTCAATCAATGGTTTGTAAACTTTTTCAACATCATGGTATAAATCTTGTTCGATTATTCTATCATTTGTGAATTGCTTTTCAAACTCTTTGCTAAGTTTAGTAAATCTGATTTAGTTTTGATATCAATCAACGCCATTTTTTAAAGAGAAAAATTCAAAAAGACTTTAACTTAATATAAGTTTACTCTGAACTGACATTAAGTTCAGTTGCTGAGATCCATGAAGGTTCATCATAACCTTTCCACTTGACCAGAAGTTTTCCTTTACTCTTCTTGAGAATTTTCTCAATTCCATAAACATCACTAGTATATTTTGATAGTTCTTGTTCATAAAAACTTCCTTTTATTTCTTCATCATCCATATCTTTTAATCTATAAGTAATTGGTTCAGTAGACAGTATTTCGGATACAATGAATAACTCATTAGTGAAATTTGGCAAATAACCCTTCCGAAAGTCTTTCCGTTTCTTGCTTATTCTTACCCTATCCCCGATTTTGAGTTTCGGTGATGTGAAAGTTGGTTCGGTTGGAGGGAATAAGTTATCATAAACCTTTTTACTGTTCTTTTCCAATGATGCTTGGTTAGGTGTCATTTTAATTGTTCTATGATAGCTATTATTGTAATTTTGCATTAAATCTTGTAAAATATTTACCCATTTTTTCGTTTTCATGTGTGTAAAATATTTCCACATTTTAGTTTTTAATGTCCTGTTGAAGCGTTCCACACTTTGAGCTTTGGTTTCATTTTCTGAACTAAACCACTGAATGTTATGTTTCTTGAATAGTTCTTGAGTGGATTTATTTGTAAACTCTAATCCTTTATCTGTCTGAACTTTAGAAGGAATTCGTATTTTAAATAGTTTTTGAAATGAAGTTTTGATTTCTTCACCTGTCTTCTTACTTATTGGAATCGCCCATGCATATTTACTGAAAATGTCAATTACTGTTAAAATGTAGTTTTTTCCTTGATCTTTATAGTTTTGCATGTCAACCAAATTAGCTTGCCATTGATCATCAATTTTTGATACCTTCACCCTTCTCGTTTTGAAATTATGTTTTATTGGTTTATGTAGAGTGTGAGTTTTTTGAGTTTCTAACCAATTTCGTACGAGAGTTGAAGATAAGCCGGATTTTTTAACAAGTTGATTCATTCCAGTATAACCAGTCTTTGGATTATAATATAAGTCATTCAAGATTTTATCGCTCACATCAGTGAGCGTGTTTAAAAGTTTTTTGTCGACGAGAGGCTCATTCCTGCCCAACTCTTACCTGCCATAATTGCGTTAACTAATTTAGCATCTTGCCGAACGTATTCTGATTCATTTGGATCAGTTGCAATTTCAGCGGCTCTTTTTGCTAGAATATCATCAGCATAATTTCTTTCTTTCGTTGTTGAATGTTGTGAATAAAATATGTCATGATTCTTACAAGCCTGATCGAGTGAGTTAACTCCTCGATAACCTTCTTGAATTCGATTCTGCACCTTAGTTCCTGGACCGCAAAATGAGTAGGTATGTATATTGTTGAATGAACCGTTCGGGACTTGTTCAGATTGAATATTAGATGGTAATTTCAAATGCATTTCAGGTAATGGAAGTTTTCTAAGCAATGTATTTACAATACCCTTCCCAGTTTTTTCTTCATTAACTATTGATTTCAAATCACTCAAATACTGTTCATTTTCAACAGATAATAAATCTTGGTTATAGAAGTCATTATTGTTGTAGATAATCATTTTTTATACTTTATTTAATTTATATATTTTATAGTGGTGTAATGCTGGTGTGTTGATACCATCTGGTAATATATGTCGCTTGTCATCATTACCATTTAATGCAATCTTATTTATTGCTTTAGTGTATAATTCGTGGTTAACACTTTGGATATTATACATCGTTTTGTATATTGTTTCATTATTCAATGCTCTTTTATATTCATCCATTGTGATATTGTGCTCAGTTATGTTCTTATTTACCCCTTTTGCTTTCTTACTCACGGAATTTTTCGTCTTGTAACAATATAGTTTTGCTCTAAGGCCGACGAATTCTTCAATTGGTATTCCACAAGTTTCGTCTTTCATTTTCCCAATTACTTTCATATTATCAGTTGAATAGAGGAAGTGTTCTTTAGAATAGTTTGATGTATCATACAAATCTTTATTTCTTTCCATATCTTTGTACAAATCTTTTGTTTCGATGTCATAACATAATGAATCTGTATCTGTAAACAACAACTTTGCCTTATTACCATATTTCTTTTTAATATGATTATAATGGAAATCATACATTAATGTTTTACTTATATCCAATACAGATAACCCTACGTAGATTGGTTTATAAAATTTCAGTCTTTGTTTTTGCATATGACATGCTATCAAATTTTCTGAGAATATTTTAAAACTGGTAAAGTTTGGTTTATTTGCTATTTAATTAATTCTTTCTCTGACTTTACCAAACACACATCTACTCTATTTCTAATATTTTCCATTGTTTTACCAAATACTGAATTGTTCATCAGCTTGTAAAAGTCTTTTTCAAATTCAGATTTAGCTTGCTGACGAATTCTTGTATTGATATCAATATATGATTTCATCCATGGACTTTCATCAAACTCTAATATTCTATGAATTTCCTCTAACTTCAAACCTAAGATGTACAACATATTTTTCTCGTTTTCCAAGATGTGGATATAATTTATATACATCGTTTACTTTGATATTTTCTGGAGCTAATGGTAAATCATTATGGAGAGCATGTAAGTCTTTCGGATAACTTAAATCAACTTCTAATATATAACCTTTATCTGCTTTGAGTTTCGACTTTGGATCTTTCCATTTAAAGTTTCCAGTAGGTAATGATCGACACATAGCCCAGCCGTAAAGATTATTTGCATCTATGTATGTGATAAAACTATTTGGTTTTCCTTTATCAAATGTTTCTGGAATATATGGATTGTTTGCTTTTGCATATCGTGTTGATATTGTAGAAATCCCACCTTTTATTCCTGTTTCGATGAATAGGAGCTTATCAGGATCTTCAAACAAGTCCAATTCTATTTTTGTATGTTTCAGTAGAGCATCGAAAGACAATCCGGGAGCTGTAAAATAATGTGCTGGATCTAGAGAATAAGTTTTCATGCATGTTAGTCTAAATTCTTCAAATACTTCGGCTGGTAATAATGTATCGACTTTTAGATATAAATTATGGTAATCTTTGAATGTTGTACAATTAAAAGCTCTCCACACTTTGAGTGCATGCTGATATTCATCTTCTGATATATTTTTATTATTTAATCTACTGTAGAATTCACTTTTAGCTGGTAAACTCTTAACGTTCATTTTTTCATAACTATTCACATATTCATACGGATAAATACCTTTTTTGTTGATCAACTCTAATTGTTGTTCATTGAGAAAGAACTTCGACAATTCTTTGTGCTCAGATAAATTCTTCGAAAGTTTATCTAGAGATGAAGGTAAAAACCTGTAGCTGTCTAAGAACAGTAAGTTTCTGGTGATATCTTTAATTTTTCCTGTATGTTTACATACATAGGAATCTACTTTTATGGTTTGTGTAAAACTAATATATTCTTCATCTGTTTGTGGAATAACGTTCAACTTTCCGGATACATTTCCCAAGTCTTTCACGAACAAATGAGCATCGTAATTAGACAGATTGTGTAGAAACACAGGTATAAAATTAGGATTCCTAATTTTTAAATTACATTTTAAATGAGCTGGACCTCTGTAATGACCTGTCAAATGATTGTGGTCTCTAACTTTATAATTATCATCCGTAAATTCTCCGCCACATACATAACATCTTGTGGCTTCTTTATATTTTTCGAATTTATCTGATGGTAAATACATTTTCTTATTCATTTTCAACAGACTATAAATTCTCTTGGTTTCTTTTTCTAAATATTCTACAAACTTTTGGGAAGCATCTTTACCATTATATATTTCTAAACGGGAATATTCATCTGGTTCAGATTTTGTATAGCAACAGAATGAATTAGGATTGTGCTTCTGAATGTTCATGGTGTAACTTGAGTTTTGATTTGGTTGACACGTATCTATTTTTGTCAATGTTGATTCGAAGTCAGCATAAATTGTGAAAGGATGTCTAATTGTTTTTTTGGTAATGTTTAAATTTCAATTTACCTCCTTCAAGCACATACTTTGTTGGAGTGTGAACTGAACAATCATTAATTTGGTTTGTTAATAAACATTCTTTTGTGAATGGCCATAAACAATATGGACAGACATGTTTTTTATGACCATCTTTAGTTTGCATAAATGGACTTAATGACTTCATTAATACATAATGACTTTTATTTTCATCTGTTAACAATAAAAGTGATATAACATCTTTATTTTTTACCTTTGTTATTCTCAGAGGACATAATTCTTTCAAGTAATTAAAGTTTTAAACATTTACTGACACATTATTGTTTCTCTCAAATTTATCGATATCTTTAAGTTTCACTGGAAATGTTATGTCTCTGAAATTTGACTTTTCAGCTTCAGTTTTTAATCTTTTAGATATTCTATTGCCGTTTTTCTCATCTCGGCAATAAAATCTCGCTACACTCCACATAAAGCATTTACTATCGGTATTTTTAATATTAATTAGTTTATAAGTCGACTTTTGAAGCTTTTCAGGTAATTCTATATAACTAGAACCTTTGATAGGCTTGTATTCAATAATTTTTACATTGAAGTCTAATAATTTATCTGTTATCCAGCCCGAGGAGTTTTTTGTATATTCTTCAACCTTTCTAATAGCTTTTTTATACAGATCATCAATGTTTGTAAAGTTTTTCGATATTTCTACAAACTTACCTGTATTCACCCATGCTGTTGAATATACTTTTTCATTTTTTTCTTTGTATTTATAAAATTGAACTAATATTGCCAATTGTATCTTCATATTATCAAACATTTGCTCTCTCAAAATTGATTTCACAACCGGGGTCATATTCCTCATGAAAACTGTCGGATCTATAACTGATATATCAGAGAACATATATTCCAGGCATTTTTCATTTATAGCACATTTTTTTCCTCTGAATTCACAGCCATAAACGTTTCTAAAATGCTTCTTTGATTTCTTATGCTGTTCTAGATTTTTTACTTCTACTTTACATATTTTACACACCTTTTTCTCAAAATATGAATCGGAAATTAACTCTTGATTTATGTTTTTATTATGCCTAGTAGATTTTAGATGTGTTTTTAGATCAGAGACATTTATATTACATATATTACAGAAATCTTTGTTTTCATCACAATACAGATCCGAGATTAATAGTTTACTCACGTTTTGATTGTGTTTCATGCTTTTCTCATGTCTTCTCAAGTTGATGATGTAAGTATTACATACGAGGCCTGTCGAAAAAGTATCCGACCTTTGGCCAGAAAAAATACTTCAACAACCTGACGGGGTTGGGACCCTAATCCCCTTCAAAGTAGGCTCCTTGTGCTTCCACACACTTAGCCCACCGATCCTTCCACTGCCGGAAACACCTCTGGAAGTCTTCTTTTGGAATGGTGTTCAGCTCTGTCGTCGCGTTCCGCATTATCTCTTCTCTACTCTCAAAACGGGATCCTTTCAGTGGTGTCTTCAATTTTGGAAACAACCAGAAGTCGCAAGGAGCCAGGTCTGGAGAGTAGGGAGGTTGGCGAACGGTCGTAATTCCATGTTTGGCCAAGAAATTGCGGATCAAATGGGATGAATGTGCGGGCGCGTTGTCGTGATGCAAGTGCCAGTTGTTCGCAGTCCACATGTCTGGTCTTTTGCGCCGAACTGCATCACGAAGTCGCCGGAGAACATCCTGATAGTACTCCTTTGTCACTGTTTGTCCTTCCGGTGCGTATTCGTGATGCACAATTCCACGGACATCAAAGAAAACAGTCAGCATCACCTTGATTTTGCTTCGCACCTGCCGCGCTTTCTTCGGCCTTGGAGACTCGGGATGCTTCCATTGGGATGACTGTCTTTTTGTTTCTGGGTCGTACCCGTACACCCATAGCATCTTCCCCAAACACCTGCTGAATCTTACGAATTGTTTCAATTTGAGAATCACCAAGCTTTTGACAAAATTTGATGCAGTGTCTTTGCTCAATTCGTTCAGTCATCTTGCAAGAAAACTAAATCCGACAAACACTTAGAACAGCACCTTACTTGGCGACCACCAGCCAGTGACTGGCCCAAGTGAATGCGGTGAAAAATGTCAAGCATGCGCATTAAGATTCCTCCTTCCACCGTGCACAGTGGCGCCGCCTTAGAATCACTACTTTGCGCGGGAAAAATTAAGGTCGGATACTTTTTCGACAGGCCTCGTATATTACAAAAATTGTTACATGAAGTCATCTTTACTGAAATTTTCTTTAAATTATTATGCCTTTTTGTATTCCTAGTATTAGATAGATGTGATACATTAAATGATTCCATTTTTAATAAATTATTTTCTCAGTATATTTTAAAAATTTCAATGTATTTATCCAATGTAAATTTTAAAGTATTCTGAAAATTTATATTAATCAAAATGAAAAGCAATATTCCATATGAAGTAATAGATGCTCAAAAATTGCAAACTCGATGTATTTACTTTATTTACAATCAAAGATAGCTCATTCTCTCGTTGTTGCCTAACGAGACAACCATAAAAAGAAAAACACATTGAAGAAATAAACTTAATAAAATGGAAGATATTATTACAGATATTCAAAGAGAAGTTGTTCTCAATACTGCAAAAATAAATCAATTGCAATTTGATGTTGATCAAATTAAAAATGATGTCGAATTAAATAGGGAAGTTATAACTCAATTAGAGTCAGATATCATTCATCTTGAAACATTAATCAGTAACGATTCTTATGACACCAATGGTAGCTTTTTCTCTCGTAATTGCCCAACGAGACAACCAATAAGAAAGAAAAATACATTGAAGAATTAAACTTAATGAAGTAGCAAATTTAAAAAAACAATGTTTACAATTGCTACAAACAGAAAATAAATTTTGGAAAGTCAGTTGTATTTTATTAGTTAAATAAAATTGTGTATATGTGGAAAGACAGTAAAAGAAATAATCAAAAGAATCACTTCATTTTTCCTTCTCCTGGCTTGAGATGTCTCATCGTAGGGAGATCAAACTGTGGTAAAACTTCTTTATTAATAAAGCTTCTGTTAGAAAAATTTGTCGATTTTAATCATCTTTTTCTGTACAGTAAATCAATACATCAACCAGAATATAAACTGTTGAAGAATGCTTTTGATAAAGGCTATAACCAATCTGAAATAATTGAATTATTTGAAAAGGGCAATGGTAATATTGACGATTTCCTTGAGAATTTATCTATTAAAAGAAACTCAAAATCTAACATTAAATATTTTCAAGATATGACAGCTATTCCCGATCCAAGTGACGTAGATTCAAAAAAGAAAAATCTTTTCATTTTCGACGATATAGCAACTGAAAGAGATCAAAGTCCAGCTGATAGCTTTTACACAGGAGGTAGACACAACAACTGCTGTTCAATTTACTTATCACAAAATTATTATTTATTACCGAGACAAACAATTAGAACAAATGCTAACGTTCTAATTATTTTTGGTTTAGACTCAACTGATATGAAAAACATTTACACAGATATCATATCTCAGGACATGCCCTTTGATGAATTTAAAGAGTTTTGTTCGAACACATACAAAGAACCATATAATTTTATCTTTATTAATAAAGACAGACATCCACTTCAAGGTAGGTACTTTCAAAACTTTGATAAATTATATATTCCTAAAAAATACTTCAGAGAATGGAATTTTTCCTAAGCATACTATATATTGTTTTTGTTTATTATACAAAAAAATTAAGTTTACAACTGAAATAGGGTAAAAAAACGCAAAAATAACCCCGAAGTACCGGTCCTTCATCAGATCTCATCACGTCTTCACACTTGGTGAAGATCGATGAGCTCTATTACATGGTCTCTTTAGTCCATAACACAGTGTATTGTCGTCGTAATCTGATTTTCACGTCAGCCGACGCATTTCACACCATTCATACAGACTTCTGATTCCATGTAATATATTTGGGGTTGTCTCTCTTCAACTTAACGCATCATTCACAATCCAACTATGGCCACTCGTTGAATTGCACAGACACGGTTCGTTTAAGAGCCACGCGTGGAAGGCATGATATCAAGAGCAGTACGAGTACTGTTACATATCTCCGAAACCGTGAAAAACCCTTCCGGGAATCTCAGGAATCGAACCCTCAGCTGCAATGGTTTTCATAACGCTAACCAGACACGCTACCACTGAGCTAAAGATTGCCAAGTTTAAATTGACAATTTTGGACTATTTAAACAAACTTTTTCTCAATACGGAAGAAAAAATGCTTCGATTTTCACAATTCACAGTCATGTTAAAACTTTAATTACTTTCATTTAGTAAAGAATAAAAGAGAAAATACTTAAATTAGGCATCAGTCCTACTTATGTTTTACCATTTACCATCGATAAATACCTTTTATACCGTTTTGTTAACTTAGAAAACTTTCACGTTAAACGAGATTCGAACCCGTGATGTCTTTTCCTTACGATTTTGCTGCTGCGCCTTAGTGCACGCGGCTATCACGATAGGTGAGAGTTGCGTGAAATTGTTGTGTATATATTTTAAATGTGTCTTAATTATATAAATTATATCGTTTTAACATCTCTGTTCAAGATTCTATTTATAATTTTAAATTCAATTTTGTTTGTTTTCAATAGTTTCTTATGTAATAGTTCAAACGTAATCATATATGATTGATATATGACAAGTCTACCACGAAATCTCAGTTCATTTTCTATGTACGCTTTAGAAAAAATAGTTGAACGGGAAACTAAAATTTATTTCGAACATTTTTTGTAAATAAGGAAAATGATAAAACGGAAGTAGTTTTTATTGATGAAACCCTTGTGGTTAGATTAAGAAAATTGAAATTTATATCTAAAAGCGACTTAGTCGTTTGTGTAACTGATTTCTGGTTATAAAAAGTCAAAAATTCATCAATGAATAAATCTTTTTTGAAATTGTTTCTTAAATAATTTCAATTTTAAGCTAATTGGGGTGAATTGTGCCCTGATTGGTAGGCTGCTTACTACTAATTAGTATCTCACGCCCGCCGGTGTTCGAAGCAGGGAAAAATTCTGCTTCTTTTTCTTTGCGCTGAAAGAAAGGTGGATGAATTGAAAGCTCGCAACCCGTCACGAAAAGCACACTTGCATTACAGGAATTGACTTACTTACAGGGAAAGATCAAATTTGCTTAAAGTAACTTCAGAAATTTAGTGGAGATACATAAACGCTTTGTGCAAAATTTTTGAACCACATTTGATAAAATTCATGGTAGTATAAGGTCTAGGGCAGCATGACCAAAATGTTTTTCGTCAATGTACTTATTTATGAGATTAGGAAGGTCTCTTCATTTTTGTTCAGGGAAATTAGCGTAAGTGTGTTTTCCTTTGCTTGGCCCATTGTTTTGATTGCGGCTTAGAGAATGGTAATTCTATTTAGAAGACGCTCGTGTGTTGAGCTAGTGAGCTTCTGCATCAAGGAAGCTGTGTCCATCGTCGACTGTGGTGGGAAGCGGCTCTATTTTCTATGATCGTTTTAAGTCATTCATGGTAGAACTGACGAGTGCACAAATAGGGTTTCAGAAACTTTTGCTTGACTCTTAAGATTATTGGCAGATCTCGGTTGAGATAGGAGTTTTTTGGAACTTTCGTTTTCCTTGCTTTGAATGTGTGGCTGTGCTATGACGAATATTGGTATGGGGATCGCCAGAGCAGAGAGGGATGCTCTTGTCGATCTAGTGGAATTATTCAGCCTGCGCTCTTATAAATCGACAGCTGATCAGTAGATTCTCTACTGATCTATATATCAGCAGAAATTGATGTTGATCTAGTAGAGTTATTCAATTCATTTTGCTGTTTTGCTTTATCGTTATAGTATTATATATTATCATTCAGGTCATAAAATTTTTTGATACATAAGCTAGATTGTAAAGTGAGTCTTAGACTCGATCTAGGAGCAATTTGTTGAAGAAAAGAGGGTGTTTATTCCCTAGTACTAAGACATGTATGGACAGCGTTGATAGCTTCAATATCAGTTGTAGTATTTGTTCAGAGCGGACTAAGTTCAAGATCATTCCCTTAGCCCCAACCTAGACGCATTGAACATTTGCTGACAACTGCCATTACATAAAATATTAATACAAGAAAAATCATGCTTGGTCGTGATAAGTTCTTTGATCTTCGTGAGGCCTGAGAATGGGACACTTAAATCTCTGACGCTGATGATATATTTTATGAATTGAGGCATTTGGTCAATTGTTTCACGAAGGTCATCAAAACATCCGGAAGTTATAGTATGAATTTCACTTGAGGCATCAAAATTATTCCATTTTTCAACTGGGAGATTGTTATCACCGGCGAGAAATGTTGCAATAGGTTCTCTGCAAATTGATTTGAACACTGAGTTGTATAAGACTGGATCTCTGTAGCAACATCAAAAGAACCTTCATGCGTATTCTATTTTAAAAAGTTGTTCTATTATGAGCTTAATCATAGAAGCGACAGAAGATATCGAAAGTGGACTTGGATGTTTCCGCTGTTTTGACATTCAAGTTAAGTGGGCCGCAGTGCGATATAGGTTATTATTTATCTGGTGAATAATTTCTGACACTGAAATTTGCAATGAATGCAAGTTTTCGGCAAAGGTAGGAATCTTGCATGGTATGCTCTGCGCTGAAAGATTAGGGTTATCGGCATGGCTCGTTACCTGAAGTGCTATAGTATTATACTCGCGTAATAAATTTTTAATTAATCGCTATTTTCATAGTTTATAATGTGAGCGTTACAATTATACGCCATAGATTTCTTAACATTTGGCTTATTATTTTCTTATTTTTTCATCAGCTATTAACAGCAACTTTATATTTTTGCTCTTCGTAACCGATGAAATTCTGCTTGATATTGTTGACTGTTTGAATTCAAGAGTTGAAGATCAGGGCCGGCTTCTTTACACTTGCTAAGACTTGCTTCGTGTGACTACGTTGTTGGCGTTGAAACTTGGTTGTATGAGACATTTCTTAAAGTAGCGCAAGTAGTGCGCATGGGAAATTTTTGTCTGTGTCAGACGACTCTGATTTTGCGATCAGCAGTGGCGACGCTTTGGGGGTAGTGAAACTTGTGTTGATATAACACTTCTTGACCGTCTGGGTTGCCACTTCCATTACTAGTGGTTGAGGCCCTTGAACGAATGATTTTACGTGTGAGGTTCTTGGTGGTCCATATTTCTTTTCTACAGTGAAGATAAAAATAATACGACACAATTAAATCGTCTGATTTTTTGTTTCGGGACCACGTATAATTACGAAAAATGAACGATATTAAATAATAGCATGAAAATATTAGTCATATATTTCAAAGTCATAAATATCCAATAATAAAACTAGGAACATGTATACTAAATAAGTGAGCAAACATTTACAACACATTTCAAGATATACATTCATTAAATCTTCGTTGCATAGCTGTTATTATTGATTATGTCTTCGATACGTTAAGAGTAGTTCACCACCAGCCGTTCACAAGTTTCCTTCTTTCCGAGCTGAGCTGAGATAGTTGTGTATGAATGCATCGTGAATTTTTATTGTGGGGTGTATGGACAGGGAGGATGATAATTACAATATTGTTCACTAAGGAGAAGTTTTGGAGGGGTAACTTTCGTCATGGCTAGAAAGATATCCGTTGAAATGCGAGTGAGGTTACCTCACAGTAAGAACCATGAGCACCACCTTTCGAAGTTTGAAGAAAAGAACTCGCAACAGTAATCGGTGAAGGCTTTGAGGCGAGAGGAGGGGGGAGGGAAAATGGAGGAGTTCTTGTGAGAATTACGACAGTTTTTTGAGCAAAGTTTGGTCTGCGCGACATTTGATGGATTCGCGGCATTTTTTCCTTTTGTTTATTTATAAGTGGAAAGAGTCCATCACTTAAAATGAGACGGGTTTCGTTATGCTTACGAAACACCAGAAAGCAGAGGATGAAGAGGATGCATTGCCTAAAATTCTAGAGTCAGAGCTCAAAATAATTTATTTGCGCGCTCCAGGTACAGAAAATCAAGGCTTTACGTGCTTTAATTGCTCACACAAGGAAGTGCGTGAGGGAATGCAGGCGCAGGCTTGGTGAGGTAGAACCGAGACGCAACACACCATATAAAGGCCTATTGTACGAGACCTGTGCAGGACACTATATCTAACACACTCAGCATCACCCTTCTTTCCCGTTGTACGGTATCTGTTCACAAAAATTTTCTATAGAGTTGTTTGCTTACAGAGTAATTTAAAATAATTTCGTGTGCTAGAAGTCAATTTTGCCCATCATAAACTGTCATTATAGATTTTTTCCATATATAAAAAATTGAGCAAACAATTTATAATTGTATTTGATTTTTCAAAATAAGAGAGTTTGCTAATTTGTAGTTTCTATTCTGCGGCCACACTGATTATTCTAACACCTGTGTTTACATATTTCTAGCACTGGGGATGAAACGGACATGTGGGTAAGGAGGATAGGATTAGCGAGCAGTTCACTACAGCGCGGGAGTTGCCACACAACTACAAGAAGACTGGTATAAGTTGAAGAAAATACAAATCTGTTGTGTACGATAAAAAATTATATCAACTGAACACATTTTATAACTATTTTCTACTTCTACGTATAAATGGAGTATTTCATTCATTTGGCGTATTTATTTAATATTTTGCGAGCGTAATGAATGTTTTCATTGAAATATAATTATTTCTGATTAAACGGTTCAGTGCTAACTGGTCGCAAAACATTAAATAGATGTAATCGCCATAACTTTTAGGTTTCGTCCTGCTGCTTGATCTTACGGCTGTATAGTAATTCACTGTACCAGAAAGAAATAATTAAGGAAAAAACGAAAATAAACAAGACTTAGCTCAAAAAAAGTTTCACAAAAAGAGCTTCAGAAACTACCAAAGCCATCTCTCACCTCAGATGAGCAGTAACTAACGTAGACATCATTCCTCTGATTTGATTTCGTGTTCGCAAGATTGGTTGGAACAAACTTTACAACACCTGAGGACTCTGAGGGAGGTAGAGAGATGGGAACACTTGTCTAGCTCTATGAATGAGGAATCTTTCTAGTATGGGGATCTAACCAGGGTTGCGGAGTTGGAGTCGCATGTGTTAGGGTGGAGTCGGAGTCGTTTTTCTGCATGTGGTGGAGTCGGAGTCGTTCATTCGGATGTGGTGGAGTCGTTATTTTTTGGTGTCCTCGACTCTAATTTATTCAAAAAATTTTTTTAATTGTTTAAAACCGAAAGTAAGCAAACCAGAGTTGACAATTTTTATATTGTTACATTTATGAGATTATTCAAATTTACTTCTTGAAAACGTTCCAAATTGCACCAAAAAAACAAAATGAAAAGGACGTGAGCGTTTATTAAAATTAGAAAGTGGCATACACACTGTAAAAAATCAGACGGGAATAAAAGACAGTATCATATTACACACAAAGAAGCTAAAAGTTTTTTACTCCTAAATAAACTTTTCAAAAACGTCAGGCCCCTGCGACTGGAGCAGAAGAACTTTTGCCTATAATAGCTGAGATACAACATAGTGTTGAGCAATTACATGGCACCTTTTCTGCGTTGTTACCCTGCATAGTGTGGAGACAAAGAAACGGCAGCATGCAAATCTTGACCACCTTATCTGCATGTATATCATGACATGGAGATTTTGAGGGTAGTAATTGAATCAACTATTATAATTTCGTTGAATTGGTGCACAGTTAGTAATAGAAAAAACACTGTTGGTACTTACCTATACTTCTCATGATCGGCACTGCTTACTTAGCCTACTCAGTAGTCACCTGTCAGTAATGAATTTATGAAATAGTGTACACGACCTGTCATAAATGACGGGATTCGATATTGTCTTCATGCAAATATTCCAGAAGTGGATCATAAAGAAATATATCCATCGTCATAGAACTCGAGATTAAAATATTCTTGTACTTGTGCACTGGTAAAACTTGTATCTCAGAAACGGTCATTAAGCATCCTTTATGAGCGTGAAATGGAGATAGATCGACCAACCAAGAAGGACCAACCAATTTTATTTGCTCAATACTGAATTGAACAATGTAATAACATAGGTGTAATTATACACAGGAAATATCTAAATTTATATTTTTATTTATTTATTCGGTTTAAGGAGACACTTAGCATTTTATTGTACAGTATGTACCACAAAAATCCTAACCGAGCATTTATTTTCCCGTATCAGTAATGCCATAATAGGAATATCATAAGCATTAAATTTCTAGTAAAATCATCGTTCAAAATTAACTTGAATGTTTATGGCATTCTTATGATGGTATTACTGATACGGGAAAATAAATGCTCGGTTTGGGTTTGGTGGGACATAGTGTATAAGAATGATCAACACTATACTGGGTGTCCCACAAAAATGTCCCCACTATTTAATTGATATCTCCGCTTTAAATTAACATATTTGAAATGTCTTTTTTCATAATATAGGGAATTTTGTTCCCTTTTCGATTAATTCAAGTTTTTGAAAATCGTTAAATAACCCCTTTACAGCGATCGATTTACTGAAAGAGGTAGAAAAACTAATTGTTCAAATGAAAAGTTTAAAAAACAACACTGGTTGTGTTCTTCATTTCTCAATACCTACTGTTGAAAATATTTTCACAATAATGTATCCTACATACCACCAAGTATTTAAACCCTCTGAGAGCTTTTTACTTTCTCATTTCATCATTTGAAGACATCTAAAATGAATTTTCATCGTATTCTAATGAAGAAACGAAAAAGTGAAAAAGTTAGATGAGGATTGAATGAAAAATTTCCGAAAGGGAACTTGTCCGATAAGTAGACAGTGTATTACACAGTTGGAAAATTAGAACGAAAATTAAATAATCCTTCAACTTTTTCACAGTTTTTCGTAGCTTCATATTCCAATAGGATGAAAATTCTTTGATCTTTAGTGAGCTGCATTTTAGGCGTCTTCAAATGATGAAATGAGGAAGTTAACCAGCTCTCAGAAGGTTTAAATACTTGGTGGTATGTAGGATACATCATAGTGAAATTCTTTTGCAGCCCTGGGTCATACCAAGCTTTCTTAAGAGAGGGGTTGCATGCTCGCATTTGTTAAAAAAGCAATAAGCTATAAAAATAAATTAAGCAATAAATGATCCGCACAAAAAATACCCTACATATATAATGAAACGCTAGGTGTCTCCATCAAATTATAAATAAATATGTGTTTCCATGTGTAATTTCCCCTATGTTATTACGAAGGGAATCATCTTGATTGAATATCCTAAATACCATTCAGATGGTGTGAAAAACGAGGCATCTGTTCTCTTCTATTTATAGGAAAAAATTTTTGTTTGACAATTTAATCTATTGTGGAGAAAATGCAGCTTATCGTGGTAAAAGGGTATAGCAAATTTGCTGAAAACTTCTGTGCAACTTATAATTTGGTTATATAATACACAGTTGTTGCTTGCTTGGTTGTGTGTGCGTCTGTGACGTTCATAAGAATGCTTAATGACCGTATCTGTGATACGAGTTTCACTCGTGCACATGTACTAGAATATTTTAATCGCGGGTACTATTAAGATGAATCTATTTTTTTGTCATCTATATCTTGCGACTTTTTTAAAGGAAACTATCGAATCCCGTCATTTCTGAAGGATCATGTACACTAGCAGATATATATTAGTAAAACTTGATTTTTAACATTATGTTGCCAATTTAAAAGTTGTTGGCAAATAAAGATCATAATAACCATATGTACAGGTTGCAACACCTGCAACCAGTAATATCATCTTATAATTTGTGAATCGGTGGAGTTGGAGTCACAAAGTTGTGATGAAGTGGAGTCAAAGTCGTAAAATTCTGAAAAGGCGGAGTTGGAGTCGGTGTCGCAAATTTATTCCTCCGACTTCGCAACCCTGGTTTTGACTGCAATGAATTGCATCCCCACTGTGTCATCATCGGTTATATAAATTTACAGTGAAGGAGGATTTTCGAACATTGGAGACTCCTCTTCCCTCCACTCAACAGCCCTTAGGTTTGAAACCTAAGACCTATAATATAATTATAAACCTACTGTGTAGAAAAACGTGTCATTTTACTGATTTACACACGTTTTCCTTGTGAGAGATTCATATTCTGTGAGAAAAAACTGTAGAAAACTATTCTAGGCCAGAAATGAAATTAAGAGTTTTTCGAATTACTAGCTACACGCCCCTCCCATGAACTTGAGTCAAGTAAAACGCAGTACATTATTTTCCGATCAAAAAATGCGATAAGATTACGCTTGCATTTGATTTCGAAAAATGGAACCATTCGATAAAGTAAAAAACCATGGTGTTTGGTTCGAAAAAATTATGACTTTTGAACCATACGTAGAAACAATACGCACCGAAATTAGTGGAACCTCATTGATTTTCAATGGCATTAAGAACACATTAGACGAAAAATGTCGGTTGTAATTATTGGTGATTGCATCATTAGTATTTTCGTGTTTGAATTTCAGCAGTCTAGTGTAAGGAGACCTACTTCAACATCTTAAAAAACTGCAAATAATAGCAAAAAAATTGCAAAAGTATGCGAGCTTTTCGCAGCCATAAGTGGTATGCAAAAGCTTTTTTAAGAAATGCGAGCATGCAACCCCTCTCTTAAGAAAGCTTGGTATGACCCAGGGCTGCAAAAGAATTTCACTATGATGTATCCTACCACCAAGTATTTAAACCTTCTGATAGCTTATTTACTTCCTTATTTCATCATTTGAAGACGCCTAAAATATGCAGCTCACTAAAGATCAAAGAATTTTCCTCCTATTGGAATATGAAGCACCGAAAAACTGTGAAAAATTTAAATGATCATTTAATTTTCTTTTTAAATTTCCAACCGTGCAAAACACTGTCTACTTATCTGACAAATTCCTTTCCGGGAATTTTTCATTAAATCCTCTTCTAACTTTTTCAGTTTTTCGTTTCTTCATATTCCAATACGATGAAAATTCATTTTAGGTGCCTTCAAATGATGAAGTATGAAAGTGAAAAGCTCTCAGAGGGTTTAAATACTTGGTGGTATGTAGGATACATTACTGTGAAATTAGTTTTAACAGGAGGTATTGAGAAATGAAAAACACCACCAGTGTTGTTTATAAAATTTTTCATATGAACAATTAGTTTTTCTACCTCTTTCAGTAAATCGATCACTGTAAAGGGGTTATTAAACGATTTCCAAAAACTTGAATTTTTCGAAAAAGGAACAAAACTTACTATATTTTGAAAAAAGACATTTCAAATATGTTGATTTAAAGCGGAGATATCGATTAAAAAGTCGGGGACATTTTTGTGGGACACCCGGAATAGTGTTGATTTTTCTTATACGCTATGTCCCACAAAACCCAAGCCGAGTATTTATTTTCCCGTATCAGAATGCTATAAACATTTACGTTGATTTTGAACGATGATTTTGCTAGAAGTTAAATGCTTATGGTATTCTTATGATAGCATTACTGATACGGGAAAATAAGCACTCGGGTAGGATTTTTGTGGTACATACTGTACAATAAAATGCTAAGTGTCTATAAAGCAAATAAATAAATTAATAAGTTTAGGTATTTCCTATGTATAATTTCACCTATGTTATTACATTGTTCAATTCTGTATTGAACAAATAAAATTGGTTGGTCCTTCTTGGTTGGTTGGTCTGTCTCCATTTCACGCTCTTGAAGGATGATTAATGATCGTTTCTGACATACAAGTTTTACCAGTGCACAAGTACAAGAATATTTTAATCTCGAGTTCTATGACGATGGATATATTTCTTTATGATCCACTTCTGGAATATTTGCATGAGGACAATATCGAATCCCGTCATTTATGACAGGTCGTGTACACTATTTTATAAATTCATTACTGACAGGTGACTACTGAGTAGGCTAAGTAAGCAGTGCCTACCATGAGAAGCATAGGTAAGTACCAACAGTTTTTCTATTACTAACTGTGCACGAATTCAACGAAATTATAATAGTTAATTCAATTACTACCCTCAAAATCTCCATGTTATGATATACATGTAGATAAGGTGGTCAAGATTTGCATACTGCCGTTTCTTTGTCTCCACACTATGCAGGGTAACAACGCAGAAAAGGTGCCATGCAATTACTCAACACTATGTTATATCTCAGCTATTATAGGCAAAAGTCCTTCTGCTCGAAACGCATGGGCCTGACGTTTTTGAAAAGTTTATTTAGGTTAAAAACTTTTAGCTTTTTTGTGTATAATATGATACTGTCTTTTATTCTCGTCTGACTTTTTACTGTGTGTATGACACTTTCTAATTTTATTAAACGCTCACTTTATTTCATTTTGTATTTTTGGTGCAATTTGGAACGTTTTCAGGAAGTAAATTTGTATTATCGCATAAATGCAGAAATAAAAAAAAAACTCTGTTTTGCTTACTTTCGGTTTTAAACAATTATAAATAATTTCGAGCATAAATTGGAGTCGAGGACAAAAAAAAATAGCGACTCCAACCTCGACTCCATCACATCTGAATGAACGACTCCGACTCCACCACATGCGGAAAAACGACTCCGACTCCACCCTCACACATGCGACTCCAACTCCGGAACCCTAGTTAGATCCCCATACTAGAATGATTCCTCATTCATAGAGCTAGACAAGTGTTCCCATCTCTCTACCTCCCTCAGAGTCCTGCAGGTGTTGTAAAGTTTGTTCCAACAAATCTTCCAAACACGAAATCAAATCAGAGGAATGATGTCTACGTTAGTTACTGCTCATCTGAGGTGAGAGATAGCTTTGTTAGTTTCTGAAGCTGTTTTTGTGAAACTTTTTTTAAGCTAAGTCTTGTTTCTTTTCCTTTTTTCTGTAACCAGCATAGACCGGGGGCGGACCACACACACACACACCCCCACACACACACACACACACCTCAACACCCCAAACCTTCACACTCTTACACACACTCCCACACCCACAGACACACATATACACATGCACATGCCAAGCACACTTCTAAAAATAACCACAATTCCCCAACACAATGAGATACACCATCGTCTCAAATCACAAACCGATGTGTACAATGTATTTCATTTTAGGATCTATGTTTACCTTTCAAACACCAAAATCAATTGATTCTCCGACACCATTACCAAATGAAACCGTACCCTAAGCCCATATTTACAGTTCAAAAATCATTTCACAGACGGTGATCTCTGATTTTTCGACACGTATCTAAGAGACACCAGTTACTCAATGAATTTCAAATTACCTTTTTTATCGGAGAACTTTCATAGTGTATATCCGAATAACTGAAGATATGCGCTTCCGGAGCAGAGCTTTGAGGGGTAACTGACATTTTTCATGAATAACACAACCTCAACAAATCAATCAGATCTACTCATATAAAATGACTACACCAATCACAATTCAACCAATAAGTTCACCAATCACTTCCGAACCAAACCCAAACTAATATAACCAACTCAACCCAACCTAAACTAATCTAACCCAACCTAGTCTAATCAAACCTAACATAAGCAATTTTATCCTCACCTGACTTTATAACCTCATGTATCCAATTTTTTGATTCAACTTTTCACCACTCTTATTGTATTCCATTTAAATTACCGTCCATCCCCTGTTTCTCATCAATTTACACAAAGTCATTTATCCTATCCTACTCAAAATTATATAGCTTCACCTAAATCAAAACTTAAAATTACATAAATCCCTAATATGAAGCGCGACTGAAACTTTCTTCACAATATTATATACAGAATCCTGGGAGATTGAAATTTGAAAAATAAATCACGAATTCACCTAAGGTCAAAAGTGCTTACAAGACTATAAATATGTTCGTTCATTCCACCAGAATACATTACATGTTACCTATAACTAATTTAAATTACATGAGCCTCATTCCAAATTTTAATTATACATGCGTTTCAAAAATAAATGAAATTCTACCAAAGCTATTTCAAATTCCGCCAAAGCCTGACGTAGGGAAATTAGGCTTCCCATAACCCCCAAAAATTGCCACCTCAGACATCAAAATACATTACTTACCTGCATAAGCAAGAAATAACCTTGCGTTCTTAAAATTCATTTCAAACCTTCAAGAGAAAACAACAAATATCCACCAACTTCGTGTCACATCCAATTACTATCAATACTTTTTCGAATTAACCACAAGAACCAAATGTATTCTTGTTCTCACGAATAAATCATGTTAATGAGCTGTAAATTACCATACATCAGATAGCGTCGCAGTTATTCATGCAGAGCCATTAAAAAATCCAATCCTTCTCCAAACTATAACAAACAACCATAAATCCTCAATAAAATATAAATAATCACCAAAATAAAGAAACATCGCAATACCACATCAAAACGAAAGCTAATTCTCGTTTCATACAACAACATCGACACCTGTTCATCTTCATTGGGTTCATAATGATGGAACGCGCCGTCGCGCGGTCAAATTCAAGGGTTCAGAAAATTGAATCTAACTTCTTGCGCCGCTCTACGGGTGCTACGCACCTCGCAGAGCGGCATCATTGCAGCTTTTATATTAGTCATACTCGAGGGGCACTGCATTTACCTTAGAAACACATTCAAACTCTAAAAAAATCCATTTCTGTCTCATTTATACCCTTTTTCACCGTACTTACCCCCTACACTTCACTAACAGCCTCAAAAATACCTGTCCGCATGGTACTGACATTTTCATTTGCAGCAATTCTCATATGCATCCCATTTTGCATTGATAATAACATTTTCATATCCGTACACTTTTATCGAACTTTTCCCTAAATTTTCCAAATCCGTGATCATTACACAGATCGAAATGGCCGAAATTACTCAAAAAACGGTTCAAAACACGTTTCAATGATGAAATAACGGCAAAAACATTTCACAAACTCATTTCCCCCATACATCAAACAATTATGAATAAACATAATATAATGAACAACATTCACACCCTGCTTTTCATTCCGTATGAGCCCAAAATGAATTCTCTAGCTGATTTCAAAGTACCCTTCATCGTCAATTGAAACATGCATAGAATTTTCGAAAATTACTCATTCACCCCTAAATATCGATACGTCCGTTCTCAAAATGTCAGCATAAACATACATACATATGTACATTGCATCAAAATTTCGAACATCTACCTGCAATGCACAAAAAATGATATGCCTACTTCAAACTACACTCAATTGAAAACCGAGTTCACCAATGCATCATCATTTACAATGAAAACAAACACATTACCTATCAATATAACTCAATCTCACTTTCTCAACACGAAAAAAGTGCTATCGCCTCCCTACATCAGGCCGCACGCTTCGTGTGCAAACTGCAACCATGATCTAAGTGAAATGAGTGATTTATCGAACGTCAAAATTAAGTTTTCGTTCCAAGAAGAGACATTGTGTATCTCAAAATAACTGAAAACATGCACTGCTCATGGGAGAGCTTTGAGGGGTAACTCAAGTAAAAAATCCTGTCATGCATTTACTCAATATTTACATCTTTAAAGCAAACATTGAAGTAACAACGAACCTTGACATACATAAAGTGAGTTCTCATTAAAGATTCGTTCAAATTTCGGCAACGAAATAAGTGAAATGAGCCATTTGTATAATTTCTAAATGAATTCATGTTCGTGATTTCAACCCGTAAATGTTCAATTTACCTACCGAAAAACATAAAATCGATCCTTACATCATATTCAATAGCTAGACTGGTTTAACACCGCCCAAATAACTTATCACCATTATCAACGTTCGAATGCGAGTTCTATCAGGTCATTAACTTTCTCCAAAAAAGGTCTTTCATGATTCATGAACAGATAATTTCCCTTCCATTACCACAAATTTTCCTCAATGAATCACCTACATGTAAAAGCCTTTCCAAAGTCTGCGCTTTTTAATTCAAGTCAGTACCAAAATTTTCAGGGTACACCCCAAAATTACCGAACATATACCGAACCAAAGCAAAGGTTTGAGGGGTAACTCAAGTAAAAAATGCTGCTTTCACGTCACTCAATCTGTAAGTAAATGAGACAAACATTAAAGTAACAACGAAGCTTGACATACATAAATGAGTTATACATTAATAGAAGCGACTTATATCAACAAATAATAACTATTAAGTATCCATCTTGCTTGGTATCCGTACCATCAGGGCCACGGCAGTCCGCGTCTTTGAGGAGTAATTGGACCATCGACTACACACACACTTGAAAGTAATAAACCTACGAAATGTATAATTTCTCTTTGTATTACGAAATATGGCGAGTTCTCATCTTTTGAAATTTGCGTATCATGTTCATTTTCATTAGACAATATTAAAAATTTCTTTTCAAGTTTCGTTTCATTGAAGAAAGGTGACACTTTTCACTTTCAACAACTTATGGGTTGATTTTGTATCTCTTTTCATGAAAAACTGGTGTAACAGTTGACTGTGCGGAATGACTGCAGTGTGACAGAAGCATGTATTCTCTTAACAATGACATATAATCAACAAGTATCCCATTTAAATAATTTTCTATTAATTAGAAAGACAATTTTTTTTTAGGGTTAACAAATCAATTCAAAAAAACAGTTATGTATGAGGTCCTTTACTTACTTATTACGATGATGCGGACACTTCAACATTAGTTGTAACATCTTTGTAGTTGTAACATCTTTCACATTACAACTTCTACAAGCAGCAGAAGGTTTCAGCCTCAAATTCTGAACCTCAATGAGGTAATGCAAATGGAAATCGACATGCGTCAAAATTTTCTGGACTTGGAGAAAAATTGATCGCAGAACCGAAATTTTTTTTCCATACCATGACATGTTGGAAGTGAAATAATCCTACCATAAGGTAAATCGCCTATTTTAAACACATTTGTTCTCTATAAAATTTCCTGTGAAACGAATATGAACACTCAAAATTCATGAATTGCGCGTCATGTAAATAAGTTATAGGAATTTCAAGGTGAAATAAGCCACTTAGAAAGTTGACTTGCGAGTCCTAATAAATTTATTTGAACTATAACAACACAGTACAACTCTTGAAAATACGCAAAACCGCCTAGAATGACAAAAAAATCAGGAAGAACTTTGAACTTTAACAATTCATTTAAATATATTGTTTCGCAATCGAAAACATCACAGCACTAAGTTCATGAAAATGGGCATCCATATAAAACCTTTAAACTCAATAAAGTTTCATTTCAGGCCCCAAATTCAGTCATTAAAAAAATTCACATTCTGGAGACTTCAACGCAAAGTGGCTCGGTACCTCTTTTTGCGCTAGATTCGCCAATTTTTCACCATTCCTCCCTAAGCTTTGATGTTTTTTTCAAATTTAAACAAAAAGTTGAAGGCCTACAACTTTAAGACACGAGTATCAATCGAAAGATCTCCTCAAGACGCATCTTTCAAGTGATTTTCAGCTCCCTCGAAGGTGAGGAAGTGGGCTTCAGGGGTGAAGGAAAGCGAAAAATAGCCTGGAAAAGTGAAAATAATTTCTCACGCTCAAACGAAGCCGAATTTCGACGCACACAACTACTTTCGAATGTACGAGGAAAAAACGATCACAAAGTGTTCAATAAAGTTTTTCGTGGGTCGAACCAATTTTCCTCAAAAATGGTTTGGGCGTTTTTCTGGAATTTTTATGTTTCGTTTGAGACTATTTTCTGAGAAAACAATCGCTCATCGTGATCTCTAAACTTGAAAACTTTGAGAAAAAGATTAAAACTAGGACGTATCAAAATTTGAAGTCCCAACTCGTTCAAACAACGTCACAACTGGCAGCCAAAAATGACTGTTGAAAAAACGCATTTTTTTACCCCAACTTTAAAGTTGCACAAATGGTAAACTTTCCAAGCAAACACTCTATAATTTTCCTTTTGAGTACTACGAACCTTTTTGAACGAGTCCTCAAGTCCAGAGACCCCCAGGTATTGCTTTCACAAACCAGGACGAAACTTTAACCTCACCGAAATTTTTGCAAATTTTGAGTAAAATTTTGACCCAAAGTTGTGTCGAAACTTAATCGTTTCGAGAGCCATTGATTTTATGACGCGTAGAAATTTTATAAATGTATCGCCTATCAACGTTTGAATGCGCAACATTGCGTATTTTCTCAAAAATAATTTCCAAATTTCGTCGAACATACCCTAAAAATTTTTCATCAACTTTGAGGGGCAAAGAGGGATACTTTTTATGAACGGATCGCAAAATGGCAACGTTGGCGCATACTCCATTGTTTCGTGTACCACATGCTGAAATTAGAGCCACCTAAAGGCATTCTATGGGTGTTTGGCAGCAGTTTGAAAATGTGCCATTTCGGTCGATTTTCGACCTTTGAACCGCCATTAAAGGAAAAGTTCTCGCACGATCTAAAAGAAAAAAGCTTAGGTTCATGTTGAGAGGGACTTTTATGTGCCTGCCAAATTTGAAGGCGCTGCGACGACGCGTTCGAGTGGCTACCCTATAAATGACCGACATCAATATAAGGAACAATCCTTCGGTGATCGCCACGCGGCGTCTAGGGTAAGTGGTGATCATCTTTCTTCGAATCTGTGCGCGTATGTGTCTCGGTTTTTTCACCGGATTTTCGCTAAGACATCCGCCGGGCGCGCAGAAATAAATATTTCTGGTACAGTGAAAAACTATACAGCCGTAAGATCAGCAGCAGGACGAAACCTAAAAGTTATGGCGATTACATCTATTCAATGTTTTGCGACCAGTTAGCACTGAACCGTTTTATCAGAAATAATTATATTTCAGTGAAAACATACATTACGCTCGCTAAATGTTATACAAATACTGTAGTTAACACCTGCTAACCGTTTCACTCCGCAGTGCGTAGTCACGCTAAAGAAATGCCTTGTACCCATTTCTTATGCCGGCTTCAGCCATCGTATCTTCCTCTAAGTTGCTAAAGCGAACCAAGGCTCCAAAAAAATGGGGCATTAAACTTTACAAATGTGAAGGAATGAGAAGTTCAAAAAACTTCAAACTATAACCGAGGATCCGTGATTGTGCTTTCGACTCCATTTATTCGTGGAAGTAGAAAATATTTTTAAAATGTGTTCAGCTGATATAATTTTTTATCGTACACAACAGATTGGTATTTTCTTGAACTTATACCAGTCTTCTTGAAGTTGTGTGGCAACTCCCGCGCTGTAGTGAATTGCTCGCTGATCCTATCTTCCTCACCCACATTTTTGTTTCACCCCCTGTGCTAGAAATATGTAAACAGAGGTGTTAAAATAATCAGTGTGGCCGCAGAATAGAAAATACAAATTAGCAAACTCTCTTACTTTGAAAAATCAAATACAGTTATAAATTTTGTGAGATATTTTTTAAATTATGGAAAAAATCTATAATGACAGTTTATGATGGGCAAAATTGACTTGTACCACACGAAATTATTTCAAATTACTCTGTTAACAAACAACTCTATAGAAAATTTCAGTGAACTATAGTAACGTACAACGGGAAAGAAGCGAGATGCTGAGTGTGTTAAGTAGTATCCTGCACAGGTCTCGTACAATAGGCCTTTATATGGTGTGTTGCCTCTTGGTTCTACCTCACCAAGCCTGCGCCTGCATTCCCTCACGCACTTCCTTGCGTGAGCAATTAAAGCATGTAAAGCCATGATTTTCTGTACCTGGAGCGCGCAAATAAATTATTTTGAGCCCTGACTCTAGAATTTTAAGCAATGCATCCTCTTCATCCTCTGCTTTCTGGTGTTTCGTAAGCCTAACGAAACCTGTCTCATTTTAGGTGATGGACTCTGTCCACTTATAAATAAACGAAAGGAAAAAATGCCGCGAATCCATCAAATGTCGCGCAGATTAAACTTTGCTCAGAAACTGTCGTAATTCTCACAAGAACTCCTGCATTTTCCCTCCCCCCTCCTCTCGCCTCAAAGCCTTCACCGATTACTGTTGCGAGTTCTTTTCTTCGAACTTCGCAAGGCGGTGCTCATGGTTCTTACTGTGAGGTAGCCTCACTCGCGTTTCAACGGATATCTCTCTAGCCATGACGAAAGTTAACCCCTCCAAATCTCCTTAGTGAACAATATTGTAATTATCATCCTCCCTGTCCATACACCCCACAATAAAAATTCACGATGTATTCATACACAACTATCTCAGCTCAGCTCGGAAAGAAGGAAACTTGTAAAAGGCTGGTGGTGAATTACTCATAACGTATCGAAGCCATAATCAATAATGACGGCTTTGCAACGAAGATTTAATGAATGTATATCTTGAAATGTGTTGTAAACGTTTGCTCACTTATTTAGTATACATGTTCCTAGTCTTATTATTGAATATCTATGACTTTAAAATATATGTTTGATATTTTCATACTATTATTTTACATCTTTCATTTTCCCTAATTAAACGTGGTCCAGAAATAAGAAATCTGACGATTTAATTGTGTCGTATTATTTTGATCTCCACTGTAGAAAATAAATATGGATCACCGAGCACCTCGCACGTAAAATCATTCGTTCATGAGCCCCAGCCCCTCGAAATGGCAGCAGCAACCCAGACGGTCAAGAAGTGTTATATCAACACGAGTTTCACGACCCCCAAAGCGTCGCCACTGCTGTTCGCACAATCAGAGTCGTCTGACAGAGACAAAAATTTCTCATGCGCACTACTTGTGCTACTTTAAGAAATGTCTCATACAAACAAGTTTCAACGCCAACAACGTTGTCACTCGAAGCAAGTCTTAGCAAGTGTAAAGAGCCGGCCTTGATCTTCAACTCCTGAGTTCAAACAGTCAAGTTAAGGACTACTAATCAAGGACTACTAATATTGTACTGACCCTGTAGTTCACACAGCTTGCTCTTAAGTCTAGTTCGCAACAATGGATATTTCCGGCGCTGGGATATTTCTAAATGGACGGATATGGACGGCCAATTGTAATATCTTGGAATTTCAGCAAGATATAAGGTTTACTGAACTGAACTAGTAGATCGGTCTGCCTAGCCGTAAACCAGGCAGGAGGATAGCAAAACGAACAGCAGGACTATTAATATTGTACTGACCCTGTAGTTCACACAGCTTGCTCTTAAGTCTAGTTCGCAACAATGGATATTTCTGAATGGATAACAGATGAGATAAAACATTTGAGCAGAGCTAAAAGAAATTTGCAGCGTGAGTACAAACTGAATAAATCAGACAGTACGCGTCGAAAATTATATAAAGATCATGACAAGATCCTACGAAGAAAAGTTAAGGAAGCAAAACGGGACTACTTCCACAAAGAACTCTTGGCGGCAAAACAAAACCCAAAAAGAACTTGGGAAATCATTAGAGAAGCTGCTCAGTATAAAAATTCAGACTGCAAAAGCTCTTTTATACTGAGCAAAAGCAAAAGCTCCCCTCAGAAATGGCGAATGACTTTAACACTTTCTTCTCAAAAGTTGGCGAAGATGTTCTCAATGAAGTATCCAGGACAGTTTCAGACACATCTACAGAGGCAAATCTGAGCGATGTTTCATCCCCAAATAGTAGCAACAAGTGGAGACCAAAGCCAGTTAGCGTCATAGAGATACGAAAAATCTTATACTCACTAAAGAATACTAAAGCGACTGGACATGATGGCATAAGCCTCCAACATATAAAAGACAGCTTTCCTGTCACAGCACCCTTTATTCGCTTGATAATAAATACATCTATAGTCACAAACAAGTTTCCCGATCAATGGAAACTATCCATAATTAAGCCATTACATAAATCTGGTGATATCGACATAGCGTCAAACTACAGACCAATCAGTCTCCTGCCTGTTTTGTCCAAAATATTAGAAAAAGTAATAACAAACCAGCTCTCGTCTTACATAGACGAGTCACATCTACTGCATCGCAATCAATATGCTTACAGGAAGAATACCAGTACTCAGGACGCCCTGTTAAACATAACAGAAAAAATTTACAATTATATTGACCAAAAAAAATTAACTCTCTTACTATTGCTTGATCTCTCCAAAGCTTTCGACAGTGTTGAGCATAAGAAACTTCTACAAAAAATTTCAAACCTCAGAATAGACACTCAGTGGTTTGAAAGCTACCTACGAAACCGCTCTCATGCAGTGTGCTTGAATAACAAAATGTCATCATTCATACCAAATAACTTTGGCGTTCCTCAAGGTTCAATCATCGGCCCACTCCTATTTTCAATTTTCATCAACGATTTCCCCACCATGCCGGCAAACACAAAAATCTCAATGTATGCTGATGACGTACAAATTGCCATAACAAGCTCAACAGCGGATTTAACAGAAACACAAGCCAACGCTGAAAACCTTCTGAGAAATCTGAAATTGTGGTATGACCATAACGGCCTCAAACTTAACGCAAGTAAAACGCAATGCATTATTTTTGGATCACAGAATGCGACTGAAAATTTACCACCATTCAAGCTAACATTTGGAGACGATACAATTAAACCAGTCGATAAGGTTAAAAATCTGGGTGTTGGGTTTGACAAAAATATGACTTTCAATTCACACGTCGAAACAATGTGCAACAAAATTAACGGAACCTTAATGTTCTTTCATCGTATAAAGAACACACTTGACGAAAAATCTAGATTATTAGTGATTCAGTCTTTAGTTTTATTGCGTCTGGACTACTGCAGTCTTGTGTGGGGAGACTTACCTAAATGTCGTCAGGAAGAGTTGCAAAAATGTGTAAACTTCGCCGCCAAAGTGGTATGCAAAGGAAATTTCAATAAATACGATCATGTCACCCCTCTTCCAAGAAAACTCGACTGGATCCCAATACCGAACAGATTCATGATCCAGAAAGCTCGACGAGTATTCTCCTCTCTGTACCTCCCCCAAAGTAATGCAGAGGTGGTAAAATTTTTTCCATCTAATATCCCAAACGAAAGACCAAACCGGAGGAACGATGTTTTAGTCAGTTACCGTTCATCTAACGTGGGACAAAAAGCTCTCTCAGTTTCTGGAGCTTTTTTGTGGAACAAGCTTCCCCAGCATATCAAAAACTCTAAAACTGGAAAAGAATTTAGAGTAAATGTGTCACGTCATTTTGCATCTCTGTCATAGGGCCTGCAGCATCTCGGTGTGAACTTCCCATCTATCAGAAATTTTAATTTTTCCTGAAATTTCTGTTAGAAATTTAGAAACTATTTCATTTTACATTTGCTAAGCGATTCGTATATTCATCTTTCTTATTTCTGTCGACAACAATGAGCACCACAGCCGTGAGTTCAGTGCAGCAGAACGAACGTTCTTTCCATAATTAGGAGTATTTCCTCATCTTTATTTTGTTATTTCTTTCTCTTTTCTGTATTAATATTTAACGTCCGTATGACAAACATACCATGAAATACATTTTGTGTGTACACCAATAAACAGGTTTATAGATGTGAGGGTTGTGCGAAGTTTATAATGAATTAAATTTTTGGCTAACGTTGTCTCGCTATTTCAAGATCATTCTCGAAGATGTCTTCAATCGATTTTCGGCTGAGCTGGGGGGAAAGGGGTAATTTAAGCATTGCATTTAGTGTTTTTTTTTTTTTCGTGCGTTTCAGCGCACACTAGCACTGAACTTTCAAATCGGAAAAAACTCTAAATTTCTGTAATCAAAATTATTATTTTGGATCAAGGCCTAATCTTCCTCTATGTGCCAATTTTGTGAATATTCTCCACTCAGATGTGATATCCGGCCACAATGTTACTCCATTTTATCCCACGTACACATGTCCGTATAATGCTGAAGAGTTGTGTTGCTTCTTGACTATAACCTGATTCTTCTTAAAAATCTCTGTGAAGAAATTAAAAAACAGCTCTTTTTTATGGTTTTACGAAGTTTTCTCTTCCTTTTAGTTATTTTTCACGAAAAATTTCTTAGGATTACAGTGAGCTCAGCTGTCATTTTCTGTGTAGTATATGGTAGGTTGCTTCTTTCTTTTATCTTATATATATATATATATGTATTTTTTTCTAATATTATATTTTCAATAAGTATATATATTAATATGTGTGTGTACGTGTGTAGGTATATATATGTATCTACATAAATAGATATACATGTTTCTATTCCATTTCTTTACGCAAAAACCATTCGGTTAATAAATTTTATTGCAATAGCGAAATGATTCAAAAATAGATCTAGCACTTCCCCAGAGGGCGTTTCTGTGAATCGGATTAATTTCATATATAATTATTGAAATAAAGTGCAATTTGAGCATATGAATCGTATTAAAATTATCTTTCTGTCCGTATGTTGTACAAGCTATGAATTTTGATATCGAATATATGTTTGTTTACCCATTTCTACCAATATTTTGTAGATATTTGTCAATCATGAGTGGTAACCGGCTTACACTGTATCTCTATTTTATCCCATGTACCCATGTCCGCATGATGTGGTGAATAACGAGAAGATATGAAATATGTTTTTGGTGGTGATAGAGCTTTGCATATTTTTAGGGCATATTTTTCATTTCTCATTCAACTACCCATGACAGAGATAGACTATTGGCAAGCCACGTGTGGTTTGTCTATTAGTACGCCTCGTATATTTTGTCTATTAATATGCCTCGTATGGTCTCTCTATTTTGTACACCTCTGATAGCTTGTCTATTAGTACACCTCGTATAGTTTGTCTATTATTATGCCTCGTATGGCTTATCTATTTGTACACCTCGGATGGTTTGTCAATTAGTACTCCTAGTATAGAACTTTTGTTAGACTACTAGCACACCACGAATGGTTTGTCTATTAGTACGCCTCGTATATTTTGTCAATTAATATGCCTCGTATGGTCTATCTACTTGTACACCTCTGACAGTTTGTCTATTAGTACACCTTGTATAGTTTGTCTATCATTATGCCTCGTATGGCTCATCTACTTGTACACCTCGGATGGTTTGTCAATTAGTACTACTCGTATGGAACATTTGTTTTAGGATTCCCTATATTTAAGAAACTTTTAAAAGCCAATATGTTGGCATGTATCTCATGTGACAATTTGGAAATAAACATTTTTTCTTTCTTTTTCAACAATATCAACCAGAATTTCAACGGTTACGTAGAGGAAAAATGTAAACTTGCTGTTAATAGCTGATGAAAAAATAGGAAAATGATAAGCCAAATATTAAGAAATCTATTGTGTATAATTGTAACGCTCACCTTACAAGATTAGATTAGATTATTAGTTAGTTTAGGCCTCCCTATCCGCAACGAAGGCTATCTAAAGAGAGGAAGGAAGAACGCACCATTCAGTATGGAATTAAGGAAACGCGGAATCTATGCAGAAAGGGCACAGAAACAGAAAGCTAAAAAAAAGATCATGAAACAAGAAAAAGTTCAAGAAGAAAGTAGAAGGTGCAGAAAAACAGGACAGCAGTGAACCGAAAAATGATGGTCGGTATCAAAACAAAAACCTGTGCTATTTTAACAAAAAGAAAGCCTACCTAACCATTAGCTCGGGCCCTCACATAGTCCCACTGGGAGTGCTAATTCCCATAGATACAACAGTTGTATCCCCCTGAGGGGCGCTCACGCTACAAACAATGAGAATCCCGATTACTTAAAAACGTATTACGCGAGTATAATACTAGAGCACTTCAGGTAACGAGCCATGCCGATAACCCTAATCTTTCAGCGCAGAGCATACCATGCAAGATTCCTACCTTTGCCGAAAACTTGCATTCTTTGCAAATTTCAGTGTCAGAAATTATTCACCAGATAAATAATAACTTGTATGGCACTACGGCCCACTTAACTTGAATGTCAAAACAGCGGAAACCTCCAAGTCCACATTCGATATCTTCCGTCGCTTCTATGATTACGCTCATAATAGAGCAACATTTTTAAATAGAATATGCATGAAGGATCTTTTGATGTTGCTCCAGAGATCCAGACTTATACAACTCAGGGTTCAAATCAAATTGCAGAGAACCTCTTGCAACATTTCTTGCCGGAGATAACATTCTCATAGTTGACAAAAGAAATGATTTTGATGCCTCAAGTGAAATTCATGCTATAACTTCCGGCTGTTCCGACGACCATCTTGACACAATTGACCGAGTGCCTCAATTCATAAATTATATCATCAGCGTCAGAGATTTAGGCGTCCCATCCTCAGGCCTGACGAAGATCAAAGAACTTATCACGACCAAGCATGATTTTTCTTGTATTAATATTGTATGTACCGGCAGTTGTCAGCAAATGTTCAATGCGTCAAGATTGGGCTAAGGAAATGATCTTGAACTTAGTCCGCTCTGAACAAATACTACAACTGATATTAAAGCTATCAACGATGTCCATACATGTCTTAGTACTAGGGAAGAAACACCCTCTTTTCTTTAACAAATTGCTCTTAAAATCGTGTCTAAGACTCACTTTACAATCTAGCTTATGTATCAAAAATTCCTATGACCTGAATGATAAAATTAAATACTATAACGGTAAAGTAAAATGCAAAAATAAATTAAATAACTCTACAAGATCAACAGCATTTTCTATTGATAGAATTGATCAGTAGAAAATCTACTGATCAGCTGTCGATTTATAAGAGCGCAGGCTGAATAATTCCACTAGATCGACAAGGGCATCCCTCTCTTCTCTGTCGATCCCCATACCAATATTCGTCATAGCACAGCCACACATTCAAAGCAAGGAAAACGGAAGTTCCAAAAAACTCCTATCTCAACCGAGATCTTTTAATAATCTTAAGAGTCAAGCAAAAAGTTTTTCAAACCCTTTTTGTGCACTCGTCAGTTCTACCATGAATGACTTAAAACGATCATAGAAAATAGAGCCGCTTCCCACCACAGTCGACGATGGACACAGGTTCCTTGATGCAGAAGCTCACTAGCTCAACACACGAGCGTCTTCTAAATAGAATTACCATTCTCTAAGCCGCAATCAAAACAATGGGCCAAGCAAAGGAAAACACACTTACGCTAATTACCCTGAACAAAAATGAAGAGACCTTCCTAATCACATAAATAAGTACAATGACGAAAAACATTTTGGTCATGCTGCCCTAGACCTTATACTACCATGAATTTTATCAAATGTGGTTCAAAAATTTTGCACAAAGCGTTTATGTTTCTCCACTAAATTTCTGAAGTTCCCTTTAAAAGCAAATTTGATCTTTCCCAGGAAGTAAGTCAATTCCTGTAATGCAAGTGTGCTTTTCGTGACGGGTTGCGAGCTTTCAATTCATCCACCTTTCTTTCAGCGCAAAGAAAAAGAAGCAGAATTTTTCCCTGCTTCGAACACCGGCGGGCGTGAGATACTAGTTAATAACACAAAGCTATTGCTGATGAAATTCCTTTAAATCCAAGTTTTCGTTTTGGGCTCGACCAATGTAACTCGCAGGAAGTCATGTGTAACGTTTTTAGTTGAAATCGGCTAAGATTGTGATGGTGAGTTCGCTCAATGTTTCAATAAAATCCAAGAGGTCCTGATACTAATACTGCTAGCCTCTAATACCTAGTCTTAAAATCGTTCGTTACTCCAACGATTTTAATTGTCGATAACGCTCGTACATAATTTGAAATACATACATACATAATTTGAAATCCTGTCATATTTTGGTGTCTTAAATAATTTAAGTTTAATGATTTTTTAAAATTTTGGTTCCTTAAATCGGTAATAGGATCCATGCCAAGATGTTTTACATGAATGACCTTCTGCTGTAAGTACCTAGTTTTTGAGATATAACCTAACATTCGTTCAGGTATGACTAACCTTGCATTGTCGGTTGCGTCGTTGCTGCATTGTTGTAGCACGCGCTATTGTTCCGGCTCGTTCTGGTATTGCCAAGTTGAACCTTGATCGGCTCACTTATTTTGGTATGTATAAGTTTACTTACCAACTAAACGTTACCTGGCCAAACCTCGCCTATCGTTGCAGCGTTACCGTATAACAGCACAGGTGTGTCCGGTTCTTCATTTTCATGTTCGACATTCCTTACACTTGAAGTAAACATCCCGTGAAGTGAGCATTTGCAAGCAAAGCGTCGTTTATGTTTAACATAATAAAGTGCCATATCACCGATGTGTAAAAACATAGTTAGAAATCGTTGAACACACTGTACTTGTTGTTAACCAAATGTGATGATTCTGAAACGTTTCATAGCCTCATGTGATATCGAAAGCTTATTCTCTACTGTGCATTTAAAACTCCAGATTTGACTGGAGAAACCCTGGTCAATGTTCGGCGTGATCCAATCAAAGTAAATGGGAATTTTATTCCAAAGAATCGCTGAAGGAACCCATTTGATTAAGAACGTTTTACATGAATGACATTCTGCTCTCTGATGCGTTATTTTAGAATTATTCGACTTTAAAATTAGCTTCCGCGTGCCAAAGGAAGCGAGCGCGCCATCCAGAATTTCATTAATAACTGATGTTAACCCCCTATTACAAACGTAAAAAGGTTGGGTCTTGGGGTTTGCCACAGTTCTTCCAGTTAAAATTATAAATAAAGGTTGAAAGCAACCCCTAAAGGTCACAAACAATTGTGTTTACATCTGCTCCATTATCGCGGCGGCCGTACTAAGTTGCGCCATCTGTGAGCTGACAGTAAAGGTGACGGTATTACGTGGCGCCATCTGTGAGCTGACAGTAAAGGTGACGGTATTACGTGGCGCCATCTATGAGGCGACTGTAAAGGTGACGACGTAATGATGACTAAAAAAAACGTCATAAGTACTGAATACGAGAAATCGTGCGTTAACTTTTTTTTGTTATTAACTGATAACAATACTTATTATTTTATTAACAATTTCTATCATTCGTTTATTTCAACGAAGTTCTAGCGAAAAATTTAACACCTCGTGATCCGAACTTTGCCTTTCCTGACCCACCTGTTCGTACTTTGTGTCCCACATTTTGCGCAGGAAAGCGGTTTTACGTATAACTTCAAAGCTCAATAATTCAAAAATAACACATCAGAGAGCAGAATGTCATTCGTCTAAAACGTTACTAAATGTGTCCCTTTAGTGATTCTTGGGAATAAAATTTTCATTTCCTTTGATTGCATCACGCTGGACATTGACCGAAACCCTTCTGGGGTTCGGCCAGCAAGATATTACCTCTAACGCAGTGTTTATTCGAACCTTCTTTGGAACTGTCAGTCGACCTGTTTCTTCATTTTACACGGCGAATTGGACCCAAAACTTAAAGGTCTTGGCATGGGATTACTCCTAGGTCCCACATTTGCCGATATATTTGCAACCACGGGACCATGTAGAGAAAATGTTGAGGATTAACCGGGAATCGATACTCGATTTTTTCGGTGTCTGAACATAGTTAATTAAATCGAAATAAAATTTTCTTGGCACTTTCCGTCGTAAATAAGTGTTCTAAAGAGTTATAGCGGTGAATGAGTTACCGCAACTCAAGTGTTTGAAGCAAGAAGTAATTCGAGCCCGGCGAATGGTAGCACTGCAATGGAGTCTCACTTCCGGCGCGCTCGTTATCATAGACGAAACTTGACCTACCACGCTAACTCGTAAAATATTCACTTGACGAAAAAGTTTATAGAAGAAAAGTTGTTTAATTAGAAGTTATTACCATGGTTATTACCAACAACAAATCGAAAATCAATGAGTAGCTGTTTATCCGAGCTAATTCGTCATCATAAACGAAACTAAACCTACCGCTAAAATTCATAAATTACTCAATTTTGACGGAAAGTGCACAGAAAAACGCTTGTTTATTTAATTCACTATGTTTACGATTCGAAAAGTGGAAAATCGATCCCAGAATAATCCTTATTATTTACCCAAAATAGGTAAAAATGACTGTCCCTGTCGCTGGTTATCGACCCGTCATTTACTCAGAGGTACATTGGTGATACATCTGTTCTTTTTCGAGATCACTTGCATGCTTCTTGGATTTTACATCATTTGAACTGGCAACTTGCTTCCATCATATTTCCTGTGGTATGCGAAAGTTGTTGGAAACCTACACTTTTTTACGCTCAAGTAACTAGACAAAATGACAAATTGGTATAAACTTTTCACCGTAAAACATATGTTCCTGGTTTAGGATGAAGTTATTCTGTAATGCCCTTTTCAGTTCACACCTATTAGTAATAAAACGTTTCTGTTCCCAGAACTTATTTGCTCTGCTGTTGAGGTGCTACGTTCTGAGGTTAATTTCACACGGAGGTTCTTGAATTCTAACAGATTTCCTCACTCGGCAGCAATACCGAGATGAGTAATCTTTTATATGAGAAATAAGAGTGTACTATACCTACCCTAACATCTGATAAACTTCAAATGTTTGTTCGCTTTCCGTACTTCGGTGAGCAGTCTGAGCAATTAATACATAAATTGATGTCAAAGATATCGTCCTTCCTCCCTCATGACTCTTGAGGTCGTGTTACTCAAAACATTCCGTTGCTTCATTTTTCCGGTATAAGGACAAAATCCATTCGCATCTGTTTGTGTTGTGCCTTTTAATATAGTTTTACAGTGCGCATCTCCCTGTGTCGGCTCAACGACCCGTACAAGTTTAAAACTCGTGCTCTGCCATGTTATCCTCCACACTGGCATAAGATCTTGTGCAGAGGAACAGCGTGGTGTTTGAAATTTAGAATCTCAATTCTTAATTTTGGCGTCCACTCGCAATGTCCCCCAATCCGAAATTCTCAAATCTCTTTACATAAATGTGAACAACCCAACCTTGATCAGGTGTACAGGGCACGTCCCGTTATTGTGCTTGGCACCAGCAACTTCGGGGAACTCTCTCTGTGGTTCAATTTTGAACTAAATCCCATTGTGAATTTCATTATTTCGTGTTAACTTGTGTTCATGTTACAGGTGTTCGACAGTCTCTACTCAATCACCGTTGTCTTGACATCTCTGGATTATAAGGGTAAGTACCTAGTCATAGTAATTAGTTCTCGGTATATACTTTCAGATTTATAGCTGACGATAGCTCAAGGCCCGAACCGTTTTAGTATTGACCACTTATAATTGTAACAACGTTGACTTTTTTGCCATCTTCCTGTAACTTTGTAATTGAAGTCTCTTGCCGGGTCGAATTTACATTCTCGTGGTAAACGAATGAAGAACCTTGAGAAATTATCACGTGCAAGCTAGCGAGGCAAAAAATTCTTCATGATTGCGACCAATTCGTCTGAAACTGTAACATAAATGAAAGTATGGAACGTTAATCGTCGAGCTTCAGCTCCTGCTGCTACAAACGTGATATACTGACTCCTGTAGGCCTCTGTGAGAATTCTCAAAATGGTACACTGAAATTGGATACGGGTGGTTCTGAGGCTTTGCGTGAAAACATTTCAAAGTTTGAAGCGCCACGTAGACAGAAGAGAGTAGATTTTAGGTAATCGATAAGAAAATGCCATCTTAGCAAAGTGATGCAAAATTTTTGCATGAATGCAATTTTTTTATCTAGCTTACTTGGTGATTTCTGGAGTTAAAGATAACTACGCTACGATTTTTTTCGCAGAAAATCCGAAAAACTTGAAAAATATCATGAATGAAATGGGTTACAAGTTTAGTTTCGCATACAGTGTGGAAGTTTCATGAGCATCGAACGATGTGGGAAAACTACATTAATTTTTAAGCAATACGGTATGAGCAGAACCAACGGAAACCTCCCTAATGAAATAGGGCCAATCAACAACTGTACGATCATCTAATTCCTATTGTTCACAGATTGGTCATAGGACGTTCCAAGCACTATTAAAATACGCGTTTCAAAATTAGTGGGATTTAAAAGACTTCTCCCAGAAAAGCACTTCCTCCTTGCGGTTACAGAAGTATTTACTTCTAAGAAAATACTCAGAACACCGAAATTTTCAAAGCTACAAGCCCCATGCATTAAATTGCATGAGGTGGCACATTTCTCAAATTGTAATATTGCAAGTACGCTAATAGCTACACTTCACGATTCAATAAAAGCTCGATCTTCTAATGTACTTTCAAACATGTTTTATTTCTGAAGAGGGAAGAACAAAGAATCAATTATTGAGTAAATTATACACAATGCAAGGTGTTCCGAACTCAGTTTTACATTTACATACCGTGCCAGTTCCATAACCATTGCACATTAACACATTTCCTGCGATGTGACCCGCCTGTGGTCACTTACGTGATTTTCACAGTGCTGCTGACCCACCTGCAGTCCCTGACTCATTTTTTATTAATACTTAGTGAAAAGTAAACGATGGCCCGATCCAGTTAATGTTTGCTATTTTCAAAGTTGGTCACAACAACTGACTTCGAATTGGCATTGAATATTGAACTTCCGTTAAACCCGGCGTAGTTAATGTGTTAACCATGAAATTAGGCGTGAGGTATATATATAGTTAAACTCCAGAAATGCCCATACGTTGAAGTCCCTAATGGGTGTAATGATATGTAAAAGATTCTGCGAAAAAACGTCATCCAAATGTGAAACATTTTTCGAACGTTACCTCGATACCAGGGCTGGCCAACCAAAAAAAGCTCCACCGGGGAAAATCTGGACTAATCCTACAGGCGAAGCGGTCAATTAATCCAAACAATATTCTAAGGTCTTGTTCAACAATTGCAGGCCAACGACCCTGGGCAACGAAGAGTTGAAGGACTGGAAAATTTACAGGGAGCGGAGTACTGAGAAGCATTGCAACGGTTAATGCGAACCCTACACCCCGCAACTTGACGGATCTTACGAATCCTGATCCCGGGGGGTCCGAAAACAACCGAAGTGAATACACTTCCGGCCCCTAGTCAAAGTTTAATCCAGTGTTAACGCTAACAAGGTTAGATACATTAATGTTTTTTCTTTAGTTACCAAATATTATACCATTGAATATCGGATAGGTACTTTGAAATCATTTAAAGAAAAAGTTGTTCTCATTTGCTTAGTTCTAAATTTAGTGGCGGATTGAGCTTTTACACTAATTTGAGCACAGTGGCGCTTTTCATTGAGCCCGTAGCTGACACTAGAGAATGTTTCCATATATCGCAATGATTTATTACTTCATGTGTAATGAATGTAACAATCATGTTGACGGTCCCGAATGCCATGGGCTACTAAATTCTCTCTTACATACCGACTTTGGCAACTTTGATTATTTTATCCACTATGGATGTTTTGTCACGTTTTCTTTCCCATCGCTTTTTTGCTCTGCAATCCTTTCCTCACGCTCTCTCCGCAGATGAATAGAATTATTGTATTTATGGGAACTAGTACTGAGAGCACTAATTCCCACAGAGACAATAATTCTAGTCCGCCCGGGGGGAATGCGAGATACCGAGCTCAAAATGAGCTAGGTCTGACATTCGTTGAAATTCTTTTTTTGTTGTGGGTATTCCATTTCGGTGTACTTCAATAATTGTCATGGCGAACACGTATTCCTTCGATTACTATCTCCTCCGTACTTCTTTACTGACATGCTATTTTTATGCGTCTAACATCCTGTGTGGAACACACTTGTGCATAGATTCATCGTGCACATGTCCATCCTAGGTAGGCAAATAATTATTCCATTTGTGAACTCCTTTATTTGGACAAGGGTGTTAGAACTACCGTATTATTCTCCCGTCCTGGTTCTAAGCGCAGAATTCAAGTGACAACTCACTTCGTGTATAGATTACGCTGGAATGTAAACGTCACTAAATGGTTCCTCCTCCTTATTTATGGGGACGCCTCTGGTGTGGTCAAGGAGCTTTGAAAAGATAAATTAGAACTCATTTGATATGCATACGTCACTGAATTTATATTGTTTGATATTTTCCCAATGTGAAAATATCGAAAGTGTCGGTGTGAAAATAGCATGTGCACTTAGAGCACGCCATGTCCTTCGCTTAAACCTATTACGAAGATTAATTTGACTGAACTTTCCTCGTCTTGGAATTTCCTTACCTTCCCTTCACATGCTTCTGAAGAATTGGGATTCATCCTTGCTAGGGGTCGATCAATCGGCTAGGGTAATTGGGTATTGTTAACTGAGATTCTTTTCATTGATATCATTTTATTTAAACAACCCAACTACATGTTGTATCACCTAGCAACGAATTATTTCGATTGCCTTCCAGCTCCGTCGCCGAGCCTTTCCTTCCCACCGCTGCAGCTCATTCTTAATCCTCTGACTTCTGTTGCTTCCAGCTCGGATCGTCCCCGCCCCCCCCCATCACCGGCTCGGATCGTCCCCGCTCCCCCCCCCATCACCGGCTCAGACCGTCCCCGCTCCCTCCCCATCACCAACTCGGACCGTCCCCGCTCCCCCCCCATCATCACCGGCTCGGACCGTCCCCGCTCCCCCCCCATCATCACCGGCTCGGACCGTCCCCGCTCCCCCCCCGTCACCGGCTCGGACCGTCCCCGCTCCCCCCCCATCACCGGCTCGGACCGTCCCCGCTCCCCCCCCCATCACCGGCTCGGACCGTCCCCGCTCCCCCCCCCCATCACCGGCTCGGACCGTCCCCGCTCCCCCCCCCATCACCGGCTCGGACCGTCTCCGCTCCCCCCCCCATCACCGGCTCGGACCGTCCCCGCTCCCCCCCCCATCAACGGCTCGGACCGTCCCCGCTCCCCCCCCCCATCACCGGCTCGGACCGTCCACGTTCCCCCCCCATCACCAGCTCGGACCGTCCCCGCTCCCTCCCCATCACCAACTCGGACCGTCCCCGCTCCCCCCCCATCATCACCGGCTCGGACCGTCCCCGCTCCCCCCCCCCATCACCGGCTCGGACCGTCCCCGCTCCCCCCCCCGTCACCGGCTCGGACCGTCCCCGCTCCCCCCCCCGTCACCGGCTCGGACCGTCCCCGCTCCCCCCCATCACCGGCTCGGACCGTCCCCGCTCCCCCCCCCATCACCGGCTCGGACCGTCCCCGCTCCCCCCCCCCATCACCGGCTCGGACCGTCCCCGCTCCCCCCCCCCATCACCGGCTCGGACCGTCCCCGCTCCCCCCCCCCCATCACCGGCTCGGACCGTCTCCGCTCCCCCCCCATCACCGGCTCGGACCGTCCCCGCTCCCCCCCCCATCAACGGCTCGGACCGTCCCCGCTCCCCCCCCCATCACCGGCTCGGACCGTCCACGTTCCCCCCCCATCACCAGCTCGGACCGTCCCCGCTCCCCCCCATCACCGGCTCGGACCGTCCCCGCTCCCCCCCCCCATCACCGGCTCGAACCGTCCCCGCTCCCCCCCATCCATCACCGGCTCGAACCGTCCCCGCTCCCCCCCATCCATCACCGGCTCGAACCGTCCCCACTCCCCCCCCATCACCGGCTCGGACCGTCCCCGCTCCACCCTCCCCTCCCTCCATATCACCGGCTCGGACCGTCCCCGCTCCACCCTCCCCTCCCTCCATATCACAGGCTCGGACCGTCCCCGCTCCACCCTCCCCTCCCTCCATATCACAGGCTCGGACCGTCCCCGCTCCACCCTCCCCTCCCTCCATATCACAGGCTCGGACCGTCCCCGCTCCACCCTCGCCTCCCTCCATATCACCGGCTCGGACCGTCCCCGCTCCACCCTCCCCTCCCTCCATATCACCGGCTCGGACCGTCCCCGCTCCACCCTCCCCTCCCTCCATATCACCGGCTCGGACCGTCCCCGCTCCACCCTGCCCTCCCTCCATAGCACCGGCTCGGACCGTCCCCGCTCCACCCTGCCCTCCCTCCATATCACCGGCTCGGACCGTCCCCGCTCCACCCTACCCTCCCTCCCTCCATATCACCGGCTCGGACCGTCCCCGCTCCACCCTCCCCTCCCTCCATCCATGTCACCGGCTCGGACCGTCCCCGCTCCACCCTCCCCTCCCTCCCTCCATTTCACCGGCTCGGACCGTCCCCGCTCCACCCTCCCCTCCCTCCCTCCATATCACCGGCTCGGACCGTCCCCGCTCCACCCTCCCCTCCCTCCCTCCATATCACCGGCTCGGACCGTCCCCGCTCCACCCTCCCCTCCCTCCCTCCATATCACCGGCTCGGACCGTCCCCGCTCCACCCTCCCCTCCCTCCCTCCATATCACCGGCTCGGACCGTCCCCGCTCCACCCTCCCCTCCCTCCCTCCATATTACCGGCTCGGACCGTCCCCGCTCCACCCTCCCCTCCCTCCCTCCATATCACCGGCTCGGACCGTCCCCGCTCCACCCTCCCCTCCCTCCCTCCATATCACCGGCTCGGACCGTCCCCGCTCCACCCTCCCCTCCCTCCCTCCATATCACCGGCTCGGACCGTCCCCGCTCCACCCTCCCCTCCCTCCCTCCATATCACCGGCTCGGACCGTCCCCGCTCCACCCTCCCCTCCCTCCCTCCATATCACCAGCTCGGACCGTCCCCGCTCCACCCTCCCCTCCCTCCCTCCATATCACCGGCTCGGACCGTCCCCGCTCCACCCTCCCCTCCCTCCCTCCATATCACCGGCTCGGACCGTCCCCGCTCCACCCTCCCCTCCCTTCCTCCATATCACCGGCTCGGACCGTCCCCGCTCCACCCTCCCCTCCCTCCCTCCCTCCATATCACCGGCTCGGACCGTCCCCGCTCCACCCTCCCCTCCCTCCCTCCATATCACCGGCTCGGACCGTCCCCGCTCCACCCTCCCCTCCCTCCCTCCATATCACCGGCTCGGACCGTCCCCGCTCCACCCTCCCCTCCCTCCCTCCATATCACCGGCTCGGACCGTCCCCGCTCCACCCTCCCCTCCCTCCCTCCATATCACCGGCTCGGACCGTCCTCGCTCCACCCTCCCCTCCCTCCCTCCATATCACCGGCTCGGACCGTCCCCGCTCCACCCTCCCCTCCCTCCCTCCATATCACCGGCTCGGACCGTCCCCGCTCCACCCTCCCCTCCCTCCCTCCATATCACCGGCTCGGACCGTCCCCGCTCCACCCTCCCCATCCCCCGTCACCGGGTCGCACAGACTCCAATCTCGCAGGATTTCTACCCCGCCCAGCCCTCTCCCTCCACCTCCAAGCAGCTACAGCACCACCTCCAAGCAGCTACAGCACCACCTCCAAGCAGCTACAGCACCACCTCCAAGCAGCTACAGCACCACCTCCAAGCAGCTACAGCACCACCTCCAAGCAGCTACAGCACCACCTCCAAGCAGCTACAGCACCACCTCCAAGCAGCTACAGCACCACCTCCAAGCAGCTACAGCACCACCTCCAAGCAGCTACAGCACCACCTCCAAGCAGCTACAGCACCACCTCCAAGCAGCTACAGCACCACCTCCAAGCAGCTACAGCACCACCTCCAAGCAGCTACAGCACCACCTCCAAGCAGCTACAGCACCACCTCCAAGCAGCTACAGCACCACCTCCAAGCAGCTAGAGAAATGTTAGGTTAAATTTATTTAGGTTAGATTAAGAGATTAGGTTAAGTTAGGTAAGGTTGGGTTAGGTTAGGCCAAGTTCAGTTTTTTAAGGTTAACTATAAAAATTTTAAAAATGCCTGTTTTTGCGTGCCGAGATAGAGGGTCGAATAGCCAAACACCAGCGGTCGTTGTAAAAACTGATTATAATGATTTAATAGAGGTTAAATTTGGTATTCCGCTGTAGTATCTGCTTACTAAGTACTTGTAGTGGTTATATTGCAGTGATTAATAATAACTGCATAACGAACAGATAGGTTAATAAACCTCAGTAGTGCTACGTAGTCCAATAATTGGCGCGAATGGCAACTTTAGTAGCTGCTCGGAGGTGGAGGGAGAGGGGTGGGCGGTGTAGAAATCCTGCGAGCTTGGACCCAGTGCCACCGGGTCGGGCCTTTCCCGCTCCACCCTCCCCATCCCCCATCACCGGGTCGGGCCTTTCCCGCTCCACCCTCCCCATCACCGGCTCGGGCCTTTCCCCCCCTTCCAAATGTCTGGCTTTTTTTCTACGCAGCAGTACTCATGTTCCCTAATAATCTCATAACAGGCCCCAAACCACAATTTCGTTCAATTGATCATCGGAGCCTCAATGATCATGAAATAATCAATTAAAGGAATTCACTTAAAATATATTTAAAAGAATTGAAAGACATGCATATGTGCATTATAATAAGTTATAAATGCATATTTGCATGTTAATGCGACAGAGCGCAGAATTTCTCAACGCATTTCAAAAGTTAGAAAATCATCCCAATTTACGTTATTTCACAACGGTCCCAACTCCTTGTCCGGTAACATGGTATGTTCAATTTTCTTAAAATCATACTTGTAAAACTTTCCCTCTCGCAAAATTATGTACGTACCTTAATTGATAGCACTTTCATATTTGTGAAAGTCCGCCTTCGAAGTTGACCAAAGAGAAAAATCATAGCGAGCGGGCAGCTCTTATTGTTCGTACACCTGATGTGTCGCAACGCACCCTACGTGTTTCTCGGCTCGTCCTGCCGTCACCACAGTGTATCGGTACGCACGTAATCACGGACCTTTATTTCTTTTGTCGTCATCATCATCTTCATCTTCATCATCATCATCATCATCGTCGAACTATATTATCGGCATGACACATCCACCGACTTGTCTGTATTTATTACAAGCAACCATCATCATCATGCGTTGCTGCTAAACTTTAGGCCAGCATGGGCCAGCGTGGAGCTTCGGCGCGGGAGTGACCTGGGCAGCAGAAGGATTTAACGCCAACGGCCTTATCTATTTGGTATGTCGATTGGCACTATGTGCCATTCTACGAAGTTGGTCCTCAGGACGCGTTCTCACCGTGTTCCTCATCCGGAGGGGAAAGATCCCCTAATTTATAGGTACTTTAGGGATCGTAGGACTGTTGTCCATTCCATTTAACAAATCACTCCTAGGAGTAATGTGGATAGCACTCCCCATGTGTGCTTATTCTACTATTTAATTCGATTTGTTTCAGTGCCCTGAATGTATATTGTTTGTTTCTTTTGTTATCTTCTGATAGTTTTTGTTAAGGAGGAGGCAGAAACCGAGTTTAAGTATTTGTAATTTTTCGTAATAAACGTGAATGTCAACTTAACGAATTCTCCTTTCACTCCACGATTTCAATGAGCTATGCTCGAAAAACTATTGAGCTTAACTCACACCTAAACTTTTATTTGAAAAATTTTGTATATGGTATGAAAACTACCTAAGCTAATACAACCCCGCAGAAGTCCAAATTTAACACCCTCACAGCGTATTGGGTCATATCCAGGATATCCTCGACTCTCCCGCTTCCGCCATCCCCCCCCCCCCCCCTCCCGGTTCGGATATTCTCGACCGTTCCGTAAGGGTGGTCGTTGCAGAGGTTCAGTGACCCTGCGATATCCTTGCGGTACTACTTTCTATCGATACTTTTAAGGAATATGGTTCTACTCTCCATTAATAGGCTACAAATTCCGATTCTTTTAAGCAAACTTCTGAAGGAATTTGCGAGTTCGCCGAAAGTAGCACTAAATTTTTGAGTTTGATTTGGAATACCAGTAATGACACTCTTGGGACTCGTAAACCGTGCTTGTCGGTGGATGATCCTACCAAATGCAAGTTACTTACCACCTTGCAGTCTAATTTTAACCACTTTGGCATGAATTTGCCTCCGCATAACAGAGCTTAACTCTTCTTGCATGCCCTACAGTGTGACCAAGCTGTAAACTTGGATTATCCTTCAAATCCAGAAATGATAAAAGAATGGCGCATTATTGCCAAGCAGGTGAACGGCTTAGAGAGAGTGTCATTCCTCGTAGCATAGGCGCTCGAGGGGCCAAGTATGAATTGGCTGTCTACTGCGGTGCAAGTAGAGATTTGATAAGATGTGCAGTTTATCATAATGTTGAGGGTGCGGGAACCTTTTTATTGCCCGAAATTCCGCCGTGGCTAAAGGCTTAATCTAAATCGATCCCTGCTTTGGAGCTAGCTGCGTTGGTTATGGGCAGGGCTGTGACATTATGCATCTTGCATAAGTGCATATGCAAATGCATATTTGTATATTGCATAAAATTGGTCAATTGCATATGCAATTTCTAAAGTGCATATGCATTATCTTGAAATGCATTTGCATTATCTCAAAATGCATATGCAATATCTAAAATGCATATGCATTATCTCAAAATTCATATGCACCATTAATATATACATAATGTCCAAAAATTTATTTATATGCATTGACATATAATATTAATCTGGTTTGACATGCAACTCTAGTGTGGTGCAGAAATAAATAAATTAATACCTACCCTTCATTTTAAAGGCATTATGAGTTGTAATAAGATTGTAATGAAGTTCAATTCCATTGGGTATGTTGAGTTGGTGAGGGCGCTATGGTCGTGCAGTGCACTTATGAATGACTGCATATTAAATGCTTCCAAAAGTAATGATTGTGGCATATGAAATTAAGTTAATGCAATCTGACAATGTAAAGTAAATGCAATGTAAAAATAAGTAGGTAAAATTTTCTATATTCAATATTGACACATTGCACCGAATTTCGCAATAGTTTTGTCGTCATTGTAAAGTTACCGTTCATTAATGCGAAATTGAATGTATAATATTTTTCATTACCGAAAAGAAAGATAAACAACTATTGGAACATTGATGTTTGGGCCTTAAATCTATATTTTTAAACGAAAATCTTGACAACCATGATATTGAGCTTAGGACACCTATAAGGTGGCAGGTAAGTACGGCATAATTCAAAATTGAACTCTTCTTTCAGATATCAACTCAGCGACGATCACAAGTGACCCAACGTTTAGGGACCGCGCGCCACAGAAATAAAAACAGGCTGCGGTTGGCCTGCTGCCCGATGGGTCTGGAAACCCTGAAAGTGTCGACCCTGAAGAATCTGAGAGTCCAAGCTCTGGTCATATTGCTCAAAAAAAAAATTCAACAATGACCTTTGAGAAGCATTTTAGCAGCGGACATACCTTTCAACAAATTGCCCAATCTAATACTTAAGGAGTTTTTGAAAAACTACACAGGATAGGCCATCGATCCCAGACCAGTCAACCATCCGAAAGTATTATGAGCAGTGCGTGTATGATGATAAAATGAAAACGTTAAGGAAGAAGGCAGAAGGACAGAAAGTATGGGTATCTCTAGGTGAAACCACAGATATAGACCAACGACACGTTGTCTGCTACGTATTTGGCGTACTGGGAGTTGAAGAACGATGTAAAGCTACTTGGCTAATGAACAGATCTTAGACAAAGTGAACCATTCGACAATTTCTACATTCTTCTACGATTCCTTGCGATGCATTTGGTCGCAGCGAGTAAACTATAACAACGTTCTGATAGTTACTACTGATGTTACTACTTATATGAAGAAAGCTGTTGCACTGCAAGTCACGTATCCTAAAATGATACACATGACGCATTTAGCACATGCATTACATAGGGTTTCTGAGCTGGTTCGCTCTAATTACCCAAACATAAATGCTTTAATTTCATCGGTTAAGAATGTATCGGTGCGGTCACCCAACAGAATTGACACGTTTAGAGACCTTTGCCCCAATACACCGATTGCTCCTTCTCCTGTCGTGACCAGATAGGGCACATGGGTTGAAGCAGCGACATACTTGGCAACTAACTTCTACAAAATCTGTGAAGTTATATCCACGTTTGACAGCAGCCGAAATCAAGGCATTGAAGACTCTAATGTTATGCTTCGGGATGTAGGAACACCAACCACATTAAATTTCATCTCTGCAATATTCTCGATGTTGCCAAGTCAATAAAACAGTTGGAGGCTACAAGTCTTAAATTGTCTTCTGCGATTGATATTATCAATAAAGTTAAAGAATCCCTGAAAACATCATATGACAAACAATTACTAAACAAACTTGACGATGCAAAAGAGAAGATTACTGGCTTCGCCTCATTGAATTATATTAATTCAGTATTGAAAGGCGATCCATCTATTACTGCACCAGATGATTTTACAAATGATCTGACCTCCTGTGGTATGCTTTGTTATAAGTATGCACCCGTTGTATCTTTTGAATTAAGAGAGTCTTTTCTGTTTATAAAACTGTTTTAGCTGACAATAGGAGAAGTTTCACCTCTGAGAATTTGAAGTAACATGTGGTAGTCAAATGTAACTCGTAAAGTAGATGCCATTATACTCATTGTTAATGTTTATTAGCCTACCTTTTTTTTCTATTGCCAACATTATACGAGCCATAGTAAGATTGTAACTACATTTTTATATTTCGCTGCAAACAGGTCTTGTTTACATGTGCTTGTTAACAAGTTTTGTTTATACATGTATGTTATAACTCATTACATTTAGTAAGTAATTTTGTTTTCCTCGAGTCCTCTATTTCTCCCCAATTCCTAAATACAGTTGAGAGTTTATAGGTAAACTAGTACAATCTAGGGATCTATACAGTGCAAAGTTATAGCCAATAGAGCAGACAAATGCTAAGTATCTCCTTTACATATAATCAATTAAAGGAATTCACCTAAAATGTATTTAAAAGAATTGAAAGACATGCATATGTGCATTATAATAAATTATAAATGCATATTTGCATAATAATAAATGCATATTTTCATAACGTATGTGCATATTTGCATAACATAAGTGCATAGAATGCATATTTATAGCTGCATATAATGCATATTTATAATTGCATAATGTCACAGCACTGGTTATGGGAATTAAGACTGTCATGGAAATATATCAGTTGTCAGTTAGCTGTTGGTCCTATTGATGTAACGAAAGCTCTGCTTTTACCGATTCATAGATTGTTATTGGACGGATAAGAATGAAGGAATTTTACTTTGGAAAAGTTGAACTAGAAGATGTGTTTGTGAATAATAAACTTTATAAAATTGCCCATATGTATAGGAGACATGCCGTTACTTTTGATCACGTTTCTGGGGATAGAAACCCTGCCGATGTTGTAACTAGGTGAGTATCAGTTAAATTATTGAGATGTACAACTTTTTACCTGGTCCTATTCTTTCCCGATCTATTTCTGAGCATACCGTAATGATTGTACCGCGATTTTGTCCAGCTGCAGCTACTGCTTCTTCAATGTGTCTCGCCGGAGTCGTAGAGCAGGTTCACGATAGAGAAGGTGTAATTCCATTGAGTAGATCCTCATGGTTTGACGAAGCTCTGAGGGTACTAAATGGTTATCTCCGGTTTTATCAGAAATTTGAGAAGTAAACTAGCCTCGGATGTCCCTCTCGCGCTGAATGAACGCGAATCGCTTTAACCTTAACGGAAATCGCTGATGTTACTTGCTCAGATGCGCACAGTTCGAAGCCTTCCCCGGCGTAGTGAAGTCTTTTTCTGCATGTCTCTTTACCGACCCATTAGTTCTGCAGTCGAACTTGTTCACGGATGAGGACGGCTTAGTTAAAGTGCAAAATAAGTTAAGATGGTTGAAGGCCGACGACGCCGACAGGTGCCCTATATTGCTGTCCAAGGACTTTCCTGTTGCGAAAAGCAAAACTCGTGATGCGCATGTTGAGGTCGGTCATGCTGGTATATATAGGATGCTTGCGTTCCCTTGCCGAGAATTATGGATAACCAATGCCTTTGTGATCATCAAAAAATTTTATTAATGTGCAGTGTGTCGTACACTTAATCAGCGATCAATTAAGGTGTTGCAAAATGCTTACCATGATTTTAGAGTAAATCCCGACGCAATTTCTTTCAGGAATGTTGCGATTGCCATTGTAGACCTTTAATCATAACGGAACACGGAAATAGGGTAAGAATTCATGTATTGGTAATATCTTGCGTCTGTTTAAGAGCCGTAAACCTGTTTGTGTGCAAGCAGATTGATAAAATGTTAGTTTTTTTATTTGCGAGCTTTGCAGCTTCATGTTTTAGAATACAGACCGCCGTCCCATGTATTGAATGACAATGGCACTCCCATAGTGTCTGGATTGGAACAGACGGTAGAGCATTTGAAGGATGACATGTCTGTTAACTTACTGAAGCAGCACGGTATAACCTCGCTTGCATTTCATTCCTACCCGGCCGGCGCTTCAAAGCTCGGAGGTGCGGTCGAGATTCTGGTCAAACAGGTCAAACAGACTTATATCCGCTTCTGTAGACAATCGATTGCTCTCGCCTGATGATATCCACTAGTTAATCTGTGAAGCGGAAATGATGTTTAATAAACACCTAATTGCTTTTGAGAAATCTAATAAACTAGATCGCTCTCCTATTTTAATATTTGCTCTCCAATTTTTATTGAAATGGATCGCTTAAAAGATGAATTAGATTCTTCTGTTAAATTAGATATTTCTGAAAAGATCCCGGTTCCTTTCATTCCTGAACTGATAATAAAAGCTTACTAAAAGCTTAAAGTTCCGTTATAGCATTTATAGCATTTTGCCACAATTGGAGTCTGATATTAACAAATTAGGAGACCAAAATTTCAAGCTGGTGTCAGACCCCTCAGGGGGATACAGGTATTGTATCTATGGGAATTAGCACTCCCAGGGGGACTATGTGAGGGCCTGAGCTAAAGGTTAGGTAGGCTTCCTTCTGTTGAAATAGAATAGGTTTTTCTTTTGTAACGGACCATCTTTTTTCGGTTCACTACTGTCTTGTTTTTCAGCACCTACTACTTTCTTCTTCAACTTTTTCTTGTTTCATGAACTTCTTTCTTAGCTTCCTGTTTCTATGCACCTTGTGCATAGATTCCGCGTTCCCTCAACTCCATACTAAATGGTGCCCTCCTCCTGCCTCTCTTAGAACATCTTTGTCGTGCAATTAAGGGAGGCTAAAACTTTCTTATATAATCATAATAAAGCTGGTGTCAGATTTTTTGTGGGAGAACTACGAAAAATTAAGACGTGTGCGCCTTGGCTTAGCGACTCTGTATCATACAGAGTCTGTCTCCACTTAGCTACAGCAGTCGATTGACCGGAGGGACAGATTCAAGCGATATAGGCATTTTGATATCCCGCCAGGAGACTTGCTAAGCCTCAAGTGTGCTATGGCTAAGCCGTTCAATTTTCTTCTCGCGATTGTAAAGGGAGTGGAGTGCAATGACATAAGGGAGGTTGTGTCCGCGCTTTAGTAATTCGAATGGAGAGATTGTTCGTAGACATGTTGAAGGTCTCATATTTTTGCATCGCTCTGAAGCTCCCTCGGAAGCGTCACGTATACCCTCGCAGGGTGCATCGTTTGTTAATGAACGTTCGTCAGAACAACGAACGCCTCGAGAAGCGGCTGTTCGGTCGAGAAATGAAATCAAATTTGTAGCAGATTAAAATAACCTAATAACCTAATTAAAATAACCTTGTGAAATGGTGTAAACAACATAGTATGTTTGTAAACATTGTTACCTTGTTTTCTTGTTGCCTTGTTTCTTGGATTTAGGACTAGAAATTATGTAAAAATTTAGTGACGAGGCGTCACATTCTGTACCAAATGTTCTCCCGCCCCCGCTAATGTGCAAAATCTGTTTCCCTTGTAGCATCTTTCCGCACATCGGAAAATCTTCCGACACATAATAAGAATACATTTATTTTAGGAAGTTATGTAAAGCTTGTTAGTATTGACAAATACGCATTCTCCACAACCTCATCATCTGCCTTTTATATTCCGGCTCCTTCTCTAGTATGCGCAGCCGTTACTTGTAGTGAAGTCCGACCTTTAACGCGGTGGAAGAGCGGAGCTCCGGCAGTACCGGTCCGTAAGGGTGGTCATTGCAGATGATTCAGGGACTCAGCGATCACCTGCGTAGTATAACCATTCAAGGTTTAGCTCACTGGAGCCCGAGCCCTCTTACTTTACGACTTCTTAACTACGTAGTAGTACTTCGATAGTCAGGAGGGAGACCATTGAGGGTGATGTCAAGTTACACATCACGGAATCCGTGTTGGCGGTTCATCACTTCTCTTCCTTCTAGTGCTTAAAGATTTTTGCAAAAAAATTGTTTACCAATGTACCTTTGCTGGAAACTATAGAAATTTGTTTATCTAAATTATTCGCAAATCGTCCAACTTTAATGGGGCTCTCTCACAGTATTGGTGAGAAGTTGCTAAAATTGGCAGTCTGTGTTTTTTTTTTCATTTTCAATAGTAAATACTATAAGCAAGTTGATGGGTCGGGCATGGGTTTACCTCAAGGCCCAACTTTTGCTAATATATTTCTGTGCCACCATGAACAAAACAGGTTAAAAGAATTTCCTCCCGTTTTATGCCTGTATTTTACAAGCGGCATGTTACCGACGCCTTTGTTTTGTTCAGTGATAAGTAGAGCTGTGCCAATTTGCACATGCATATATGCACGCGCATATGAAATTATGCGCGCATTAAATATGCGACTTCAGGTTATATATATGCTAATGCGGAATGTTGTATGCACAGTACTCGCATTTATGTGCGAACAATATGCGGTCAAGTCCTGCACATGCACGGCTGAATGCCCGATTTCAGTTAGTTGGAACTTGTTTGATGTTGTAAATATTGAACTCTAAGGTAAATGATCTTTAACATAATTATCAATATTCACAGTATTGAGCATTAGCTATTAATGAAGAAGACATGGAAATAGGATTTCATAGGATTACAAAGTAAAACAAGGTTTAACGTATTTGATTACATTTATTAATAATGTACATTTTGATGTTTTCAAATAGGAAACTTCTTCGCTTATAATTGAAACTTAGAAATTGAAACACAGAAACTGGAACTCAATGCCGCACTCCAAATGCACACGATCCTTTTATACATTTTATTGTTTATTTCTTATTAACTTGTGTTTCTCTCTAAATCCTGTGTCGACAATATCATGTGTATAACGATAACCATGTATAAATAACAATCAAGGATCTGAACCATTTGTTTCAACACTTAATATGGGTATTACGATAATCATGTATAAATAGCAATTAAGGGTCTCTATGCTAAGGTATTTGAATGCAGTTTTCGCTTTTATTTCAGTACCTGTGCGCACTAATGAAAGTATTTTTCAAATGAGCGTCGCGAAGTTTGTGTCCTCTTAGTTCAAAATCAGATTTGGCAAGGAAAGGAATTCATTTTTGTTGTGCTTTCCTATCTATCATTTTTGTTTCAACATTCTACACGGGTATTACGAGACCAGTGTGTTATAATCAGGGCTGGGACATTATGCATTTATAAATATGCATTATATGCAGCTATAAATATGCATTATATGCACTTATGTTATGCAAATATGCACTAATGTTATGCCAATGGGCATTTATTATTATGCAAATATGCATTTATTATTATGAAAATATGCATGTATTTCAATTATTTTAAACATATTTTAGGTGAATTCCTTTAATTGATTAGATGTAATGGAGAAAGTCAGCATTCGTCTTCGCTATGGGCTATAACTATGCACTGTATAAATCCCTAGATTGTACTAGTTTACCTATACACTCTCAACTGTATTGAGGAATTGGGGAGAAGAAAGAAAGAATAATAGAGGACTCACAGGAAACGAAATTACTTACTAATTGTAATAAGTAATAACATATATAAACAAAACAAAACTTGTTGACGAACACATGTGAATAAGACATATTCACAGCGAAATATGAAAATGTAATTACAACCTTATTATAGTTCGTATAATGGTGGCAATTGAAGATAGGCTAATAAACATTAAGAATGAGTTTGATGGCCGCTACTTTACGAGTTACATTTGACTACCACATGGTACTTCAAATTCTCAAAGTTGAAACTTCTCCAATCGTTAGCTAAAACAGTTTTATAAAAATAAAAGACTCTCAACTTCCCAAGATACAACTGGTGCATACTGATAATAAAGCATATCACAGAGGGTCAGATCATATCGAAAATCATCCTGTACAGTAATAGATGGATCGGCCTTCGATACTGAATTAATATATTTCAATGAGGCGAAGCCAGTATTCTTCTCTATTGTATCGTCAAGTTTGTTTAGAAATTTCTTTGTCATATGTGTAAGAAATTTGAATTTAAAATGTTTTTTTGTGGAAAAGTCCCTAATTTTCTTCAAGCGAAATCTCGCTAAAGTTGCGGCTTGTGGCAACACTAACCTCGACAGGTGCCTTGTCTGTGGCAAATGAGTTAGAATTGAACCGCGCTGTGAGGAGGTTCTTGGCCTCTTGTGCGTAGCACCTGTCAGGGAGTATGTGATCGCCTTTTCTTTACTATTTTAATTTGTGATTGCAATCGCGTTTTCTCTTCTTTTTGTTCAGTTATTTATCTTGCATGGTCGCAACCTCCTTTCAATCCCTCTTAAACTATGCGGTCCTTTTGACCTTAAACTACGCGGTCCTTGTGACCTTAAACTACGCGGTCCTTGTGACCTTAAACTACGCGGTCCTTGTGACCTTAAACTACGCGGTCCTTGTGACCTTAAACTACGCAGTCCTTGTGACTCTTAAACTACGCGGTCCTTGTGACTCTTAAACTACGCGGTCCTTGTGACTCTTAAACTACGCGGTCCTTGTGACTCTTAAACTACGCGGTCCTTGTGACTCTTAAACTACGCGGTCCTTGTGACTCTTAAACTACGCGGTCCTTGTGACTCTTAAACTACGCGGTCCTTGTGACTCTTAAACTACGCGGTCCTTGTGACTCTTAAACTACGCGGTCCTTGTGACTCTTAAACTACGCGGTCCTTGTGACTCTTAAACTACGCGGTCCTTGTGACTCTTAAACTACGCGGTCCTTGTGACTCTTAAACTACGCGGTCCTTGTGACTCTTAAACTACGCGGTCCTTGTGACTCTTAAACTACGCGGTCCTTGTGACTCTTAAAGTACGCGGTCCTTGTGACTCTTAAACTACGCGGTCCTTGTGACTCTTAAACTACGCGGTCCTTGTGACTCTTAAACTACGCGGTCCTTGTGACTCTTAAACTACGCGGTCCTTGTGACTCTTAAACTACGCGGTCCTTGTGACTCTTAAACTACGCGGTCCTTGTGACTCTTAAACTACGCGGTCCTTGTGACTCTTAAACTACGCGGTCCTTGTGACTCTTAAACTACGCGGTCCTTGTGACTCTTAAACTACGCGGTCCTTGTGACTCTTAAACTACGCAGTCCTTGTGACTCTTAAACTACTCGGTCCTTGTGACTCTTAAACTACTCGGTCCTTGTGACCTTGAACTATTTTCACCATCATACTACCCGTGGCTCTACGGTGCCCTCTTAAAATCATACGTGATTTAAGCACTATTTCAAGGTGAGCCGGTTGTCATATGAGATTTCCTATGTACGCGAAACGTGAAAAGGTTCCAGTTTTCTGTTGTAGCTTTTTGTTCTCCCTCAGAATCCTTTGGCGAGCGTGATCTGGATGGGATGCTCCTTTAAGAGGCCACTTTGTTCGGTTTACCAAGCCTAACTTCTTTTCTCCAGCGTGTGTTTCATCTCCAAATTTAATTTCTACGATTCTGGGTAGTGCTTAGGTTCGTATGTGAATACTAATGAAACTTTCTAATAATGGAGTCCAAGTGTTATATGAACTGACGCGGTGGTACCTCATTTAATCACTGATTCATTCCTCCTTATTAAATTGCAGTTCTGTGTTGGGCTGGAAGGTGCCGGAACTATAATGGCCTCCAGTTCTCCTTGTTCTCCTCCAGTCCTCATGCCGTAACAAGATACGCCGTAAAACTCGTTAGGTCTCCTGCCACTATGAAGACCATTTAATTCTGTGAATTCTCCCAAGTGAGATGTTTAACGTTGACAATTTTGTCGTGTTGTAAAAGTTTGAATTATTTAAAGTTAGAGTTCTTCTATGCGTTATTTCCTGTGTTCCGGTTAAAAAACCCTACATATGAGGCCTTCAGGGATTCTTTAAGATTGTGAATAATATCAATCGCAGAAGACAATGGAAGGCCTGTAGCCTCCAACTGTTTTATTGACTTGGCAATATCGAGAATGTTGCAAAGATGAAACTTAATATGGTTGGTGTTCCTACATCCTGAAGCAGATCATTAGAGTCTTCAATGCATTGAGCTTGGCTACTGACAAACGTGCATATAACTTCACAGATTTTGTCGAAGTTAGTTGCCAAGTAGGTCTCTGCTTCCTTCAATCCTTGTGTCCCATCTGGTCACGACAGGAGAAGGAGGAAGCGGTGTATTGGGCAAAGGTCTCTAAATGTGTCAATTCTGTTGGGTCACCGCACGAATACATTCTTAGCCGAGGAAATTTTAGCATTTATGTTTGGGTAATTAGAGCGAACTAACTCGGCAACCCTATGAAATGCAAGTGCTAAACATGACATGTGTATCATTTTAGGATACGTAACTTGCAGTGCATTAATAGCTTTCTTCACATAAAAAGAAGCATCAGAAGTACCTATCAGAACGTTGTTATGGTTTACTTGCTGCGGCCAAATGCATCGCAAGGAATCGTGGAAGAATGCAGAAATAATCGAATGGTTTACTTCGTCCAAGATCCGTACATTAGCCAAGTAGTTTTTACATCGTTCTTCGTAAACTCCCAGTACGCCAAATACGAAGCAGACAACGTGTCGTTGGTCTATATCTGTTTCATCTAGAGATACCTATACTTTCTGTCCTTCTGCCTTCTTCCATAACGCTTTCATTTTATCATCATACACGCGCTGAACATAATACTTTCGGATGGTTGACTGGTCTGGGATGACCTATCGTGTGTAGTTTTTTAGAAACTCCTTGAGTTTCACATTGCTCAATTTGTTAGCTGTGGGGCAGACCGACTCACCCTGCTCAGACTCTACACCATGCTGATCAAACCAAAAATACATTATGGACGTGAAGCTTACTCCTCCGCTTGTTCTACCCTACTGCAATCAATTTCAACTATCCAAAACTCAGCCATACGTATTGCAACTGGAGCCTTCCGCTCTTCTCAAGTGATAAGCCTTCATGCAGAGAGTGGAATAAGACCTATGAATATCTCTGCAAACAATTACTTCTCAACTACTACATCCGAGTATGTTGTAATCCGACTGCCCCGCTGCACGAGGTGTGTGAAGCTGTGGAGGGCACAGAGAGCGATGATGACCAGAATCAAGATGCCTCCAAATCTTTCATTGGCAAAGCAAAGAAACTCCTGAAGACTAACCGCATTGACCTGTCCCGCATCCTCATGGAGACAACTCTCCCAATCCCACCATGGCAGATGAACAATGTGGGGTATTCATTTGTGAAGAGCTATATGGCTTTAACAAGGGGGCCAACACCGCTCAGGTACTGCGCTCAGCCTTTGTGGATCATTTTGCAAGGCATGAAAGAAATTCAGTGATCTTCACGGACGGATCGAAGACCGAACAAGGCGTTGCATATGGCTACAAGAGTGGGGACCGAGTAGTCACAGTACGGATCTAAAATACTGCATCCCACTACAAGGCAGAACTGCTCGCCATCCGGGATGCAATATCATGCTCCTCAACGCTACCCGGAAATTCGATCACTATCGCAACTGACTCAAGAAGCTCCATACAAGCAATAACCAACATCCGCCACCCAAACCCCATAGTTGCCTCGATTAAGGAATTACTTTTTCATGACCACCGCAGATTCTACTTGTGTTGGGTACCAAGCTATGTTGGAGTAATCGAAAACGAAGCCGTCGACGCGGCTGCTCGGGCTGCGACAGAAGACGGACCAGTAATTCATGTGGGACTGCCACGATCGGACATGAAAATGTACATCCGAAAAACCCTGACTCCCGCATGGACTGAAGAATGGCTCACAGTGGCCAATAATAAGTTCAGAAGCATCCAAAATAACACCAAACCATTACCCAACGGGCTGTGTTCCAACCGCCACTGGGAGAGGACACTGTGCCGCCTACGAATAGGTCACACTCAGGTGACTCATGGATACCTGAAGGACAAAAGCGCACCGCCTTACTGTGAGGACTGCATAGTGCCCCTGACCGTGAAACACCTGCTTATTGAATGCCCTTCATACATGGAGGAGCGTATACGTTTCTTTGGCCCTAACCCCGGCAACCTCTCCTTGTCCGATTGCTTGGTTGGGAAACCGTCGGAATACAGAGGACCCTTATACTTCTTCTTGCATTCTATCGGTGCTCTTAATAATATATAGCTGAATGGCCGAGCGACATTTGCTGCAGCTCTCGGCGCCCTGCTTAACTTGCGAGGCAGCGCATGGTGATAGTCTTTTTTCCTGGCCCAAGCGAGCTGAACTACACACCATGCCAGTACTAAAGTAAAACGTAACATACCTTAAAACTACAACTATGCCGCCACGCGGCGATGATAGGAATGATATTTGCTTCATGTACAGAAATGACGAACTAGGAAATACCGAATTCACCGATGAAACGTCTTCGTAACGTCTTCGGTGGTGGAACGTTTTATATAATAATAATAATAACGCTCAATTTGTTGAAAGGTATGTCCGCTGCTAAAAATGCCTCGTATAGGTCATTGCCGATTTTTTTTTGAGCAAAATGGCCAGAGTTTTGACTCTCAGATTTTTCGGGGTTAATGTCGACACTTTCAGGGTTTTAAGACTCTTCGAGCAGCAGGCCAACCGTAGCCTGTTTTTTATTTCTGTGGCGCGCAGTCCCTAAATTTTGGGTCACTTGTGATCGTCGCAGAGTTGATATCTGAGAGAAGAGTTCGATTAAGAATTCTGCCGTACTTACCAGTGACCTTAAAGGTCTCCTAAACTCAAAATCATGGTTATCAAGATTTTCGTTTAGCATAAATTTAAGGTCAAACTGTCAAATTTTCGTCAATTGCAGAACCATCAAAATTCAAAGCTTGAATTGTTAAAAACCTTCTAGTTACTTTCTTAATTTTCAAACTCTGTCTTAACATTAAAACTTCTGCTTTCCGGACGTGACCTCTAGCGGATGGGGATTCCGTCCGGCAGACTCACCACTTCTCCTGCTCCATGAGCGCTTGTGTTTTAGCGCGTGCTCTGGTAATGTGCGGGCTCATCGGTCGTGGTGACGGCTTTCTCTGCGAAGCGGCCGTGGTTCGTGGCCAAGCTTTGCTTGGTTACCTGGTGGTATCTTGGTGCTCAGCTACTGTTCCTGTTGACAATCAGTTTTGCGAATCGGGCCATTCTATTCTTCCTGAGATTCATCTTTTCTATGTTTTCAGTTACGAAGTAGGATTTCTTTCTGGTTTGTTTAGTTGTGTTCTTAACACTCATTTTTCTTCAAATTGCGCTCCACGGTAATTTTAAGACTCAAATTTAACCCTTAAATTGGAATTACTCAAATTTACGTACGTTTTTAAGGTATTCACTCGTCTGAAAGGGGAGGTTCTATTAACTCTCCAGAGAGGGCTCTGCCAGTTAAATTTCATCTTCTTTCCAAAGCATCAAAGTCTCAACCTATCCTTTACTATTCTGCGTGGAGCGTGAATGACTCTACTATATTTCACTTTAAATGTCTATTTTTTGCCTTAAAGATTGCAATCACTGAAGACTACCAGTTTTTAGGTGAGCCGTTTGACTTAACTTATCTATTTTTTGTGCAACAAGATTTCTTGAAATAATTAGTTCACCTTTTGTTACTGAACGCAACCTTAGCGTACGGTTCTTTCCACAGTATTGCCAAGGTCGTTCCTGGGGATTACTGCGCCTGTTTTCCGAGAGTTCTTTTCTGCTCGTCAATCAGCTTCAGGCTCCGGCACTTCCTTAGGGTGCGTACGTTAGTTTCATCGATTCACTTTCTACTATTTTCGTATCTATTGCCAATTCTTGATATTTTATTTTTCTATGATAGGCTTTTTCCAAAACTCAATCTTTTAATTTTTCAGGAAGCTCTGCTTTGGCGGAGTTCGGCCGCTCCTTTGGGGGCTGTTCTAAGCTTGTGGCTGCGCTCGTGCGGGGTCCAGTCTGCTGGGGACCATGCTCGTTTTCTTTATATGAGTGCCCTGAAGTGCTCTGGAGCAACTGGGAAGTTGGAGGTCTCTCGTCTCTCTGGCTCAAATTAATTTTCCATGCCACAGTTACAATATTGTTTTTATCTTGTACCAATAACTAGATTACCTCACAAGTTAGTCACAGCAGTCTTGTGGTTGACTCTGCGTTCGCACTGCGGAGAGACGATTAAATTTAAAAGTGGCAGCTGTTTAAGTTAAGGGTTATTTTCTTAGTTAAGGTTTTGAACTTTAGTGTTGCGACAGCCTCGACGGTGGAGTCGCCTTAGGTAGTTACCTTGTTAAAAGTTTGCCTCCCGTTGGAGGTCTCAACTGAACTAAACCTAAGTTTCTTTAGATTATGCCTCCCGGTGGAGGTCTCAACTGAACTAAACCTAAGTTTCTTAAGATTATGCCTCCCGTTGGAGGTCTTCAACTTATTAAATAATTTAACTGAAATATATGTCTGAATTAGACTCCTTCGTTTCCTTCCTTTTTCGTGAAAAAGTAAGTGCGGGCAAGTAAAAAATCTCGATAAAACATCAATGTTACAATAGTTGTTCATCTTTCTTTTCAGTAATGAAATATATCGTAAATTCAATTTCGCATTGAATGAACAGTAACTTTACAATGAAGACAAAACTATTGCGAATTTCGGTGCCACGTGTCAATATTGAATGAAGCTAATTGTAACTACTTATATTTACTAAACTTCTTGCGTCAGATGGCATTAACTTCATTTCATACGCCACAATCATTACTTTTGGAAGCAATTAATGTGAAAGAAACCTTTGGAGAATACAAAAAACTTAGGATATCGAAGTAACTGGCCACCGTTATTCGCACTTTTTCTTTCTTGCTATCTAATTCGAAGGAGGGTTGGATTTTCGCGGGACTGATCTTTAATAATTAGTGTCTTCGCTGAAATGCGACGTAAAAACAAAAAGAATATCACCAAAACTGTCAGCAAGCCTTCACTCTATCATCCCCATCCAGCTACCAAAGACGTGTCCCCTCGCGGAGGAGCTATCATTTGCTCACAACTCTTGGCTCATCAGGCTGGACGAGCGTTGCTACGCAGCACGCAACATAATCTATCATATGCAACATACATCATATCTAGCATACTCTATCATATGCAATAATCGAAATTACTACGTTTATGGGAACTTTAAAACTATATAAACAATTTTATACAAACTCAGACTTTACCCTATATTGTAATACTTGCAGAATAATTGACCACCAATGTCAGTAACATCTTTAAATTCCTTTTCGTATCTCTTGATTCTATGAGAAGTTGTCTTGATAGTTTTTGGCATAATTGCCAACACACGGAATAGAGTATACTGTTCAGGTGAATGATCGCAAGCGTTTGAAAAACGAGAGAAATTATAATTTTACTCCAATCACGGTAAGCAGAGACATTAGAGGACGGCAGCAGACTACGACTGAGCATCCGGTTGCATCCCGACCAACACAAAGTTCAGCAGTCATTCATAAGTGCACTGCACGACCATAGCGCCCTCACCAACTCAGCTTACCCAATGAATTTAAACTCCATTACACTCTTATTACAACTTATAATACCTATAAAATGAAAGGTAGGTATTAACTTCGTTATTTCTGCACCACACTAGAGTTGCATGTCAAACCAGATTAATATTATACGTCAATGCATTTAAATAAATGTTTGGACATCATGTTATATTAATGGTGCATATGCATTGTGAGATAATGCAATATGCATTTAGAAACTGCATATGAAATTGACCAATTTTTATGCAATATGCAAAAATGCATTTGCACGTGCATTTATGCAAGATGCATAATGTCACAGCCCTGGTTATAATCAGTAAAGGATGTTAATGTTAAGGTGTTTAAAAACCAATGTATCGACATTTCATGTTTGTAATTTATTGGGAATAAAATGTTTTTCTTTTCTTTCTTTCTTTTCTTATCGGTAAGAATAGTTTTGTGCTGCGAGAACACTCTTTCTACGACGCACGGCACCTGGGGAGCAAATTTAAGATTCTCCATGTCAGATAGAGAGAGTTGACTAACTACTTCGTTCACTTCCTCAACAGGATTGCCGTACAATGTAGAGTTGACATCCTTAATCACGGAGAATCCCTTATTCTTACATAGTATTGAATTAATTCTTTGAAAATATTGCTGGTCAAAATGAGATTTGAGAGCGTTTTCTACTTCAGTGACAAGCTCAAAAGCTTCTGCTATTCCCATCCCTTTTGCTTCCACTTTCTTAATTGTTGTGGAAATTATAGTAAATGTATTGGTTATGGAGGTTAAACTAATTTTTAATTCAACACTGTTCAGCAAACTTTGTGCTTCCTCGATGCTCACTGCTTCCTCAGAATCGAAGGTTTCAATAACACAGTTTATGTTCTCGAAATGATCTGCATAGTACTTTACAGCATCCAACCATGTGCCCCAACGAATAATGACCGTTGCTAGAGGCAATGGTACGCCAGGAGCCCTCTCTTGGAATTTCTGAACTCTGTGAGGAGCTTACAGAAATAAAGCTTTGGTGGAAGATATAAATCGATTGACCTGGGGATAACTATTTCTAACTATCTCTGCCACTCTGTGTAGTCCGTGAGCCAAGCAGGTCATGTGAATCATCCTTGGGAATAAGACTTGCAATCCGTTCATTGCCTTAATCATGTATGGGGCAGCATCAGTGACAACGAGAAGAATTGACTCGTACATGATTTGTTCGGGCCCAATTAATTGAAATGATTCATTGAAAAATGCTGCCACTGTTGAGTGATTCACTTTATTTAACACAGCTACATTAGGCAAGTAGCTCCTGTCACGTTCGTTTTCTTCCAAAATACCAAAGACGAAAGCTATAACAAACCTTTGCTCCACGTCAGTTGTTTCATCCAATGAGACCCAGAACTTTTTGCCCTTAGCTTTACTACGCAGCTCATTCATAATTCCTTCATAGAGTCCCGATAAGTAGTACCTTCTTAGTGTAGACGGATGTGGCACAGTCCTACCTGTATTACTTTTAATGAACTGTGTGAATTTTTCTTTTGACAATTTATGTAAAGGTATATCACAAGATAGCATGGCATCACTGAGATCTATATTGAAAACAGATTTAGAATTAGGATGTTGCCTCACAGACGCTTGGCCCACAGACGCTTGGCTCACAAACGCTTGGCTAACAGACGCTTGGCTCTCAGACGCTTGGCCCATTGAATCATTTGACTCTTCATTACCTTTTCTCCTGCTTATTTTATTTTTTATATGACCCATAGTGTTCAAATGCTGAACGACCGAAGATCTTCTCGTGCTAGCAATCTGAAAAAAAATTCTGTATTCCAATAAATTAAGCTTGATAGATATCCTCTTGTGCATTGTTTTTTCAAATGCCGTACAAATAACACCAGGACAGTTAATCCCCGGTCAAGCCGGTACCCATTTCTGACACCTGGGTAGAGTGGGGTATTGTGATTGAGTTTTCCTCTTACCCAACGGGGAAAATCGTCGCTCAGCGCCGGGATTCGAACCCTTGGCACCTTCACAGAAGGGTGCGTTCTCGGACACTCGGCCACGGCGAGCACAAAAAGTCGGTTTCGTGAGTTAACCCTTTGGGTACGATAATTCATATGGTTTAGGAAAAAAATTCCCGGGGATAAATTTGTCTTTACTCAGAATTGCCACTGAAATTGTCCAAGTGTGCGTGCTTTTAGCTTAAGCTAGTGCCTACATCTTTATTTTAATTAAAAAATTGTTTGAATCTTCAAAGCTCCATGCTTGGCGACAGAAATTTTCGCCGTTGATAACAAAGTTTATGAATTCCTGAAGAAATTATTCATAAGTTTTTGCCTGAGTTTATCTAAAATAAGTGAAGTTCAGAAAAACTTGCTCAAATTAAATAGAAAGGTTATTGAATATGTTGCACGGACCCTGTAGCATGAACTTAGGGGTAACCAATATTCCAGGCTTCAGAATGTCTAAAAACTAGTTTCATGAATGCTTGTTATAACCCTAATTTTGTTATTTACTCCAAAATATTCCCTCACTATTCAAATTACTTTAAAATTATGTTACATGCCCTAAACTGGAAGCACAAGTCATCTTAGCGCTGGAGTAGTCGTCATTACCCAAAGGCTTAAATGAGGCATAGAGGTCAAACTACCGGCTTTGGTGATTTTATCGTCTATTAGAATGAGTCAATTTCAGTTAACTTTATGCTGAACTAAAAGAATTACCTTCGTTGTTCATTTTTATGAGGTCGCAGCAGACATTTTGAAAATAACAGTGTAAACTCTCATAATATATTGCATGATAAACTTACAGTTTTCCGGCAATAAGTGCAATACAGATTTCCCTCGCGGATGTCATATTCTGGGAATTCATTCTTGAAAGCAACATTCTTTACATTTTGAGGTACTTTGGGCATGGTGTAACTAATGAATTATGATGATCATTAAAATACTACTAGAAATTTGCTCAATTCTTAACTCATCAACAAATTATCCAATACATCTATGAATTTAAATACAAAAATTAATACGAAAGGCTTACAAAAAGTTCTGATATTCTTCCTCTTGGTAATCCCTCTCTTTCCGGACATCCCACGAATACCCAACACGTGCATTAGGTTTCGAATAAGCAAATATTGCAGGAATATTCAAATCAGTATAGGATCACTAAATTTATAAATGTCAATTACAGATTTGATTGTCCTTATGCAAGTCCAGAAAGTCAAATCACTACAATGATGCAAATTTTGGGCATTTGTGAGATTTCCGGAATTTGAGGGATCACCTTTTTGAGTATTTCTCATTTTTTACGAACAAGCGCAGCACAACAACGGTATTTAATATTAAATCACTATCTGTACATGTTTCGGGTATTGATACAAATTTCACAGTTGCACTTCTACTTCAACACTTTTGTACGTATAGGTAGGCCTATGTGTAGAACAGAACGAGAAAACTATCACTAGGTGTGCAAAAAATATTACACTATGCAATTCTTAAAAACTTCAAACTTCCTTAAAATCAGTTCGGACACCTTTATTGTCTGTTATTTATGAATCAAATTTAACAACTGAAGAACCGGTCGAGAAGTTAATCTGGGCATCATGTACTGAACACAGCGCACTGGGTAAAACTTGTGATGTTGCTTAAGCAACCTAGAGTATGTATGTATGCGAATGTACAAAATTTCTGGATTAAAGAACAAATTTGCAGTTTTACATTAGAAACCATCAAATTACACCATTAGCATTACAGCATATATGCAATGATTTCGTGCGTATGCGTAAGCACTTTGCATAATACGACTGTTATATTGCATATGCAAAATTGCATGTACGATTTTGCATATGCACAAGACAATTCTTTGCATTGCATAAAACACTCTGCATATCTCTTGGCGTGCATATATGCAAGATATGCAATGGCACAGCTCTAGTGAAGGCTCATGCTAACCTCTTCTTCCAATATTTAAATTCTCTTCATATCAATATTAAATATACTAGGGAAGACGAAGACAATGATCGATTACTGTTTCTTGATGCTTGTGTAGAGAGCAGTACTTTTCAGAGCTCTGTTTTCCGAGAGAAAACTTTTTCTCGCCTCGGGACTAGCTTTTTTAGCTTTTGTTCATACAACTTTAAGGTTTGCGGCATTCGTACTCTCATCCATAGAGCGTTTGATGTTTGTTCTAACTTTCAATACGCACACAATGAGTTCGATTTTTTTGCGACGATGTTTGGCCAAAAACGGATTTCCTTCTTCTGTTGTTGACAGGCATATTAATAAATTTTTGTCAAAAAATTTATGATAATTCTCAATCTGTTCAATCTTATGCGCAACAAGCTTTCTTTTTGAAGATGCTGTTTTCTGGACATCAGTCACTAAAACTAAGCGAGGGTGTTTAATCCCTCATTAACAAGTTTTTCCCGCAGCTCAAAGTTCAAATGATCCTCGTGAATAATTGTACAATTGGTTCTCTTTTTTGTTTCTAAGACAAACTGCCACCCTCATTGTGCTCGTTTCTAGTGTACCAATAGAGTTGTTCACGTTGTGAATCGCGTTACGTTAGTTCTACCTGCCGTACCCTGATGACTAGAGTTTCCGAGCAAGCAGGGTGTAGTTGCAGAACTGGTCTTCCTCTTGGGTCCCCCCACACTGTCCTCTGTTAGATCTCATGCGGAAGAGTACAATGTCCCGTTCTCCCTGAATGATTTTAAAATCTTGGCCAATAACTCTTACAGAACAGATCTGCGCATTCTCGAACCTTCACATATTTAAAAAATGAAACTTACCCTGAATCTGAATGACACCCAAAGTGCTTTCCCGCTTCATGTTGCCAACACATAATTCAGTTACTGAGTTTTTCCTTTGCCTATTATTTTTTACCGTTCGTTTTTATTTCAAAGTTTAGATTTTTTAATGATACTTCATTAGTGTATTAATCCTTCCTCTTTTGGTTTCATTTCACAGAGATTTTTACTGATGATGGACGATTAATCCGAAACGTTTAGTTTCATTCGATCATGTTTAATAAAAAAACAACGTGTAGCGATTTTCGCCTTGCTTTTTATTCTCAAGCTGAGAAGCATCAATGCTGGAGTTATTTTAGATTATTAACAATTCGCCAATCCTAGGTGTTTTTCCGCCGATCTCAAAATTGATAAAGTAATTCTTATTTGTGTGCGTGGTGATGAAACTCGCGTCTCAGTACCACCAATTAGAAGCACCTTTCCTCAGTCGAAGTTCTATTATTTTTTTGTTCAAAAGTGTCAGGTGTCAGTTGCCAGTTGCCTGAGTAATTTACCACGTTGACAACGTCTATGTAACGGTCGATTTGGTAAAGTTGCAAATAGCAGAACTAAAAAAACCGTCTTTCCTGCTGGAAAGCATTTTTATCCTTTTTGAAAAGTGCGGAAAAAAAATGTAATTGCACGATAAAGTTTCAACTTGAACGCTAGTCCGTATTGAATGATGGTAGCGATTTAATTATAATGCAATGAAGTGTAAAATGTACGAAATTAAGAAATTTACCTAGTAGGGTGGTGTGTTCACGACCCGGACAAGGTCTCGACCCGGACAGTCTTGATTAACCAATGAACAATTGAGCCTAGGATGACGTCAAAGCTATGACGTATGAGGGAGGGCGGTCCTGAATAGACGTCATTTGCAAACCTCATCGCCGACGCTCCGCTTGTAAGCAAGGTAAGAATTTCGATTTTAAGAGGTCGCGATCTTAATTTTGGGCATCAGAATATATTGTGCCATGACCTCGAACAAGGCGTGATCAACTTATGATAAGTTTTGTAACGTGACATGCCATATTGGCATGAAATCAGTGATGATACGGAGTGCCTAAACAACAATGGACTCGTTTGGGGTGCCCGCTAAACAAAATTTTGCCGTGTTTCTCGACTCGGACAATTTTTGACAATTCATGCAAATTAAGTGTACGGGAAAAACCAATTAAAAAGTGAATGATTGCATAGTTCTTACAACTATAATGTACCATATGTGAGATAAAGCCATGGAAAAGGCTGGAAATGGGTGTTTGCCGCGGCTAAATACCGAGTTTTATTGATGGAAGTGAATTATTTTTAGCATTAATATGTGGCCCCCCCCATTAGTGTTTACTTCTCCAAATTGAAATATTTAACCTGGGCCAATTGTTTATTTTTTTACTAATTTTAAAAACAATGACGTACGTGGTCTCGACTCGGACGTGATATTGAGTTCGAGTCGGTTTTTTTATTACATTGATATTTTGCAACCAATTGTTTTATTCCACCTTTCTGTGTCATGTTCAGGATGTTCTTAGTACGAAACAATATAAAACACTGGTGTAAGTGTGTTTCTGGTGGATCAAAACATCTGTCCGGGTTGAGACCAAACCCTCGTCCGGGTCGTGAACACGCGGTCTCGACCCGGGCAGAGAATTCTGGATTTTGAAAACGGCTGTAAAACCAATACTATGATATCTACAGATATGAGACTCATAGCATATGATGGGGAACTAGCCAAGCTTTCTTTTAAGCACAAAATATCTCCTGTAGCTCAATAACTTTTTTTAATGAATATTATTCACTTTACTGTCCGGGTCGTGAATACATCACCCTAGCACATGCATGGGCCAATACGTAGTTAACGTGTTAACAACGATCTAACAAGGTAAACAAGGACACGTAAGTGAATGATACACGTGAAAATTATTTGCATTGCTTAATGTCGCATCCCTGGTGTCGAAAATAATGGAGGCAAAAGAGCTTTAATTCCCGACATCAGCTCTGACCAGACGGAAATAAATTAATGAAATTGGTTTCAGTTAATTTCTGAGTACGTACAATTTTTGTCTTACTTCCACGAAATTCAGTGCCTTCATTTCCACTTTCCAATAGAATGCAAGAGTTTGGTTGTAATTGCCGACCACTAGTTTGGTAACGGTAGATGGTGATTTCTAGAAAAATGATATATGAAATGCAAATTAACTATTTTGGGTTTCACAAGTATCAACACAAGGTCTCACGTTGATAGACAAGCCATAATACATGAACAATAGCTGGAGTTCATTATATAATTGGGACAAATTAATTTTAAATCTATTCTTGAGCATTTCACACCAGACCCAATGAATGAAAGCTTATAAATTTTCAATTTTTCAGACAAAACCTCAGGCTTTCGTTGGTCGTTGATATTGTTGACGGTAGTGGTGGAAGTAAATGAGTTGAATTTTAATACTGAATATGCGATAATTCAGAAACTTGAAACTAGTTTTCGTGCACACGTGGCAACATTTGCAAAAAAATTCAAAGCACTAGAAGGAAGAGATGTGATAAACCGCCAACACGGAAATCCCTGTTGTCGAATGGAAGACGGATCCACCACTCCCAAGGGTCTCCCTCCGGATTTGCAAAGTACTGGAACAGTAGTAGTATAAATAGTGGTGAATTACGAGGGCTCGTGCCCCAGCGAATTAAAACCATAATGGTTAACTACCATGGCAATCGCAGAGTCCCTCAATCCTCTACGACGACCACCTTTTAGGGGAGCGTCACCCCATAGAGTAGAAAATGAGGGGGAAAAATAGATTTTAGCTGCTATCGGAGGTGAAAGAGGTCAGGTATATCCTGTGAGAAAATGAAGTTCGTCCGTTCGCTCGCTCGCTCGCCCGCTACGGGGGTTTGAAAAATGGGGGGGAGTGGCGGGGAGGGGGTATTTTATCTTGTTACACCTCCCCCTTGGCTATTTCTTCACGATGCGACGCTGCTATGTCATCTTCTATGTCTATTTATTACTGTATTATGATTTCAAGGGTCCTAGCTGCCCCCTCAAATAGTAACGAAGAAAAATTGAGATTGTTTATGTTTACCTATTTTACCTTTTTTTTAGAGGATCAGAATGGGGGGTTTCAAAATACATCTCCTCCTCCAGTTTTAAAGCTACAATATCATTTTGGTATCATTGAATGCGGAAAAACGTGTAGATTATGGGAAGTAAAGGATTACTTCTGAATTTGTCACGATCGAAAGTTGTGACGTCACAAATTAAAATGTTCACCCAAAAAAATGTCAATCGAAAAAAGTTTATGAAAACTTTAATTATGATTTGAAAGATAACCTGTTTACTTCCTATAATCTACGCGATATTCCGCATCCAATGACACCAAAATCATCACTGTAGCTCAAAAACAGTGGGAGGAGATGCATTTTGGAAACCCCAAAACTCCGTTTTTATAAATATCTCGTTTTCTTTAGAGAAAATCGCATTTTTTGTGGAAGACGAACGATTCCCAAATGCATTCTTTATCAGTATACCAAATTTCATTACTCTAGGTTTAATAATAAAAAAAAGGTCTATAAGGTCGTATACCCCAGACCCCTGCCAGACCCCTGTCGGTCCGGTGAGCTTTTTTTGTTTTGTTGTTGGAAAAGGACCCTTAGGTGGTGTACTATTCGGTCCTAAAATTTTATGGTGCTACGGAGACTAGATCCCCTCCCTCATGGGAGGTAAGGGGACTAAAAATCCTGAATTTTCGACCCCATTTCGACCCCATGTAAGAAGAAAACAAAACGGGAAATGGAAAATTTAAAACCGTAACTTTGTTTGCAATGCTTCAAGGATTCTAAAACTGTCTTTGGTTTTATTCTAGCATAAAAACTCAATGAGTTCTATTCATTTGAAATATCAATAAAAGTGAACTAAAAAACCAATATGTCCCATTTATCAAAAAACTATGCCTGAATCGAAAAAAACAGAAAAAATGTGTTTCCTTTCAAAAGTTACATATAATAGTCAAATTTCATAAGAATCAGACTAAAAATATGAAATTTCATAATTTAAAAAAAATGAATTTTTATATATTTTTATTTTTTTTTTTTAATTACAATTCACAGTGTGAATATGAAGTTATGCATGGAGATTATCGAAATAAAATGACAACAACATTCAATTACATAAATTGTCCATTATATTACACTTAAAAAAAAAATTTGTTTTTGGCTTATACCCAAAACCTCTAATTTTCAACATTCAAAGGAATAAAAGTCAGTGAGTTCTCATGCTATAAAAAAACATAGACAGTTTTAGAATCCTTGAAACATTTCTAACAAAAGTACGGTAGCACACTTCCCAATTGGGCAATTTTTTTTTTATCAAGCTCAAAACCTAACATTAATGTATATATGAGTTATTGATCATACATCGCATATTAAAAGCGAAAAGTTACAAATGGATAATTTTCTACCGTAATTTTGTTAGAAATGCTCCACGGATTCTAAAACTGTCTTTGGTTTTGTTCTAGCATGAAAACTCAATGACTTCTTTTCTTTTAAAATATCCATAAAAATGTTCCAAAAAAGTTATTTTTCGTATGTTTCAAAAAATATGGCCTAAATCGAAAAAGGTACACGAGTAAAAAAGTTTACTTTCAACAAATACATATACTTGCCAAATTTCAAACGAATCGGATGGAAAACATTGAAATCTTGGGGTGACCTCCTTAAAGGCATCAACACGGCGATTTTTAAATTTTGATCCGATTCGTTTGAAATTTGGCCAGTATATGTATTTGTTGAAAAAAACATATTTTACTTCTGTAACATTTTCGATTCAGGCCTTTTTTTTAAATCGGAAAATTAGTTTTTAGGCACATTTTTAAGGATAATTCAAAAGAATAGAAGGCATTGAGTTTTTATGCTAGAACAAAACCAAAGACAGTTTTGGAATCCTTGAAGTATTTCTAACAAAAGTACGGTAGAATTTTTTTACATATGGAGCTTTTCTTTTTTAATATGCGATATTTCATCACTGCCTCATATATACACTAATTTTGGGTTTTGAGCAAGATAAAACATTATTGCACATAACAGGTACCAAAAACCAGAGTCGGGAAATTGCCTTACCACATAAGAGATCTTTTTGTCTGATTACCTAGCAAAATAATGCTGGCATAGAAGATTCTTCAGAGGCAGAATTTACTAAAAGCAGTTGCACAAAATTAACCTAAACACTTAAGACCATCAAAATACACAGGCAGCAAGCTTCTCTTGGGACAACGTTGGTTTTTTATTGTCAGTTTGGGACCTTGGGACCGATCAATTGTTTCAGTATTGGGAAAAAAATGCACCACAGCACTGATTTCACAACCTTGTCCCAAAAAAATCCCTATGGCGGATTATAAATGTTTTTATTAGAGACCTTTGTCCCGATCAAGTGTCCCAGTATTGGAAAGGAATTGCTCCAAGGCATCGATTTCACAACTTGGTCCAAACGCAAAAGTCTCAATGACGAATTATAAATAGTACTATCATGAAGGGATCAGGTAGATGAGTCATTTCTTGATTCAATACCCAGGGGAAAATATGTAAATGACCGAGCTAAGAGTAGTTAGGTCTTTTTTTTTTTGTTAAATAAAATATTTTTGTTAGTTTAAAGGCCATATTTCTTTGGTTCTCTGCTCTCCTTGTTTTTAGCACCTATGACTCTCTTTTTCAACTTATATTTTCTTTCATAAACTACTTTCTAAAATTCTTGTTTTTATGCGCACGGGATCCTTTGCGGAAACACCTATTGTGCATGTAATCCTTCTTCCCGTAACTCCATAATAAATAATTCCTTCATCCAATTCCTCTCCATGAACATCTTTGTTGTGGTAAAGAGATGCTAAAACTAATTCATAATCAATAATTATTGTGATTCAATTACACATATAAGGAGAAATCAAAACTCTTCATAGAAACAACTTGTCATAAAAAATAAATAAAATTAGGTTACCAAGGGTTTCTATGTGTAATTCCGTCAAAATATGCTGAAATTTTTTCGAGTTTTCCAGCTAGCCGGCAGGCAAAAAATTATTTGATTTGAATTTACAGAAGGTGAATAGATTTTATATATATAAATAGGTCAAAAGTTGAACTAGAAACATTTTATCTAAAGGAAAACGGAATTATTCATGTAGGTACTATTTTGCTAATATTTCAGAATTTTTAAAATTAAATTTCTCATATATACACATGTGTATATTCTTTTGCGAATGAATTATTCCAAATCTAAATTCAAAATCATTTTGTTTCAGATGAAACGTAGGATATGAGTAATTATGTATTTCAGTTACCATGAAAAAAATGATATTAGAGGTTCGAAACAGGCAGTCGTGTTGTTTTCCTAGTTTATTACTTTTTTGTACAACTTTAGTTTTTTTGATAGGACTTAGTATTCAGAAAACTAATCACGAAATAAGGAAGGTGAATTTATAGCATGCAATAAATATTTTCTTTTCATCCACTCTATAACGGATTTTAAATGAATAAACAATTCTAGTATTGTCAGGAGATTTAGCAACAATAATCTGTAGCCTTTGGCATCTACAACTTACTTGGCGTCGCTGACGCTGAGTCATAGCCCGCGAAGCTTAACAGTGAACGTGTGTGTACTAGATTGCAGTGTTTCCGTTGAATAATTTTGCGTTTCGTGATGTTAGTTTACAATAACTAATGTGAAAAGTTTTATGTCGATGTGTTTTTAGATCTTATATATAAATAACGTCATTTCAGAGATCTGAACGACGATATTTCAAATTGTGGTTCGGTGCTATGCAGCTGGCGTCTGAATCGAACATTCGTACTAACCTGATTTATGCTGAAAAATTGTATATTTATTTTGTCAAACAGTTTATAAAAAGTTATATTGGTGTCAATGTTCATTCACTTATTCACTAAGTTGATGATGTCCAACAATATGGTGTACTTGAATATTTGTTCTGAATTCCATTTGAAAGTTTCTTAGGCAGAATGAAAAGAAGAAAAAGATCCATCAAATTCTCCACTTGCACAAATTAGCAGAAGCATAAATGAGGGCTTAAGTTTTATAATAGTAATCAAATTACATCAAGGGGAATAACTGTTTGGTCAGCCCTCCTATGGGACGCCTGCTCGCGGTGGGGGCGCCAGTTCGTCGAACTGCGAAAGGTCCCAACCCTTCCTTGTTCTCGGGGGGCCGCCCCGGCGGCCTTCTCGGGGACGCGGCCAGAGTGCTGCCTTGGGCTTCGCCCGGCCTCCAAAGGAGGTACACCCTCCCCACACCACCCCAGAGTTTTTTCCCTAGGGGGCAGTAGCGGCCCGGCGCTGCTGCCCCGTCTCCTACTCCTCTCCGGAGGCATAGAAACAAACCCCGGCCCCGACTATCCCTGTCCGACCTGCACCCGCCCATACCAACGGCGCATGGGTGCCATCCAGTGCCCACGGTGCAGCTCTTGGACCCACTGCAATATACGGTGCTCTGGGGTGAGACAACACCAACATATACCGCCCGGGTGGTTGTGCCTGCACTGCCACCCAACCCATAACATAACACAATCCCCCACGCCAGCCCCCCAGTCGCCTGGGTGTCTCCCTCCTGCCCCTCACCCTCTCCCTGACCCCAACGACAACCCACCCCAAGACAGCTCCCCCGACGCAGCTTCCAACACCCGGACTCCTCCCCGTCCCCGCCTTCGGGCACGGCCTCCCCGCAGAGACTCCCCCCCCCAGACGAGACGACACCCCCCCCAGCCCTCCTCCCCCCCTCTTGACTCTCCGCCCCCCACGCCTCCTCCCGCACCAACAATTGACTTAATGCCACCCTCCCATCAACTTAACATACTACAATTAAACATAGACGGCATCACAAACAAACAGATGGAACTTAAACACACACTCACTACCCACAACATACACATAGCCGCTATCCAGGAAACAAAACTTAGGAACACTTCACTTACACCAAAGTTTCCTGGTTACACGACACTTAGACTCGACAGACAAAGAGACGGCGGCGGCGGCCTTATCACCCTCATACACAAGGCAATCCCATTCAAAAACACAACAGCCACACACTCGCAAACATGCCCCAAGACAACACTCTAGAAATACAGACTGTAAGAATTAGGGTACACAAACACGACATCAACATCGCAAAAATTTACATCCCTCCGACCTCCTCATGCCCCCCAGGATACTCCCCAAACACATCATACGTAGAAACACTACCTGACATCTACGTCCTGGGGGACCTCAACGCTCACCACACTACATGGCTCACCTCCCAAACAAACGATACCCGCAGACACCTCATCCTTCAACAACTAGACTCCCTGGTAATCCTCAATGACCCCGACACACCCACCCGCAAGCCCTATAACATTAACACCGCCCCCACCTCCCCTGACATATCCCTGGCTTCACCATCACTTGCCCTCAGATGCTCGTGGCATGCGCTCCACGAACTCCCCTCCGATCACCTCCCTCTTCTCATTACACTCTCATTTCACAGACCACTCCCCTCACTACACTCACGCTCATTCACAAATTACAAACACGCAGATTGGCACTCCTTCACCGCATCAATCGAAGACTCTTTACACAATTTCACTTTGAATAACTACACCAGCATTGATGCGGCAGTACAACACTTTAACACAGCCATCACGAACGCAAACAAACACCATATCCCAACAGGACACAGAAGACACTTTAATCCAACATTCAACCGCGATACAAAACTCAAACTTCAAACTAGGAACCATCTTCGCTCACTTCCCCTCACACCCAACACCCTGGCTCGAATACAAGAACTCAATGTAGAAATAGACAACAACATCAAAGACGAACAACGAGCCAGGTGGAAACAAACACTAGACACGATCACTTTTGACACTGACCCAAGTAGACTATGGAAACTTCTGATGGGCCTCAATAACAAATACACCGACAACACTACCACGCACGAGGCCATCCTCTCTCACCACACAAACATCCCCACAGACAAGCAGCAGGCGGACACACTCATTAAACACTACTCAAACATTAGCCGACTCCCGCACAAACACGAGAATAGGATCATACTGCGCCGCCTGCATGCTCTACAGATCGACAACACGTACACGCCCTTTACACCTCACATGACGGCGGTGGCCGTCTCCAACACTAAACATACAGGCAGCACCGGACCTGATGGCATCTCATACATTCACCTCAAACACTTAGGACCACAAGCAATCAGGGCCCTCACAGACATCTTCAACGTCACTCAGTCGCAAACAACAGCATACCCAACATCTGGAAGACAGCCAAGATCCTACCCATCCTGAAGCCCAACAAATCACCCACAGATCCAGCCTCTTACAGACCTATATCACTTCTGTGCAACCCTTCAAAGATACTAGAGAGGCTGGTTCTTCACAACATCTCACCACACGTCCCACTCTCACCTTCACAACACGGCTTCAGGCAACAACACTCCACTAACACTCTCCTCACGCACATGACACAAACAATTCTCGAAGGCCTTAACTCTCCCAAACCTGCTCCACGCACACTGCTAGCTGCCATCGACATAAGCAAGGCCTTCGACACAGTTCCACGTCACTTACTTATTAACAAAATACTCAACACACACATCCACCATAACCTTCAGAAATGGCTCGCCAATTTTCTTTCGGGCCGCCATGGCTACACAACATACAACGGCAAGTCCTCCATAACAAAACACTTCACCAACGGAGTACCGCAGGGCTCCGTGCTCTCACCTACACTATTCAACTTATTCCTCCACGACATACCGGCCCCTACACACCCACAAACACACCTCCTCACATACGCAGACGACCTAACCATCTTCTCCCTACACCCTAAACACGAGACCGCCGCCACTCAACTACAAGACTACATCCACATAATAGAGAACTGGCTAGAAACAAACAGACTCAAGGTCTCCGCAAACAAATCCTCACTCACACTCATCACACCTTATAATAGAGAATACAACATCCATCCCCACGTCACATTAAACAACACCCCCATCCCCTACACAGACACACCCAAAATCCTTGGAGTTACATATGACAGAGGTCTTACGTTCAGCCCACACACTAACAATATCAACACTAAATGCAACACTAGGCTGAACGTCCTCCGAGCACTAACACACACTACATACGGCCACTCCAAGGAAGACATAACAACAGTATACAAACAGCTCATCAGACCCATCCTCACTTACGCACACACATCTTGGTACGCAGACACTGCTCGCACACACTTGCAGAAACTACAGTCCACACAAAACACAGCGTTGCGCATTGCCACGGGCTGTACACGATCGACCCCTATAGCACACCTACACGAAGAAGCCCTTGTCCTCCCCCTCCTTGACCACATGAACACGCTAGGGACAAACTTCTACACCTCCACACAAGACCCTGCCCACCCGCTACACTACATGCAACAACCCCGGCCAACCCAACGAACATTACACACCACCTCGGCCACACACCTCAAAACACTATATGACTCCCTCCCTCCCTTCCCCCCTGACACCTCACTACGCACACACATACACACACAGTTCACCTCACGCGCCCTCGCTGCCCTATCCCCTAACTCCCTCCTCGGAGTGAGACCCCCCCCCCCGTCCCCTCGACGGAGCGATCCCTCCCCCGGCAGGATCGAGTCCACCTGGCGCGGCTGCGGTGCGGGCACCACACTTCACTCCCCTCATGCATGCACAGAATAGGACTTGCGGAGGACGACAGCTGCGTCTGGGGCCATGCCAACGTGGGCGATCTTCCGCATGTCTTCCTACACTGTCCCGCCCTACACGCACACCGACACACACACCAGATACATGCACTGGAGCACCTCTGGACTCGCCCCGCGGACGTCGTGAGGTTTCTGCACGACGCGGGCGTCTTCCAGAGGCCCATATAACCACACCCCTCTTCGCCCGGTCTGGGGCGGCCCTGGCCGCGGCGGACCCCTTCGAGCGGCCGTCGGGGCAAAACAACAACAACAACAACAACAACAACAACTGTTTGGTCACAATGAAAAAGCTAATGAAAATCAAACCTGCTGCCAAATATCCAACTTCTTTCTCACTCTTTGATGTTTTTATTGTCAGCATAAGTTCTGAAAGCAAAATTATCAAATGAAACAAAATGTAGAGAAAATTTTTCATCCTACCCTTTAAAACAAGTTATATTGTACTTCCTCTTCTATGAATGTTGATGCATGTGCTTTGTTCATTTCAAGCTTATGTTCTTGTGTTTATATTGTGCATTAGTTAGATTCCCGTATTCCTTGGATTAATTTTCATGTTATAATTTGATTTACACGGCAGTTTGTGGGTCATGTGAATTTTTTTGTTCAATTTTTATTCAAAGACAGCTGAACTTTATTGATTTCTTAGAATCTTTAAAATGTATTCAATAGTGTACTTTGAGAAGGAAAATACTATAGAATGTGTTCCAACTTCTTGCTTTTAAAAACTTGATATCTAAATGAACAGTATTGTCGTTGGCCTGAAAAGCAGTCCATGGATAAAATGTCCAAAATGAATAAAAAATGTGAACCACCAAATGAGTGTTGATGTATTGAGTGCCAAGCTATTTCAGCGGCATTTACTTACAATGAATGTAATCAGAAATTGAAAGAGGCTTCAGAACCACGTGCTACAGAACCTAACAGTGATGGTGAACTTCTTGAAAGTATAATAAGTGCTTGCAGTGACACCAGTAGTGACAACAAAGTGCTCCAGCCTCGCCAAAAAAAATCAGAAACGTTGAAGCTCTGCTCCTGCATACGTGGTACGTACCTTTCTTTGTGCATTGCTTCTGTTTAGCAACTAGATTTTAATATATAAATTCACTTTAATGTAGTGTATGAAGTTCTACTGTACAAAACATAGTGTAGAAAATACTGCATGTTTGTTTCTGCTTTCAGTTGAGGATTATCTAGTGGTGCAAAAATACGGTTTTATTTGATGGCAGTTTTTTTGCGAAAAAAAAAACAGGTTTTTATGTGTTTTTTTGTGTTGTGCACACTTAAATTTTGTTAACTGTGTCTGTTATTTTTTGATCACATGAAATTTGTTAATATCCATGATTTTGGTCATAATTTTTAGTAGTAAAAATATCAAAAGGAAATCATGCAGAAAAAGTGGTGGCAGATAACCCACAATTACCTAGTGGAGTCTAAGAGGCACAGTAGGAGCCACAGAATTTGTATTGATGGAGTCAAAATTCAGAGCTTACTATCTTTAAATGTCTGATTTTATTTTATATGACCAAAAAAATCAGACATAGTAGAGATAGTAATCTCTGAATTTTTACTCCATCAATGTCAGTTCTGTTGCTCCTGCTGTTCCTCTTAAACTCCTCTAGGTAATTGTTGGTTAACTGCAACCACTTTTACTGTATGGTTTCCTTTTGCTGTTCTTATTGCAGAAAATCATGACTAAAATCACGGATATTAATATATTTTATGTGACCAAAAAACTATGCTGTTTTATTTTGTTTTTAACAGGAAATCATGATTTTTTAGAAATGATGTTTATATGAAAACATCTTATGTTAAAAACATGAATTTTAATAAATTTTACGTATCCGAAGAAAACAGGCTTTTTTCGAAAAATCATGACTAATAGCAATGAATATTAATATATTTATGGTGCAAAAATACATGTTTTTTTAAAAAAAAACGACTAAAAATATGGATATTAATATATATAATTTCATCATGGAAAATATGCTGTTTTTCATATATTTTCACGTAAACCATGCTATAAAAAAAGTTTTACGTAAAAATCATGATCAAAAAGTATGGATTTTGATACGTTTTATGTGACCAAAAAAAACATGTTATATTTGAACATATGGTTTTTCAACAAAAAGTCATTATCTATGTTTTTTATCATGATTTTTCTGCAATAAAGTTTGTTATAAACAGCATGGTTATTTTTGGTCAAATAAAAAATTTGGATAACCATATTTTTTAGTCTTGGTTTGATTGTAAAAAACATAGTTTGAAAAATGGCATGGTTTTTTGGTCTCATAAAATTTATTAATAGCCATGTTTATTCATGATTTTTTGCAAAAAAACATGTGGTAGATATATGACATGATTATTTGATCCCATAAAATTTATTAAGAGCAATGTTTTATATTCATGATTTTATGCAAAAAAAAACATGTAGAAATATGGCATGATATTTTTGGTCCCAAAAAATTTATTATTAGTCATGTTATTTATTCATGATTTCTCGCAATAAAAAAAATGTTGTAGAAATATGGCTTGATATTTTTGGTCCCATAAAATTTATTAATAGCCACGTTTTTTATTCATGATTTTTTGCCAAAAAACATGTTGTAGAAATATGGCATCATATTTTTGGTCCCATAAAATTTATTATTAGTCATGTTTTTCATTCATGATTTTTTGCCAAAAAACATGTTGTAGAAATATGGCGTCATATTGTTGGTCCCATAAAATTTATTAATAGCCATGTTTTTGTTCATGATTTCTTGCAAAAAAAATGTTGTGGAAATATGGCATGATATTTTCGGTCCCATAAAATTTATTAATAGCCATGTTTTTTATTCATAATTTTTTGCAAAAAAAATGTTGTAGAAATATGGCTTGATATTTTATGGTCCCATAAAATTTATTAATAGCCATGTTTTTTATTCATGATTTCTTGCAAAAAACATGTTGTAGAAAAATGGCATGATATTTTTGGTCCCATAAAATTTATTAATAGCAATGTTTCATATTCATGATTTTTTGCAAACAAAAAAATATGTAGAAATATGGCATGATATTTTTGGTCCCATAAAATTTATGAATAGCCATGTTATTTATTCATGATATCTCGCTTAAAAAAAATGTTGTAGAAATATGGCATGATATTTTTGGTCCCATAAAATTTATTAATAGCTGTTTTTTATTGATGATTTTTTGCCAAAAAACATGTTGTAGAAATATGGCATCATATTTTTGGTCCCATAAAATTTATTAATAGCCATTTTTTTAATCATAATTTTTTGCAAAAAAAATGTTGTAGAAATATGGCATGATATTTTATGGTCCCATAACATTTATTAGGAGCAATGTTTTATATGCATGATTTTTTGCAATAAACATGTTATAGAAAAATGGCACGATTTTTTTGGTCCCATAAAATTTATTATTAGCCATGTTTTTTATTCATGATTTTTTGCCAAAAAACATGTTGTAGAAATATGGCATCATATTTTTGGTCCCATAAAATTTATTAATAGCCATATTTTTTATTCATAATTTTTTGCAAAAAAAATGTAGAAATATGGCATGATATTTTATGGTCCCATAAAATTTATTAATAGCCATGTTGTTTATTCATGATTTCTTGCAAAAAATGTGGTAGAAATGTGTCATGAAATTTTTGGTCCCATACAATTTATTAATAGCCATGTTTTTTGTTCATGATTTCTTGCAAAAAAATGTTGTAGAAATGTGGCATGAAATTTTTGGTTCCATAGAATTTATCAATACACATGTTTTTTATTCATGATTTCTTGCAAAAAAACATGTATAAAAATGGCATGATATTTTTGGTCCCATAAAATTTATTAATAGCAATATTTTATATTCATGATTTTTTGCAAAAAAAAAACATGTAGAAAAATGGCATGATATTTTTGATCCTATAAAATTTGATAATAGCCATGTTTTATATTCATGATTTTTTGCAAAAAAAAACATATAGGAATATGGCATGATATTTTTGGTCCCATAAAATTTATTAATAGCCATGTTATTTATTCATGATTTCTTGCATTAAAAAAAATGTTGTAGAAATATGGCATGATATTTTTGGTCCCATAAAATTTATTAATAGCCATGTTTTTTATTCATGATTTTTTGCCAAAAAACCTGTTGTAGAAATATGGCATCATATTTTTGGTCCCATAAAATTTATTAATAGCCATGTTTTATATTCATGATTTCTTGCCAAAAAATGTAGAAATATGGCTAGATATTTTTGGTTCCATAAAATTTATTAATAGCCATGTTTTTTATTCATGATTTTTAGCAAAAAAATGTAGAAATATGGCAGGATATTTTTGGTCCCATAAAATTTATTAATAGCTATGTTTTGTATTCATGATTTCTTGCAAAAAAAAATGTTGTACAAATATGGCATGATATTTATGGTCCCTAAAATTTATTAGGAGCAATGTTTTATGTTCATGATTTTTTGCAATAAACATGTTATAGAAAAATGCACGATATTTTTGGTCCCATAAAATTTATTAATAGCAAAGTTTTATATCCATGATTTTTTGCAAAAAAAAACATGTAGAAAAATGGCATGATAATTATGTTCCCATTAAATTTATTAATAGCAATGTTTTTTAGTCATTATTTTTTGTAAAAAAACATGTTTTTGTTAAAAAAACTGAATGGTTCACCACTGCCAACCTACTTGTATGATTACTATTGCAAGCACATAAATGAAATTTATATGAAGGATAAGAACATATTTGAACTTTCTAATATTGTTTCTATTTATTTGTTTTCCATTTGAATTTTCTTGAAATGAGGCTTACGAAGCCACAAATTTTCAGTTCCAATGTTTTCAGAACTTGTGCCCTTGCCCTACATAGGATAGAAAATTTCAAATTGAGTGTTTTTGGATATAAAACGGCTTGCTGAATCTAACGGAGTGCTTGTTTATTTTACAATATAAATTTATAAAAGTTATACCATATTTTGAAGGAGAATAAGAAATTGGAAATATTCATCTCATTTTCTTTGTTTATTGAATATAGGTCATTTGAACTACATTGAATTTGAACTACATTTTGCAGAAGCTGCTTTGAGGTCACCAGCCGGCAAAACTGCAAATGTATGGGAAGTAAACGAGATAATTGCACTGAATCTAACATATGCTAAAGATCGGATTGCCGGAAGAAAAAATTACTGTGAACGAGGGGAAAATCCTTGAGTAGCCTGAGTGTAGCTAACTAGTTTAGATGAAGCTAATTTTAAGGCTAATATTCTTTTGCACTGAATTATTTTGGTTACTCGATGGGAAGGAAGTTGTAATGGGTAGCAAATTATTTTATAAACTTAATATCAAGTCGTGAAGGTTTTTCAGTGAATTTTATTTTCAGTCAAAAGAAAGCAATGGTTTAAATAGATTTATTGATATTAAAGTAAGTTACATTGAATAGAGACATATATGAACTTAATCTCAAGTTGTGAAGTTTTTCACTCAAATTTAGTTTTAGCCAACGGAAAGCAACAGTTTAAATAGATTTAAAGATATCAAAGGAAGTTATATTGAATAGAGACGTATTATATGAAATTATTTGCAAGTTGTGAAAATTTTCACTGAACTTTAGTTTTAGTCAGTTGGAAGCAGTGGTTTGAATAGATTTATAGATATCAAAAGAAGCATGTGTTCATGCATATGTATGCGGTTATACTAAGACTGTGGTAGAGCCATGATTGAGCAACTTTATTGGCTCTGCCACGGTGAGACCTCCGCCCTAAAGGTCAGCGACCAACCATCAAGGAGGCCTCATAGCATTAGAAATAACAATTCCTTTGCCTAAGGAGTTGGTGGAAATGCTCCTTGAATTTTTTGGGACTATTCTCAACGTATTTGTTATTCCATGTACATAGTATATATGGCAATCCATGCTTTTCTGAAATATTTTTTGTCTTTCAGTTGATCCCCAGTCAATTTGCATATCTGGTCTCAAGAACTCGGTGGCTGCCGGAATACAACATCCGCTAAGTTCTTCAGAGTTTCATGTTCAGCCAGCATGCACTGATAGCATTTGAGGTAAGTTTGAATAATATGTTTGCAATGTGCTAGTAATTAGCAGTGCAATTCAATTCTTGGCAAATAAAAACAAAAATGTTACTTGCGCAATGACTATCATGGAGCTTATAGCTTAACGGAAGAGCGTTCACTCTGAACGAGTGGAAGGTTGGGGTTCAAATCCCTGTGGGCTCTTTTCTATTTCATACCGCAAGTGACTATTAATTGTAATTAGCAATGCAGTAGTTAATTAATTTTTATCAACTACTTACTGGCACAAAGCATTCTTCAATTTATTTCACTGAATTGATGTCATACAAATAAAATGTTCCTTGATTGTTGTTGATTTTGAACGCATGTGTTGACATTTCATTAATCCTGTGTTATAATAATGCTTGCAAACAAATTTAATACCTGAGGGTATTCATATATGATTCTAGCTCTTCTGTGATGATATTAAAATATTTATTTCATATGCTGGCACAGTGAAAATTTTTTGAGACTATGTCCTGTGTCTGATACAATTGGAACCAATTCCGTACCAATTACATTTCAATTTTGGGTACCAATTTCGTCCCATTTTGAGAACCGATTCTGTCCCAGTTTGGAGTGCTAATTCCGTCCCAAGTTTGTAGTGCCAATTCCGTCCCCAGTTTGGAGTGCCAATTCCGTCCCCAATTTGGAGTGCCAATTCCGTCCCCAATTTGGAGTGCCAATTCCGTCCCCAGTTTGGAGTGCCAATTCCGTCCCCAGTTTGGAGTGCCAATTCCGTCCCCAGTTTGGAGTGCCAATTCCGTCCCCAGTTTGGAGTGCCAATTCCGTCCCCATAAAAATTACCAATATTGTCCCGGCTTGTAAAATCCCAACATGGGTCCCAATTTTGGTGACTAAGACTGCCTCAATGCTGAGTGCCAGAAGTGGCACAACATTTTCCCAATAATTTTTGCTGCCTGGGTATAAGTGAAGAATGGTAAAATTGTTCAGGAAAGCATTTAAGAAAGAGAATAACCGTATTGAATTTTAAAACTCCATATAAAATGTCTTATATCAAACGCATAAAAATAAAAGAGAAGATATTCTAATGCCCGTGACTAGGAATGTGACATCGAGCATTTTGCATATATATGCTTTTGAACATATTTTAGGTTGCATAAAAAATGCACGCACGCAAATATGCAGAGTGGGCATATCGCATATTTTTTTCGGAACAGCATAAATTATGACGAACACGCATGAATAGCTATAAGTCGCAGTGAAACGAAACCTTGTGAAACCTTCCCAATACTTTTAAATTCTATTCATTTTTTCATCTAATTTTATATAATAATTCTTTTTGTATGACTAAAACAACTTTTTTAATTGAATTTTGTCGGAAATCGATTATAATTGTAGGGTGCTACAGCTACTTTAAAAGCTTTTGCAGGAATTAGCACAGAAATTTCTAGATATAATTACCTTATGAAGTGTTTTTGAGATTAGTGCGGCTAGTAGCGATCTACAACCATGCCGAAGGTAAACAAGTCTAAAGCGTTTCAGAACATGTTAGAAAAGTTTTGTATTGTACAAGATTTTAGTATCTAAATATTGTTACGTAGAACCATGTTGGGTCTAGTGCACACTATATCAAATTATTGTTATCGAAGGATTTAAATTTCTCTTGTATAACTATTTACGATGTCTGAAATGGGAAAAACTATATTCAAAACTGCGACTATATAAAGTATGTGAAGAATAATGCAGGGAATAAATCTAAAAGATTTCGGATATTGCGCATTGACAATTGATATGCAAATGGTACACATAGGTTTTGCATGAGTCTGTAGTTTAATTTTGAATGTTTTTTTCAGGTGTCCTGTTCGCGGAGATATTTGGTAACTCAGTATTTGAGAACTGCAGGGCATATGAAAAGGAAGGCCCTTCACCAAGTCGCAACAAAGTTTCTGGAATATCTGCTCACATCCACAGTCAACTCGTTCACCCTGTGTCGTATGAACCCGAGTCTGGTAATCCCGTATAAAATGTATCTGGCGGAAAGGGGTGTGGCAAAAATAGATTTAACCAAACAGAGTTTTGTCTACCAGGATGTACTCAACCAGGCCCGAATCAACCAAAGCCAAATCCACCTGGCCAGAGCGAGCCAGGGCCGTGTCAACCTGGATCTAGGCAACCTGGACCTGACAATTCAGGTGCTCACATACGTAGTACAAGCATAACAAGTCAGACACTCACAACATCTTAGCGCAATGTTCGTAAAAGATGCATTACATTCAAAGCGGAGTTGCGCAGGGGACCAATTAGCACACTCCTCACACTCCGCTGTACGTAATCACGCAGAAAAATGCAACGTACCGATATCCTCTGCAGACTTCAAAATCTTAGATTCGGCTTCAACCGCATATGACCTGAGAATTTTAGAGTTGTTACATATTTTTAAACGAAAACCGGCCCTTAACAATACAGACAGTTCCTACCAATTGCAAATTGTAACTATATAGTAATCTTGTCGATTTTATTTTTTTCTGGGATATTTTTCAATTTTATTTTTTGTTTTCGTGATTTCCTTTTATGACAGCCTCCAACTTTTTGCTTTTTCATTCATTACAGACATGATGATTTGCACTTTTACGAACTGATGATGGAGCTGGAACTCCGAAACGTTTTCCTAGTAAATATGATTAAGTTCTTGAGAATTTTCCACGTTTTTAAATTCCTCATCAAGTTGCGGTCAAAGCAACCAACTGACCCGTTCAAGTATTTCAGCTGATAACCCGTTCAGATATTCACATTAGGAGTGGAAACTTTGTATATTCTTAATGATGCATTGATTGATAATGACTAATCTTTGCAGAAACTCAAAGTTATGTTGTGATTAAGAATATTTCTAGTCTTTAGGTTACGATTCATTACCCATGAGTAATATTTGCCAAAACCTAAAGCTATGGTCTGGTACATTAAGACTTCAAGTTTTCAAGTTATGTTATCAGAATTGTTATGGCTTCCTTATCTTCAGGTCAAGTTAACATGTATTAAAAATAAAAAATATCTGCTCATTTCTAAAGTTATTCCTTCAGGAATAACTTTCGTTTCGTTTCAAAAGCTACATATTACAGTCAAATTTCATAAGAATCAGAGTGAAAATAAAAAGTTTAATAATTTTTATAAAAAAATTGTATATATTCATTTATGGAAATTACAATTCAAAGTGTGAATATGAAGTTATGCATGGAGATTATCGAAATAAAAATTGAAATAGCATTCAATTACATAAATTTTCCATTATATTACACTTCAACAAAAAATTTTGTTTATGGCTTATACCCAACACCTCTAACTTTCAACTTTTAAAATTGGACTCCTCATTGGGTTTTGTTGCTAGAACAAAACCAAAGACAGTTTTAGAATCCTTAGAACATTTCTAACAAAAGTACATAGTTTTTTTTCCAAATTTGAGAAAAAAATTATTATGTAGCTCAAAAACCAAAAATAATGTATTTTTGATGCAATGATAAAATATCGCTTATCACAAAATAATTTTTCAAATGTTAAAATTTTCCTATTTACTTCTGTTAAAAATGCTTCAAGGATTCTAAAACTGTTTTTGGTTTTGTTCAAGCATCAAAACTTAATGACGAGTTCCGTTTTGAAACATCCATAAAAATGTACCAAAAAACTAATTTTTCGTAAAAAAATAAGGTCTAAATCGAAAAAGTTACACGAGGAAAAAAGTTTACTCTAAAAAAATACATATACTGGCCAATTTCCAAACGAATCGGACGAAATAAGTTTAAAAATCTGGATGATCCCCTTAATTTTTATCTTCGTATCACTCCCCAGTTTCTAAGTAAGCATACGCTGAAATGGAGAATTTTATAATTGTGCTTTTACAATTTTAAAAACTGAGACAGTATCTGCTTTTCAGCATTATATAATTAATTGCTTCTTCTTAGGGAAGATTTAGAAATATTGTAAGGGAATCAATATCGGCATTGGAACACATGAAAAAAATTAAAATATAATGTAAACGAGCTGCAATGAGAATAATGATACATACTAGCAAAAACTTCTCTTAGTCACACACCGATTGTAACTGAAAGCAATGCACTATCTCAGCTGCAATGGTTGTTGCATGTATGCAATAGTACAAATTTTCTTCCTGGAAACGTTTCAAATTGCTCCAAAAACCCGAAATGAGAAGAACATGGGGGGGTTATTAAAATAAGAAAGTGTCAAATACAAAGTAAACAGTTAGACGAGAAAAAGAGATAGTATCATATTAAACGCCAAGAAGCTGAAAGTGACTGTTATTCGTAAACAAAACGTTCCGAAAACGTCAGGCCCCGGCGACGAAAGCAGAACAACTTTTGCCCCTTATAGCAGAGATATAACATAGTATTGAACAACAGTATGTCACTTTTTCTGCATTGTTACCCTGCCCAGTGTAGATACAGATAAGAAAAGGCAGTGTGCAAATCCGGCCTACCTTATCTGCATGTATATCATAATTTTGGGGATTTGAGGCATAGTCATTGAATTAACTATTGTAATTTCACTGAATTAGTGCATACATAGTAATAAAGAAACTGTTGATACATATCAATACTTATCAGTGTAACCAGTGCCTACTTTATTTACTCAGAAGACACTTCTCATTAATATACAGGGTGTTTCACAATAAGAGGCAAAAAATTCCTCACCAAGTAGAAGATCTCCAAATTAAAACTTTTTCTTTTATGAAATTTTCCGAAAAAAGAGACAGAAATATTAGCCGTTTACTGTTTTAAGGGATGAAATTTAATGACTAAATTACTTGCACTATTTATTTTGAATTTACGTTGATAGAGCGAAATGTTCAGTTGCATGACCTCTCCTGACATAACTCCACTCGATTTCATTTTTGGGAACACGTGAAGAGCCTTGTTTATGCTTCACCATCGAGTCTGAGGAAGATCTTGTGGCCAGAATTGCAGCGGCTGCTGGTGTAATACCTTAATGCCAAATGTGATCCCTAATATCAGGCAGTCGTTTAAGGCTATGATTCGAAAAGTGCATTGATGTAGGTGGAACACATTTTGAACAATATTTGTAAAGTAAATTCATAATAAATATTGCGAGTAATTGGGCCATTAAATTTCATCTTTTGAAACAATAAACAGCTGATATCTCACAACCCGGATTTTTTCGGAAAATTTCATAGAACAAAAAGTGTTTATTTGGCCATTTTGAGTTTGGTGTGCAATTTTGTATCTCGTGTTCTGAAACTCTCAGTATGTTAATTGTGTACATGACCCGTCATAAATGATGGGATTTTATATTGTCTTTATACAAATCTTCCAGATATGGACCGTAAAGATATATATCTAGCCTAATAGTACCCGCGATTAAAATATTCTAGTACTTGTGCACTGGTGAAACTCGCATTACAGATACAGTCAATAAGAATCTTTACGAGCGTGAAAGGGAGACAGACCAACAAACAAAGTCGGACAGCCAATTTTATTTGTTCAATGAAATTTCCTATAGAAAATCTTCCGTATTTCTGATGGCGGCTTTGTGGAAGAAAGAGTTTTCTTCAGATGGCCAGTCTTAGTTGACAGACAAGAATTTGAAACTGTTGAAATTAGTTCTTTTTGTTCATCGTTTTTGTGCTTTGCAGCTGCATCTTTTCTTATCGTTTTTTGTGTTTATATTTTACTTTTAATAATTAAGCATGTTTGAGCTTCTACCAGACCTGCATTAACCTTAAATCACTTAAATTAACATTACTCGTGACGCTTTGGCGTCCACTAATTAAATCATCTTTGCGCTTACTCTGCTTGAGCAGCATATCACTCTTTTAATAAAAGTGGGTCTGGTACCCCTAAGTTATTTTTCATGCGTAAAAAGCAGTCTCTTTCTGTGACTTGAACTATTCGACCCGGCTCTTGCAGCCTCTTGAATAGGCACTCATTATTCAAGGTAATTGATTGTCAATTAATTGTTAAAATCTCAGTGCTATATGCAATCTTGCAATAAGATACGATATTTAGCTAGTATGTGACCTCACATCTTAAAACTCTACATCTCTCTACTCAGAACGCAACTAAAACTTCCTACCGGAGAATCGTGCTGATGACCGGCCACGTCCATTGGTTGTCTTCCATTTTTAAGGAGTTTCGTTTTTAAAACTAACCTTTCGTTAAAGAAAATCTTCGGTCTCAATTTAAAAGGAATGGAACCATAAAAATACTACAGAGGACGCTGCTGTGCGTACTGTTGGAATCCTCAAGATATGTCTAACTTGGGTGCTGTTTCTCTCTTTGCGCATCTCGGGAAACGACTTGCTGTTGTTCCCTTGAAGTTCTTCTGTATTTGCAATAAGTGTTCGAACAGTTGCCCTTAAGTTTTAAATCCAAAAATTCCATTGTAATAACATAGGAGAAATTACGCACAGGAAATACCTAAACCTTTTTATGAGACACTTGCTCTTTTATTGTATAAGAACAATCAACACTATACCAGGTGTCCCACAAAAATGTCCCCGACTTTTTAATTAATTATATCTTCACTTTGAATTAACATATTTTAATTATATTTTTTCACAACGTAGTAATTTTTTCTTTTTCGAATAATTTGAGTTTATGGAAATCAGTTTAATAACCACTTTACAATTATCAATTTACTGAAAGGGGTAGAAAAACTAATTCTTCAAAAGGAAAATTTTAAAAACAACACTGGTGTTCTTCATTTATTAATACCTACCGTTAAGAATAATTTCATAATGATGTCTCTCACATGCCACCAAGTATTTAAGCCCTCTGAGAGGTTTCAAGTATTTACAATAATAGTGTTTCAAGAACTGAAAGAAAACGTTGAAATAATCTGTAAAATTCTTCGTTCAATGGTGGCTAGAAGTAATACAGTACTTGCCTCGAGAGAAATGGAGGGTATGTCGTAGGATACTAAATTACTTTATTTGCTTGAACATTATTTATGGTAATGATTTGTTACTCTTTCATATTTTTGTTTGTTCGGTTTTTGGAAAGTACAAAATAAGAAAGAATATCAATATAGTTTTAAAAACTTTCCCTATGAACATTTAGTTTTTCTATCACTTTCCATAAATTGATCCTTGTAAAGTGGTTATTCAACCGATTTTCAAGAACTTAAGTTTTTCAAAAAGGAAACAAATTGACTACATTGTGAAAAAAGACAATTCAAATATGTTAATTTAAAGCGGGGACATAATTAATTAAAAAATCGGGGACATTTTTGTGGGACACCCGGTATAATAAAAAATCAGATGTCTATAAATTTATAAATAATTAAATGTTGTCGTGCGTAATTTCCTCTATGTTATTACAATGGGAATCTGCTTGTTTGGAAGGCATCGTAAATACCATTGAAATATTATGAAAAACCTGGCATCTGCTCACTTTGGTTTATAAGTAAAACACATTGCGTCAAAATCGAATCTATTGTCACGAAAATGCGGCTTATCGCAGTAAAAAGGGATGGCAAATTTTGTAAAAACTTCTTGGCGAAGAATAATTTAAACTATAATACACAGTTTTTTGCTCGCTTGGTTGGTGTGTGCGTCTGTGACATTCATAAAGATGCTTAAATGACCGTAACTGTTATACGAGTTTTACCAGCGCACAAGTACGAGAATACTGTAGTTTAATCGCGGGTATTATTAGGATGGATATATTTGTTTGTCATCTTTATTTTGAGATTTATTAAAACGATACCATCGAACCCCGTCATTTTTGACCAACCATGAACACTAGTAACTTGATTATTAACATTCTTATGTCAATTTAAGAGTCGTTCGTTAATAAAGAATATAATGAACATCTTCGCAGGTTTCAACACCTGCAACCGTCTACTACTAAGAATGACCGTCGTGTGTTTTTTATACGTTTCGTGTCACGCTCTTAAGAATCGATAGGAAGAAATTAGCACTGGTGGTCTTGGTTACAGTTCACGGTTAATTAATATACTCATTTTGGCTGTACAAGTGCTTTATAATTAGTAACTTTCAAAAGAATTAGAGAGATCCAGAGCCTTCCCAATTGAAAATCAAGGACGTGTCGCCGGTGAATTAAAGACGAGACAGTCGATTAAGTATGAATTAAAGGCGAGTCTCGGCCTGTTCGGCCTTATAACTCTATCTCCGCGCTCTTAACCACGCACGGTCGAGCTCGGACGTAATATGCTGAGCCGGCCAGTTATAATTTGAGGGCGCAAACTTCGAAGTTGGTTAATGGCCGTAGTATTTGAGGAGGCCATCCGTTGTTTACAGCCATACAAATGTCATTGATCTATCGCAATGAAACGTATGCTCTGACATTGTGGCGTACAATGCATCAAGCTTGAAATTGTATTTCACATATTTTATTCAATTTCATGCTTTTCCAGAAATATTCACAACATTGAAACTGAAGACTTTACTGTACTGCATAATAAATGCATTGGTGCGTTTACTTGTGTTCATTTGTGTATTTTTTATCATGCCATTGTTATACGCATGTTTTTATTTCATTCTTCAATACCAGACAAGTTAAACACATTACTACAGTCCCAGCAGTCTATCTCTCTTAGAGGAGAAGTGCTACTTACTGGGAGGACAAGAATATTTATTTATATCTATGCAAGATTTTACATTGAGAAATGATATTCACGAGTGAAATCGGTGTAATTACTTCTTAGTTCTAAATACATTCTAATGAATTTAATCATCATTCGGAAATTTATAAAATAAGAAGTAACATAAAATGGAATTTATAAATCGTGAATCATATACCTAAGAATCATACCTAAGATTAATCGTATTTCTAAATTTTATTCTTAGTCGTTTTGTTTTTTATGGTGAAGATATCGTGATGTTGACAATGCTAATTATTTCAAGAAGCACAAAAATTTCAAACAATGCTAAGAGAAAGCTCACTTCATTATGATAGTTTCTAATAACAAGTTTCCTGACAGTACGCGCTGTAGTTTCCTAAACGAAATACCGCATAAAACTTTGCTAATTACTTTGCAAAGGATTACATGTGGTAATAAGAAACACTTCTATTCTAACAAGTAATCAAATTGATTAGTGTTTGAAAAAGTAAAGCAATACAAGTTCCCCTCAGGGGTATACAACTGTTGTATCTATGGGAATTAGCGCTGCCAGGGGGACTTTGTGAGCGCCCGAGCTAAAGGTTAGATAGGCTTTTTTTGTTAAAATAGAATAGGTTTTTGTTTTGTTACGGACCATCTTTTTTCGGTTCACTGCTGTCCTGTTTTTCAACACTTACTACTTTCTTCTTCAATTTTATCTCGTTTCATGAACTTCTTTCTTAGCTCCCTGTTTCTGTGCACCTTGTGGATACATAGATTCCACGTTCCCTCAACTCCATACTGAATGGCACCTTCCTCCTTCCTCTCTTAGAACATCTTTGTCGTGGTTAAGGGAGGCTAAAACTTTTTTATATGATAATGATAATGATAAAAAAATAATAATAATAAAAATAATAATAAAGCAATACAAGTCTGTTTTCGTGATTCGCAATCCAAGTAACGTTGATCTTTTAATTTTTATAGAACTTTTTTTATTCCCGAGGCAGTCGTGCGTAAACTGAAGTCTCTTCTCAAGACATATGAGAGTTTGTAAGATTGAAATAATACATAAATATTACTGTTTTTCTAATTATTACGTTCTAGAGACATCGCACAAATGAATATTCGTTTGGATGGGAGAAAGAGGAGATGAGAAAATTAGAGACTCTTTTACACTCTTGCATTTTGAATAGTAAAATGTTTACAAATTCGCCACATACCTCAACACTTAGAGCGAAAACTAAAAATCGGTCATTATTTTTACTCAATGCAAAACAAAAACTTAATCATCAACGAAACATACTGAGAAGACACCGGCGCGCCATTTTAGAGAACCCATCTAAGATCCTTCCTGAGTTACCCTGACAAATAGGGTAATTTCTGAACTATAAGACGTAGAATCTTGAAATTAAAACCAAATTAATGCTCGTGATGAGTACAACATTGTTATGTATTTAAATAATTTTTTACGCTTCCGTGGGCGGCAGGAAGCGTGGCTCTCGTGACCCCTCAGTGGTCGGCCGATTTTCTCGATTAACCTCATTTTCCGCCATCATTTATTCCTAAGCTATTGCACCTAAAAATTTGAAATTGGTTTCATTTTAAACATCAATTCATTCTGCAACGGAGAGTGTATAATAAAACTCTCAAACGTTTCTTGGCGAGGCATGGATGGAAGTTTTCATACGCTCGCAATGGTCGGCCGATTTTCTCGATTAACCCCATTTTCCGCCATCATTTATTCCTAAACTATTGCACCTAAAAATTTGAAATTGGTTTCATTTTAAACATCAATTCATTCTGCAACGGAGAGTGTATAATAAAACTCTCAAACGTTTTATGGCGAGGCATGGATGGAAGTTTTCATACGCTCGCAATGGTCGGCCGGTGTTCTCGATTAACATCATTTTCCGCCATCATTTATTCCTAAACTATTGCACCTAAAAACTTGAAATTGGTTTCATTTTAAACATCAATTCATTCTGCAACGGAGAGTGTATAATAAAACTGTCATACGCTCCCTGAGGGATGACAGAGAGCAAGGTTTCTCCACCTTCTCCTAGCCCGATAATTCGCGCTCGCAAATGCCGCGCTCACCTAAGTTATGACGTGCTGTTCGAATGCTGGTCCATAGCCATGTCTTTCTAGGCACACTCATCCAACATCGTGCCTCTTCGAATCCCGGAGGTGACAAATTTTTTTCTCAGTTGAGAATGATCATTTTCATGTTTTTCTTACTCATGTAGACTTTTGTGAGGCAATATTATAAGTAGAGCTGTGCAATTGCATAACTTGCATATATGCACTCAAAGAGATATGCAGAATGTTTTATGCAATGCAAGAAATTATCTTGTGCATATGCAAAATCACATATGCGATTACGCATATACACTATAACAGGTGTAATATGCAAAGTGCTTTATGCATATGCACAATATCATTGAATATATCCTGTAAGACGAGTGGTGCAATTTGATTGTCCTGTTTTTAAGGGAACACGGCAAATTTGTTCATTAATCCAGAAATTTTGTACAATTATGGGACCTCTCGCATACATACTCAGTTGCAAGCAACATCACACGTTACACCCGGTGCACTGTCGTCAATACCTGATCCCCAGGTTACCTTCTTGACCTGTTCTTCAGTTGTTGAATAGGGTTCATCAATAAAATACAATAGAGGTTTTCGAACTGAAAGAATTTTATAGCTTGATAGTTTTGTACATCTAGTGATAGTTTTCTTGTTCTCTTCTACACATAGGCCTACCTATACTTACAAAAGTGTTCAAGTGAAAATACAACTGTGAACTTTGTATCAATTTCCGAAACATATGCATTTAGGGAAGTGATTATAAATACCTCTGTTGTGCTCTGCCTGTTCATTAAAAAATGAGAAAGAACTTACCAAACCAACTTTCGGTGCTCGCATGACCAAGTTCCTTTACGTCAAGTCAAGGTGTCACGGGTTCAAATCCCATCGCTGCGCATGACTTTTTGCATGACTATCCATCGTTATCACATACGTTTTACTTTGGAATCCAGTGAATATTTTCATGTTTCTAATATTTTGATGTTTCAGTGAATATTTTCTTGTTTCTTCATTATCAGCAAATGCATGATATTTTAAATATTGAAGACTATCCTAGAGAATCACTACTTTACGGTTCAATATTTGAAATATCGCACAAGTTCCAACTAACTGAAGTCCTTCATTCAGGAGTCGCAGATTGCTTGCATATAAATGAGAGTACAGCACGTAGGCACGGAAGTCGGCCCAATAAGTTTCATTTTCCGCTGAGTCGAATTTCTAAACTATCGCACCTTCGAACTTCAAATAGCACTGGTCATTGACGACGAAATTAAAATTTCTTCCTTCCTTCAACATCCGAGACAAGTTGATCCCGTGTCCGTTTTCATATCTGCCGCTCGTTTTCCGAAGCTCGTCGTTGTAAATGTTTAAAATCCAGTTTTCTTCTCGTGTTGTGAGTAGGCTTTATTTCTAACCCCACTATATAGGCAAGCTAGCAGAAATCAGCTGGCCGTAATAGTGAGGCTAAAATTTGGGCCGCTCTCAGCCTTTATTTAAAAAAAAAAGTAGATTCATTCCATGCTTAAAAATGGAAAGTTGCAGTTGTCTACGGTTCCTCAGATCCTGCTACGTAAACATGTTTGTATACGAATTACGCCTCATTTATTAGGTGCCAGTATTTTATGAAATCATACAATCTTTCTAAAACAATTATATCACAAAACGCTACTACAATACTTAGAAACAATGTTAGCCAAAAATGAGCTATACTAAACGTCGCACATCAAGAAACAAGCATTTTCCGCCAACATTTATTCCTAAACTATTGCACCTAAAAATTTTAAAGAGTTTCATTTTAAACATCAATTCATTTTTCAACGGTGAGTGTATAATAAAGCTCTCATACTTTTCCTGGGATGATGACAGAGAGCAAGGTTCTCCTACCCCCCATAAACGGCGCATGCTATGGACTGAACAACTGCATTTTTATTGGTCTCTCCTCTTTCTGATATTTTTTATACCTCTCTCGTTTCGTTTTCTTCGAAACCCAGGAACTACTGTTTTAAATGTCAGTCAATTGCTGTGTTTCATAATCAGAGATTCATTATCCTTGTTTCTGCCTTTGATTTTGCTTTCTCTACTTCTCTTGGCCGAACCTATACGCTACTTGATTATGCCTATTACGAACTCATCTAATTACTTTGGCGATACAATGAGTCACATACTTAGCTTTTCTGCGTCCAAAATACGAAAACACTTTTGGATCAAGTGTGCACAGTTTTCTTCCCATTTTTCATTTTTATTTCCCTATCTTCCTCATAAAATGCTCTTGTTAGTCGTGTCGGACAACTTCCGTTTTCTCACGCTGTTGAGTTTATTATCACAAATCTATTTTCGGTAGTTAATTTTTCGCTCTGTTCCAGCTATGGTGCAAATGTTATGGTTTCCATTGTACAACAATCCTCATTTCCCTATCGCGAGTGAACTCTTTTGTGCCAGTATTATCAGCGCACTTTGTGATTTTTTTTATATTTGTCTTATGATAAAACATGTTATTCACTTCGAGATCGTTATTTTGGTAAACTAATCGATACTTAAGAACGAAAAAAAAATCATTCTGAATGTCGACCTCATAATCTTAGACGCAAAATAATTTAAATCTGTCCAACCTACTCTTAACATTCAATCCTCCAATCACCAGTTCCTGTGTTGGTTTGCTCATATTCCAATACAAGTGCGCCCTAACGAGAGTGCTTTACACGTATGCGTTACGAGGATTATGTTTTTTAGTTACTTATATTTATTACCTAGTTATTACATAATATTATTATATAAATTACTGAGTGCTAGTGTGCTTTCAGCCCACACTAGCACTGAACTTTCAAATGAAAACATATATATAAATTTCCTCTGCGTAAATTACCGGCTAGCCCATTTTTGAGATCAGATCTAAGATTCTTTGAAAGAACCTATGAAAAAAATAGGACAAATAGAGTAATTTCTAAATTATAAGACGTACAACCTTGAAATTGGTGCCAAATTAATTCTCGTGGCGAAAACAACAGCTTTACGTACTTAAAAATATTTTTGACGCCCCCGTGTGGGGCAGGAAGCGACGCTCTCGTAGCCCCTCAATGGTCGGTCAATTTTTTCGATTAACCTCGTTTTGTGCAACATTAATTTCTAAACTATTGCACTTACAAGACAAATTAACCAAGTGAAATTATCGTTATCAAAATTAGGAATGAGGGGCAAACATGCTCAAACGAAATCATACGTCAATATGCACCTTTTTTACTTAAAATGAATCCAAGTCAAGTTCCATTGAACTCCAGTCAAGTTGAATTTAATTGAAGTCAAGTTCAAATTAATCCAACCTTAAGTTGAGTTCAGAATTGACATAGTCGCTCTTTAATTTCAGCCTCTTTTGTGTTATATATGTACCTATTGGATGTGATGAGCAAGACAATCGGTTTTCATATCAGGAAGGAATTCATAAAATTTCAAACGGCAATGAAATTTAAAGAAAAGCTGTCTCAAAATGTACCAAGTATCCTGCATCAAGAGGCAGATCGAGTGTGATTCATACATTTGAGCGACGTGATAATTACAAGTAAATTATAAAGACTTCGAATCATACTAGGCCTACTCATTACAGTTGTTCAAAATTTTCACATTAATGACAGAATGCATCCATTCAAAAATTTATGTTCAAAAGGTAACTTCTTGTTACGCATAGTAGTATCGAGGATTTATTTACACTTAAAGTTGATGTTTGTTGAAATAGAGATTTATATGCGTGAAATTAAACTTTTTTCACCCATTAGGCTTTGACTTGCACTAATTTGAACTTGTTATGGATTAAAATGAATTAGACTTGGATTAATTTGAACTTGACTTGAATTAAATCGAACTCGACTTTGGTTAACTTTAACTTGACCTGGATTAATTTGGAGTGATAATATAATTTTTTATAATGATGTTCAATCTTTTTATAATGATGTTCAATGTAATATATTTGTTACATTCCACATATGCGATTAGATCAAACGCGATAACAACTTTTTTATAATGATGTTCAATGTAGTCGTACTAAAGGCGACACTGAAGGGCAGACTGGTTGAGCAATGGCTAAGGGCAATATTTATAATCATTGTATGATGTTTGCATTAGGGGAGTTATGCTGACTCTGCTGAAGCCCTAAAATTGTTTAGGTGTTTCTCCGTCTCGCACAGCGGTCTCACGCATCGGGATAACATTCGGGGTATAGTGTCGTTACGGCTGCTCTAGTGTCTGGTTCAACTTGAAAGTTGCACGTGGAAAAGACTTCCGATGTTTGAGTTTATGTTGAAATTTATGAGAACTATAATATTGTCTGAGTAATTTAGGAACACAAAAAGACAATCTCGTAAAGTGAAACACTTGAAATGGAACGTGAAATAGATTTCTTAAAAACGCTTGAAGGCAATAGTGTTGAAAGTAAAGAAAAAATTTACGGGAAGCTAATTGTGGAATTTCGTTACAAACGATACCGTAAAGAAAGGTCACGATTTCAAAAGCTAGAAAAGACGTGCCCCCCCTTCAATTTTCAAGTTCAGAGAATTCTACGTGTAAGTATTACCATCGAGACCTCATAATTTCACTTTTAACACAGGATGCAATTTCCTCTTTTTGTTTATCCGTCTTTCCTTCCATTCATCTTTTTCTCTGTTTTCCTCTCATTTATTTGTGTGGAAGAAAGTATCAGAGCGCATTAAGTTTGGCGGGCAGTGCCATATGGGTCGCATATATTAAGCTATTTTGAATTCTCGTAATTGAAAACTGTAATTTGGGTATAATGATTCATGTAAACGATCGCCATGAATTGTACTGCAAGCAAGATAAATGTATAATGTAATTGGAAATCTCTTGGTTTAAAACGTACGTACAATGCTGTGATGTTGGTTGACCCATTTGCACTACGCTAAGAATCTATGGGCTGCCTACCATTGTCTCACATGTTGAATTTTCAATTCGGATTAATGTCACTTTCTTAATTCTAAGCGTGCGTAATGTGCACTCCATTTATGTAAGCCGATTTGAAATAATCAGCTTGGCTATTTTCGCTATAAATAATTAACCGGTGGTTTTTAAGGTTAGTTCTTTTTCCAATTTATCATCAATCGAAATCATTTCATGTCTTTTCAGGTAAATTTGTTTTGTGATGAAGATGAGCGAATGCTTGAAACGTTCAATTATATAGGTTTACTTGCCATTTTTAATTCGAGTAAATGTTTTATACGGTATTTTTAGTTCTCTCCTTTTTAATTAAGATTAGGAAGCCTCCCGATAACTTTTTAACTATTTTTTTTTATTATGTGAGCGACATGAATCAGCTCTGTTAGGCCGGTGACACAGTTGATGTTTTGTTTTCGATTGGATTTTTTCCCGTTGCGGCCGTACCGGAAGTAGTATTAAATTGTTTCGGACACATTGAGCGGAAAAATTAACGAGCGGATTGTTTTAACGCCGATGGCTGCAATGCAGCCGCCTACTACCGCTATACACTCGAGGGTTTTTTTACCGCCTTCCCAGAAATGGTGGCAAATAGGGGGCTGTGTTCTGCACACAAATACAAGATTTTGCAACCTTATATTTTTACTTACCTTTAAAGTCATGACCAGGATCTCCACCGGTTGAATGCAATTCCGCAGTCTCGTGTTTTGGGGTGTAGTCGGAGTCTGAGTCGCTTTTCCGAATGCGGTGGAGTAGAGGTAGGAGTCGCTATTTTGTGTGACTCCAATTTTAATTGTCGTTGTAAATGATTTGGAATTGTTTAAAACTAAAGGAAACACAAGAGAGTTAAAATACTTGACCGAAAAGTTAAAAAATTCGCAATGTTTTTCCCGATATTTTTTCCGAAGTTCGAAACAGCATATTTTTACCAATTACCTCACACTGTCATTGAAATGTAGACAAAGTAGGTTCGCACACATACAAATATGTGAGGTTTCTACGTTTCGAAACAGAAGTTTCGTACTGAAGCAATAATGAATATTTTGCAGTTAAACAGCAGGAATGAGAAACTTAAAACTTCGCAAACTTAATTTGTTTCTTTCTGTTTCGTTCATTTCCCCTTCAATTCATACATAGGAAGTACAAACTAGCTGTAAATGTGTTTCAAGTTACTTGCAGAACAGCTCAGCTGACGCAATACGTGGCACTCACATAAAGAGTGGTAGGACTGCACGTACTTAATGTGTCTATTATAGACCGACCGGGGTTGAAAATTTGGCCGGGGCCGAGGCCGGGGTCAACAAATTAGTCATGGCCGGGGCCGGGCCGGGGCCGGGGTTATCAAATTTACCACGGCCGGGGCCGGGGCCGAGGTTCAGACCGTGTCAGGACGTGACACGACGACGTAATGCATAACGCCGGTTAGTGGCTCAATGCATGTTGAATTACGGGTGCGGTTGGGTGTGTATTTATGTCAAGTCAATAAAGTTTTGTAGACTTGCAGTTGCTCTGCTTGTTGAATTGATTAATACAGAAACAATTATAGTAATTGAATATACCGGATGAATTTTATTGTATGCAATATCAATATACTGATTTAATTTAAAAATATTTTCGTTTTAGACGTGTGAGAAACGCTGTGTTTTTGGCCGACCCATCTGCACTTCATAAATAATTTTTTTGTGACTTGCATTCTCTCACATTTTTAAGTTTTAATTCGGGCTGATGTCGCTCTCTTAATCCTAAACGTGCGTATTGAGCACTTCAATGTTGTAAGTTACATCGGTGAACCCAGTAGCAAGTCAGCAGTTATTGATAAGACTCTATTTTCGTTAATTTACTTTTGTATTTCCTCTGAAATAGCAAACTGAATTTGGATACTGAGGTCCGGAATTAGTCTTGTTGTAATTACCTTCTCTGATGAACACGAGAAGAAAACTGGATTTTAAACATTTACAACGACGAGCTTCGGAAAACGAGCGGCAGATATGAAAACGGACACGGGATCAACTCGTCTCGGATGTTGAAGGAAGGAAGAAATTTTAATTTCGTCGTCAATGACCAGTGCTATTTGAAGTTCGAAGGTGCGATAGTTTAGAAATTCGACTCAGCGGAAAATGAAACTTATTGGGCCGACTTCCGTGCCTACGTGCTGTACTCTCATTTATATGCAAGCAATCTGCGACTCCTGAATGAAGGACTTCAGTTAGTTGGAACTTGTGCGATATTTCAAATATTGAACCGTAAAGTAGTGATTCTCTAGGATAGTCTTCAATATTTAAAATATCATGCATTTGCTGATAATGAAGAAACAAGAAAATATTCACTGAAACATCAAAATATTAGAAACATGAAAATATTCACTGGATTCCAAAGTAAAACGTATGTGATAACGATGGATAGTCATGCAAAAAGTCATGCGCAGCGATGGGATTTGAACCCGTGACACCTTGACTTGACGTAAGGGAACTTGGTCATGCGAGCACCGAAAGTTGGTTTGGTAAGTTCTTTCTCATTTTTTAATGAACAGGCAGAGCACAACAGAGGTATTTATAATCACTTCCCTAAATGCATATGTTTCGGAAATTGATACAAAGTTCACAGTTGTATTTTCACTTGAACACTTTTGTAAGTATAGGTAGGCCTATGTGTAGAAGAGAACAAGAAAACTATCACTAGATGTACAAAACTATCAAGCTATAAAATTCTTTCAGTTCGAAAACCTCTATTGTATTTTATTGATGAACCATATTCAACAACTGAAGAACAGGTCAAGAAGGTAACCTGGGGATCAGGTATTGACGACAGTGCACCGGGTGTAACGTGTGATGTTGCTTGCAACTGAGTATGTATGCGAGAGGTCCCATAATTGTACAAAATTTCTGGATTAATGAACAAATTTGCAGTGTTCCCTTAAAAACAGGACAATCAAATTGCACCACTCGTCTTACAGGATATATTCAATGATATTGTGCATATGCATAAAGCACTTTGCATATTACACCTGTTATAGTGTATATGCGTAATCGCATATGTGATTTTGCATATGCACAAGATAATTTCTTGCATTGCATAAAACATTCTGCATATCTCTTTGAGTGCATATATGCAAGTTATGCAATTGCACAGCTCTACTTATAATATTGCCTCACAAAAGTCTACATGAGTAAGAAAAACATGAAAATGATCATTCTCAACTGAGAAAAAAATTTGTCACCTCCGGGATTCGAAGAGGCACGATGTTGGTTGAGTGTGCCTAGAAAGACATGGCTATGGACCAGCATTCGAACAGCACGTCATAACTTAGGTGAGCGCGGCATTTGCGAGCGCGAATTATCGGGCTAGGAGAAGGTGGAGAAACCTTGCTCTCTGTCATCCCTCAGGGAGCGTATGACAGTTTTATTATACACTCTCCGTTGCAGAATGAATTGATGTTTAAAATGAAACCAATTTCAAGTTTTTAGGTGCAATAGTTTAGGAATAAATGATGGCGGAAAATGATGTTAATCGAGAACACCGGCCGACCATTGCGAGCGAATGAAAACTTCCATCCATGCCTCGCCATAAAACGTTTGAGAGTTTTATTATACATTCTCCGTTGCAGAATGAATTGATGTTTAAAATGACACCAATTTCAAATTTTTAGGTGCAATAGTTTAGGAATAAATGATGGCGGAAAATGGGGTTAATCGAGAAAATCGGCCGACCATTGCGAGCGTATGAAAACTTCCATCCATGCCTCGCCAAGAAACGTTTGAGAGTTTTTATTATACACTTTCCGTTGCAGAATGAATTGATGTTTAAAATGACACCAATTTCAAATTTTTAGGTGCAATAGTTTAGGAATAAATGATGGCGGAAAATGGGGTTAATCGAGAAAATCGGCCGACCATTGCGAGCGCATGAAAACTTCCATCCATGCTTCGCCAAGAAACGTTTGAGAGTTTTATTATACACTCTCCGTTGCAGAATGAATTGATGTTTAAAATGAAACCAATTTCAAATTTTTAGGTGCAATAGTTTAGGAATAAATGATGGCGGAAAATGGGGTTAATCGAGAAAATCGGCCGACCATTGCGAGCGCATGAAAACTTCCATCCATGCTTCGCCAAGAAACGTTTGAGAGTTTTATTATACACTCTCCGTTGCAAAATGAATTGATGTTTAAAATGAAACCAATTTCAAATTTTTAGGTGCAATAGTTTAGGAATAAATGATGGCGGAAAATGAGGTTAATCGAGAAAATCGGCCGACCACTGCGGGGTCACGAGAGCCACGCTTCCTGCCGCCCACGGGGGCGTAAAAAATTATTTAAATACATAACAATGTTGTACTCATCACGAGCATTAATTTGGTTTTAATTTCAAGATTCTACGTCTTATAGTTCAGAAATTACCCTATTTGTCAGGGTAACTCAGGAAGGATCTTGGATGGGTTCTCTAAAATGGCGCGCCGGTCTGAGAAGACATATAATTAATAAACATGTCTGGAATAGAATTTAACAAGTGATTTGTACAGAGTCGATTATCAGTCGAAGGCCAGTCGACGACCAATCTACAAACTACCCTATCCTTGCTAGTTTGAATTAAAATGGAATAACAAAAAAGTATTTTGTATAACACTCATACAGCCTTCCAAGACCAAGTGATATGTATAATTTTTTTTGTCTAGAATAATGTATTCATTCAAAAATTTGTAACGAACATTCAAACATGAAGTCTCTGAGTTGATTTACCCTAAAAACTTGCCCTATGAGCTGGTCGAAGCACTCGAACAGTCGAATTCTCGAAGTTTTGAAGTAGCAGCAGTGTTGCCAATCTAGCGGTTTTCCCGCTAGATCTAGCGGTTTTACGATGCATCTAGCGGTATGAAAGTGTCATCTAGCGGCTAGCGGGAAATCTAGCGTATTTTTTAAAGCGTCTAGCTTTTTTCTAGCGGTATTTCTATTGAAAATTTTATTTGTTATGTAAAATTTATCTGTTTTATAAACCACGTAGAGCTTTCACATTCAGTTAGGCTAAGCGCACTAGTTCAATAGAGATTTTTACTCGTTTGATACGCGTCCAATGTGGAGCAACCGCTCGCTGCTAGCTAGTGCTAGCCGGTACCGCATTAGGCACGCTACCACGCCGGCCACGAGCAACCGTTCGAGTGTCGATACACTTCGTTGCCAGTTCGTAGCAAAGACGCGCGCAAATATGTTAAAGGAAATGAATAGTGATTTGTCAAAGGCGCACTGTAGCCTGTACAAAATATCTTTAAATGGCAAATAAAGTGACCTAATTAGCCACAGTAAAACTAAGAAACATGTTAATAAGAGAGGTGCTCCAGCGACAGATATAACTCGGTTTATTATCCAGGAATGTAACGGAACTACATTACTGGAAGCCAATCATGCATTTTATTTAACTTGCCATCCACCATTGTAAATTGTGATCATCTGATAGGTATGTTAAAATCCACAATCGATGGCAGTAAGGTAACGTCCCAATTAAAGATGCACAAAATAAGATGCTCAGAGATTATCAAAAAAAAATTAAAGTCCTCATTTATAGAATGATCTGCTGAGTGATGTTGGTGAGGGCAAGTACAGTCTACTAGAAGAGTCAAATGACATAACAATTCATGAAATGCTTTGTATTATTAAGTTCTTTCAACTCACCTAAATCTTGTCAAATCGAAAACTTGTAATGCCAAGTCTAATGTGGATGCACTAAAATGTGAGTTGAGAAGTACAATACTTGATATTGGTAAAATTGTAGCAATAGACACTGCAATGCCAGTGTCATGGTTGGTGTAACCAATGAAGAGTATCAAACGCTAAAAAAGAAGTTCCTTCTCTAATACAATTTAGAAGTGTGTCATTCGTAGCAGCTTGCTGTATCTCATGCATCATTTTAATTTCTACCTCGAAACTTGGAATTTCTTTTATCTGAAACATACAAGTGGTTCTCTGTATCACCATCAAAACAAAAATCCTACCAAAAACTGTGCGCAAAAATTAATGATGGAAATTCTCTTATTAAAATAACAGCAAATGGTCAGACAAGGTGGCTCTCGATCGAATGTGCGGTTCGTAAAATTTTAGCACAAGGGATTGAGTTGAAATCGCATTTCCAAATAACAGAATCAAAGGAGAAATACTCCGTGATGTATTTATCTTCTTGCCACATAAGTAGCTCTATTTATCAAATACCAAGAAGTGTTCATCAAAAAAAATTGAACTTCAGAAGCATATCCAAGATCTTCAACCGACCAAACCTCGAGTTTCAGTACTGATTTGGAACCTGAACCTGATGAATGAAAACGGTAAGTTTAAGGAGAGCGTCCCCCTTACGGACTTTTTTCTTTATTATTGAACCTAGAACAATGAAATTTGGTATACTAATGGGAAATTGAATTTGGAACCGTTTTTGCTTAGAGCAAAAGTTCAATTTTCTTGAAAAGAAAACGGGAAATCAAAGAAAACGAAGTTAAAAGGGGGGTGTTTCAAAAATCTTCTCCTCCTACAGTTTTTGAGCTACAGTGATGATTTTGGTATCATTGGATGCGGAAAGACACGGGCTTTTAGGGGTGCTAAAATTCATTCCAAAATTATTTATTGCTCATGAGTTATGACGTCATAAATTTTCACTTTTTCGAAAAAGGACATTTTTTTCCTATTTTTACACTTTTTCATATTGAAAATGTAAATTTAAGGAAACGAATTTTAGCACCCCTAAAACCCCGCTGTTTTCCGCATCAAATGATACCAAAATCATCACTGTAGCTCAAAAACTGTAGGAGGAGAAGCATTTTGAAACCCCAAAAACCATTGTTTACATTATAAGCAAAACAAAGAAACATAAACAATTCAAATAAAATTTTTTTTAAAATTTTTGGTTCAAGTTAGACCCCTGAAAACATTATAGAGTAATCCAGAGACACAGGAGTTGACATAGCATCTTTGCACCGTAAAGAAAGTGCCATGGGGGAGGTGTAACATGATAAAATACAACTTCCCCCTCCCCTCCCCCCCATTCTTTAAACCCCCGTAGCGGGCGAACGAGTGAACGTACGAGTCTCATTTTTTCACAGGATGTACCTGACCTCTTACACTTCTTATAACAGCAAAAATCCCAGTTTGTCAAGAAATCCCAGAATCAAGGATTCATAAGGGGGACGCTCTCCTTAAAGGTCATAAATCATTCAATATACAATACCAATGATATGCTTTCGTAAAACAATGTGCATTAACTTCGTTCTTCGTAATAAAATGTTTAAGATGGGTTAGCGGGAATTTTAGCGGAATGTAACTAATATCTAGCGGCTTCTAGCGGTTTTTTAAGAAGTTTCTGGCGGTTTTTGGTCCAGTGGAGTTGGCAACACTGAGTAGCAGTCCGTTTCACCGCCCCGGCGTTGCTGCACCTGCAGTTAGTTAGTTTGTGAAGTTGCCCGACGTGAAGTGACTAATTCGCAATTATTGCTTAAAAACTGAGATTTTATTGATTGTAATGCAGGTGTTTGAACGTTATATGCATGGGCAAACTTAGAATTTGTACTGGATGAAAGTTTTTAAACGATTTTGTCGATCGACAGTTACTCTCATCGTTAGAACTTCCTTATCGGTAGGTGTTAGGAGAGTTCAAGCTTAGTTTAATTTTTCAAATTCTGTTATGTGAAGGGTATTTTTTAGAGGTATTTATGTAACAGTATTCAAGATGGATTGCTTTCTCATAATATTTCTTGATTTACTTCTAATTCAAAAAATTTACTTATTAAAAAAGTTTTTTTTTCAGTTAAAAATAAAAAAGAAAGTTCTATCGAATTAAATATTTACTGAAGTCCGTGATAAAAGTGCTGTGGCCCAGTGAAGGAAATGTTACAGAACTTGCTCGTTGCCTGAAAAAACTGCTGCAAGGGCGAGGCGCGTTCTTACACCTTCAAACTTGTCACATCAAGTAAGTATTTTACGCGTGTGTGAATAACTGTTTTGAGGTTTGGTTATTTTAAAATATACATATTGCTAATATTTCATTGTTTTCAATTACTCGAGTTTCAACGCTTTTAGGTGCTTATTGAGGCTGTTGATAAATATTTGAGTAGACATATGACTACTACAGCTTTTAAGCTCTAATTTAAAAAAGCTCAAGTTCAATTTAAAAAAGCTCAAGTTCAATTTAAAAAAGCTCAAGTTCAATTTAAAAAAGCTCAAGTACAATTTAAAAAAGCTCAAGTTCAATTTAAAAAAGCTCAAGTTCAATTTAAAAAAGCTCAAGTTTAAATTAAAAAAGCTCAAGTTCAATTTAAAAAAGCTCAAGTTTAATTTAAAAAAGGTCAAGTTCAATTTAAAAAAGCTCAAGTTTAATTTTAAAAAGTTCAAGGTCAATTTTAAAAAGCTCAAGTTCAATTTAAAAAAGATCAAGTTTAATTTGAAAAGTCTCAAGCAGGCTATATATAAAAAAGAAGAATTTCAATTTTGAAACCTTATGTTTCTGAAATTTCATACCTATGTAATAATAATAAAAGTAAAGTGTATTTCTGAGAATGCAAGCATATATTTAAAAATACTGACACTGAAAATAGAATAAATCGAATATCAGACAAACCAAGCTGTTGTGATTTGGTACTTAATTTGACATTCTTCAAGTTTTACCAATGAATCATTTGGTAAACATTTGACAAACAGTTCATCAGTGAATACAGCATAAATCTATTGACCAAAAAATTCAAGATAAATTTTATGTTATAAGTAACTGTGTGAAAATTATCAAACTGCACTGACTGAAAAGTTGAACATTATATAGCTTCAAAATTATATTTAAACAATAATGCTCTACAATAATGGCTTATTATATCATATTATATAACATAGTATTACACATAAAATGTATACTAAATTAAAGGCCAATCTCTCAACTACTAATTTACTTTTTACCCCTTTATACCATACCTAAGTACATTTATACGTTATTTCCCATCGTAAAATCTTCTAACGCAAGTATTCCAGCAGAATGCTTCTATATATGATTATAGGAACGTAGACATAGCCTGGGTGTTATGGCAGTAATGGATTCATCTAAAAGTCAACTTTTTAAATTAAACTTGATCTCTTTTAAATTAAACTTGAGCATTTTAAATTGACCTTGAACTTTTTAAATTAAACTTGAGCTTTTTTAAATTAAACTTGACCTTTTTAAATTAAACTTGAGCTTTTTTAAATTAAACTTGAGCTTTTTAAAATTGAACTTGACCTTTTTTAAATTAAACTTGAGCTGTTTTAAATTGAACTTGATCTTTTTTAAATTAAAGTTAAAAAGATGTAGAGAATTGAGGCAAGTGAACAGACAATGCAAGGGTCTACGCTACTAACTTGAAAATGCATATAAATGTTTATACAATTAAAAATAGGCTGATCTCACTCAGCATTATTGTTAATTAGAATATCAAAGTGAAAAGGAGGGACTGTAATTGTGTGCAGACGAGGTAAGAGATTTTTGTTGAGAAGTAGTCAACTTGTCGTTCACCACCTCTCGTAATAAGTGGAACGGCGCACAAATTATACTCGTCATATATGCTTCCCTCTGTAAATGTTTCTTTACCGAAAATCATATTTTTACGATTCTTATATCAATGATAAGGAAAGAGTGAGTTGAGCTTTAAAGTACTGTGGCATCAATAACAGTAATACCCTTTATTTAACTATATACTAATAATGTACTTCATTTTATAATGTTTTGGAACATTCCCTTTCTTCATACACATTAGAGGATTTTTTATTGCTTCAACCTTTTTCTTCAGCACATCTTCATAGGAATTTGTTGTAGTATCTTTTTGAGAATAAATTTTTATAATTATAGCAGTGGACGTAAGTTGTAAGTGTTTTTAATATAAATGTGTGAATATAATAGTTCTTTTGTGTAAACATAATTGAATACAAACAGGATAATATAACAACTTCCATTTTTATAGTTGCCAGTTCGATTTCTAATAAAAATCTCCCATTAGTTCTCTTGCAATCGATATTGTAGAATTGAATTCAACATTAAAAATCTGCAGCCCACGCAAAATTTAACAGTGCCATTAACATATTTTCTCCGTCCACAGTAATGTTTTCTTTTTGTTCAATTGAACATTAAATGACTTGTCATAACTCACCCTAAAAAAGCTTAACTCAACTTTGCTCGACGTGTAGACTGCTTAAACACAAAAACACTTGAATATGTCCAGCAGTAAACCTAAATAATATTCAACATCTTAATTTAGAGGTTACGTATTAAGCAGTCATCCATACTAGTACCTATAGGGGTGAAATTGTTAATCTTCTGCAAGAAATTTTAATAAGACTATTTTTGTATAAAAACTAAGGCGGAATAAAGGAATTTTCTTTTCAGAAAAAAATACGTGATACGTCCTTACATTGACCTAGACCTATCTGGAAGTATCTCATATCCGCGTTTTACTTTCAGAAGAATCGGATTCATCTGAGGACCCTGAGAGAGATACTCAACCTGCCCCAATTATGAAAATGGATAAATTCTTTCTTGACGTAAGCCGGTGAGAATAACGCTCAGATGACGTTGTTTCGTTTAGATTGATATGTAAAATTTGTTTTGTTCTGCTCATATGAGGCCTCGCGTTGGAAGGAAATCTATCCCGGTTAATGTTTAGTGCTAATTTATTTCATTTTTTTCTAATTTTTTTGTGATATTTTGGGTGTGTAATGTATTGGGACTCTCCTCTTCTTGATTTCTTGATACACACTAGAGAATTTTTATTGCTATAACCTTTTTCTTCATTGCTTCATAGGAATTTGATGGTATAGTTTCTTTTTAAAAATACAATTTTATCATCACAGTATTGAAAGCATAATTTTACATATGTCTCTAATATATACGTCAAAATATAATTAAAATGAAAGGTTGGTAATATATTAAAGATTCTTGTTTTGATTTTAATACACAAGTAATTTGATATTTTTCTATTTCTGAATTTTTGTCTAGCCAGTATATCCTTATTAACACGTTAACTGCGATGGGGTGAACTGAAGTTCAATATTCAATTCAAAATTCAAGTCAATTGTGGTAATCAACTTTGAAAATAGCGAACATTAACTGTATCGAGCCTTTATTTAGCTTTCATTAAGCATTAATAATAAATGAGTTAGTGACTGCAGGTGGGTCAGCAGCACTTTGAAAATAACCTAGGAAGTGACCACCCGTTGGTCACTTCGCAGGAAATGCGTTAGAATGAGTTAAGCTGCTGATACATGACCTAAAATGCAGAGTAAACTTGATAAACCTCTTTCTGTGACGAGCATTTATCCTCATTGAAATTCAATTTATGAAATAGTTGAAGAAAAAGCAGTTGCGCACCACACTGCTTTTCAGAGGAGACATTTTGGCCACACTCCGAAGTTTTCCTTGCATTTTGCATAACTGGCTCGTATAAAAGTTCCAGTCAAAAATAAAAACTGTTCGTAGAATGCCAGAAATATCAGAAAACTGGAGTTAAGGTATTTCGCAATGATAGAATATTCATTTGTTTTGTCGTAATCCAATGCTTGGCAATTAACCATGCTTTTTATACAGGATCGGTTAACTGGAGTGGAGGAAGAGGCAAGAGACTCCTTACTTCTCCTCCAGCAGTGGAGACTCGTTCACCAGCCGGTGTGGTGCCACTGTCAGTGTCAGTAGAATTAGACAGGAAGACATTAGCCGTGCTCTGAGTTGGAGTGATAAAAGTTTCCTTAGAACTATTGTATCTATGAGAACTAGCGCTCACAGGATCATTCGTAAGCACGAGGTTAGGTAGGCCATTCATTAGTTGTTATAATAGAGCATTTTCAGGAAGCCAGGAAAGTTACTTTTTTTGACGCGAATGATCATTGGGAATTTAAAAACGAAGAAAGGACTAAGTATTAAAATTATATTTTAAAAGATTTCTCGAAATATATGATGATATGATTCAAGGGAGCTGGTCTTCGAAACGTTTAATAGAACTGACGCTATGTACTTATTTAGAAACTTAAGAAGGAAGAAAATTCTGCTAAAATTTATCATCATTAGTAAGAACACATTTCGGAGTCCCGCTCCATCATCAGTTCAAAGGAAAACAATAATTACGTCTGAAAGAAAAGATCAAAGTACCGTAAATTGTTGGCACCAAAAATATATCAGGAGAGTAAAAGTACAATGTATGGCACGGGAAAATGAAAAGCAAAACACAGAAGCACAGGCCTCATATGCTAGCCGCATTGATGTACTCTTGTGTGTGCAGTGCACATCTTTGTTCGTTGGTATTACGTTACGAAATTTCTATATCAGAGTGGCAAAGCATAGAGGTAGAAGCTTGCGTACTGGGAATCAACCAGCACACCCATCGCATTCTGCAGTGCGAAATCATGCCGGAAATGTAAGGTCCCTACATATCCTACCGATTTCGAAATTTTAGACTCTGCTTCAACACCGTATGGCCTCAAAATTTTTAAGTCCGTGCATTTTTTAAGCGAAACCCTGATTTGAACAACATGGACAGTTCGTACATTTTGCAAGTATTGAATAGGTAGAAACTTCGTCATTACCAGCTCAATTTCATTCCTTACTCATATTTTACGGGATTTTTTTTTGTGCTTCTGTGTTTTGTTTTTGTTTCCGTGCCGTACATTGTTTTTACTCGCATGATATATTTTTAGTCTCTGCAATTTATTGTACTTAGATCTTTTATTTCAGACGTAATGATTTTTTTCCTTTGAACCGATGATGGAGCAGGACTCTGGAATGTTTTCTCAGTAAAGATGATAAATTTTATCGGAAAGTTTCCTTAAGTCTCTGATAAGGTTGCGTTTAAAGCAAATCACTGACTTGTTCAGGAATTTTAAACCAATGTACGGTGATGAGGAAATTCGTTCTTATTTTAGTTTTTAATTTTGTGAACTCGTTATTAAATATTATTTTAATACCTAGAGCTTTTTGTTTTGTATGTATACGTAAATATATATCCGTGTCCTAAAATGTTCTTGTTAAACTTGTGTGGCACTAAATCGTTTCTTGCGCTCTTGATTACATTATAACAACACTATTTTAGGTAGTTTGACTTTTTGTGTTGTCCAAGCTATGCGGCAAATGCAATGGTTGGCATTGTACAACAATTCTTATGTTTTTGACAGGTAAACTTTTTTTGCGCCAGTATTATTACCGTAGGAAATTATAACTTTTTGTTATGGTAAAATATTTTATTCACCTCGAGCTCGTTATTTTGGCACAATAGTAGATACGCCAGAATGAAAAATTGTCCCGAATGTTGATCTCATTGTCTTAGACGCAAAACAATTGAAATATGTCCATTTTATTTTCAACATTAATCTCTCAAGTGACTAGGTCCTATATTCGCATGCTAAAATGACAATGTAAGTGCCCACTTCTTAGATGGTTTTCAAGAATACATCACTATGATTATGTTTCCTTATCACTTGTATTTATATGCATTATCAAAATCAGATTAACGCAACGAAAGGAACGTAGATAAAGGCACGTAGACCGTGCCTTTCTCTCAATCACTTTGAGTTTCGACAATAATTGACATGGGTATTACGATACCCATGTGCGAATATCAACCAAGGATCTTAATATTAAGATGTTTTAATTGTTTCATTCCGAATTCTGCTTGAGAAAAAACTCTCGGCCACGCACAGCCGAGATTTATCGCCTCTGAACGACCCTATATATAAATTTGAGGGTCATTCAGAGGCGATAAATCTCGGCTGTGCGTGGCCGAGAGTTTTTTTTTTAAGCAGAATTCAAGGATGGCCAGCCGCGTATCATGTACATGTCGCCGGCGAAATTAGACATGCCGGAGACGAGCAAAGACGTAGAATGGTCGATCATCGCAGTTGGCCGCCGATGTCCCTGGGCCAAAAATTTCGTCCCTAAGTGGACATTTCGCCTATGATGCGGAGATGATCTACCGGCGATACGTCTCTTAAGTTATCCCTTGCTCGGCCGTAACACATCGGCGCGACGTCCTCGATTTTCAATTGGGTTATATACTCGAGTTCGTATCGTGGATACCAAGTTGGGCGGAGTATTGTACGGTGGCCGCAAAAACAAAGTTTACCTCTGTACCGCGATAAGCATAATTGGCTGGTAATTTTGTTCTAGCATTCCTCACCAGGGTTGCCAAAGTGTTACGTTCGTAACAAAAGTGTTACTTTTTGATATCAGATCCCTATGTTGTTACTCTTGTTACGACTTTGACAAAATTCGACAAATGTTGTTACTTTTTGAAATTTCAGCTAATAATTCTTTAAAGAAGGTCCCGTTCCGTAGGCACTCGTGCTGACTACAGAGTCGTTTCAACCGCGCTTTGTCTCGTTCATAACTCGTATGGTCGAGTCGACAAGTTCGGCAACGTTCGCCGGTAACTGTCAAATGATGCAATGATTCATTGAGTTGAGTTGCGTCTGTGAAAGCGGTGCTGCAGTTCGGTTCGCTTGTGCTTGCCACTCAGATAATAGCATCTTATCGGTTCATCTTTATAATTTTTCAAGTTATAAACCATTATTCCATGATGAGTGCAAAAAGAGATAATTCGGAAAGTGATATTAACAAAACACCCGAAAAGAAAAAGTGTAAACTAGCTAACGTTTACCAACGAAAGCTCAGAAAAGAATGGCTTGACGATGAAAAATTTTCAGCTTGGATTCAAGTTAGTAAAGGAGATGAAAATAAAGCATATTGCAAGTTTTGCAATTGTGAATTAGCTGGTGGAATAACACAGATTGAAAGTCATGGGAATACAGAAAAGCACGAAAATAAATGAGCGTACTATTAACAAATGCTCAAAGGGGACTGACTTCGTGCGACCCAGTACGTCAACGCTTCGTTCAAACAAAGTTGCTGCAGCTGAACTAAAACTTTGTGTCTTCGTCGCAGAACACAACTTACCTGTCTCTATTTTGGACCACTTACCTGGGTTGGTGGCTAATGTTTGCGAAGATTCCTCAATCAGTAAAGACATCAAATGCGGCCGAACGAAAGGCACCGGTGTGTTTCGTGCTGTCATTGGTAAGCATTATTTAAACGAACCTACTGCAAAATTACCGAAAACAAAATTTTCGTTAATTATCGATGAAACCACTGATGTTTCCACTACTAAACAACTCGTTTTGGTTGCCAGATATTATGATCTTGATGTGCAAAAAACTGTGGATAAATTTTTGGCTTTAATTGAGGTCATGGATTGTAACGCTAAAGGAATTCTTGATTTCTTGACTACCTTTTTTGAAAAACATGGCATTTCCCTTGATAATCTTATTGGGTTTGCAAGCGATAACGCAAGTGTCATGATGGGCCGGAAAAACGGTGTTCAACATTTGCTGAAAGAAAAGGTCCCAGCATTATATGTTCAAGGTTGCGTATGTCATTCAATGCATCTGTGCGCTTCCAAGGCTTGCTTAGAACTCCCGAACGAGTTGGAAGATTTAGCTCGAAGTATTTACTCATACACAGCAAATAGTCCCAAACGTCTCAATGAGTATAAAGAATTTCATAAGTTTACAGACACCGACCCAAGAAAAATCTTGCATCGAAGTTGCACTAGATGGCTGTCTCATGAGCAAGTCGTAACGAGAATTCTGGATCAGTGGGCAGCTCTCACTTTATTCTTCACATCAGCAGCATTAGAAGATGATGTCAAGTCGGCTGCTGCAATATTAGAACAATTGCGGAACCCACAAAATCATATGTACTATTCGTTCTTGGCCTTCATATTACCCAATGTCAGTAAGATTAACCTTGAATTTCAAACTGAGACCTTTCGACTGCACAAACTGAAGAGTTCTATAAATATTTCTGTAAAAACTATCCTGAGTTACTTTGTGAAACGAGAGATAATAAAAAATAATGATCTAGCAGAAATAGCTGTTAATTTAAACAATTTAAACAATATATTTACCACAGGAGATACAGAGGTAGAATGTTTCTTAAGTCTAATACAATGGTCAGAGTTGAGTATAGCTACCTGTGGGCCCGAATAAGTTCAGCGACTTCTAGGGCATCCTAACATTAAATTATTCTAGGACGTACAATAATGTTTAACCTAATTCACTTAGCCTAGTTTCGCATTAGACTGATCAACAGGATAATGAACTCGATATTGATGTTTAATTTTACAATATAGGTCATATGGACAATATTTAACAGTATATTCGATAACGATTTGGGAGCAGACTGAAAATCGGCGATATTACTCATGGCAAATTGCATTATTAGGACCAGACATGTAGGAGGCAGGATTTGACTTGGTGATCTTACACGACTAGTATTCTGATTAGAAGTGAGATTCAAGATTTCTTTTAAATACCTTGTAAGAATTACTTTCACGGATCTCCGCAGGTATTGAGTTCCAGGTTTTAGTTCCAACGAACAGTATACTATGTTGCGAGCGGGCCTTTGAATAATAAGGAAGCATGAATTTACTTTTATTTCGTGTTAAATGGTCGTGATGACCAGTTTGCGCAGTTAATAACTGTTGAAGGCTATTGTGCCATCATTAGCTAACGTTTTGTAGATGAAATTGCAGATGGAGATTTTATAGAGATCCGAGAGTTTAAGTATTTGTAAATTTTTGAATGAATCATTTGTGTGAGCATTATATTCTAGGTTCTTTACCGCTCTGATGGCTCTTTTTTGCAGAGTAAAAATTATATTGGTTTTATTTTTATCAGTTCCATGCCATGCTTCTATTCCGTACTGCAGGTATGGTGAAATGAGCGTTCGATAAAGCATTAGTAAGGCTGTTTCAGGCAGGAAATTTTTAACTTTATTCAGGATTCCGATAATTTAGAACTAATATGAGTGATGTGCTCTTTGAAGGTCAGATGTTTATCTATTATGATGCCCAAAAATTTACATGAGTTGGTTTCTTTGATTTCACCTTCGCCAATTTTAATGGATGGTAGAGATATATTTTTCTTGTATGAGAACGTAATATAATTTGTTTTATCGATATTGAGGCTTATTTTATTAGCTTTAAGCCACAGTGAAACCTTATGGAGTTCATTATTTATACTCTCCGCAATCGTAGTGGGATTTTCGTTCGGAAGGACCGCAGAAAGCGTGCTGTCATCGGCAAAAAGTATGAATTTAAAAAATGATGTAGATTTAATAATATCATTGATAAAAATCAGAAAAGGAGAGGCCCAAGAACAGATCCTTGTGGAACTCCATGGCTAATTTTCTGTGGGTCCGATTTTGCGTCGTCAATGACAACGTATTGCTTCCAATTTGTTAGGTATGATCTGAACCAATCATGGGCAACCCCACGAATGCCATAACAATGAAGTTTCGAGAGTAATATGTTATAGTCCACACAATCGAATGCCTTTCGAAAGTCAAGAAATACAGAGAAGACAGTCTTTCCGTTATCTATATTAGAATAAAGGAATTGTAAATGATTTAATATTGCCTGTGTTGTTGATTTTTTACAGCGAAAGCCGTATTGTTTATCATAGAGAAATGATTTTTGTTCAAAATAAGAGTACACTTTTTTATACACAATTTTCTCGAATACCTGGCTAATAATTGGTAACATGGAGATAGGTCGATAATTGTTTACACAGGTTTTTTCACCATTTTTGAAGATAGGGGTTACTCTAGCAACTTTGAGGGAGTTCGGGAAAGTGCCTAGTAAGAGAGACTGGTTAATAATATTGGATATCAGCGGGCCCACAATATCAGCAATTATTTCAAGTATTATAGTTAAAACGTTTGTAACCCACTCGATTTATTTTTCATGTTGTTTATGCACGCAATTACATCGGAGGAGTTTGTAGGCGTAAAGAAAAAGGAGTTGTGTTCTCGAATATGATCCATAAATTCCAGGTGATCAGTAGGTTCACTTGGAATACCATTGGCTATAGTTTTCCCTACGTTTACAAAGAAGTTGTTGAAGAGATTAGCAATTTCATTCTTCTCATGGTATTTTACTTTATCTTGAGTGATATATCCAATTTTCTTTTTATCGGCGTTATTCGGTTTATAACAAGAGTTAAGGAGGCGCCAAGTCTTTTTAACGTCAGCTTTGAATTGAGTAAACTTGAGGGTAAAGTAGCTCTTTTTTGATGTTCTTATCTGGTTAGTCACATAGTTTCTGAATCGGTTATATGTTTCTCTAGATATTCGCCCTTCGCAAAGGAGGGCTAGGTACGCTCGGCGTTTCTTTATATTTATCACGATGTCTCTAGTAATCCAGGGCTTTTGTTTATTTTTCGGGGTAACTGTACGAGTTACAATTGGGCAACACTGATTGTATGCGTTCATTATAGTTTCAGTCAACTTTAATACTGATTCATCAATGCTCCTTGCATTATTGTTTTGTTGGGTGATGTGCAATGTTGGCATTAAATTTTCTAGAACGGTGCGCATTTCTTCTAAATTTGATTCGTTTATTTTACGATATGAGTAAGTTTCAGCCCGTGCTTTGGTGCACGCAAGATAGACATTTTTCTTAATAAGAAAAACTGGAAAATGATCTGATAAGTCAGAAGTAATTATTCCAGCAAGAAAATCACTTGGGTCTGTCATAAAGATATTGTCAAGCAGCGTAGCACATTCTGAGGTTATTCGTGTTGGCTTTGTGATGATCGGAAGGAAAGACTTAGAATGAAATGCATTTAAGAAATTAGAGATTGGTTCATAGCTTTCATGTTTCAGCAAATCATAGTTGAAGTCATCGCATATTATTATGTCATTGTAGAAGGACCTGTTGAACTGAGAAATAATTCGATTAAGCTCATTAAGGAAGGATATAGGACAGGCTGTAGGCGGCCTATACACCGTTCCAAGCACAATTCGTTTGCCATCTCTAGACAGTTCTACGAATAATGATTCTATATGATCCTGATTCAGTGTTGCACTTGCTATGATTCTCGAATCCATGTGCTTAGAAATGTATGCACTGATGCCCCCGCCTCGCTTGTTTTTTCGCAGCGAATGGTAACTATGATAATTTTCAAATTTAATCATGTCTTTGGTCGAGTCATCTAGCCAGCTTTCGGTGAAGCTAATCACATCTAAGGTATACTTAAGTTCAGTAATAGTGCATTGTATCTCTTCCAATTTTGGATAGAGTGACCTACAGTTCCAACACAGTAGCAAAAAATCCTGCCGGGTTATTCGTATAGATTCGTTGAATTTTGATAATGATCCTTCGGTCTTCCTTCCAATTGAGAAAATATACCCTGGGGCCAAAGCAGAAGCTGTTTATTGCGAGAATTCTGAAAAAAGATTCTGACAAGGACCTAAAACAATTTCGAGTGAACATCTTGAATTTTTATGTACGATTAATGAAAGAAATGTTTAGCCGTTTTCTCTCGAATGAAATGCTTAAAAAGTTGGAATTACTTGAGGCTATGGACCCCGCCAACGTTAATATGGGAAAACCTGCCTCCATCATTCCTCTTGCCTTAAAATTTCCTAACATCATTTCTGAAGAAGAGTTCAAAACACTGAATACCGAGGGGCGAGAGCTCACCTTGGAGGACACGAACCGTATAACTGGCGAGGAACCTGAAAACTTCTGGTACACTGTTTCTAAAGAAAAGTGCGGTGATGGACTTCGATGTCCACTATTATCCAAGTTAATGATAAGATTACTTGCGTTGCCTCATTCCTCAGCCTGTGCCGAAAGAATATTTTCCCTTTTAAATAATATTAAACGTAAAAATAGGTCTCTGTTGAAAACAGAAACTTTAAACGCACTTCTGTACTCCAAAAGCTTACTTACTGGCACTAACTGCATGAAATGGCAGCCTTCTCAAGAATTACCCAAATTGATGACGCAAGGGGACTTATACGGCAGTGCTGAAGAAGGAGCTACTTTTTGAAATGTTAATAAACACTTCCTTCAATATTAATTTATTTATTGACGATTTTCATGTTTTGTTACTTTTTGATTCAATTTGTTACCTTTTGCGATGGGAATTTGTTACTATTCACGAAAACCTTCTGGCAACCCTGTTCCTCACCATATGGGAGGAGAGAGGAGAGTGGAATGACGTGAGTCGCTCTACCACCGCCCCACACAAAAATCCATGCTGGCGCTCGTGTCAAAAGCTTGCCTCTGCCACCCTTCTATCATGATCACCTGTGCTGCATGCCAGATACCGCCATTCTACAGATCATTCTCTATCGAAACTACATCTTTATTTGGATAAGAAAACTAAAATATTACAAATTGTACAATTATTTATTGCTGTCGTAATTTTCGTCATGATAAGTAGCGAGAATTTCATTAGTATTTCATTCTTTTGAGGGAATATACTCGTAAATAATAGATATCAACTGAACGCGCACATTGAAAGACTGTTGTTCGTTTTGTGACACAATAGTTCGTCGTCAAGTAAAGTGAACCATATTTATGTTCAAAAAGCTGTCGTTGCTTATTCATTACATATTCAGTTGATGTAATTGCTAGTTAATATTTCTGGCTATAATTGTCAAGGGAAATAAGAAAACAGAACACAGTTCCACCCTGACGACCAAGGTTTTAGCGCCAATTTCTTCAGCTGTTCACAGAACATTTACATAAGAACTTCAAAACTACGGTGGACCCCAAGCCCGCTCTAGACAAATATACGCACGCACGCACGCCAACCAATCAGCTGCCAGCAGTCACGATTATGATTATAATGATTATAAGTTAGTTTAAGCCTCCCTAACCGCTGCAAGAAATAGAGCGTATCGAAGAGAGGAACAAGGAAGGCACCATTAAGTATGGAGATAAGAAAACCGGAATCTATGCAGAAAGGGCATAGAAACAGTAAGATGGGAAAGAAGTTCATGAAATAAGATAAAAGTTGAAGAAGAAAGTCAGAGGTGCTGAAAAACAGGACAGTAGTGAACAGAAAAAAGTTGGTCCTTAACGTAACAAAAAAACATTATTTCAACAAAAATAAGGCCTACCTAACTCTCAGCTCGGGCCCTCACATTTTTCGAATGGGAGCGCTAATTCCAATAGATACAATAGTTGTATCCCCCTGAGGGGTGCCAGCAGTCACGACTGGCCGCTGACGTCATCACGGCCAAAGCTTCCAATTGGCTGCGTCCCCAGGCTTTACTGTGATACTCGTTTGGATTGTAAGTCTAATTTTCATGCTTAAGTTATAAACGTTTCTGGGTGTAGTAAGGATAGTGAAAGTCAAAATAGTGAATTGCGGTTACATTGACAACTTTTTTTTATTTCATTCATTATACATACACGTGAATGCGCATTCTTGGACATACTTGCAATTCATACATAAAGACTAAGGCGCATTTAAATTAGACTAAGGTTCTGAATGTGATAAAACGTTGGTGCTGTATATTAAAAGTTTTCGGAGAGGGTTCATATTTTTTTTAAACCATTCAATATCAGATTCTCATACTAGTCGAAACAATACGATAATGAAGAAATTAAATTATTTGAGCGATAAAAAACTTGCTAATAATATGTAGCAATGTTATTTATATTTATTATACGTAAAGATTACCCAAATAGTTACATAGGAGAAATGGGAAGAAGGTTACGTTAACGTAATGTTTTTTGTGTTACGTTCATTGAAGAATGATTCGTGCGTCCGTTGCTTGATTGATTATAGATTAGTTTTAGCCTCCCTTTACAACATTCCGCAACAAAGAGGTTCAAAGTGAGGAAGGATGAAGGCACCATATAGTATGGAGTTGAGGGAACGCGGAATCTATGTACAAGGGGAATTCCGGCACAGGATTTCGTGCGCATGGAAAGTCAGTTAAGAAGGAAGGTTATGAAACAAGATAAAAGTTGATGAAGAAAGTTCCAGGTTTTAAAAAACCGGACAGTAGTGGACCGAAATATGATGGTCGTTCACAAAACTACGAACATTTTACTTCAACAGAAAGAAGGCTTGCCTAACTATGAGCACAGTACCTCACATTTTTCCCTAGGGAGCGCTGATTCCCATATATATATTAGCAGCATCCACCTGAGGAGCGCGAATGTTGCTTCGTAACAGTAATGGAGAATATAGAGGAAGTAAGTAAACTCATTTAACGACAGCTTCGGTCCAAGACTATTTAGCTGTCGCTTTGGCATTTGCCAAAGTTACAAAACATTAAATGTTTCAAGGGATGGTTTCATTGTATGCGTCGTGGTCTCGAGTTCCGTCCATACTTTCCGGATATATTTCAACTGGTGAGGTTCTGCTAATAGATAGGATATCGTTACATTGACTGATAGCAAGGTTATAGTAGGTCGCTGATGCAGTTTCATCCATTTGTAGCAACAACAGCATCGAAGTACACAGACAGCTCGATTTCCAAACCAACCCCAACAACATCTCAACAATAATTTATGAATATTCGCCATCGCAGAACCATTTCCAGTTAGCACCCCGCATCAACACTTCACTTTTACCGTCATATATGAGACCCAGACGATATTATGATCGTCCACAATGCTACATGACATTCGAGCGTACCAGACAGCCAAACCCCGTTGGGGGTTTCAGCTGCCCACCCATTTAAGGCCGGGCGCCTTACCCACGCTGAAACCTCCCGAGGCATCAACGCAGCGCGCCCGGCCATATTGCAGTTTCAGCTACACCACAGAATTAAACAAAATCTCTTCTGTAAAGAGCCACTCTTTAATCTGAATTCTAGAATTCAGACTGCACTTCTCTCGGCACACTTTTATCGCTGACGCATTGAGAGCTCAGCACCCGCTTTCCTTGAACATTCTATTTCCATCGACACGGCTCATCAGGACTACGAATATTGGTTGCTCCGCTCCAGGCATCTCTTCTGCATTCCCGAAGTAGTTTCTCGCAATGACGTCTGTCAAAGGCGTCATTACACGTTCTGTTGCAACTAAAATAATGAAGTGTTTGTTGCAGCTGAAGGTCTGATTCTCACGTTACAGAATACGCTCTGCATTGATTTATAGAAAATATTTTCTGACATTTCGTTGGCAAATATCTCAATTGAAAGACGAAGTTTACAAGTTTGCATATACATTGATGGCTTTTACGTATTCCAGCACTTTGTGTACGGAACCACCATCTTTCAGTAATTGACTGACGCCGCTTCCACCGACACTCCCGCAAAGTATTCTTCCTCTTGGTTGCTGCAGAGCAGGACATACTTTAATGATGTGCTTTACCGTCAGAACTGAGTCTCCACACCATCCACATATGGGCCTCTGGCCCAGAGCATCTGGGTTCAGCAAGTAGTTGTGAGTCAGAGCAGTATGCTTCAGTCGTAGTCTATTGATTACAACCTCTTCCTGGCGACTGTACTTGTGCTTGCTGGCCTTCCATTTTCCAGGGTTGCTCTTTATCTCCTTGAGGTCACTTCGTTCCTGCTGCCATTCATTATTCCAGATTTCAAATGTCCGCCTTCTTATCAGCGAAAACCAGTCTCTGTTGGGAATGAGGGCAAATTCAGATGGTCTCGTCGCTGCTTCTTTTGCTGCTTGGTCCGCTTTTTCATTCCCAGCGATGCCCACATGAGCTGGCACCCAGCTGATTGTGATATTTTTCCCCTCTATAATCATTTGATGCATCTCCATCATTATCCTATTGAGCAGTTGATTATCTTCAGTATTGTTGCTAATACCTTGTATGCAGCTCATTGAATCACTAAATATTACAAAATGATCGGATTGTGTTTCTTTTATGATGTTGACAGCCAGCTTGATAGCGTAGAGCTCCGCTGTCATTACACTCGCAACTATCGGTAATGAGATCCTTTTTGTGATATTACCCATTATTGCTGCTGCACCAGCCCCTGTCAGTGATTTCGATCCGTCCGTAAATATCAGCTTACAATCACTGTAGTTGCTCACAGTTTCCTCATGCACGTGTTTCAAAAGTGCTGGAGCCATCTCATCCTTTCTTAGGTTCGCTATATTGTCTTCAATCCTCGGCCGCTTCTGAACACATGCATATGTTTTAGGAGTGAAGTATGGTTGTACTGGTTGCGTTGGAACCTTGTACTCATTTATGATTTGACGGAGTTTCATGATAACTGATTTCGAGAGACGCTCACCACGGCTGCGGAAAAAAGTTCCAAGTTTGAATTGTGAGTGCAACGATAAGCAGGGTTAAGGAAGTGACCCTTAAGTTTGAAGTAGTATCTCAGCAGCAGTTCTTTTCTTCTCAGTTCCAGTTTTGGTTCATTGGTGATGATGTTCAGGTTTTGAGTTGGAGTAGTCCTGAAAGCTCCTGTGCTGATTGATACGCATTGCCTCGTTCGCAATGACATCCAGTTCCTTCAACGCTGCTACACTTGCTGAACCATAGACGATGCAACCATAGTCGATCTTAGGGAGGATTATCGATTTGTACAGTCTCATGAGGATTTCTTGGTCAGCTCCCCTTGCATATGAGGAAACTGATTTCAGCAGATTGAGGTCTTTCATGGATTTTCCTTTTGTTTTATGAATATGTACGGTCCAGTTGAGTTTTCTATCCCATTCGAGCCCCAGAAATTTTGTGCTCCCTACGTTTGGTATATCGTGGCCTTCTAGTTGCAACTTCGGAAGTATTGTTGGTTCAGTACCTTTGTATAAAACTGCATCGCTGTTGTTTTGGTTGTTGAGAACCTAAAGCCATTAAATTTAGCCCATTGCGTAACTTGGTTGATAGTTGCTTGGAGAGTTTTTTGTACTTCAGAAATACTATAATCGGCGAAAGCTACCAGTAGATCGTCCACAAAAAGTGAGCTGAACACCTTGTCGGGAATTTCTCTCGCCAATGAATTTATTTTCATGGCAAAGAGAGTGACGCTCAAAGTGCTACCTTGCGGTGTGCCATTAGCAAGTTCTTTTGGGATCGATAGAAGGTGTCCAACTCTCACTTGGAAACGGTGATTTTTTAGAAATTCTCATATGAAACCTGGCAGCCTTCCCTTTAGGCCGGCGGTCGCTAGGTCCATCAATATACCGTGACGCCACGTCATGTCAAAGGCTTTTTCGAGGTCGAAGAATACTGCCGTTACATATTTGCCGGCGGCGAGCGATTGCCGTATGTATGTATCAAATCTTACGAGATGGTCGATTGGCGCACGCTGCTTCCTGAAACCACATTGCATGTCAGCGAAGATCTTGTTATTTTCCAGGTATTCTGTCAGTCGACGGTTTATCATTTTTTCACACGTCTTGCACAGACAACTTGTCAATGAAATGGGCCTATAGTTTTTTGGGTCTGTGAGGTCCTTGCCTGGCTTGGGTATAGGCAGTATGATGGCTTCTCTCCATGGTGGATAGATGTATTGTCACATCCACATTTTATTGTAGACTTGCAACAGGTACTGATGAGCATAATCCGGCATATTTTTTATCAAAAGGTTACTTATGTTGTGTGGTCCTGGAGTGGTGATTCTATTAGTCTTGATCGCTGATGTTAGTTTGTTGATGGTGAACGGGTTGTTTTATGGTCATCATTGCTGCTGACAAAGTCTACTGGTATTTGTTCAACGTGCTGCTTGTATTGACGGAACTCTTCTGAATAGTTCTCGTCGCTGGATGTGTGTGCGAAAGTTTCTGACAGTTTTTCCGCTATATCTGAAGTTGTTGAAAAGAGGACGTTTTCTTCTTTTAATATTGTTATTTGTCTCTTTGCCCTCCCGCGGATTCTATTTATTCGCTCCCAAATGCAACTGCTTGGTGTGGTTGTGTTGAGCGTTGAAACATGCGCCAATTCTTCAGCTTCGCCTCTCTGAAGGTACGTGTTCCACCGCTCTTGCCCTCTTCCATTTGACTTTGTCTTCCAGCATTCCAGTGCGCTTGTAATCTCTGTAGCACTTTTCAGGTTCCCGCCACACACTCTTGCATTCAGGTGTCCACCAAGGCTTCGCGCAGTGACGTCGTATCTTGTCTATTGGAATCCACTATTCAGCAGTGTACCTGAAGAGCCTGTACAGTTCTTCGACTGCCATTTCAGGACGGCTTGGCAGTTCCTGCTGCTGTGTGCGTCTCCATGTTGCATCATTGTGGTATTCTTTCCAATTGCCCCTTTTGAAATTCCACCCCTCAGTTTCAGTTCTCCCGTCACCTTGTTGAAGAGTTACTGACAAAATTATTGGAAAGTGGTCGCTTCTATATAATAAACAGAAGAGAGCACTACAGAGTTCAAGTCCGGAGTGATGTCGGCAGAGGTCAGCGTGAGGTCTATCACAGTACCAGACATGTGCGCGGCTGAGTTACCATCAATAATATTGAAATTATTTTGGGTGAGGAGGTTTTGCATCATGCGGCCTCGGCGGTTTATTTTCCTGTTTCCCCAATCCGTGTGGTGAGCATTGAAACCTCCCATCACCAAAATCGGCGGGGGTAATTCGTTCAATATACCTGATAGCTCCCCAAAGTCGGCATCGGCTCCAGGTGGTAAGTATATAAATCCAATTGTTATTATTCTATAATGATTTAGGTGTATTCTTGCTCCTATAATTTGTAGCGATGACTGAATCTCTATTTCCTGGGTTGGTATTGAAGAATGAATGGATAGCGCTACTCCTCCATGATATCTATTATTGAAGTTGCCTTGTTTGCACAGTCCATTGTATCCCGCTATTGGTGATATGAAATCATTGCCATAAAAGGTTTCTTGGACTGCCACAACAGCTGGTTGGTGAGTGTATTAGGTTGATTAGATCTTCTTTCGATGACGTCATTCCTTGGAGATTCCATTGTAGAAAGATTTCCCTTCCTTCTTCAGTACTCATCGCCATTTCCTCCTGCCTCCTCCAGGTCTTCGCTGATCGCTGCCGCTACCAGCCTGTCCTCTTCTTAGGGATCTCTGTCTATGGTCATCTCTAGGAGTGCCACGTGCTTTTGGTAGCGTTTTATTCCTTTCCCGGGCACAGGACTTTCTCAACTCTTCCTCATACATATCTATATCTTCATCTGGAACACTCCGTTCCGTTTTTTGCTTATGCTTGGAATTTCTGTTATCTTTCCTCCGGTTCTCCTTTTCCCTCTCTGAGGCTGTCGTATCCAAGAGAAGGTCGATTGTGGTGGTGTAAATTCTTCCTGTGCGGGGACTTTCACAGACTACTTCAGTCGCAGCGCACACCTTCCCATCAGCAACCGGCCGTTCACTGCTTTCGGCTACATTATCTCTAGGATCTGTTGCTTTCTGCTTATTGCTCTTCATTTCAGTTTCTTCTTCGCCAGAGCGATGTCGTTTTTTTGTAGTTGGTGTTTCAGTTGCTTCCAAAGTTATGCTTTTTGTGATGGCCTTAGCACAGTTCATAGTGAAGTTAGGGTGTCGGCGGTTGAATAAAAGTCTAGCTTGTCCTCTGGAAACTTTCTCTCTACTCTGTATTATCAAGATCTCTTCCTCCATCTTACTTCTCTGGCAGGCCTTGGCTCCCGCCATATGTTCGTCACCACAGTGATAACATTTCGTCTCGTCGGAGTCACAGACGTTCATCCCGTGTCCTGTCATGCTAAATTTCAAACAAGTTTCTTGCCCTTGGCAATACTTAATCCCATGACCATATTCGAGACATTTCTTACACATCATTGGTCTGGGTTTGATTTCGTAAACTCTAGTCTTAGCTTGTTCTCCAGGGATGTCGATGAATTCTGGTATGGGTGACTTTCTGAAGGATAGTAGTAAGGGTTTTGCCTGCAAATTGTTGGGTTTTATCCAAGTTGCATGCATAGCGTCTTGGACTCCACATTTTTCCAGTAGGCCGCTCTTGAACTGCTCGAAGTTGTTCATGTCATAATCGTAGATATAAATGAGGCCTTTATGAATACCAGTGTTGAGATTCTCCTCTACTGTAACGGGTAGTTGATCAAGTTGTTTCAGTTGCTTCATTTTTTGGCTCTGTGCTGCATCGCTAACTTCCACAGTGAAAACAGTTTTGCTGCTTGACCTAATAGTTTTAGGTTTGCCTCCGAGATGGTCTGCTATGCATTTTTCCAGTAGCCAAGGAGACATTTTCCGCCTGTCAGATTCACTCATTTTGCAGTCGAAGTGCGTGATGTACTTGGTAGATGGTATCATTCGTCTAGCGTCCGCTGTTCCCTCGATGATTTGTTTGGCCCTTCGTTGCGTTACTTTTTACTTTTGTATTATTTCTAGCACGCTTCTTTCTTCTATCTCTCTCTTACACAGGCTACTTCCCGCTGCATGTGCGCCTCCACAATGGTGACATTGCTCTTGGTCAGATTCGCAATAATTGTGAATGGAGTGGCCGACTCCAGCACACCTCCTGCATATCACTATGTTGCTACGGCATCTCTTCGCAGTGTGTTCGTATGTCTGACAGTTGTGGCACATCATTGGTTTATTGTTGAACGGGTACACTCTTGTATCCTGTCTTTCGCCCGGGATGTATATGCTGTACGGCACGTATTGCTGTCTAAATGTCACAAGAAAAGCCTGCGTTTCAGGGTATCATGGCTTGATGAAAGTGGCTCTGGTAACATTCTCTACATTGTATTCCTCCTGGAGTCCAGCCTTGAATTCTTCTATGTCAGTGATATCAAAGACGTTGATGTATATTAGTCCAACTGAGTGGTTGAAGCGGTCGTACTCCTTCGTTCGGCACTGCGCGTCTCCAATCCGCGTGAGACCTGTCATCTTTCCAGCCTGTCGCTCACACTGCACCTCCACCACCATCGTCTCCCTATTCATGCTGAACAGTCTCTTTGGTTTCAGTCCAGTCAGCGTCACAATCTCTTCTATTATTTTGAAGGGGTTGATGGTCTTTCTTTTCTGGTTCAAAGATAATCGAAAAATATTTCCGGAAATATTTTTCCTCAGTCAGTTGTAGAGGGATGTACTTTTGTTTCTTTTTCTGCTTGGGCCCTCCAGTTGCGTGTGCTCTTGGAGGCCCATCTTCAGCTGAGGTCTCCATAGGTTGTGTAGGCTCCATGTTTTAGTATCACAAAAAGGAGGGGGGGGGGGGGAGTCCTTACTGGGCAAGGGCCCACACACTAAGTTTCCAGAAATCACCCTATATTATTGTATATTTCTTAACACTAATACAAAAATACGTTAAAGACTCTGATGGTAGAGGGCACCGCCCGCGTTGGTTCTAGCCAGAAGAACTAATGAATGGAAAAATTTATAAGCAATACAATCAGTTACAATATAAAGTGTACACTAACGCAGCTGGCTATACTAACGGTATCACCTCGGGAAGGTTCGGGTAGGCTAGGTACAGACAAATTAATGAAGGTACCATACAATCAATACCCTTGTCCGTTTCTGAGGTTCCCTTTATCACAATTATAATCAGATCAATTAGATACCACTAAAACTTGGTAAAGGGAACAGTGAAAATTTCCCTTTTCGTAACCTAACCATACCAAGCCTTGCATAGACGTAGTAAACGTGTCACATCGCCCAGGCAACAGGCACCTTCGAATAAAATAATTAAGATTCAATGTCGATTGAAGAGAGGTGCTTCCAGTAGGTAGTACAATAATTGAGACGCAAGCCTCGTAACCAAGCTTAAAAATGAGAGTAACCTCATCAATTTGGTGCGCGGATGACCAATAATAATGTGAGATATTAAAGATTTTTTGTATTTTTGATTGAAGAATTCAGTGTTGTCCACCGATCTTAGTGCACATCATCAATCGAACTTCAGTGATATAAACTATCTCTCTTTCCGTTAGACCAGGGCTCGACAGTAAGCGACGCCCCTTAAGGCAAAGTTAAGAAATAGGGGAGGGCAATACCGAGATCAGCCCTTATCACATCCCTTACGGCTTCGACTTCGTAAACGATAGCAGGATAAATCAAAGGCTTTCCACGTTTGTAATATTTACTCCTGATCCAAATTTCCAGGTTGTCCTTCTAAGGGGCGGGGAGTCGGGGGATAATACATTTAGCTAGCAAACATGGTAGAGGTCAGCAGCTTTGGTGTGAGCTCAGGGATTTTCAATCCGAGCTGGCAATGGAGGGGGGGGAGTCTGGCTGGAAACAAACCGTGCTGGGGAAGGGGGGGGGGGGGGTAATGGCGAGTCGGAGTCGGAGGAATAACCGAGCTGGGGATGCAGGGAGTGAGGGGTGTAGGGGTGGTGAATCGGGGGATAAACCAAGCTGGCAAAGGTAAGCTAGTGGTGGTGGGGGGGGGGGGGGGGGTAGGTGGTGGGAAGTCCGGGGATAAACCAAGCTGGCGAGGGGGAGTGGGGGAGGGGAGGAGGTGGTGTGAAGTCGGGATAAACCAAGCTGGCGAGAGGGAGTGGGGGGAGGGGGTAGGGGCGGGGAGTCGGGGGATAAACCGAGCTGGGTAGGGGGTGGAGAGTTGGGGGATAAACCGAGCTGGCGAGGGGGAGTGAGGGGGGGGGAGACGGAGGCATAAACCGAGCTGTTGAGGGGGGGAGGAGGGTGGAGAGTCGAGGATATCCGAGCTGGAAGGAACAGAAGACAAAGGATTAAGGATGAGCTGCAGCGGTGGGAGGGAAAGGCTAAGCGACAGAGCCGGGAGTTAAACGAATTAACTCGTTGCTAGGTGATACAACATGTAGTTAGGTCATGGAAATAAATTGATACAATGAAAGGAATTTCAGTTAACAATACCCGATAACCCTAGCCTAGGGATTAACCCCTTGCTAGGATGAATCCATATTTTTCAGTAACATGTGAAGGGAAGATAAGGAAATTCCAAGACGAGAGATGTTCAGCCAAATTACCCTTCAAAATAAGTGTAAGCGAATGGCATGTGAGCTAGTGCATGTACTACAACACTTTCGATTTTCAACATTCGAAAAATACTCAACAAGACAAATTCGGTGGCGTATGCATTTCAAACTAGTTCAAATTTATGTTTCCAATTCCCGAACCACATCTAAGGAGTTCCCATAAGTAAGGAGAAGGAACCATTTAGTAAGGTCTACATTCCGGAGTCACGTATTCACGAAGTGAGTTGTCACTGATTTTCCGCGCATAGAAGCAAGACGGGAGAACAAGTTTACAACCAAATGAAGGAGTTTCGAAACTGAATAATCAACAGACTAACTTGGATGGACATGTTCATGATAAATATATGCACAAACAGGATGTCATGTGCATAGAAATAGCTAGTCATTTAAGAAGTACAGAGGAGATAAAAATTGGGGGAACAAGTAATAGATGCTCAAGAAAATTAGGGACATAAACCTAAATAGATGACCCACAACGAAAAAATCTTTATTTCAACAATAATAGGACTTGGCTAACTTTGACCTCGGTCTCTCCGATACCCCCCAGTGAGCACTACTTTCCACAGATAGAATAATTCTTGTCCTCGAGGAGAGCACGTCAGGAGAGGATAAAAGAACCAAGGTGCGACGGGAAGGAAATTATGGCGAAACATTCATAGCGGACTGTGTGAAATTAGATTTCATCCCCTCTTTCATATTGCCGGGTACGGGAGTACGATGGAGAGAACAGGCTCTCTCGTAGGATATTATAAAAGATTCTTGCCATAAATAAAACTTGAATTTGAGTCCACCACATTTAGCTGGGATAATTTGACGCACTCGGATGCAGCGGTTACACAGAGCTGAGAAACGCTGGTGCAGGTTAGTGCCGGTCTGATGAATTGGTCAGGGATTGTAAAATATCAAGACATTAATATAAAAACAATGTGCCGGTCCGATCGTGTAGATGGGGAAGAGAGCGTGGGATCAGTCGTTGAATTAGCTATGGCTACAGAGAAAGCGGGGCCCCCACGAGAGCTTACCCCTGCATCCCTTCTCCCCAACAACCTACCCCCCTTTTGCCCAACCGCACCCCCTTTTGGGAGGGAGGCGCGAGTCCAGAACGGAGCGGGCACAGAGGAGGAAAGGTATTCAGTCGCCGGTCGTTTGAGTGAGCGGTCAAGGGCTCCAGACGGGAGGGATCAGAGATTAGTAAAGTAAAGTAAAGTTAAACAAAAACGTCGGTCGGTGCTCTGATAGTTGAGGCTTCCTCTATTTCAGTTTCATAACTTGAGATCGGCGGTTCAAATAGTTGTGCTTTAATTACTTGTGGGTCGTGTTGAGCGTAGGCTAAACGTTCATTTTGGATCGGTGTTTCCTTGGATCGTTGTCGGCTGTTTGAGATACAGCCAGTTGAGATCATTATCGGGTTAGTATTCGACTGGATGTCACACAGTCTGTGGTATGTATTGGAGTCGTGAATAGGGGGCGATCGCCTTTATTATGTGCTGAGGACGCGCTCATGCTAGATTGATTGTTCGAAGGTGGTTGTAAGGTCTTCGTAGAGTAATTACGGGTGAAGACGAGTCTCGATATACTTGTACAAAATTTAAAATCTCATGAGAGCCAATGCCGGCAAGTCTTTTCCAATAAACGATAACAATCTTCGGCGTCATCTATACCTTGTCTCTCTCGTTTAGCGTATCTCACCACACGGTTGAAACACGCGCTTGTGGCCCTCAGCCATTGCTACCAAGTCGTATATCGGGATAGGGGTGGACGTAAAAGCTCCCGCTTGCGCGCTAACGCCACCCAGCAACGTGCTCACATTATATTCATAACTGATTGTATTAAATTCTATTCTTTAGTCGAGGCCTTACACCTCGTGGTGGCAGCGCTGTCACGTTACCCTCTTAACTTTAACGTAACGCCGTGCCGAGCGAGTTTATCAGAAAAAAACAGAAATTATGAATTAAAGACAGGAGGCTTTAGAGTGGAAGAAAAACCCCACTCTTTACAGGACGAAGAAAAGTTGCCCAAGTCGATATGTAGGAGAGAATTTAGTCGCACACGGCAGTCGGCACCGTCAATAAGATTGTTACGTTCATTACACAGAGAGAACTAATAAATCGCTATTCCGATATGGGTAAATAATCAATAATGTCAGTACGGGCTCAATGAAAAGCGCCACTCTGCTCAAATCAGTGTAAAAGCTCAAACCACCACGAAATTGTGAACTAAGCATATAAGAAAAACCTCATTGAAAGACTTCAAAATAACTATCCGATACTCAATGGTATAATATTTGGAAACTAAAGAAAGTACATTAATGTAGCTAACCTTGTCAGCGTGAACACTGGATTAAACTTTGACCAGGGCCCGGAAGTGTATTCACTTTGGTTGTTTTCGGACCACTGACGATCAAGATCCGGAAGATCTTTCAAGTTGAGGAGTGTAGGGTTCGCATTAAACCGTTGCAATGCTTCTCGGTACTCCGCTTCCTGTAAATTTTCCAGTCCTTCGTCTCTTCGTTGCCCAGGGTCGTTGGCCTGCAATGGTGGAACAAGACCTTAGAATGTTATTCTGATAAATTGACAGCGACGCGTGTAGGATTAGTCCAGATTTGCCCCGGTGGAGCTTTTTTAGTTGGCCAGCCCTGGTATCAAGGTAACGTTCGAAAAATGTTACACATTAGGATGATTCATATGATTTTCGAAGTCTCTCAAATTCGGGTTGGTCTATGATGGATTCATCTTGCACGAAGAATTAAATTTCTATTAGAGGAATAAGGCGATGCACCGTGATTCAAAAGTTTGCCAACAGTCTGCTTTGAGTCGGATGCAGATTTATGAAAGAATGAAGGCAAGGAAGGACGAGAAAAAATAAAAGTTGCTACATTCCACGGAGTTTTATTTAATACCCCTATTAGCCATTCAGAAAATAATTCTGGAACTATCGACGGCCTTCGAGCGTTTTAGTAAGTTTTTTCGCAGAATCTTTTACATTTCCATTTTCCTATTCCGTATTTCAACGTATAAGCATTTCTAGAGTTCAACTACCCCACCCAACATTTCATGGTTAAAGTGCAATTTTTATGGAACTGGCACAGTATGTATATGTAAAATTGAGTTCGGAACACCTTGCATTGTGTATAACTTTCCGATTAATTTTTTCTTTCTTTTACTGAAAAATTATGTCCGATTGTTCATTAGAAGATCTTAAGCTTTTATTGAATCATGAAATGTAGCCATTAGCGAACTTTCAGCATTACAATTTGAAAAATGTGGCACCCATGCAATTCTATGATTTAGCTTTAAAAATTTCGGTTTTCCGAGTATTTGCTTAGAAGTTAGTAATTCTTCTGTAACCGCAAGGAGGAAGAGCTTTTCTGAGAAGTCATCTTTAAATCCCACAAATTTTGAAACATGCATTTTATTAGTGCTTGGAACGTCCTATGACCAATCTGCGAACAATAGGATTTAGATGATCGTGCAGTTGTTGATTGGCCTAATTTCATTAGGGAGGTTTCCGTTGGTTCTGCAACCGTATCTTTTATTAATTAATTTAATTTTCCCACATGGTACGATGCTCATAAAACTTACCCGCTGTATGTGAAACTAAACTTTTAACCCATTTTATTCATGATATTTTTCAAGTTTTCCTGATATTCTGCGAAAAAAATCGTAGCGTAGTTAACTCAACTCCAGAAATCACCAAGTAAGCTAGATCAAAAATTTGCATTCATGCAAAAATTTTGCATCACTATGCTAAGATGGCATTTTCTTATCGATTACCTAAAATCCTCTCCTCACTTCGGTCTACGTGGCGCTTCAAACTTTGAAATATTTCCACGCAAACCCTCAGAACCACCCGTATCCAAATTTCAGTGGACCAATTTGAAAATTCTTACAGAAGCCTACAGGGGTCAGTACATCAAGTTTGTAGCAGCAGGACCTACAGCTCGACAATTAACGTTTCATACTTTCATTTAGGTTACAGTTACCGACGAATTGGTCGCAATCCTCTAGAATTTTTAGCCTCGCTAGCTTGCACGTGATCATTTCACAAGGTTCTTCATTCGTTTGAAACGCGAAGGTAATTTCGGCCCGGCAAGAAACTTCAATACAGAGAGACAGGAAAATAGCATAGAAGTCAACGTTGTTACAATTATACGTGGTCAATACTTAAACGTTTCGGGCCTTGAACTATCGGGAGCTATTAATCTGCAGGTATGTACTGAGAATTTATTACTATGACTAGGTACTTACGCTCATATATAAACTAGAGATGTGAAGACAACGGTGATCGCGAAGAGACCGCCAATCACCTATAACATAAACACAAGTTGACACAAAATAAATAATAATGAATGAAATGCACAATGGGATATAGTTCAAAAGTGAACCACAGAGGGTTCCTCGTAGTTGCTGGTGCCCAACCACAAGCAGGGACGTGCACTGTGCACCTGATCAAGGTTGGGTGGTTCGTATGCATATCAAGAGATTCGAGAATTTTGAATTGGGGGACATTGCGAGTGGACGCCAAAATCAAGAATATAGATTCTAAATTTCTAACACCACGCTGCTTCTCTGCATGAGATCTTCTGCCAGTGTGGAGGATTACAGATTAGAGCCCCAGTTCTAGAACTTGCACAGGTCGTTGAGCCGACACAGGGAGATGCACACTGTGCACAACTGTATTCAAAGGCACGACTAAACCAGAGATGCGAAGGAATTTTGTCCTTATACCGGAAAAATGAAGCAAAGGAATGTTTTGTGTAACACGACTTCAAGAGACATGAGGGAGGAAGGACGATATTTATGACATCAATTGACGTTTCAATATTGCTCTGACTGCTCACCTTAGTACGGAAAACGAATAATCATGTGAAGTTCATCAGCTGTTATGGTAAGTAGAGTACACTTATTTCTTAGTGAAAAAATAACCGATCTCGGCATTGCTTATGTGCGAGAGGAAATTTGTTAGAATTAAAGAACCTCCGTATAAAATCAACCTCCGAACGTAGTGCCTAAACAGCGGAGCAAATAAGTGCTGGGAACAGGAGCATCCCAATACTAATAGGTGTGAACTGAAACGGGGATTACAGAATAACTTCATCCTAAACCAGGAACATATGTTTTACGGTAAACGGTTGATACCAATTTGTCATTTTGTCTAGTTACATGAGCGTAAAAAAATGTTAGTTTTCAACAACTTTCGCATCTCACAGGAAATTTGATGGAAGCAAGTTGCCAGTTTAAATGCTTTAAAATCCGAGAAGCATGAAAGTGGTCTCGAAAAAGAACAAATGTATCACCAATGTACCTCTGATGCTTATTGATTTTCGATTTTTTGTTGCTTGAATCATGGTAATAACAACGGAAACTACTAATTTTCTTCAATACACTTTTTTTGTCAAATTAATACTTCACGAGTTGGCGCGGTAGGTTTAGTTTCGTCTATGTAAACGAGCGCGCCGGGAGCGAGACTCCATTGCAGTGCAGCCATTCGCCGGGCTCGATGAATTACTTCTCGCTTCGAACACTTGAGTTGCGGTGACTAATTTGCCGCCAAACTCTTACAATAATTATTTACGACCGAAAGTGCTAAGAAGAAAACTTGTTTGTTTCGATCTGATTAACTATGTTCAGACACCGAAAAATTGGGTCTCGATTCCCGGTTAATCCCCAACATTTACTGTTTTTGTCTCGTGGTGGCACAGAAATATTTCAGCAAATATTGGACCAAGGAGTAATCCCATCCCAAGGCCTTCAAGTTGTGGGTCCAATTTGCCATGTAAAATAAAGAAACAGTTCTACTGACAGTTCCAAAGAGGGTTCGAATAAAAAGTGCGTTAGCCCCAATATCGTGCTGGTCGAACCATAAAAGGGTTTCACCAGACAAATTAGGAGTTTTAATTGCACAGAAGAGAATAAGCTTTCGATATCGCATGAGGCTATGAAACGTAACAGAATCATCAAATTTGGTCAACATCAACTGCAGTGTGTTAGGCGATTTATAAATCTGTGTTTCCACCCATCGGTGATAAGACACTATTATATGTTCAACATGAACGACGCTTTGCTTGTAAATGCTGCCTCTAAGGGATTTTCAATTGAAGTTGTAGGAGAGTTGTGCATGAAAATTAAGAATCGGACACGTAAACCTGATGTTACACGGTAATGCTGCAACAACAAGCGAGGTTTGGGCAGGTAACGTTTGGTTAGTAAATAATCTTGCAGCAACTATAATAAGGGAGCCTATTATAGGTGAACTCGGCAATACCAGAACCGTTTTCGCGCCGGAACAACAGCGCGTGCTCCGACAATACAGAAACGACGCAACCGACAATATTACGTTATTCCTACCTGAACGTTTGTATGGTTATATCTCAAAAACTGGCCGTAACGAGCAGAAGTTCATTCGTGTTAAACGTCTTATCATGGGCCCTATTGAAAATTCATGGGGACAATATTTCTATAATCGTTGACCGTACTTCAGATAATATTGACCTCAAGTTTAGCCAGGTTTTCAATTGATGCACGAGAGATTTCCACAATTCGATCCGTAGTAGATGATTAATGTTTAATGACAGGGACCAAGTATTACCGACTAGTAGTATTACAATCGGTACCTCTGGGTCTTTATTGAAACAGGTAGCGAACTCGCCATCACGATATTTATCTATTTTAGCTGTTAATGCTACACATGGCTTACCGCGTGGTTCAACGGTCGAGCGCAAAACGTAACCTTAGGTTTTATGGTATGTCACCAACAATAGCTTAATTCGAAATTGCCGTAATCGTATTATTTATGTCTCACGCCCACCAGTGTTCGAAGCAGGCAAAAATTCTGCATCTTTCTCTTTCCGCTCGAAGAAAGGTGGGTAAATTAAAAGCTCGCATCCCATAACGAAAAGCTCACTTGCATTACAGGAATTAACTTACTTCCTGGGAATGATCAAATTTGTTTAAAGTAACTTCAGAAATTTAGTGGAGCTACATAAGCGTTTTATGCAAAATTTTGAACAACATTTGATAAAATTTATGGTATAAGGTCTAGGGTAGCATGACCAAAATGTTTTTCGTAAATGTACTTATTTATGAGACTAGGAAGGTCTCATCTTTTTTGTTCAGGGAAATTAGCGTATGTACGTTTTCCTTTGCTTGGCCCATTGTTTTGCTTGCGGCTTAGAGAATTGTAATTCTATTTTGAAGACGATCGTGTGTTGAGCTAGTGAGCTACTGCATCAAGGAAGCTGTGTCCATCGTCGACTATGGTGGGAAGCGACTCTATTTTCTATGATCGTTTTAATTCATTCATGGTAGAACTGACGAGTGCACAAAAAGGGTTTGAGAAACTTTTTGCTTGACTCTTAAGATTATTAGAAGATCTCGGTTGTGATAGGAGTTTTTTGGAACTTTCGTTTTCCTTGCTTTGAATGTGTGGCTGTGCTATGACGAATATTGGTATGGGGATCGCCAGAGAAGAGAGGGATGCTCTTGTCGATCTAGTGGAATTATTCAGCCTGCGCTCTTATAAATCGACAGCTGATCAGTAGATTTTCTACTGATCAATTCTATCAATAGAAAATGCTGTTGATCTTGTAGAGTTATTTAATTTGTTTTTGCAGTTTCACTTTATCGTTATAGTATTTAATTTTATCATTCAGGTCATAGGAATTTTTGATACATAAGCTAGATTGTAAAGTGAGTCTTAGACTTGATTTTAAGAGCAATTTGTTTAAGAAAAGAGGGTGTTTCTTCCCTAGTACTAAGACCTGTATGGACATCGTTGATAGCTTCAATATCAGTTGTAGTATTTGTTCAGAGCAGACTAAGTTCAAGATCATTTCCTTAGCCCAAACTTGACGCATTGAACATTTGCTGACAACTGCCATTACATAAAATATTTATACAAGAAAAATCATGCTTGGTCGTGATAAGTTCTTTGATCTTCGTCAGGCCTGAGGATGGGACGCCTAAATCTCTGACGCTGATGATATAATTTATGAATTGAGGCATTTGGTCAATTGTTTCACGAAGGGCGTCAAAACATCCGAAAGTTATAGTATGAATTTCACTTGAGGCATCAAAATCATTTCTTTTGTCAACTATGAGAATGTTATCTCCGGCAAGAAATGTTGCAAGAGGTTCTCTGCAATTTGATTTGAACACTGAGTTGTATAAGTCTGGATCTCTGGAGCAACATCAAAAGATCCTTCATGCATATTCTATTTAAAAATGTTGCTCTATTATGAGCTTAATCATAGACGCGACGGAAGATATCGAAAGTAGACTTGGAGGTTTCCGCTGTTTTGACATTTAAGTTAAGTGGGCCGTAGTGCGATACAGGTTATTATTTATCTGGTGAATAATTTCTGACACTGAAATTTGCAAAGAATGCAAGTTTTCGGCAAAGGTAGGAATCTTGCATGGTATGCTCTGCGCTGAAAGATTAGGGTTATATGCATGGCTCGTTACCTCAAGTGCTCTAGTATTATACTCGCGTTATACGTTTTTAAGTAATCGGGATTCTCATTGTTTGTAGGGTGAGCGCCCCTCAGGGGGATACAACTGTTGTATCTATGGGAATTAGCGCTCCCAGTGGGACTATGTAAGGGCCCGAGCTAAAGGTTAGGTAGGCTTTCTTTATGTTAAAATAACACAGGTTTTTGTTTTGTTAAGGACCATCTTTTTTCGGTCCACTGCTGTCCTGCTTTCCAGCACCTTCTACTTTCTTCTTGAACTTTTTCTTGTTTCATGATATTCTTTCTTAGCTTTCTGTTTCTGTGCCCTTTCTGCATAGATTTCGCGTTTCCGTAACACCAAACTGAATGGTGCGTTCTTCCTTCCTCTCTTTGGATAGCCTTTGTTGCGGATAGGGAGGCTTAAACTAACTAATAATCTAATCTTATCTTATAAGGTGAGCATTACAATTATACGCAATAGATTTCTTAAAATTTAGCTTATCATTTTCCTATTTTTTCATCAGCTATTACCAGCAAGTTTACATTTTTCCTCTTCGTAACCGTTGAAATTCTGCTTGATATTGTTGACTGTTTGAACTCAGGAGTTGAAGATAAGGGCTCTTTGCACTTGCTATGACTTGCGTCGAGTGACTACGTTGTTGGCGTTGAAACTTGGTTGTATGAGACATTTCTTAAAGTAGCGCAAGTAGTGCGCATAAGAAATTTTTGTCTGTGTCAGACGACTCTGATTTTGCTATCAGCAGTGGCGACTCTTTGAGGATAGTGAACCTCGGGTTGATTTAACACTTCTTGACCGTCAGCGTTGCCACTTCCATTACGAGTGGTTAAGGCTCTTGAACGAATGATTTTACGTGTGAGGTGCTCGGTGGTCCATATTTCTTTTCTACAGTGAAGATCAAAATAATATGACACCATTAAATCGTCAGATTTCTTATTTCTGGACCACGTATAATTACGAAAAATGAACGATATAAAATAATAGTATGAAAATATTAATCATATATTTCAAAGTCATATATATTCAATAATAAAACTAGGAACATGTATACTAAATAAGTGAGCAAACGTTTACAACACATTTCAAGATATACATTCATTATATCTTCGTTGCATAGCCGTCATTATTGATTATGGCTTCGATACGTTAAGTGTAGTTCACCACCAGCCGTTTACAAGTTTCCTTCTTTCCGAGCTGAGCTGAGATAGTTGTGTATGAATGCATCGTGAATTTTTATTGTGGGGTGTGTGGACAGAGAGGATGATAATTACAATATTGTTCACTAAGGAGAAGATTTGGAGGGGTTAACTTTCGTCATGGCTAGAAAGATATCCGTTGAAATGCGAGTGAGGCTACCTCACAGTAAGAACCATGAGCACCGCCTTTCGAAGTTCGAAGAAAAGAACTCGCAACAGTAATCGGTGAAGGCTTTGAGGCGAGAGGAGGGGGGAGGGAAAATGCAGGAGTTCTTGTGAGAATTACGACAGTTTCTGAGCAAAGTTTGGTCTGCGCGACATTTGATGGATTCGCGGCATTTTTTCCTTTCGTTTATTTATATGTGGACAGAGTCCATCACTTAACCCTTTCGGTACTGACGGCTACTCCAGTGCCACGTTGGCTAGTGCTTTCAGTTTAGGGCATTTAACCTAATTTTGAAGTAACTCAACTAGTGAGGGAATATTTTGGAGTAAATAACAAAATTAGGGAAATTACAAACATTCATTAAACTAGTTTTTAAACCATTCCGGAAGCCTGCACGCGTAAATTACCGTAGGTTACCATAGGACCCTGTAATCACCATAGGGCCCTGTAACATAAGCACGCGTAAGTTCATGCTACAGGGTCCGTGCAACACATTCAATACCCATTCCATTTAACTTGAGCAAGTTTACTGAACTTTGTTTATTTTTGATGAATTCGGGCAAGAACGTATAAATAATTTCTTCGTAAATACAAAAACTTAATTATCAGCATCAAAAATTTCTGTCGCCAAGCATACATACAACTTCAAAGATTAAAAAAATGAACTAAAATATATAAGTATGCACTTGCTTAAGCTAAAAGCACCCACACTAGGACAATTTTACTGACAAATCAGGGTAATGACAACTTTTTCCCCTGGGAGTTTTTACTCAAACCATTTGAATTATCGTACCGAAAGGGTTAAAATGAGACAGGTTTCGTTAGGCTTACGAAACACCAGAAAGCAGAAGATGAAGAGGATGCATTGCCAAAAATTCTTAAGTCAGGGCTCAAAATAATTTATTTGCGTGCTCCAGGGACAGAAAATCAAGGCTTTACGTTCTTTAATTGTTTGCTTACAATTGTTTGCATACTCTTTAGTTGTTTGCTTACAGAGTAATTTAAAATAATTTCGTGTGCTAGAAGTCAATTTTGCCCATCATAAACTGTCATTATAGATTTTTTCCATACATAAAAAATAGAGCAAACAATTTATAACTGTATTTGATTTTTCAAAATAAGAGAGTTTGCCATTTTGTAGTTTCTATTCTGCGGCCACACTGATTATTCTAACACCTGTGTTTACATATTTCTAGCACTGGGGGTGAAACGGAAATGTGGGTGAGGAGGATAGGATTAGCGAGCAGTTCACTACAGCGCGGGAGTTCCCACACAACTACAAGAAGACTGGTATAAGTTCAAGAAAATACAAATCTGTTGTGTGCGATAAAAAATTACATCAACTGAAAACATTTTAAAACTATTTTCTACTTCTACGAATAAATGGAGTATTTCATTCATTTGGCGTATTTATATAATATTTGGCGAGCGTAATGAATGTTTTCATTGAAATATAATTATTTCTGATTAAACGGTTCAGTGCTAACTGGTCGCCAAACATTAAATAGATGTAATCGCCATAACTTTTAGGTTTCGTCCTGCTGCTTGATCTTACGACTGTATAATAATTCACTGTACCAGAAAGAAATAATTAAGGAAAAAAGGAACAGAAACAAGACTTAGCTTAAAAAAAGTATCACAAAAAGAGCTTCAGAAACTACCAAAGCCATCTCTCACCTCAGATGAGCAGTAACTAACGTAGACATCATTCCTCTGATTTGATTTCGTGTTCGCAAGATTGGTTGGAACAAACTTTACAACACCTGCAGGACTCTGAGGGAGGTAGAGAGATGGGAACACTTGTCTAGCTCTATGAATGAGGAATCTTTCTAGTATGGGGATCTAACCAGGGTTGCGGAGTTGGAGTCGCATGTGTTAGGGTGGAGTCGGAGTCGTTTTTCTGCATGTGGTGGAGTCGGAGTCGTTCATTCGGATGTGGTGGAGTCGCTATTTTTTGGTATCCTCGACTCTAATTTATGCTAAAAATTGTTTATAATTGTTTATAACCGAAAGTAAGGAAAACAGAGTTGATAATTTTTTTTACTGTTGCATTTATGCGATATTACAAATTTACTTCCTGAAAACGTTCCAAATTGCACCAAAAATACAAAATGAAAAGAACGTGAGCGTTTATTCAAATAAGAAAGTGTCATACAAACAGTAAAGAGTCAGACGAGAATAAAAGACAGTATCATATTACACACAAAGAGGCTAAAGGTTTTTTATTCCTAAATAAACTTTTCAAAAACGCCAGGCCCCTGCGACTCGAGTAGAAGAACTTTCGCCTATAATTGCTGAGATATAACATAGTGTTGAGCAATTACATGGCACCTTTTCTGCGTTGTTACCCTGCATAGTGTAGAGACAAAGAAACGGCAGCATGCAAATCTTGACCACCTTATCTACATGTATATCATAACATGGAGATTTTGAGGGTAGTAATTGAATCAACTATTATAATTTCGTTGAATTGGTGCACAGTTAGTAACAGAAAAACTGTTGGTACTTACCTATGCTTCTCATGGTAGGCACTGCCTGCTTAGCCTACTCAGTAGTCACCTGTCAGTGATAAATTTATAAAATAGTCTACACGACCTGTCATAAATGACGGGATTCGATATTGTCTTCATGCAAATATTCCAGAAGTGGATCATAAAGAAATATATCCATCGTAATAGAACTCGAGATTAAAATATTCTTGTACTTGTGCCCTGGTGAAACTTGCATTTCAGAAACGATCATTAAGCATCCTTTATGAGCGTGAAATGGAGACATACCAACCAACCAAGAAAGACCAACCAATTTTATTTGTTAAATACTGAATTGAACAATGTAATAACATAGGTGTAATTATACACAGGAAATATCTAAATTTATATTTTTATTTATTTATTTGCTTAAGGAGACACTTAGCATTTTATTGTACAGTATGTACCACAGAAATCCTAACCGAACATTTATTTTCCCGTAACAGTAATGCCATCATAAGAATACCATAAGCATTTAATTTCTAGTAAAATCATCGTTCAAAATTAACTTGAATGTTTATGGCATTCTTATGATAGTATTACTGATATGGGAAAATAAATACTCGGTTTGGGTTTTGTGGGACATAGTGTATATGAATAATCAACACTATACCGGGTGTCCCACAAAAATGTCCCCGACTATTTAATTGATATCTCCGCTTGAATTAACATATTTGAAATGTATTTTTCCAAAATATAGTAAATTTTGTTCCCTTTTCGAATAATTACAGTTTTTGAAAATCGTTTAATAACCCTTTACAGTGATCGATTTACTGAACGAGGTAGAAAAACTAATTGTTCAAATGAAAAGTTTTAAAAACAACACTGGTGGTGTTCTTCATTTCTCAATACCTACTGTTAAAAATAATTTAAAAATTATGCATCCTACATACCACCAAGTATTTAAACCCTCTGAGAGTTTTTTACTTTCTCATTTCATCATTTGAAGACACCTAAAATGAATTTTCATCGTATTAGAATGAAGAAACGAAAAACTGAAAAAGTTAGAAGAGGATTTAATCAAAAATTCCCGGAAAGGAACTTGTCAGATAAGTAGAAAGTGTATTGCACAGTTGGAAAATTAGAACAAAAATTGAATGATCATTTAACTTTTTCACAGTTTTTCGTTGCTTCATATTCCAATAGGACGAAAATTCTTTGATCTTTAGTGAGCTGCATTTTAGGCGTCTTCAAATGATGAAATAAGGAAGTAAATAAGCTCTCAGAGGGCTTAAATACTTGGTGGTATGTAGGATACATCATTGTGAAATTATTTTGCAACCTTGGGTCATACCAAGCTTTCTTAAGAGAGGGGTTGCATGCTCGCATTTCTTAAAAAAGCTTTTGCATACCACTAATAGCTGCGAAAAGTTCGCATACTTTTGCAATTTTTTTGCTATTATTTGCAGTTTTTTAAGATGCTGAAGTAGGTCTCCTTACACTAGACTGCTAAAATTCAAACGCGAAAATACAAATGACGGAATCACCAATAATTATAATCGACATTTTTCGACTAATGTCATTAATTTTAATGCCATTTTAATGCCAATTTTTAATGCCATTGAAAATCAATGAGGTTCAACTCATTTCGGTGCGTATTGTTTCTACGTGTGGTTTGAAAGTCATAATTTTGTTGAACCAAACACCATTGTTTTTTACATTATCGAATGGTTCCATTTTTCGATATCAAATGCAAGCGTAATCTTATCGCATTTTTGATCGGAAAATAATGCACTGCGTTTTACTTGACTCAAGTTTATGGGGGGGCGTGTAGCTAGTAATTCGAAAAACTCTTAATTTCATTTCTGGCCTAGAATAGTTTTCTACAGTTTTTTCAAAGAATATGAATCTCTCACAAGGAAAACGTGTGTAAATCAGTAAAATGACACGTTTTTCTACACAGTAGGTTAATAATTATATTATAGGTCTTAGGTTTCAAACCTAAGGGCTGTTGAGTGAAGGGAAGAGGAGTCTCCAATGTTCGAAAATCCTCCTTCATTGTAAATTTATATAACCGATGATGACAAAGTGGGGATGCAATTCATTGCAGTCAAAACCAGGGTTGCGGAGTTGAAGGAATAAATTTGCGACTCCGACTCCAACTCCGCCTTTTCAGAATTTTGCGACCTCGACTCCACCTTTTCAGAATTTTGCATGTCCGACTCCACCTTTATAGGGGAAATTACACACAGAAACACACATTTATTTATAATTTGATGGAGACACCTAGCGTCCCATTATATATATCGGGTATTTTTTGTGCGGGAAATTTCCACTTTAGGTTGAAAAACTGAAAATAAATTGATTTTCACGAATGATAAAATGCCCAAAACTCCTTAGTTTTGGAATTTTAAGGACTTGAAGAAACTTTGAAACCTAAAGTATGTACCACGTTCGCACCAATGTTAGTGCTACCTTTCTCACTTCAAATTAATCGAAGTCAAGTTCATTTTAGTCCAAGTCGGTTTAGAATTGATCCAATTCAAGTTCCAATTAATCTAAGTCAAGTTCAATTTAATCCAAGTAAAATTCAAATTAACCTAATAGTAAGTTGAGCTAAGAATTGATACTCTGACTCGTTAATTAGAGCGTTTTTTTGCTTTAAATATGTTTCGTTTTTCCTTTCAGCAAGGAATACATAAAACTTTCGCCTGTGTTACAATCTAAAGACAAGCTGTGATAAAATGTGTTATGTATCCAGCATCAGGAGGCAGAGTGTGATTCAGGTCTTTGAGCGGCGTGAAAGATACAAGTCAAATATAAAACTTCGTATTGTACTACTCATTGAAGCTACTTTAAAATTTTACAATAATGTTAGTATGAATCCATCCAAATATTTATGTTCAAAAGGTAATGTTCTGTTACACATAGCAGTATCGGGGATTTATTTATACTTATTTAGAGATTTACATGAGTAAAAATTTCAACTTATCACATGAATGAAATTATATACTCACGAATACATGAGATTACTATTAGACGTTATGTAGATTTAATCGTTAAGAGAAATATTTAAAAGCGATTCACTGAGTACTTACGTGCAATTCCGTTTGAATACAATTCATGGGAGTACATTACTACACTCAAAAATTCCTGCATTAGCAATAAAAGTGTTGCCATCCCTTCTAATTAATATGCCAAGTCAAATATATCATCTATGTCGATGAAATAAATTGTAACTTGTTTTTAGGAAAATCGTTTGGACGAGCGAAAAGAGGACTTCGTTGCTATATATTTTTATGAATTAAATCTACATATCATCCAATGATAATCTTATGTGGTAGCAGGTATACATGATTTCATAACATAACATATACCAGGCTTCTCCTCCCCATGGGAGCGTAGCCGCCAGCAGGCCACAATCATCACTCTTGGTCACTAGGAGGCGAGAGAGGCAGCACTGGCCGCACCAGAACTGCCAGGATCAGCAGCAGCCCAGCACAACCACCTTCAACAGTCAGGCCCGACAGCCATAGCTGGTTTACCCCGACCGTTTCATTGAGTGCAGTCCCTCCCCTCGCACAGGACAGGTCAACACCTTCACACGCGGGCAGGCTTCCAGTACCGCGTCGAAAAAATAAAATTACCTTCTTATGCACTGCCCCAACTCAATTCTGCCCCAGTAATCCCTCTCGCCCTGTCCACCCTCAGACCCCTATTTGATTTCATATGTGTGATAAAGTGAAATTTCACGCATATAAATCTCTATTTGAGTGTAAATAATTCTCCGATACTTCTATACTTCTATATGGATGTGCAACATAAAGTTACCTTTTGAACATAAATATTTGAATGGATACAAACCGCCATAAATGTAGAATTTAAAACAACTTTAGTGAGTAGTATGAAAAATTTTTATAATTGACTTGTATCTTTTACGCCGGTCAAAGGTCTGAATCACACTCTGCCTCCTGATGCTGGATACATAAAACATTTTATCACAGCTTCTCTTTAGTTTGTAACACAGGCGAAAGTTTTATGTATTCCTTGCTGAAAGGAAAAATGAAACATATTTAATGCAAAAAACGCTCCAATTAATGAGTGATAGTATCTATTCCTAACTCAACTTACAGTTAGATTAATTTAAATTATACTTGGATTAAATTTTAAATTGAACTTGACTTAAATTAATTTGAACTTGAATTAGATCAATTCTAAACCGACTTGGACTAAAATGAACTTGACTTGGATTAATTTAAAGTGAAAAAGGTAGCGTTAACATTGGCGCGAACGTGGTACGTACTTTAGGTTTCAAAGTTCCTTCAAGTCCTTGTAATTCCAAAACTAAGGAGTTTTGGGCATTTTATCATTCGTGAAAATGATAAATTATAAATGATCCGCACAAAAAATACCGTATAAATATAATGAAACGCTAGAGGTGTCTCCGTCAATTTAAAAATGAAACTGTGTTTCCATGTGTAATTTCCCCTATATTATTACGAAGGGAATCATCTTGATTGGATATTCAAAATACCATTCAGATGGTGGGAAAAACGAGGCATCTGTTCACTTCTGTTTATAAGTAAAAAGTTTTGCTAGACAATTTAATCTATTGTGGAAAAAATGCAGCTTATCGTGGTAAAAGGGTGTAGCAAATTTGCTGAAAACTTCATTGCTAATAATAATTAGATTATATAATACACAGTTGTTGCTTGCTTGGTTGTGTTTGCGTCTGTGACGTTCATAAGAATGCTTAATGACCGTATCTGTGATACGAGTTTCACCAGTGCACATGTAATAGAATATTTCAATCGCGGGTACTATTAGGATGAATCTATTAGTTTGTCATCTATATCTTGCGACTTTTTTAAAGGAAACTCTCGAATACCGTCATTTCTGAAGGATCATGTACACTAGTAGATATATATTAGTAAAAGTTGATTTTTAACATTCTGCTGCTAATTTAAAAGTAGTTGGTAAATAAAGACCATAATAACCAGATGTACAGGTTGCAACACCTGCAACCAGTAATATCATCTTATAATTTTTGAATAGGTGAAGTTGGAGTCACAAAGTTGTGATGAAGTGGAGTCGGTGTCGGAGTCGCAAAATTCTGGAGAGGTGGAGTCGGAGTCGCAAAATTCTGAAAAGGCGGAGTTGGAGTCGGAGTCGCAAATTTTTTCGTCCGACTCCGCAACCCTGGTTTTGACTGCAATGAATTGCATCCCCACTTTGTCATCATCGGTTATATAAATATACAGTGAAGGAGGATTTTCGAACATTGAAGACTCCTCTTCCCTTCACTCAACAGCCCTTAGGTTTGAAACCTAAGACCTAAAATATAATTATAAACCTATTGTGTAGAAAAAACTGTCATTTTACTGATTTACACACGTTTTCCCTGTGAGAGATTCATATTCTGTGAAAAAAACTGTTGAAAACTATTCCAGATCAGAAATGATATTAAGAGTTTTTCGAATTACTAGCTACACGCCCCCCCATAAACTTGAGTCAAGTAAAACGCAGTGCATTATTTTCCGATCAAAAATGCGATAAGATTACGCTTGAATTTGATTTCGAAAAATGGAACCATTCGATAAAGTAAGAAACCATGGTGTTTGGTTCGACAAAATTATGGCTTTTAAACCACACGTAGAAACAATACGCACCGAAATTAGTGGAACCTTATTGATTTTCAGGAAATTTCATTGTTCCCTTTACCAATTTTACTGGTATCTAATTGAACTTATTATAATTGTGATAAAGGGAACATAAAAAGCAGACAAGGATATTGATTGTATGGTACCTTCATTAATTTGTCTGTCCCTAGCCGACCCGCACCTTCCCGAGGTGATACCATTATTATAGCCAGCTGCGTTAGTGTACAATTTATATTGTAACTGATTGTATTGATTATAAATTTTTCCATTTATCTAGTTCTTCTGGCTAGAACCAACGCGGGCGGTGCCCTCTATCATCAGGGTATTTTGTCTTTTTTGTACTAGTGTTAAGAATTTGTAAAAATTATATTGGGAGTTTTCCCTGAATTTCGTGTGCGGGCCCTTGCCCAGTAAGGACCCCTCCCTTTTCCTGCCCTCGCCTTGGCGCTGAGGAATGGAAACAAATCAAAAAATGAACATCATGGAAATTGCTGAGGAGGGACCTCCATCCCCGAAAATACCGACCGTTGGATTAGCCCATCAGAAAAGGAAGCCCCGGTATATTCCCTTCGACCTAACAGAGGACAGGTACTTTCCCAAGTACTTCTCAATAACTTCTGCCCCAGAAGAAAAGAAAATAGTCAATTCCTTCAGTATTGTGGAGGAAATCATGAAAGTCACGGGAGAGAAAGTGAAACGACTCTTCAGCATGAACCGAGAGATGATGGTGGTGGAGGTGCGCAGCGTGCGACAGGCCGAGAAGATCGTAGATCTTTCGACAGTGGAAGATGTGCCATGCCAGACGACGCAGTACGACCGTTTCAATCATTCAGTTGGACTAATCTATGTCAATGACTTCAACATTACAGACGTAGAGGAGTTCAAGGTGGGACTCCAAGAAGAATACAATGTGGAAAACATAACAAGAGCAACATTCATCAAACCACGGAATCCCGGAACGCAAGCCTTCCTAATAACCTTTCGACAAAAATATGTGCCTTACAACATCTACATCCCTGGAGAACGACATGATAATAGAGTGTACCCCTTCAACAATAAACCTATGATGTGTAATCACTGCCTAACATATGGACACACTGCCAAAAGATGCCGCAGCAGCGCAGCGATATGCAGGAGATGCGGTGGAGTTGCTCACTCGTCTCAAGGCTGCACATCGGACCAGGAGAAATGCCACTACTGCGGAGGCTCACATGCAGCTGGGAGTGCAACATGCAAGAGAGAAATAGAAGAGAGGACCGTGTTAGAAATCATGCAGAAAGAAAAAGTGACTATGCGAAGAGCTAAACAACTGAATGAAGGAGTGATGAAGACTGAAGGTGCGATGCCATCAACCAAATACATTACCCACTTCGATTGTAAAATGAGTGAAGCACACAGCAGAAATATGTCCCCTTGGGTATTGGAAAAATGTATCGCAAATCACCTTGGAAGCAAACCCAAAACCATCAGATCAACGAGCAAAACGGTATTTACGGTAGAAGTGAGCGACGCCGCACAAAGTCAAAGAATGAAACAGTTTTAAAACAGATAAATCAGTTTCCCGTCTCAGTAGAAGAAAACCTCATCATCGGAATCCACAAAGGCTTGATCTATGTCTATGTGTACGACATGAATAATTTTGAGCGATTCAAGAAGGGTCTACTGGAGAAATGCGGAATTCAGGATGCCATTCAAGCAACCTGGATAAAACCCACCAATGTGTATCCAAAGCCCCTACTTCTGTCCTTCAGACAATCGCCTATCCCAGAATACATAGACATACCAAGCGAACAAGCTAAAACTAAAGTGTATGAAATTAAACCAAAGCCAACGGTGTGCAAGAAATGTTAAGAGTATGGGCATGGAATCAAATATTGTCAAGGGGAGGAAACATGTTTGAAGTGTAGTGAGTCAGGACATGGAATTGACAGATGTGAGTCCAACGAAACCAAGTGCTACCACTGTGGTGAGGGACATACAGCTGGAGCGAAAGTGTGTCAAATGAGGAAAGTGTAGGAGGAAATCCTGATGATACAGAGCCGGAAAAGAGTGTCCAAAGGACAGGCTAAACTTCTTTTCAACCGACGTCTTTCAACGACAGTATGAACTATTCCAAAGCTGTCACAAAAGGAATCACCACAAACGAAACGGAAAAATTGAATACGAAAAAACGCAAGCGTTCAGGAGATGATAGTGCAGAAAACCAAAAAGATCTTAAACGGAGAGCTGAAACCCCAACTGGTAACATGACGGTGAAGAGCAGTGGGTGGCGGAGAGCTGATGAAGAAGGTGGCGGTGGGACTGAAGTGGTTTGTGAGAGCCCAAACACGGGAAGAATCTACACTACAACAGTTGACCTGCATCTAGACACAACGGCCTCCAAAAGAGAAAAGAAAGGCAGAGAGAAGGAAAACAACGAGTACTACGGAGCAAAGCCAAGAACAGATAGAAGCAGTGAAGTGGACAGAGACATGTATGAGGAAGAGCTCTGAAACTCGAATCTTTCGTCTAAAAATAGAACCAAAAAATCGCACGGAACTTCTCGAGAAGACCGGGGACGAGTGTCCCCGAAAAGAGGGCAAGCCAGAGATTGCGGGGGGCGGAGACCAGGAGTGAGTAGAGGGAAATGGCGGTGAGTAGGCAGAGTGGTGGTGAAGTTTTCCTGCAGTGGAATCTGCAAGGTATGGCCTCATCGAAGGAAGATCTGATAAACCTTATTGACGCATACAAACCAGCTGTTATAGTAGTCCAAGAGACATTCTACGGTAATGACTACATATCACCAATAGCCGGCTACAAAGGATACAGTAAACAAGGCCATTACAACCATAGATATCACGGAGGAGTTGCATTATATATTCATTCTTCAGTACCGACCCATGAGATTGAGATTCAATCATCGCTACAAATCATAGGAGCAAGAATTCATCTGACGCACTATAAAATTATAACAATAGCCTCTATATACTTACCTCCATGAGCAAATGTTGACCTCCAAGAACTCTCAGACACCCTGAACGCATTACCCAAGCCAGTTATGGTGATGGGGGACTTCAACGCCCACCACATCGATTGGGGAAACAAGACAACAGACCGCCGAGGCCGTTTAGTGCAGAATGCCCTCACCAAGACTAATCTCAACATCATAAATGACAACTCAGCTACTTACATATCTGGATCAGTGATCGATCTTGCGCTAACCTCCTCAGACATAATTCCCGACGTAAATTTTACAGCACAGTCTTCGGTATTCAGTAGTGACCACTTCCCGATTATTTTGTCAATCACTGCACAGCAGTGTGACGGGAGAAATGAAACGGTACGGTGGAATTTTAAAAAGGGAAATAGGAAGGGATACCGGACTGACTCGATATGGAGAGATGTACATTGGCAGGAATTACCAGAAGATCCGGAAGCAGCTGTCAAGGAACTTTACGTGAGATTCAGGTCTATGGCAGACAAATGGATTCCGAAGTACAAGACACGACGACACTACGCAAAGCCTTGGCGGACCACTGAGTGCAGGAGAGTGTGGCGAGAGCACAAGAAGTGTTACAGGGACTACAAGCGGACGAATGCGCTGGAAGACAAGCTGAAATGGAAAAGGGCGAGAGCGGTGGCGACACGTAGCTTCAGAGAAGGGAAGCAGAATAGCTGGCGCGAGTATGAGTCATCGCTCAACGCAACCACACCGAGCAGCCATATTTGGGAGAAGGTGAACCGAATCCGGGGCAGAGCCAAGAAACAAATTAAAATATTGAAAGATGGAAACGAACTTTTTCAACAGTACCAACCATCGCGGAAATATTAGCACAAACCTTCGCCCACACGTCCAGCAATGAGAACTATTCTAACGAGTTCCGTCAGTATAAGCAACTGATTGAGCAGATACCTGTGGACCTAACAAGCAGGAACGACGAACCTTACAACAGCCCTTTCACCTTCGAAGAACTTTTGTCAGCAATTAAGAGCAACAGAAATACAACCCCAGGACCTGATGCTATTAGTAACCTCATGATCAAAAATCTACCAGACAACGCATATCAATACTTGCTGAATATCTACAACAAAATATGGATAGAAGAGTACATTTACCAGCCATGGAAGCAAGCTATCATAGTGCCCATTCCTAAACCTGGCAAAGACCACACAGACCCCAAAAATTACAGGCCCATCTCGCTGACAAGCTGCATATGCAAGACATTTGAGAAAATGATAAACCGAAGACCAATAGAATATCTGGAAAACAACAAAATATTTGCAGACATACAGTGTGGCTTCAGAAATCACAGTGCCACAATCGACCACCTCATCAGATTCGACACCTACATTCGACAATCGCTCGCCGCAGGGAAATATGTATTGGCAATCTTCTTTGACATAGAAAAAGCCTACGACATGATGTGGTGCCATGGTATAATGATGGATCTGGCGACTGCAGGCTTGAAAGGAAGGTTGCCGAACTTCATAGGGGAATTTCTAAGAAATCGCACATTCCAGGTGAGAGTGGAACATCAACTGCCATCTCCTAAAGAACTGGCGAATGGGACACCACAGGGCAGTACGTTAAGTGTCACCCTCTTTGCCCTGAAAATCAATTCATTGGCAAAAGAAATTCCTGAGGAAGTGTTTGCTTCATTATTTGTGGATGACCTACTCATCGCCTTTGCTGATCATAGTGCATTTAGAGCTCAAGAAACACTGCAAGCAACAATCAACAGAGTTAACCGATGGGCCAAACATAACTGCTTCAAATTTTCAGCCTCCAAAACCACAGCTATGCAATTTTATAAAGGAAACACACCAATAATTATCCCAACACTGAAACTGGAAGACCACATTATACCAAACGTTGAAAACTCAAAATTCTTAGGACTGGAATGGGACAGAAAACTAAACTGGACCGCACATATCCAAAAAACAAAAGCTAAATGTAAAAATGATCTGAACCTAATGAAATCTGTCTCCTCCTACACATGGGGAGCAGATCAAGAAATTCTCATGAAACTATACAGATCTTTAATCCGCCCAAAGATTGATTATGGTTGCTTAGTTTACGGATCAGCCAACGCAAAAGCATTGAAGGAGCTAGATGTCAAAGCGAATGAGGCCATGCGCATCAGCACTGGAGCCTTCAGGACTACGCCTGTACAAAATTTAAACATCCTCACCAGTGAACCTAAGCTAGAATTCATAAGAAAAGAACAACTTCTTCGGTACTACTCCAAACTCAAATGCCACTTCCTCAACCCTGCCTACCGGTGTGTTCACCACTCAAACTTGAAATTGTTCTTTAGCAGCCGTGAGCGCTCATCAAAATCTATCATCATGAAACTCCGTGAAGTCCTAAACCAGTACAATATTCATACCCAACCAGTACAGCCATACTTCACTCCAGGAACGTATTCATGGGTTTAGAAGCGGCCTACCATCGTGGAAAATATAGTGAAGTTGCGAAAGGAAGATGTAACTCCGGCACTCATGAGACACGTGCATGAGGATACAGCGAGCAGATACAGCAACTGCAAGTTCATCTTCACGGATGGCTCGAAGTCTCAGACGGGGGTTGGTGCATCGGCAGTGATGGGCAACATCATAAAAAAGATATCGCTACCGATGGTTGCAAGTGTCATGACAGCAGAACTTCATGCAATAAAACTTGCAGTCAGTATAATAAACGAAACACAATTTGATAACTTTGTAGTCTTTAGCGATTCTTTGAGCTGTATACAGGCTATCGACAATAATACGGATGACAACCAACTCCTCGATAGAATTTTATTGGATATGCATCAGATCATCTTGAAAGGGAAGCACATCACCATCTGTTGGGTGCCCGCCCACGTGGGGATCAGCGGGAATGAGTGTGCGGACAGAGCAGCAAAAGAAGCATCAACGAGACCATCAGAGTTTGCCCTCATTCCGTTCAAAGATTGGTTCCCGTTGATAAGAAGGAGGACGTATGAAATATAGAATGAAGAGTGGCAGCAATGCCGAAGCGATCTGAAAGAAATGAAGAGCAGTGCCGGAAGGTGGAAAGCGAGACGGCAGAAGCTGAACCGCCAAGAAGAGGTCCTAATTAATAGACTTCGATTGCAACATACCGCCCTCACCCATAACTATTTGTTGAACCCAGAAACCATGGGCCAGAGACCCATATGCGGATGGTGCAGAGATGCGGTGCTGACGATAAAAAACGTAATTGAAACATGTCCTGCTCTGCAACAACCAAGAAGTATCCTCTGGGGGAGTGTCAATGGCAGGAGCGTCGGCGACTTGTTGAAAGATGGTAGCCCAGTAAGAAAAATGCTGGAATATGTGAAGGCCATCAATGTGTATGCAAACTTGTAAATATTACCATTCGGTCAAGTTATCTGCCTGGAATTATGTGAGACATGTTTTGTTACCATAGGAATCAGCATCCCTAATTAGTTGCTGACGATAAAACCGTAATATGGCCGGGCGCACTGTGTTGGTACCTCCGGGGGTTTCAGCGTGGGTAAGGCGTCCGGCCATAATGGGTGGGCAGCTGAAACCCCCATGGGGCTGGCTGCCCGAAATATCCAAATGTTGCGTGGTTTGACGCACATTAATGTTGGGATCCTCTGTGACGCTTGTGATAATAGTGATGGTGTGAGGGTTGGATTAAATTTCATGGTAACTCAGGCCATATTTTGAATTGAAAACTGTGTGTGTCACCAACGTACCTATAAATTGGTTTTCTTTGTCGAGGGTATGTGAAGGCTGATATTAAGATTTTGAGACTTGCCATGCCGTGTTGTCTTGGTAATTGAACTACTATCAAACCTGTGTGTGGGATGGGACTTCAGTACTGAGATACCCTGCACTCGCCTGTGTATTGTTATGTCTACCTGTTCATTTATAGTATCTCGTTAAGTGAACTAACCTAAAATAAAAGGCCCTAACGGACCTCTGGATCATAGCGCTGGCTGGTTAACATTCGAAAAACTTGTGAAATCTTAAAAACTCCAAATGCGTTATTAACTTAGGCAAAATCGCCGAAGCGACAGCTATATAGTCTATGACCGAAGCTGTCGTAAAATTAGTTTATTATTATTAAAACCTTCTAAATAATTTTTTTTTTCAGAATCATGTGCCGAATGCTGTTCCAGACACCCCAGCCATCAACCATTCAGTCCATCATTTAATATCACTATACAACATCAGAACATTTTTGACCACACAGTACATATACAATAGGAATCAATTCACACAATCTCTTCAAAATCATATCAATTGTCAACATGTTAAATTCATCTGTCTACCACTCTTTGGTACTAAAACAGGAAATTTGAAGAGAGAACATTCTGAAAACTCGTCAATAATTCTATACGCAACAATCTATTTCTTCCCAAATAATCTGGTTAAAGGACCGAGACCCGATTACAGAGCTAATGACCCTCATAGCAAAATAGACAGTGAACTCTTAAAACTCCAGAATTTAAACTACCAAAAAGCTTTCAAACGATTTAAAAATGATCAAAATCTTTTTAATTTTTCACAACTGCCCCCTTCAAGGCCCGTAATGTGGCGTATAGGCTACGACAACAAATATTACGCCACGCGAGAGTATATATAAAAAATAATATAAACAATTTTTTTAAAAAAATTTCAAAATAAAAAATAAAATGAATTTCTTGATTATATTTTGAGAGAAATCTTGACAACAAATCATGCAATATTTCATGTTCAAAGGCGAAAAAAAAACTTGACCATAAAGGAAACCATTTTTTAACCTCAAAGGCAGCCTCCATGGGACGGACCTGTGAGTGCGGCCGCTGCAAGAGCTTCGATAGGTGAGATACAGGGTGGGTGGTGGGTGGTGGTGGGGTGTGGGTGGTGGTGAAATCTTAAAAACTCCAAATGCGTTATTAACTTAGGCAAAATCGCCGAAGCGACAGCTATATAATCTATGACCGAAGCTGCCGTTAAATTAGTTTATTATTATTAAAACCTAAATAATTATTTTTTCAGAAACATGTGCCGAATGCGACTCCAGACTCCCCAGCCTTTAACCATGCAGCCCACCACCTAATTTCACAATACAGCATCAGAAAATTTTTGAATACACAGTACAGACACAATAGGAACCAGTTCATACAATCCGTTGAAAATCATATCAATAATCAAACTTAAATTTATCTGTCTACAACTCATAGATAGTAAAACCGGAAAATTAAAGGAAAAACATTCTCAAAATTCTTCAGTCATTCTATACTCAACCATCTTTCTCTTCCCGAATAATCTGGTTAAAGGACCGAGACCCGATTACAGAGCTAACGATCCTCATAACAAGATAGACACCGAACTCCTAGCACTACAGGGTTTGGAATACATAGAAGCATTCGAAAGATTTAAAAAAAAAACAAATCTTCAACTTTTCATCATTGCATTTCAACTTTCAATATTTGCAAAAACTTTAACAACATTTTCAAACTAATGGCACCGTTGGCTTCGCTGATTTGGCAGAAATATCTCCGATGCAGGTGAGCACCGTTCTACGAACGTTCTTTATTTAGGACTACAAAAAAGAACTCGATTTATAAATCTAGGTTGTAAGTGATCAAATCTAGCCAACCTGCACAAGAACAAGTTCATGTATACGCCGAGTCGTTCCGTAAAATTTGAAACCTTGGTCGATTCATGTATGAAAAACGAAAGTTTCCTGAGCCCATGGAGGTATCAATTGCAAAACTTTTGTCATTGGTAAAAGTAAAATTATTTAGAGCTATGAACCTAAAATTCTTTGCATTGTGAAGCGTTTAATTTAAACTAATCTACAAACTTTTATTTTCCCATTTTGCTTTACTTGACATTTTTTCGACCTTTACTAAGACCAAGTAAAGCCCAAGACCTAATGCGCCATTCTGGTTCATTTGTTCGAATATAGAAGTGTCTAATCCTGAAATTTTCGACCTGACGATTCTGTATTTCTTTCCTGGTGTTTATATGCCTTTAATGTTGCGTTTAGTGTGGGCTTAAACTTTACATTTTAATGCAATAAAATTTAACACTGATCAATGGTTCATGTCTGAACGGCAGCACTGGCTTCAAAATCTTACTTTCAATGATTCTTTTCCTCACCTGGTTATATTTTTCACCATCGCAACTTGGAAAGAAGTGGTTTGTAAATATTGGAAATAAACCTTCAATATTTCGTTTTATGCTTGTTTTTAGAATGTCAATAACGTATTTGACTTTGTAGTAAGGTAATAAGGTAAGGTGGGCCTACTTTTTGTCGAGACGTATTAGGTTTTCATTTTGTTATGGGCGATCTTTTTTCGGTTCACTGCTCTCTTCTCCAACTATCTTATTTCTTCAACTTTTTTTCTAACTCGCTGTTCGTATACGCAGATGGTCTTGTGTGGTAACACACCTTGAACATATATTTCATGTTCCTTGAAGTCCATACTAGATAGCGCTTTGCTCTCTTTAGAACGCCTCAGATGCCTGTAGGGAATATTAAACTAGCTCAAATAATCTAATCTATTCACGAAAAGATAAGGGTACACCCTATCCTTCCTTCATCTTCAGGCCTGCTCATACATTCTTAGATGCTGCGGCCTTGATCGAAGCTGTCGCGCCTTACGTGATAAATCGAGAGTGCGCATTTTAATCAACTAACCAGCTAGCCAAGAATTGTGAAATTCGCTACTTGCGTGAATATGCCGAGATAATTTTTATATCTTGTGAATGTATAAATAAATTCAGTTTCCTTGAGTTATTCCCGTCACTGCTGAAATAATTAGCCCGGACCATTAGACTAGATAATTTAAACAACTTCAATATTACCCTCGCACTTTCTTGCAATGTATTTGCAAAAAGTTTTGATTTCATTCCTGGAGCATAGGAGTTACAAAAGGTTTGGCTGCTTCACGCAATTGTGCTTTGCATATAGTCTTCACAGTACGAGGTAGTTAAGAAGCGTCAGTTACAACAAACTCGCTCAAAATCGAATTTCGAGTTGGAATCTTCCTTGGCTACTACCAGTACATTGTTCTTCCAAACGCCACTCACATCGCTGAGCATTACGATCTCAATTCCTCCCTCCAATCGTCACAGGACACAATGAATATCACGAGTTGTGTTAGGAATATACGTATCATTACGTGAAATGTATAGAATGCACTCACAATATCAAAAAACTGCAAATAGAAACGCGATGGAGCAACATATTAACTCTATTCGATTATATATAGAACTCTGGCATTTTCCGACTACTACGATGATGTCATTGCTATGATGCCGTGCCTAGGAGAAGGCTTGAAGGTGTAGGAGGTGCATACCTCAATGTCTTGATCCGGATAATGACCAACTGATTAAAACATCGGCGACTAGGCTGAGAATAATTGACGATCCCAAAGATGGATCAGTCTACTTCTAGGGATAAAGCCTAAGGGTGTCGTAAAATGCAGGTCTATTCCCTTCGTTAACTTCATTAATTTTTACGAGCATTCTCTTAACTGCTGTGTACCTTTATATCTATATTGAGGCTTTGTACGTTAGATTGGTAAGGGGTTATATCCGTTTTTTCTTGCATTATACCAAGCACGATATTTAATGTGTACGAGGCCTGTCGAAAAAGTATCCGACCTTTGGCCAGAAAAAATACTTCAACAACCTGACGGGGTTGGGACCCTAATCCCCTTCAAAGTAGGCTCCTTGTGCTTCCACACACTTAGCCCACCGATCCTTCCACTGCCGGAAACACCTCTGGAAGTCTTCTTTTGGAATGGTGTTCAGCTCTGTCGTCGCGTTCCGCATTATCTCTTCTCTACTCTCAAAACGGGATCCTTTCAGTGGTGTCTTCAATTTTGGAAACAACCAGAAGTCGCAAGGAGCCAGGTCTGGAGAGTAGGGAGGTTGGCGAACGGTCGTAATTCCATGTTTGGCCAAGAAATTGCGGATCAAATGGGATGAATGTGCGGCCTGCCACAACGCCTGCCACAACGCTGCTCACTCTCCGCTGATGTGCGGCCATCTTTGAATCGGTTGAACCACTCCTTAATTTGTGTTACACCCATAGCATCTTCCCCAAACACCTGCTGAATCTTACGAATTGTTTCAATTTGAGAATCACCACGCTTTTGACAAAATTTGATGCAGTGTCTTTGCTCAATTCGTTCAGTCATCTTGCAAGAAAACTAAATCCGACAAACACTTAGAACAGCACCTTACTTGGCGACCACCAGCCAGTGACTGGCCCAAGTGAATGCGGTGAAAAAAGTCAAGCATGCGCATTAAGATTCCTCCTTCCACCGTGCACAGTGGCGCCGCCTTAGAATCACTACTTTGCGCGGGAAAAATTAAGGTCGGATACTTTTTCGACAGGCCTCGTATGATAACTGAGCTTGCTAATCTCCCGCAGGGCGTATTCATACGACAGCAGCGAGAGCGGCGGTGGGAGTGATAGCTTCGTCGGAGGTGCAGAAATCGACAACGAGGAAGTCTTGCTTCAGCTGCAGCAGCGCAACTCGCAGCTGCAGGTTAGCGCTTCCTCGTGCCCTTTGATAATCTGGCACAGTCAGTGATTCTATGATGACCGGGTACGCAAATTTTCCGCGTAATGAATAAAGTCGAGGCTCAATTAATGAGTTTCATTCTTGAGGCGACTTAATTTTTTTTTAATGAACGTTTCTAATTAGCTTGCAGAATTTTGTGTGCGTTAAATGCTACCACGAATGTTTTTCCAAAGTTTATTTAGAAATCATTACTGACGGCGACTCCCACTTTTTGTATTCACATATTGGGTGCTTTATTGTGGTAACAAATTTCAAATAGGTAGAAAATCTCAAAATAAAAAGATTTTCACGAATGATAAAATGCCCAAAACTCCGTAGTTTTCCAGTTATAAGAACTTGTAAGAAACTTGAAGTATGGTACTACGTGCGCACCAATGACAGCGCTTGTCTTAATGGTTCTGACCCCGCTAAAGCGGGTTTTGTTGTTTTTACAATAAAAGCTGCGAGCATTTTACAGTTATGAGAAATGTCTGCAATTTGAATGTTCACGCTAAGTAAAAAACGACAATTCGAGCTTCTATTGTGGTCATCATCCAGGTAATATCTCTGCGAACACGAAAGACAATTCTTACTAAACATGAACGTACTAAGTCTTCGAGTATTTTAGACTAAATGATTGTAACCAAAAACTTTCAGTAGTGCATGGTAAAATTTGGAAGTTAGTTTGATAAACAGAGCAGACGAGAAGAGAGAAGTGCACTGGTTGAAGCATGGCATGAGACTGGCGGCGTAAGTTCTTGACGATGCCCTAAGTAACCTCTTGTGCTCGGCATTCCGCTTCTATGTGAACAAGTTTAGGTGCTTGGACGAAAGACAAGATAAATAACTGACGGTGCTTTCCTTTCCAGATCGATGAGCAGCTGGTCACTGGAGGAAAGCATGTAAATGTGGGTGATGTATGGGCGGATAGTTCCGTTGATCCACTGGGCCACTTCATGGGTGGCTGTACCAGTCATGCTAATAATGTGGCGTAGTGGTGTGTCGAGTCGGTTGTTACGAATTTTTGGTAGTCCGTAGAGGTGTCCGAATTTGTAGTCACCAGTGAGCTTGAGCTTGTAATAAATCCATCGGTCTATGGCTTCTAGCGGGCGTATAGCGTCATTGATTTTCTTCTTTACTGTATCCAATTGTTTTCTTGGTCATTGACGGAATTTTGCTGGATTTTCGATGAGCGTATATAGTTTCTTGTCGTAGCTTTCTTTATCCCATATAACGGTGCCACCTCTTTTGTCAGGCTTTTTAATGACTATTGTTTTGTTGTACTTCAGTTGTGACATTACTTTCTGTTCATTAGTAGATATAGTTTGCTTCCTGACTGGTAGTTTGTGACGAATGCACAAGTATTTAAGTTAAGTTTTCAAATTTTCCTTGTCTATTATGGATAGCTGCTTTCTGTCTCTTCGTTCCAATATGCTCATATAGAACTTTCAATCAAAATTTTCTGATCCAATATACTGTATTTTTTGCTCACTAAAAAATTCAAGCCTTTTTGAAGCACGGAGATCTCACTTTCTGCGAGACCATGATGCGAGAGCTTAAAAATATTGTGGGTGTCTTCAGTAGGTAAAAATCATTGTTATAAAGAGATATCAGTTTTTTCACGTGCTGATGCAGGATGTCCGACTGGCATTGTTTCACTATTCTTGACAGTAACTGTACACTTGCGTAAAATTTAAACTTGAGAGCTGTTTTCTGAGCTTGAGGATGCACATTGTAAATTCACGGCGTGAGGTTTTCAAACTGCATGACTTCTTTTCAATTTCCCTTTCGATAAAATTTTGCTTGAATTTGACTGTACTTGGTTCCGATACTGCACTTATGTCTTAGAGCTTTAAAGTTCGTAAACTTTGGGAGAAGCCGATTGTCCAGGCAGAACTTTAAAATTTTTAGATCGGCGTTTAATTTCACATTAGTTTTTAACAGTTTCTCCACTTTTCCAAAATCACATTTTAGTTCATTGTAAATTTAAAATAGAACAACTATATTAAGTAAAAATATGAGCACGTTAAGTAAAAAACGACGTTTCGACCTTCTACTGTGGTTTTGATTTTTGTTTAGAAGTATTTAGTCTAAGATACTCAAAGACTTATTCCGTTCATGTTTAGTAAGAATTATCTTTCGTTTTTGCAGAGATATATATACCTTGATGATGACCACAGTAGAAGGTCGAAACGTCGTTTTTCACTTAGCGTGCTCATATTTTTACTATAGAGTTTTTCTATTTAAAATTTGAATGTTCGTTAGGGTATGAACACCAAGCTATCGTGCATAAACTTTAGTAGTTATTTCATTCAATTAATAAAAGCCTCATTTTTTACTATTTGGGAGAAACTTTTCGTCAGAGGTATTGTAGGATATTAAAAACAAACCATAAATGAATGCTAATGCTGCATGTTGACAGTGCAACGTTTTGTCAACTAACCAAATCAAACTTAGACATCAAACTTGTGTGTTCCAATCAGGGTTGCGGAGTCGGGGGAATAAATTTGCGACTCCGACTCCACCTTTCCAGAATTTGGCGACTCCGACTCCGACTCCACCTTTCCATAATTTGGCGACTCCGACTCCGACTCCGACTCCACCTTTTCAGAATTTGGCGACTCCGACTCCGACTCACCTTTCCAAAATTTGGCGACTCCGACTCCTCCTTTCCAAAATTTGGCGACTCCAACACCGACTTCGCCGATTCGCAATTTTGGGACTCCAACTTCACCTATTCATAATATATAAGATAATATTTTATTTCTTAACTAGCGTACACGGTCCGTCAAAAAACGGGATTCAATACCTTTCTTCAACAAATTTTCGTTCGAGTGGAGTTTCCATGCTTAAAACTCATTCCAAAGGTAACTTATTTTTCTTATTAGAGTAATAAACATTTGGAACACAGTATTTTTGAGCCGCAAGAGAAGTAGATATTGCCATTCGTGTCGTATCCTAGATACAGAAATTCAGCATTACTGAAAGCAACTGCGAGCTGGTGTATGTATATTGTAATGTACAATACCCCGCCGAACTCGGTATCCACGATTCGAACTCTGGTATATAAGGCTTTGGATCTCTCAATTGTTTTGAAAGTGGCATTATAGCTTGAGCACTTGTACGAAAATGAGTGTATTAATTGACCGTGAACTGAAACCAAGACCGCCAGTGCTAATTTTTTCCTACCGATTCTTAAGAGCGTGACACGAAACGAATAAATAAACACATGACTGTCATTCTTAGTAGTATACGGTTGCAGATGTTGAAACCTGTACATATGTTCACTATATTCTTTATTACCGAACGACTTTTAAATTGACTGCAGAACGTTAAATTATCAAGTTACTAGAGTACATGATTAGTGAAAAATTACGGGATTCGATGGTATCGTTTCAAAAAAATATCAAGATAAAGATGACAAACATATATACCCATCCTAACCTCGATTAAAATACAGTATTCTCGTACTTGTGCACTGGTAAAACTTTTATCACAGTTACGGTCGTTAAGCATCTTTAAGAATGTCGCAGACGCACACACCAACCAAGCAAGCAACAACACTGTATTATAATTTAAATTATTATTCGGCAAGAAGTTTTTAAAAAAGTTGCCATACCTTTTTACTGTGATTAGCCGCATTTTCGAGACAATTGATTCGATTTTGATGCAGTGTTTTTTATTTATAAACAAAAGTGAGCAGATGCCAGGTTTTTCATAATATTTCAATGGTATTCATGATACTGTTCAAGCAAGCATTTTCCCATTGTAATAAAATAGGAGAAATTACACACGAGAACAAATATTTATTTACGAATTGACGGACACCTGGGTTTTTATTATACCGGGTGTCCCAAAAATGTCCCCGATTTTTCAAATAATTATATCTCCGCTTTAAATTGAAATATTTGAATTGTCTTTTATTCACAATGTAATAAATTTTGTTTCCTTTTCGAATAATTTGAGTTTTTGAAAATCAGTTGAATAAACACTTTACAATGATCAATTTACTGAAAGGGGTAGAAAAACAAATTGTTCAAAGGAAAAGTTTTTAAGCAATATTGATACTCTTCCTTATTTTGTACTTTCCAAAAAATGAACAAACAAAATTATAAAAAAGTAACAAATCATTACCGTAAATAACGTTTAAACAAATAAAGTAATTTGTTACTTTATTTGTTCATACACTCCATTTCTCGACATACCCTCCATTTCTCTCAAGGCAAGTATTACTTCTGGCCACCATTGAACGAGGAGTTTTACAGATTATTTCACCGTTTTCTTTCAGTTCTTGAAACACTGTTATTGAAAAAACTTGAAACCTCTCAGAGGGTTTAAATACTTGGTGGTATGTAGGATACATCTTTATGAAATTATTCTTAACAGTAGGTATTGATTGTTAAAATAAAGGACGTCTTGGTAGTGAAGTTTCCATTTTTTTTCAAAATTTTGGGATCAGCAAAGACAAATTTAATTTTTTGACCCAAGCTTTCGGCTAGATTAGCTCTAGCCGTCATCAGGGGAACGATGTATTTTTAAACAAAACCTCTTATGGTATCCGCGGGTATCTAGTATACAAAACATTTTTTTTTTAATTTTTACATGCAAGCCGAAAATCATTGATCAAGGGCGACTGATGAGCATAGGAAGAAACTGCGGGGGGACATCAAGATGACGATTAATTTTGTTAGGTTCCTAAACACTGTACATTGCTTCGACAATTTTTCGAGCGTATTAATTTTTAACATTTTAGAATATACATACATTTTCAAAATAAAAAGAATGGTTATCTTCTTCGGAATGCTAATAGACAAGGGATAACCTATTCTTCCTCTGCACATTCTTCGCATGCTCATCAATTCGTTGTTAAAGATTTCTACCCGTTTCCCCAATGTAACATGCTTCACAATTTTTACATTATAATTTATATATAAGATTACTTTTTTTATAATTCTATCGTTTATCTTTAAGTCTGATTAGGCTGTTTTTTATTGTATTCGAAGATTTGAAAGCCAATTTAACATTGAATGGTTTTAAGATTCGCTGGACTCTTTCAGAACAACCTTTAATATACGGGACGCTTGCATATTTCAGGGGGCGTTAGGAATTTTCGTTGCTTCATCGAAGTATGGGGAGATTTTATTTATTTATATTTATTTTTATTTATTTATTTATCGAGGTATGGGGAGTAGGTATTGAGAAATTAAGAAGGACACCAGTGTTGCTTTTAAAACTTACCCTTTGAAAAATTAGTTTTTCAACCCTATTCAGTAAATCGATCATTGTAAAGTGAATGTTCAACTGATTTTCAAAAACTTAAATTATTTGAAAAGGAAATAAAATTTACTACATTGTGAAACAGAGACAAGTAAAATATTTTAATTTAAAGCGGAGTTATAATCAATTAAAAAGTCAGGGACATTTTTGTGGGGCACCCGGTATAGCGTTGATTGTTCTTATACAATTAAAGGGCAAGTGTCCCCTTAAACAAATAAATAAATTGGGTCAGGTATTTCCTGTGCGTAATCTCTTCTATGTTATTACAATGGAATTTTAGGATTTAAAACTTAAAGGCCACTGTTCGAACATTTATTTCAATTACAGAAGAACTTCGAGGGAACAATAGCAAGTCGTTTCCCGAGATGCGCAAAATGGGAAACAGCACCCAAGTTAGGCATATCTTGAGGATTCCAACAGTACGCACAGCAGCGTCCTCTGTACTATTTTTATTATTAAATTCCTTTAAAACGGAGACCGCAGATCTTTTTTAACGAAATGTTAGTTTTAAAAACGAAACTCCTAGAAAATAGAAGACAACCAATGGACGTGGCCGGTCATCAGCACGGTACTCCGGTAGGAAGTTTTAGTGGCGTTCTGAGTAGATAGAAACAGAGTTTTAAGATGTCTGGTCGCCGACTAGCTGAATATCGTATCTTAGTGCAGGATTGATATAGCACTAAGATTTTAACAATTAATTGACAATTAATTACCTTGAATAATAAGTGCCTGTTTACCGGGTCGAGGAGTTTAAGTCGCAGAAAGAGACTGCTTTTTACGCAAGAGAAATAAGTTAGAGGTGCCAGACCGATTTTTATTAAAAGGGTGACATGCTGCCCAAGCAGTGTAAGCTCAAAGATAATTTAATTAGTGAACGCCATTGCGTCACGAGTAATGTTAATTTAAGCGATTCTCGCCATAGCCATGTGGCTAGAGGTTTCTGCCGCCGTGCGGTAGACCTGTGTTCGAAACTCGGCGCTGGCGGTGGCGATTTTCTCCGTTGGGTATAAGAGAAAAATTCCAAGCACACTACCCCACTCTACCCAGGTGTCTGAAATGGGTACCGGTCTTGACCGGGGGAAAGCGTCATGTCGTGCTGACGTTAGATATAGGCATTTGAAAATCCAATGTACAAGGTGATATGTATCAGGCTTGATTGGAAATAAAGCATCCGTTGATGCCTTCATTATTATTATTATTATTATTATTATTAATGCAGGTCTGGTAGAAGCTCAAAAATGCTTAATTATAGAAAGTTAGAAAGCTGCTTCCACAAAGCAGCCATCAGAAATACGGAAGATTTTCAACAGGAAATTTCATTGAACAAATAAAATTGGTTGTCCGTCTTTGTTGGTTGGTCTGTCTCCTTTTCAAGCTCTTAAAGATGCCTGTATCTGTGATGACTGTTTCACCAGTGCACTAGTACTAGAATATTTTAATCGCGGGTACTATTAGGTTGGATATATTTCATTATGATCCATATCTGGAGAATTCGTATAAAGAAAATATTAAATCACATCATTTATCACGGGTCGAGTACTCAATTTTATATACTGAGTGTTTCAGAACACGAGTTACAAAATTGCACACCAAGTAGAAAATGGCTAAATAAACACTTTTAATTTCATGAAATTTTCCCACAAAAATCGGGGTCGTGAGATATTAGCTGTTTATTGTTTTAAATGATGAAATTTAATGGCACTATTACTCGCAATATTTATCTTGAATTTACTTTACAAAATTGTTCAAAATGTGTTCCACCTACATCAATGCACTTTTCAAATGTTAGCCATAACGACTGCCGGATACGGATATTAGGAAACACGTCTGGCATTTAGGCATCTCGCCAGCAGCCACTGCAATTCTGGTCACAAGATCTTCCTCAGACTCAATGAGTGTAGCATAAACAAGGCTCTTCACGTGTCCCCAAAAAACGAAATCGAATGGAGTAGTCATGTAAGGAGATCTAGGAGGTCATGCCAACTAAAAGATTTCGCCCGATCAACGTAAATTCAAATAAATATTGCGAGTAATTTAGTCATTAAATTTCATCCTTTCAAACAATAAACAGCTAATATCTCAATGTCTCTTTCTTCGGAAAATTTCATAGAAGAAAAAGTTTTTATTCGGACATCTTCTACTTTGTGGGCAATTTTTTGCCTCTTATTCTGAAACACCCTGTATATTACTGACAAATGTCTTCTGAGTAGGTAAAGTAGGCACTGCATACACTGAGAAGCATAGATATGTATCCAGTTTTTTTATTACTAAGTAAACACTCATTCAGTGAAATTATAATAGTTAATTCAATGACTATGCTTAAAAACCACGAAATGATATACATGTATAAAGTAGGCAAGATTTACATACTGCCTCTTATTCTGTGTCTACACTATGCAGGGTAACAATGCAGAAAAGGTGTCATATTATTGCTCAACACTATTTTATATCTCGGCTATAATAGGCAAAAGTTGTTTTGCTTTCGTCGCAGGGGACTTAAGTTTTCGGAACGTTTTGTTTACGAATAAAAGTCACTTTTAGCGTCTTTGCGTGTAATATGATACTATCTCTTATTCTCGTCTAACTTTTTACTTTATGTTTGACACTTTCTTATTTTAATAAACACGCATGTTCTTCTCATTTCATGTTTTTGGAGCGATTTGAAACGTTTCCAGTAAGAAAATTTGTACTATCGCATAAATGTAACAACCATTGCAGCTGAGATAGTGCATTGCTTTCAGTTACAATATGTGTGTGACTAAGTGAAGTTTTTCCTAGTTTGTTATTATTTTCATTGCAGCTCGTTTGCATTGTATTTTAATTTCTCAAGTGTCTCAATGCCGATACTGATTACCTTACAACATTTCCAAATCTTCCATAAGAAGAAGTAATTAATTATGTAATGCTGCAAAACGGATACTATTTCAGTGTTTAAAATTGTATAAGCATAATATAAAATTCTCCATTTCAGCGTATGCTTACTTAAAAACTGCGGAGTGATACGAAAATAAAAATTCAACATGATAATGATATAGTGAAATACAATATAACTCTGAAAGAAGCAAAGAACATTCAAGAAATAACTTTAGAAATGAGCAGAAATTGTTATTAATAATACGTGTTACCTTGACCTAAAGACAAGGAAGCCATATCAATTTTGATAACATAACCTGAAAACTAGAAGTCTTTATGTACCAGACCATAGCTTCAGGTTTTGGCAAAGACTACTCATTGGCAAGGAATCATAACATAAAGACTAAAAATATTTATGATCACAACGTAACTTTAAGTTTCTGCGAAGACTAGTCATTATCAATCAATGCATCATTAAAAGCGTACATAGTTACCACTCCTTACGTGAGTACAATGTATTGTATCAGCTGAAATGTTCTACAAGTAACGTGCAACACATTTAGTACTATTTGCCACTTCCTGTGTACTAATTGAAGGGGAAATGAACGAAACATAAATATACAGAACAAATGTTCAATGCTTCAAATTACTAATTCTTGCTTAAATAACTGTAAAATATTCATCATTACTCCAGTACAATTATATTTCTTGTATTTATCATATATAGGAATGCAAACCCTCAACGACTAGATAACAATGATGGTTTTAGGTGATAGGTATAAATACGCTGTTTCAAGCTTAAAACAAAATAATCAAGAAAGAAAAGGAAAAGAAAAGAAAAACAGTTTATTTCCAATATAGATGGTACAAAAGTACCATCATTGGTTTTTAAAATCTCTTAAAATTAATGCACTTAGATGATACACACACACGAGTATTGTAAAACTCGTGTCACTAGTCGAAAAGAAATGATTGAGGGCAATGTACTCCTAATCTTGCTTAAATCTACATTTGATAATACATGTAATGATAATTATAAGAGACAACACAATTTCATGGACGATGCATTTTCATTGTGAGGTGAAAACACTTTTGACAGTTTACATGTACATGACATAAAACTTCGCAATTCTTGACGCCAGGAAATAATACATGAATCGCTTGTTTCGGCCAATGTTCAAAAGTGTCATTTTAAGGAAGCATGAAAATAAATATATATATAAATATACCTCCGTATATATATATATATATATTCATACATATACATACATGTACATATACATGTATACACGTACACATAAGCATGAGGACCAAGAAGATTATAAGTTTTGTACTTCTAATCCAACAATTTTAACATAGCGGTCATTAGTTAATAAGCATTTTGTTTAAACAAAAAGTGGATGATCGCACAACAAATGTAAAGTTTTTACATGAATGCTTTACAATAATAAAGAGATGACGAGTTAGGTAATGTTACAAGTTGAGAGTGAACAGAAAAAAGACTATTATCTCTAGTGAAATGCTAGTTTTCAGTCTAGTACACACATGTGTGCACATATACACGCAAATATATACACATACACATGCACGCACATACTTACACCAAACTCGTAAGGATACACAAATGCATTTCTATGCATCGAGGCAATACATACGCATTCTATTTAGTGTCATACGCATAGCGCGCACGCGTACACATATATACAAGTAAGCATGTGCGCGAATATCAGCGTAAACCAGTCAGTATAAACCAGAAATTCCAATCGAAGGAAACGGAGAAAATATCTTTTATTATGGCATGAATTTTATGAAATTTCCTACTAAAATTAGTGGCACAAAACAGTCTACCTTAGTCTGAAACATGAAAACTATTGTGGGACGTGAATAAGAAAGAAAACATTAATGTCCTATAAAGGTTTCATATTAGAAAAAAAAACACATTATCTTTGAAATATGGCGCAAATTGTCGGCAATTGATAAACAAACATAGGTATCACATTATTATAAGCATATAACTATAAGCGTAATACTGCAGTATAAATGGATAATCACACAACGAATTTATTGCTTTTTTTACATGGATGCTTTACAATTTCATATTAGAAAGAAAATCCCATTACCTTTGTAATATGGTGCAGAATGTCTGCAATTGATAAACACACACACACACACACATAGGTACCATGACGGTCTAGTTTGATGCTTGCACAGAAATGGAGAGGAATGACATAAAATGCAACCTTAGACTGGTTTATCTACTCTAGTGCACACAGGTGTACGTGCACATATGCACATCCATATGCCCACATACACCTATATACGTACACACATATTCAAGTAAGCATGTTTGCAAATGGCAGCGTATAGGCGATCAAATCACAATACCTACGCATACTTTAAAACTGTTGTGTGATATCTTGTATTATAAAACAATAAGCGAGGGAGATTTTTGAGCAATGGAGATAACAGGCAAATGAAATTCGACAGTACTTATTTTGTATGTTCTGTAACTAAGAATTATTCTTGAGACACAAGGTGACGAGTTATTTTGGCTTTAAATTCTCTCGGTCTTTAAGGGATTTTAATACTCAGTTGAAGTTTGTTCCACAGTAAGGCGCCTGATATGGGCAGAGCCTTCTGCCCTAAGTGAGATGAACGATAGTTGACTAATACATTATTGTTTCAGTTCGGTTTTCGATTGGTTACAGTGGGTGGATGGAAACGCACTATCTCAGCATTGCTCTGAGGAAGATATAACGAGGAGAATACGTATTGGGCCTTCTGCATGAGGAGCCTTTCTTGGATAGGAATCCAGCCGAGTTTATTGAGGAGAGGGGTTACGTGATCATTTCTTTTGAAATTACCGTTGCATACCACCTTGGCCGCAAAGTTCATGCACTTTTGTAAGTCCCTTTGAAGGTATTTAGGTAAGTCTCCCCATACTAGGCTGCAGTAGTCAATGCGCGATAACACAAGGGATTGAATTGCTAATAATCTGGATTTTTCGTCTAGCATATTTTTTATACGATGAAAAAAAACATTAAAGTTCCGTTGATTTTGTTGCAAGTAGTCTCAACGTGAGATTTGAAGGACATATTTCTATCGAACCAGATTCCTAGATTTTTAACTTTTTCTGATACATTTATTTTATCATTTCCAACTGCAAGAGTAAGACCTGAAGTTTTTTTAATTGCATCTTTGGATCCAAAAATAATGCATTGTGTTTTATTAGCATTTAATTTGAGACCATTTCGGTCGTACCATGATTTCAGGCTAGTCAGTAAAGTTTCGGCTTTAATTTGCGTCTGTGGTATTTCCGATACAGAACTTGTTATTGCAATTTGAACATCATCTGCATACATTGAGATCCGTGTGTTAGAAGGCATTGGAGGGACATCATTAATGAAAATAGAAAACAGTAGCGGACCAAGAATGGATCCTTGGGGAACACCAAAATTGTTTTGAATGAATGGGGACAATTTGTTTTCTATGCGGATTGCATGAGATCGATTTGACAAGTAACTTTCAAACCATTGCGTGTCTATTCCCAAGTTCAGTATTTTACGTAGAAGTCTATCATGTTCGACGCTATCGAACGCCTTAGAGAGATCGAGTAGCAGCAAGAGTGTTACATTCTTTTGATCGATGTCACTGTATATTTTTTTCAGATATATTGAGCAGAGCGTCTTGAGTGCTAGTATTTCTTCTATAGGCATATTGGTTTTGATGGAGTAGATTTGACTCGTCCAGGTGAAACGACAGTTGATTTGTCACCACTTTCTCTAATAGTTTTGCCATGACAGGCAAAAGACTGATGGGCCTGTAGTTTGATGCTGTATTTATGTCACCACTTTTATGCAACGGTCTAATAATGGAGTGTTTCCATTGGTTTGGAAACATGTTGGTTACTATTGATGTATTAATTATCAGACGAATCCATGGTGCTGTAATAGGGAAACTGTCTTTGATATAGTGAAGACTGATACCATCATGTCCAATTGCCTTTGTGTTTTTTAGTGAGTATAAGATATTTTGTAACTCCGGTAAATCGACAGGGCGTGGTCTCCACTTGACATCAGTCCTCGAGGGTGCAGTGGGGCATGAATTTTCAATTGTCGTTTCACCTGGATTGGTACACACCTCACTGAAAACTTGAGCCCCTACTTTTGAAAAGAATGTGTTGAAATCTGTGGCTGTTGCCAAGGGATTTTCAAAATTACTTTTGCGATCAAGATTTTTATATGGGGCTACCTCACTAATGATTTCCCAAGTTCGTTTCGGGTTATTTTTAGCCGTTATCAGTGCCTGGTGGAAGTGGGTTTGTTTCGGTTCAGTGATTTTCTTTCGAAGAATTTTCTCATGTTCTTTATATCTCTTGTATAAGGTACTGTTTGACCTATTTTTTTTTGTACTCTCGCAAGTTAGCTTTCTTTATTCTGCTCATCTCTTTCACTTCGTCAGTAATCCAAACAGTCCGTTTTGGCTTGTTTTTTTTGGTAACGTAAGGTGCACATTCGTCGAGAGCTGCTGTGAAGTTCTCGTTGAAGATTGACACTTAAATGTCAACATCGTCAGATTGCTTCATTTTCTGGAATTCGGCGGACCTATAGAGAAGTTTTTCTTGAAATAGTTCTGCTGAATAATGCTTTTTCGAGCGATAGGTCATTAAGCGGTATTTTTGTCTTTCCTTTGCAATATTAATTTCACATTCTATAGAGTGGTGATCGGAAATAGAAGGTGATATTACTGTACTAAGTATTGCAGTGGGATTATTTGTGATTGCTAGATCGAGGAGAGTTGCAGAGACTTTAGTGATGCGAGTCGGTTCTTTGACCATTTGTGATAGGCTTAGTTTATACAATAGTTTGCTTAGCTGATTGTTTTTGTCCGTTAGGTCAACATTAAAACCTCCGAAAGCAAAGAATGATTTTTTCGCCTGAAGGATTTCTTTGAAGGTTTCCTCAATGAAATTTAGTGTTAGATTTAGGGGAGACGATGGGTGCCGGTAAAGGCTGCCAATGATGATTGATGTGTGTTTATTTATTTGCGCTTCTAACCAAACCATTTCAATGCCTTCGCAAACTTTATTCGCTAATAGTGAAGATGTTGAGTACATTTCTTTCACAAAAATACAGGATCCACTACCTCGGCTGGTTTTAGCGCCATCGTAGCGGTACAACACGTAATCAGGACTGTTAAAAAATGAACTCTGGGTTCGTGAATCAAACCATGTTTCTGAGACACACAAAATGTCAATTTCTTCAGTGACCAACATTACTCTGATTTCATCCAATTTACCATTCAGGCTTCGAGCATTTACATGCTTAATTTTGATTTTACCTATATTAGCACTCTTTTTGAAGGTAGCAAAGTTACTAATTCGATGGGATCGTTCAGGGGATTTATCGATTTTTTCTAAGTTGCCCAGGGTGTTTGGCCCAGCTTCTGCTATGTAAGAAAGTCTACTATTTGGCTGGGCAGCGGCACTCTGTCAAGATGAGGTGATCCCGGTCTGATTTTTGCCTTGTGTGACAAGAGCACTGTAGTGATCGCTTTTACGATGGAGCAGTAGTGGAGGGTTATTATTTGATAACTCTGAAAAGGGATTGACTGATATTTTCAAAACACAATGATCCTGTTCATCCAGGACGAGAAGTTTTTGGCCTGTCACATTTGAAATGATTAGTGGTATAAGGTCTACAGCAGCTTGATCAAAATCTTTGTCGTCAATTTAATTATCTATGAGGTTTTGCATGTCCACTGTTCTTGTAAAAAAATTAGCGTATGTGCTGTTGTTCGCTTTACTCTCTGTTTTGATTGCAGCCTTTAGGGAATTGTAATTCCAATTTGATGCCGGTTGTTTTTTAAGTAGATGAGCTACTGCATGGAGGAGGCGGTGTCCATCGGCTTTGGTGGGAATCAGTTTTATGTTCCATGATCGTTTCAATTCATCCATTGTGGAATTCATGCGTTCACAAATGGGGCTGAAGACGTTTTTTTTCGTATTTTTTACATCATTAACAGGTTCTGAGAGGTGCGGAGAATTTACGTTTTTCTGGCTCTGAAAGGGCGGGCTGTGGTGATTTCTTGTATGGGGATTTGCATAGAACTGAGAAATGCTCGTGTCAATTCCATTTTTCTGGCGATGATTGTGAACACAGTTGGGTAGTGGATTTTCCATCGATTGTCGACTGCAATTTTGCAGCGATTTCTCTCTTCCTGTTGATTTCACTGCTTCCGAGTATGTGATTGGATGTTGATTTATACTTGTGTCTAAGAGGGGCTTTTCATCCTCTGCATCAACATTGGATAGCAATGAAAAGCTATTTTTTGTAGGCACTCCGCAATTGTTTGTGGCAGATGCAGGAGAGGGCTTGTTATATGAGGGCGAACATCGGGAGGAGAGGGGGGGAGAGGGTTTCTTATATGAAGGCAAACATCGGTTTATGCTCCTGTAGGTTTCACGTGGAAAGGCGGTCAACTTAGAACAATCATTCAACTCATTTTGCTGTTTTGCATAATCATTAGAGTATTCAATTTCTTCATTCAGGTCATGGGAGTTTCTGACACAGGAGATAAAATGTGAAGTTAGTCTCAAAGGTGATCTTAGAGCAATTTGTTGAAGAAAATGATGCGTGTCTTCTCGCGTAACAGGCCAAGTGCGGACGTTGTTGTAAGCTTCATTAACAGTAACGGTTTTTACATTTGCTAGCAGCGGAATCAGTTTTAGACCAATTTTTCTGCACAGGCTCGATGCTATGTACAATTGCTGCCCACTGCAGGCACTCACCACATAAATACGAGAAAGATTATTCTTTGTCATGATCAGATTTTTTAACTTCGTGAGATTTTGGGACGAGAGGCTCAAACCTTTGAAACTAATTATATAGTTCCTGAAAGGAGGTGCGCATTCAATCTCACCATAGAGATCATTTAGACGTTCCGAAGTTATGGTCTGAATCCTGCATGCACTATCAATGTCATCTCTGTTGATTTTTGTGAGACTATTGTCTCCAACGAGAAAAGTGTCTAAAGGGGATTTCGCATAAGGATGGTTACTCGCAGCTACCACCGGCGTAAAATCATGAGCGCTGATACGATAATTTAAAGCAAAAAGCTGTTCGGTAATCATTTTAATATTTGATACAGTGGAAAAAATCGACGCTGGGCTTGAGGGGCGATTTTGTTTCAAAGCTTTATTGAGAAATGCAGCTGTATGAGACAGCGTGTAATTTATTTCGTGAATAGTTTGGGAACTGGTCATTTGGAGAGGATGTAAGTACCCCTCAAAAGCGGTAACAGGTCCGCTTGTATTGTTCTCCACTGAAAATCTTATGTTATCCTCGCAGTTTACGCTCTTAGGTATTTTACTGCCAGTATTAGCTGCTTCGTATGCATTTTCAAACATAACTTCGCCACCTGAAAGGTCTACACACAATTTATCATTAAAATTATAATTAAAATTACCCCTTTTACTTTTTGACTGGTTGCACACATCCAAAATTTTATCGCGTTCTAACGATGACGTTGGTGTTTCCGTCGGCGGTGAACGATTTTGGGCTTTCTCAGGGACGCAGGGCAGGGGCGACGTCGCCATGACGCAATCGTTTCGGCGAGACGAAGGAGCTCGCAGTGCTGTGGTAGATTCCGCCAGTGACGCGGTATCTTCTTTACTAAAGATTCTCGGCTTTGTGGACGATGAGTCTTCTCGGACACAGTCCAAAGCGTGGGGTTGCGAATCGAGTACTGCTTGTACGTAATTTCTTGAACTCGCTTCAGGTGTGCCCGTAGCAGGTTTCAGAACTTGAGAGGTTGAATTATTACTGGTAGCTGAATTATTACAAGCAGCGTCTGAGAGATTTTCGCCCGTGTCAGATGACTCAGATTTTGCAGACATTAGTGATGCTTCAGGGGCTGAGAAACACTTGCTTATATCAGACTTCACGAACGTCCGAGAAGCATTTTTCGGTTTGAGTGTTTGAGAACCTTGAACTGATGGATTTACAGGGGCGGATTTATTAGGTCTGCCTTTCCGCTTTATGGCTGGTGCTTTGCGCTTTTTACTGAGCTTTTCGTACGAAGCTGTACTGGAGGATGTTGTTTTTTCAGATGGGGCAACCTTCCGAGTAGTTGAACGAGTTCTATATTGATACATTGTGACGTTGATAGAGAGGAAGAAAAATTAAATTTTGTTCATTGGATAAAAGTAGAAGACCTCGCCTTTTAAAGGTAGATAAAAAGAGACTGCCAGTAGGAAAGCAAGGGGGGGGGGCTTGGGGTGTAAGCCAGAGGAGGACAGAGTGTGAGCGGGAGGGGGTAGGATGCTTGCGGTCGGCAGAGCAGAGCAGCGTTGCTTGCTGTCCTGCTTGGGAAAGAAAAGAGAAAAGAAAAAAAGAAAGAAAAGAACTTCAACTTTTCCATCAGAAAATTGCTCTGGTGAACTATTCGAGAAACGTCGTATTGTTCAAATTTCAAATTTACTTCACATTGTGGAATTATGCTCTGTCTGTGAACACAGGCTTACTATGTTTAACATGGTAAATTATTTCCGAAGTTGCTGGATCAAGTTTATTTATTTTTTATATATAAAAGTTCCTTCAAAGAAGAAGAACTTTTTTCTCCTTCTCACATTTAACGTCAATAGTTAACCAAAATTGTCCATCAAAAGAACATGATAATAAGGTAAGCTAATTTTTTGAATCAAAAATTGAATGAGTACATTAGAAATTTTCAACATTCATGCTCTATTGTAACAAAAAATAGTTCACAAAAAAATGGTCACCATTATTTTCCAAAGATGCGAGTTTGACAGAGCACACTTTCTATTTTGTTTCTGGAGGTAACGGCCCTTGTTCTTCCACGTTAAGAGTCGAGGTGTTTTGGAGGGATGGAGCGGAGATGGAGGGGGGATGGAGGGGGTAGGGGTGAGCATGTTCGCGCTGCTCTTCACCGGCACTGCGAGGGCAACACATCTCGTCTCATCTCGCCACTCTGATCTACTTGTTAAAATGATCATAATTGAATCACCGAAACACTGAAAGTTCACTTTTACCATTTAGTTAGGTAGACGGCACATTCACGGACACTCAGTTCTAATTTCGTGCTTCGTGGAGTTTTCCTTCCCTCACATTCTGAAACAATTTAGCTCCGGAGACATGGAGCGTGCGTTCACGGTGACAGACGGTGAATCATTGCGTATTTTTAGGTTTTCAGCAAAGTGTTCTAACTCTGTTTTGTTTACTTTCGGTGTAAACAATTATAAATAATTTTTTGTAAAAATTAGAATCGAAGACAGCAAAAACTAGCGACTCCAACTTCGACTCCACCCCATCCGAATGAACGACTCCGACTCTGACTCCACCACACTCGGAAAAGCGACTCCGACTCCGACTCCAACACACTTCAGAGAAGCGACTCCGACTGCGACTCCACCCTAAAACATGCGACTCCGGCGACTCCGACTCCTGACTCCGACTCCGACTCCGCAACCCTGGTTCCAATAGAGTAAAAACATACCGGCAGGCCGCAGTCGAGACGGTTCAAGAAACGGTTTGTGAGAAGTGCAGAAATTTCTTGAGAATTACTTTACTTAAGTCCTACTCGCGCGACTTCAGACTTTAGTCCACGACTCATAACTTTTGAAAAAATGTACTCATCGACTTCAAATTACTCCCAAATGAAAGAGTGAAACATTCTCTCTTTCCCATATCAAACACACGGCCACGACCCTAACGGTTTTCTAAAAATGCAGAAATTCTTCGATAAGCCCATCTGACTCGCGCGCCGTACAAGAAAAATTGCGTTCGCCTACACGCAATTTTTGAAAGAATACTTCAAATTGCTCCCAAACGAAATATCGGAATTTTCTTAAGGACAATCGTATATGCCAACATTCTTCATTATTCACAGACAACAGGGCGCTATGCTCTTGTTAGCTTTTAATTTTGAGATAAGATGCGCTACCGTGAGCTATCAATCTACATTAGAATTATAAGTGATACTCTTCTCCAGCGCACCAGCTATTAGATAAATTTCTGCATGCACTTACCGGGGGGAGGGGCACAGATCCCATTTGCCTCCTACTCTTTACTTTCAAAGTTATCAACGAACTAACTAATCCCAATAAGAGAATGTCTGAGAGACGTCGAGTGTGTGTAGCCATGAAGTTCAGGCGGTCGTTCTTTTCTGTGGGCCTCGTTGAGTTGTGGCTTTCGATTCCAGCCCCACCACTCAGACCAGCTGCTCCGAGCAGTGGGACTAAAATTTGGGCCTTGACCACTTGCTGGGAAACACTTGCACGCCTTTATTTGAGCTGAAGTTAAACAATTAAATTAAGCAAAGAAATTTTCAGTTTGTTGAAATTGACACGATAAAATAATCAACATTTATAACCTGTCAAGATTCATAGCATACCATAACATAACTTACATGATCCATACTCATTACATTATCATACAGTCTAAATAACATTTATAATTCAGCTTCCTGGATGTAGCCAATCTAACAAACGATATATCGTTCCTTAAAAAGTAGATATGCTTGTATTTTACAGATAAACATTTAGCCTTCACACTTGGTTATTATTTCTTTTCGGATTCGTGGTCCATGGAGCCCGAGAAGTTTTCCTTGTTCAAAGCTGACGCTTTCAGACGTTGCCATGAGTAGAAAATCCAACGAATTTTCTTCGAAGCACGAAATAAGATGTTTCCTCATTTTGCGCACGTCGTAGGCGAGAAAACATGGTTCTTTTCCTTTCACTACAGACGTATAGAATGCTAGAGCGAATAGACCACAACTTGAACCGTCCATTTGTTGTTGTACATTTAGGCACTGAAACACAAGTTTTTTAATGGCTTTAGTGCCTGTGTACACCTTCTTTATATACTCTATAACATCTGGATTGGGGTCACCGTTCAGCGAACAGATGTGTGGGACGTTCGCCACACCTTCAGCAGCTCTGCGACACAATGCGTTTGCGACAACGACCTAATGACTCCCGCTGTCATGCGCACTTGCGTACCATCCTTGTCCATTCATCTGTATTGCGGATAGTTATCTCGAATGAGAATAGCGAATGCTTCAATCGCATCGCTTGATAGCCAACTTGAGGATTTCAGAATGTCTTCTTTATATTCGATTTTGAGGTTGATATGTGGGAGCCACGTTTTGCTTTTGCTCGAGAGGTGTTCTTCTGATTGGGATGTCTTATCGCAAGCCATATATTCTTGGCTAATTTCCAGGTCAATCTCTTCAACATATTTCACTTTCTTGCTAGGCCGTTTTTTGCTTGGTGATGTAGAAATGCTTTTATGTCGAAATTTTTTCAGTTTCAAAAAATCTGTTACATGCTCCCATTTTCCTCTGGGCTCACCATTGAACTCTTTTCGACGATCTTGCAATGCCTTGCATTTTTCTTTCGCTCTTTCGGCGTATGATTGCTTTTTGTTTTTCTTCTTGTCCGACCAACGCTCTTCGTACTGGTCGTCTCCTCCTTTTGCTTTAATTTTCTTTTTAACAACTTTGTAATCATCACCAGCTTCTCTACAGCGGCCTTTTATCTGTGTGTACATTTTGCGAACAAAGGATGCTGGTGAAGTTCGCTCATTCCTAAGTATATCTTTCATCACAATTTTGTGCCACGCTTCCACTAATCCATTGGTTTCCGTGCCACCTTGCACTCCACACCAGAGTGGCGTAGATGGCATGCAGTAAGTCAATATGTCCTCCATCATCATGGGGGAATAAAAAGGATTATTTTTCTCTCCGTCAACAGCCACGTACTTTTTTACGTCTTCAGCCAGAGCCACGAACTTTTTACCTACAGGGCATTTGTCCCTGTATCTTCCTGCTTCTTCTACCACTAATGTGTCAAGATTTTCACTAGTTTCGAAGTCGGTTTCAATGAAACTATCACGGTCGATGAGAGACGCTATTTCTTCTTCAAGAATAGGGCTTTGCAATACTTATGCTAAATTTCTGAAGACTGCATAGAGGTCTGATTTATTTGAAGTTTCTGCCACATCAGCGAAGTACTGTTTGATTACACTACGATTTTTACTCATCATATCAGGATAATATTTCTTGCACTTTTGTGCAACAGTTTTCATGAAGTGTGCTTCGCATAATTTTATACAAACGCAGTACAGCCGGTCGATGTAGTTGTGCAGATCCCCTAGTTTGAATGCTGCTGTAATAGCGCATAGCTTTCAGCTACACACATGCTGTAGCTGAAAGCTATGCACTGTGTGAGCTGCAATGATTGTTGCATTTATGCCATAGTACAAATTTTTTACTGAAAACGTTGAGGATTATTAAGTGGCACATAAAATGTAACATAAGGCAAATGCCATGTCGCTTGTAGAAAAGCTGATTGTAAGGAAAAAAATAAAAAGTATTCAGTGCATATTGTGGCTCGTTGTAAAATTCGATCCCAAATGTCAAGTCCGAAAACACATCAAAGTAAACAATGACGCATTGGACGTGGACTAGATAAAATTTCTGAATATTTTATGGCGGGGAAGCATGGTTCTCACTTTTACGAACGTATTCGTGAAATGTTCAGACGGTTTTTTATATCATTCATCCATCAATTTAACTCTTTAACTCGTCAATATTGAACTAGATGCATCGTAAACGCCTGTTGAACTGTAATAATTTTGAAAAAAGTACCCAAAAATACCTGAGCACACATCCTCAAAGAAACGTTGAGGCATCGAAACAGATACATTTGGAATGACGTTAACTTCAAGTAAATATATTATCCTGTACGGAAAACAAAACACAATAATCGTATCGGATGTAATGCAAAAACGCCTAAATGACCTGATTCAAAGAAATATGAATAAAACAGGAAATCCATAATAATTTGTTATGCGCTGTCATAAATTAGTTTATCAGAAATATTTCCCGGTGATGGTCATTCAATATAATTTTGGAAAATCTGCGAAACTGAACCAACTGTGCGAATGACAATTTGATAGGTTGAACTCTTAAGTGAAATGTAAACAAAAAAAAAAACAAAGTTACACAATTTATCTAGACACAGTAACCGCAAGGAAAAAACTAATAGTTGAGTTCAGGGTTCAACAAGTGCTTGAAAAGGAAGTAGAAATAATATTTTAGGTTTTATAGGGTTTTAAGATAGTACGTAAGCACAGGGCAAATTGAATATCCACTAAAAAGGCTAGAATAGAGACCAAAATATACCTTGATATAACAGGAAAAACTTGAGCTTTTATTCCCCTAAAATATTGATATATGAAATGATATAACTCTGAGGTTAATTATACTTGTTTTTAATTTCCCATGCCTTATTTTGCAATGAAAAGGTCTGTTCATTGTAAGTAAAGTTGAGGATATTATTATTTCGTATTCTTTGGATAGGACGTTTTGACAACGTGCGAGTGACGAGTCGGTCAACTTAAGTTTTTTGACGGTGCGCAAGTCGAATAGGCTTATCTAAGAATTTCTGCATTTTTTATAAAACTGTTAGGGTCGTGGTCGTGTGTTCGACATGGGAAAGAGAGAATGTTTCACTCTTATACATTTGAGAGTAATTTGAAGTCAATGAGTGCATTCTTTCAAAAGTTCCGAGTAGGCGAAAGCAATTTTTTTTGACGGCGTGCGAGTCGGATAGGCTCATTGAATAATTTCTGCACTTTTTAAAAAACCGTTGGGTCGGGGCCGTGTGTTTGATATGGAAAAAGAGAGAATGTTTCACTCTTTCATTTGAGAGTAATTTGAAGTCGAAGAGTGCATTTTCAAAAGTTACGAGTCATGGACTAAAGTCTAAAGTCGCACGAGGAGGACTCAAGAAATTTCTGTACTTCTCACAAACCGTTTCTTGAACCGCCTTGGCTGCGGCCTGCCGGTGTAAAATCATTGTTAAATGCTTAATAGCTTGGAACTGCACATATTTTTCCTTACCGTAAAATGAATGCAGATTTTTATTAAAATTACAAAAACCTGTTATAGTGGGGTCATAATCATCAAAACTAGCGCTAACATTTTCGCGCACGTAGTATCCTACTTCAAGTTTTAAAGTTTTTTCAAATCCTTGTAACGCAAAAATTAAAGAATTTTTGGCATTTTATCATTCGGGAAAATCGATTTAAGTTTTTCCACCTATGCTTGAAATTTATCCGTACTAAAAAACACCCTGTATACTGTAATGACCATAGGATTATCTTGAACGCAAGACAGCTGCTTGAGGCGTGAAAAGAGCAAGACATCCCCGCAGCCGCTGGTGTCAGTGCTGTAATTATTTATAAAAACATTACCACGTTCAAATGAATATTGAACCGTAACTGACTGCGTAAAACTCAGACTAAATATAGTTTAGAAGGATAAATATTGAATACTAGTATGTAAAACCTAAAGAATATAATCTATTACCGTTACATTGGGTCCGAGAATATTTTTGTGAAAAGAGCCGTTTTAGTGGTGGTTAAATGGAGTGTAATATTGAAGCGATATGTGTTAGTTTCTTCTATGCAATAATTTGATCCGACTTACCATGGGGCTTTTATCGTCTCAGAAGGTGTGTAAACTGAAGCTGTGAAGCCCAAGGTTCTAAGAAGATTCTTTTTTCCGTCCGATTCGTTTGAAAATTGGCCAGTATATGTATTTTTTGAAAGTAAACCTTCTTTACTCATGTCACTTTTTCTATTTAGGCCTTAGTTTTATTATGAAAAATTAGTGTTTTGGTACATTTTTATGTATATTTCAAGACGTACCTCCTCATTGAATTTTGATGCTAGAACAAAACCAAAGACAGTTTTAGAATCCTTGGAACATTTCTAACAAAATGAAATAGTAAAATTTCAACATTTTGTGAAAAAAAATTTGTGAAAAGTGATTTTTTATGATTATATCATAAAAATTATTTTTTGGGTTTATAGAGTTGTATAAATTTTTTTCTTCTCAAATTTGAAAAAACCCTACTTGATTTTGTTAGATATGTTCCAAGGATTCTAAAACTGTCTGGTTTTGTTCTAGCATCAAAACTCAATGAGGAGATACGTACGGTTTGAATGTTGAATGTTATTTGTTTTGGGTATAAGCCATAACAAAATTTTTTATTGAAGTGTAATATAATGGACAATTTATTCAATTGAATCCAGTTTTAATTTTTATTTCAATAATTTCTATACATAACTTTATATTCACACTGTGAATTGTGATTTCCAAACAAAAAAAAATTCTTATATTATAATATTTTTTATTTTCAGTCTGATTCTTTGAAAATTGACTTTTATACGTAACTTTTGAAAAGAAACACAATTTATTCCATTCATTTTTTTGATTCAGCCCTTAGTTTTTGATAAAAATTGGACATATTTTTTTTTATTCCATATATATGGATGTTTCAAACCGTATCTTCTCAACGAGTTTTCTAGAACAAAAATAAATAGTTTTAAAATTCTTGGAACATTTCTAACAGAAGTAAATTTTTAAATTTTCCATTTCCCGTTTTGTTTTATTTTTTTATGAGGTTGAAATGGTGTCGAAAGTTCAAGATTTTTGTCCCCTTTCTCCTCCCCCTGGGGGGAGGGGATCTATTGTCCGTAGCGCCATAAAATTTTAGAACCAAATAGTCCACCACCTAAGGGTCCTTTTCGAACAACAAAACAAAAAAAGCCCACCGGACCGTCAGGGGCCTGGCAGGGGCATGTGACGATCTCCTTAATGTATTGATCGTAGTTGTGGAGCACATTATTTATGGTATAACTGTCTTGCTTGAGTGTGGGTCATGACTTTGTTGAAGTATACATACTCAATCATACGCTGGCTTTTAAATAACCAACTTATACGGAATAACTTACCGTCGTGAATAATTTTCGTCCTTCATACCGTGCTTTCAGTTGTATGAGCACTTGCAACACTGAGATGCGAAACTAGTGACAAAACGCCAGACGTGCATGCTCTGGTGAACTGAAATTTCACACTGGAAAGAAAGATGCAGTTCTGTTTTTAGAGTAATTTTAGCGATAGACTGCATTTATTTCCCCTTTAAGATGGGAATTTATGAAATCGACTTATTGAAACGATTGCTGAGTAGCTAGCCTGTATATTGGCTATCTAAAGTGTCAAAGTAGTTCTAATCTATTATTTTCCTGGTATATGCGGTCTGTCGCTTTAATTGTTGATGGAAAGATGGTTTACGTCGTAGATAGAGATTAGATTTGCTTTGTAGAGAGAGTTTTGGAAAGTGTCAATGAATCGTGAGAAGTTCTGTTTGTTCACAAACCGGGATTTGTAGATTTTTATTTTCTTTCATTTGTAATTTTTATATTTAATTTTAAGATAACATATATTGGAATGGGAAATTATTCTCAAATTCACATGGTATTAGAAATAACTTGAAGGTATTTTGCTCCTCAACTCATCGTAAGTTTGTGTTGAGCAGAGTAATAACGAGGAGCTTGTGAGGCGAATACAAAAGGAGCGGGAGGCTGTGGTGCTGCTCAGGGCGCGGCTGCGACAGTCGCAGGCCTCCCACGTGCGCTATCCCGTCCCTGCTGCCGCTCACTGATCCCGAAGAGCTCCGATGGCACGGAGAAATTGGTAAAAAATTAATGCGAGATCATTCCTTCATACTAGGCTGCGTGTAAAACGTAAAATAGCAATGACGCGACTAAGTCGCGTTTGTGTTGTTGATCTGTTAAACTTGTTTTGTCTCACTCTATGCTGGAAAAACTGTCTTAAAGATGGAGGAATTTTTACTTGACAAAGAGTTCTTGTTTTAATTTTGATAAAAATGTCAAACGGTTTACCTCAACCTATGCAGTTCAATCGCGTGTGTTCATGAAGAAGACCTTTAGGGGAAGTAAGTTTGGTACATGTATTATCCCGTCCTGTATGTTCCGGTGCTTCGTTGAGTGTACATGAGGTGGACGAGAATATAGATAATGTGATTATGATATTTGTTGAAATAGTATTTATCGATGGTTTAGTACTGCAACCATTTTAGGCCTTTCGTTCAATCTACTCAAGTTAGCCCTCTGAAACGAGTCTGCCCTTTTTATTTCAATTCGTAATTCTCTACGATGGGCTATGAAAACGCATTGTAGCCTCGTCATTTTATGGTTGACATGAACGGTAATTTTAGTATAAGTGATGTGTTTAAGGAGGATGTTCAATTAACCAAAGATCTAAATATGGATAATTTTTGCAAGGTTTTCCATTTTTTTTTGTAAAATGCAGAACTGTTCTAGAGTTTATATTTTTATTTTGTGTATACAAGCGAGTTTCGTAGATGAAAAGAAAGACGACTTGTTGTATTACATACGCCTTACTGTTCAAATTTAAACAATGGCTAGTGTGTTTCCTTTTGAAATTAAATACATTTCAACAACATGTGTTCCAATTAATTGCGTGATGAAGCTAGTACGTTTTTCTTACGATAATTGAGTTCAAAGTCTGCGGCAATGACGGATTTGATGAGCCCTGATATTTCAGCCATTCTGTGGGCTGATACGACTTAGAATTTCTCTCCTGGAGTCGTGTCGGTATCATTCGCTGGTTGTGTTCGTTTCCTCTGAACCTTGGCCCTCATTTGAGAGGCGCCAACACTAAGTTACCGTGAGTTAATCAACTGAGGCCTTCAGCCTTCTGTGCCTAGCGTTGGAGCTGCTTGTTTTGTTGACTTTTGTTTCTGGCCGGAGAGCAGGCATATCGTCCTCATGAATTGTTTGGGTTACATTTTTGGCTCCTCATGAATTGTTTGGGCAAGTTCAGTTGAGTCTTCTTCTCCTTTTAGTTATTATTTTCCGAATAATTTCTTAGGATTACAATGAGCTCGACTGTCATTTTCGATATAGTAGATGGTAGGTTGTTTTTTATATTTTTATTTTATATGTGTATTTTTTTCTCTTTCATTAATTTTCAATAAGTGTATATATATATATATTAATATGTGTGTGTACGTATGTACGTATAAATATATAGATCTACATAAATAGATACACATGTTTCTATTTCATTTATTTACGCGAAGACCATCCGGTTAATAAATTTCATTGCACCAGCGAAATGATTCAAAAATAGATCTATCACTTCCCCAGAGTGCGTTTTCTGTGAATCGGATTAATGACAAATACAATAAATGAAATAAAACGCAATTTGAGCGTATGAATCGTGGTAAAATTATCTTTCTGTCCGTATGTTTTACAAGCTATGAATTTTGAAGTTGAGTATATGTTTTTTACTCATTTCTGCCAAAATTTTCTAGATATTTGTCAATCATGAGTTGTAACCGACTTACACTGTATCTCCATTTTATCCCATGTACCCATGTCCGCATGATGTTGCAGAGAATATCGAGAAGATATGAAGTATGTTCTTTTGTTGTTGTTCCTCGACGGTGACTTGAGCTTTCTTAAAATTTCTTTTAGGAAATTAAAAAACCATTTCATTTATACGTTTTTCGAAGTCCTTATTCTATTCTTTATTTTTCCTCAGGTTATTTCTTACGATTCATCAGAGCTTTGGCTGTCATTTTAAATGTAGAAAGAACAAGATTATTTTTTATGTTTATCGGCATTTTTCTTGTATTCATTTTCCATAAGTATATATGAATATGTGTGTGCATGGGTGTGTATGTGTGCGCACGCAAATATGAATGTCTATGTATCAGTGTACACATGCACACGTTCGCACATATATATACACACATGTACATATATATGTTTCTATTTCTATTCTTGCGAAAGAAGCAAAACCTGGAGACACATTACATCTTACCTAAAGCTCTGCGATCAGTTAACACTGAACCAAATTACAGAAATAAACAAATTGATTGCGCTTGCTTGATGATTCATAAATCGGTCTATCATGGCCCCGAATGGCATTTCTGTGAATAGTAGAAATTAAAAGTATTAACAGACAAATGAAATGAAGCGGTCGTGCAAAAATTATTCCTATATTTGTATGCCGAACAAGCCATGCATTTCATTTTTCAGAGTAAGTTTCTTTAGGCATTTCTAGATGTACGTGCTGTGTTGCGCGATGTTCTTTATAAATTACTTCTTGACTAACCTTTTCTCAATACTTGATTGTCATTTACTATGGTGTTTCAATCTGCTCCGGTATAGCGTTTTTTGTCTTTTTCTTACTTCGGTAATTTCAATTAATAACTTGGGAGTTGCTAGGAATTCGTTAGTAGTATTTGAATTATTTATAAGTTGTTAGCAATCTCTTGGTACAAAAAATTTCCACGAGATGATATTTTTCATTTCTCATTCAACTACCCCTTGACAGAGTTAGACTATTAGCACGCCACGTATGGTTTGTCTATTAATACGCCTCGTATATTTTGTCTATTAATGTGCCTCGTATGGTCTATCTATTTGTACACCTCTGATAGTTTGTCTATTAGTACACCTCGTATAGTTTGTCTATTATTATGCCTCGTATGGCTTATCTATTTGTACACCTCGGATGGTTTGTCAATTAGTACTCCTCGTATGGAACTTTTGTTTTAGGACGTCTTATTTTAAGAAATTTTCAAAAGCCAATATGTTGGCATGTATCTCATGTGGCTACTTAGAAATAAACGTTTTTCTTTATTTTCTTTCTTTCTTTCTTCGCTTAGAGATGATAGTTTTTAAATCTAAGCCTTACGTTTGCCTGATCACATTGTGGACCTTTGGTATCATTGTAAATAATGACTGAATTTAATGAATTATCCGAGAGGAGTGCGCGACGCTGACAGTCCTAGTGTATTCCAGAGATGGCTGTTTTAAGGTACCATTTTATTCTTAGTAGTTGCCTTATTTTTACCGACTCCTGTCAAAAATATTGTCGCGTGTGCTTAAAAAGAATTTCATTGCAAATAAAAAATAATGTCAGTTCTGATAATGTCTTCCTGTCTCGCATTACTGGATACTATTTGCGAGTACCGTTATTACCGTCTGACGTAGGTGTCAATTATTAAAGAACATGCACCAATCAAAGAGTGATTGTGCTTTTTCTTCGGCTTGAGTATTTATTATGTATATAAAAAATATACACAGGATGAGGAAACTTGTTTTGTACCCCTTAGTCTTTCGAAATTGTGTGAGTAAACGTGAAATGATATTAATCCTATTGTTAATTCCGAGATGAAACTAGATTATATTAAAAAACATGAAAGTGAAAATTTGAGCCCTCGACATTGTTTGAAAAATTAAATGTGATCAGTGCTAGAACGAACGGTTCGTTCCTCGACCCATCAGCAGTGGTAACATCTGCATGAATGTGCTGAGAATTGAAGAATATGGATTAGATAATTTCTCCTATTATTATACATGACAAAAGATGTTTGTACTACAGTAATTGCGACAAGACTGTCATACCATAGAAGCTGAACACAGGTAAAGAGTAAATGAACGAAAAATTTAAGTTGCGTTACATTGCGAACAGGTCGTTGAATTGAAAAGTAGAATCGGAAGGGAATTGGCGCTCTCATGGGGGAATATGTAAGGTCCTGAGTGAACGGCTAGATAGACCTCGTTTATAAGTAGATAAGATTGATTGTTTTGTTTCGGACCTTATTTTTCGGTTCACCGCTGTCCTATTTGTCAGTACCTACTGCTTTTATCTCCAGCTTTTATCTTGTTTCACAAACTTTTTTCTCAACGTGCTTTTTCTTTGCACTTTGAGCACAGATCCCGCGTTCCCTTGAGTCTATACTAGATGGTGCTTTCCTCCTTTTTTTGGGACTCCTTTGTTTGAGATAGGGTGGCTTAAATTAACCTATCTAATCTAAATCAGAATCGGAAATTCTAGCATCACACTGGTTCTCCTCATGAGATCTTATGGCAAAGTGTGGCCAGTGACAAAGCCAAGTCCCAGTTCTAAAACTAACTTCGACGTGCATCGCTTGTCTGTGACGTAATTACGGGTTGTTGAGTGAACATACGTCGAGGCATACTTTGCACAACTAGATTTGTCGATCAGACAAGAACGGATACGCGAAGGAATTTTGTCCTTATGCTAAAAAATGACCTAATAATGAATGTGTAGACTAGCACAACTTGGAGATACTTGCGGAAGAAGACTATTAATTACAACTCACACTTTAACTGCACGGACTGCTCACTTATGTACGGAACACGAATGAATATTTTCAGTTACTGTCAGAATAGATGGGTAAAATCATTTCTTGTTCAGTAAGTAACCAATCTTGGCATAGATCAGCGTAAGAGGGAAGCCATGAGATGCGAAGATATAGCGCAAAAATAAAATTTGGAATACAATGATTTAAAAGAAGAGCAAGTGTCGAATATTAGGAACAAATGCGTTCTGATACCATTGATTTTTAACTAAAACAGACAAAATCTGAAAAAAGGGATTTCAAATTAGAAAAACATGTCTTACGGTTAACAGAGGTTTTCGACTTACCATTTCCTTTAGTTACCAGAGCTTCTAAAAATACAGGTTAACCATCGCTTTCGCATTCCATAGTAAATTTGATGGAAGGATGTTAGGAGTTCAAACTTAACACATTGACTATGATGGGTTAAACTGATGTTCAATATCTAACTAAAATTCCAAGTCAAAAGTTGTTACAAATTTTTATAAATAGCAAACATTAACTGGGTATAATACCATTAAATTAAAAGATTGTAAAAAATTAAAAGTGACCCATCGATGGGTTGTTTTGCAGCTGGAAAAACTTATAGGCACGACCAGCACGGTGGGTCATACCACAATGTATGTATTAAAAACTGAGAACACGCGAGTAATTTCGAAAAAGATTAAATTTATCATCTACTATATAACTCTGATAAAATTCCGGTCGATACTCCGATGGACATATTTCCATAATCACAATTCCTCATAACACCAATATGTTTGCTAATGTGAAGCCAAGAGGTAATCCCATCCCGATACCAAGGCTTTTATAAACAGCCCAGGATGTATAGAAGACAGTGGAAATAATTTCCTAGTCACATACAGCATTATATCCTCAATATGTGCAAGATCACCTCGTTTAAATCAGCCTACGTGAAGAGAAAATAAGAATACAGTTGAGGTTGTAGAATTGATGAAAATCTCATTAAAGTCTAGCTATGCACTTTGGCTGACGTAGGCATTAATAGGAGCATATGAATTTTGTTCTGAGCTCTGTTGAGTTTGAAGGCAAGCACTTGTTTTAAAGAACCAACACAGTAAACGGAATGAGATCAAAGCTAAAATGTGGTAAGAAAACGGCACTCGGTGGAAACCTCTAATGAAATGAAATATATTTGAAAAAGTACAGAGGCAGCTTCACTAGAGCTTTGTGTCGCACTGCGCTCTTTGTTTAACAAGTATCATGATTAGCAAGACCAAAGATCACATCTTCAAGAGATGATCAAAGGTCATCTCACCTATGATCTTTGAGTTGGATTATTAAGTTAGAAATGCCTCTCACGAAGGGTTTATTTCCTCAACTCCCAACTGTAACAGAGTCAGTATTAAAACTCGGCTGTGATCCCTCAAGATAAAGACATGAACTTTCGAGTTCAGATATCGCTGTTTCCTGTGTGTAACTCAGAGTAATGGAGAGAAGAGAGTACAGGATGAAAATTTAAGAGCCACTAGAAAAAACTCAGCAACATCAACAACTTATTGTACAACACCGGTGTAAAACCTAGTTTTTAGTTCCGGCATAACTCCCAATGAAAATAGTTTTTCCAGGAAATTTTACTCGAATAGAACACAAGTATTTTACCAGTGATTAAAATCGTTCCACAGCGACAACTAGAAAAGACGTTCAATTAGACACAGCCGAGTAGAAAAATTTTATGAACATACAAGTATCCTCCATAAATTTTTGTTTCTCAACCTCCCCATAACTCATCAACTCAGTTCCTATGATAGTTCCTCGCATACTTGTCAAATCAATGATTGCGACAAATCTTGAAATCATTATTTCTATTAACTCGTTCAAGTATTCATAATATTCTGGCAACCTTCGTAACGTGAGTTGAACAAACGCTTTTGAGCAGTATTTCAGTTTCCAGCCAGAAGAAACTGGACAGAAACGATGCTAGAAAAGCGCCCTCAGTAGCTGCTGTCGAGCATCTGACAGCCGAGCTCACCGCTGCACCAGAGCGCGATGAAATGTTCAGCAGCCATCGCCAGGTTGGGGGCCGCCTGCGTGCCCAGCTTTGAGGAGCTCGGCCTGATCATGCCGCGCCTACCGAAAGCAAGACGTCACCCCATAAAAATTGACGCAAATAAATCTTCTCGACTATTTTTGGATGAAAAAATGGTCATTACTGTTTTTTCACCTGCAAAGTTCACCTTGACAGAAAGTTGTTTTCAAATTGTTCACCAGTTTAATCTAACACATAACCCAGAGACACCACGAATCAGTCGCACAACACAATGGTTCCCAATAACATGCCTAAGTGTTCAAATCAATAAATTAATATCGATCAATAAAATAGAAAGCACTAGCTGAGCAGCCCCCATGGCTAATTTCTTATGGTCTCCGATTTAAATTAAAGAGTAAATACACATACTCTTCCTAGTTACAAAGTTTTAAGACAACGTTTGTTTCACAAGTTCAGTCTGAAGTTCAATTATCTATTTTGATGCCACAAGGGTTCTAACAGGAAATATACTATCAGTACCGTGGCTCAACATATAGTTGAATTATACAAAACGACATAAGCTAGGCGTTTTCAGTATGACAGAAGAAACTTCATTAATGGTTCATCTTGCATCTGGGAGTTGGTTAACTTACATAACTGATAGTCTCATCCACAGAGTGGTAGCAAGAGAATTTGAGCATACAGTCAGTGTAGATATATTATTTCGATTAAACCATTTACAACGTCCATATAATTTCTGAAGTGAACTCTAGTTCACTACAGAATTAACAATAATTTACGTTCCCGAGATACGTCCCATGATACATACGCACCTGTGAGCGATATATTGGAGAGGAGCTTGAGGCAGTTGTCTGTAGGGCCAGACAGCTGAAACGCGTCCACGTACTCTCTTCGTCAGGCTCTATTTAGTCTGCCAAGGAAAATGCAATACTCAACCTGGATTTCTACATACCTAACAAAAGATTAATAGAAGAAGTAGTAGTAGTAACATGGGTTTGCTAGCGCTTCAGTTATTCAAATTATATCGCACCGAAGGTCACATAACTTGATCAGTATCAGGCTTTTCCGACTTACAACGTAAGATGGACTTACCATCTTACTTATCACGACTCACCACGTAAGATGGACATCAAGATTAATAGAAAAGAGCTAAACGATCTGCAGCAGTTCCGCTTCGGGAATCACAAACACGACGTCCCACATCACATGGAATCCCAAATTGGCTCATTAGTTTCAAAACTAAAGATCGTTTGTGTTATTCGTTTTCTAAAGAAGAGCATTAGAAACTCAACTTTAGCAATGGTTCTCAGTTTGTGCACTTTTCAAAATTAGGAAGTTTCACTTCTAATGCCGAGGGCGAATAGAGAAAAAGTGACGTTCACAAAATAAAGGGGTCTATTAAAGCGGAATATGGTTGAACGAATTCAAAAACTTGAAAAAACTCCAGGGAATTTGACCAAGAGACAGGGGGGCACTCAAAAAATATTGACCTAGTCTAAAATAATCGACCATATTGTCAGTTTATTTGAGTAGTCCATGCTGTGACGCGCTCGAAAGAAGAACGCACCGTAAAACGGCAGCAGTTTCCCAACAAAAACTGCACAAAACAATAGATCAAACAGTTCCTTATACAAGAGATATAAAAATATGAGAAAATTCTTCGAAAGAAAATCACTGAAGCAAAACCAACTCACTTCAACCATAAACTGATAACGGCTAAAAATGAAACGAAACGAACTTGGGAAATCATTAGTGAGGTAGCCCCATATAAAAATTTAGATCGTATAAGTAATTTTGAAAATCCCTTGGCAACAGCCACGGATTTCAACACATTCTTTTCAAAAGTAGGGGCTCAAGTTTTCAGTGAGGTGTGTACCAACCCAGATGAAACGACTATTGAAAATTCATGCCCCACTGCACCCTCGAGGACTGATGTCAAGTGGAGACCACGCCCTGTCGATTCACCGGAGTAACGAAATATCTTATACTCACTAAAAAACAAAAACGCAGTTGGACATGATGGTATCAGTCTTCAATATATCAAAGACAGTTTCCCTGTTACAGCACCATGGATTCGTCTGATAATTAATACATCAATAGTAACCAACACGTTTCCAAACCAATGGAAACACTCCATTATTAGATCGTTGCATAAAAGTGGTGACCTAAATACAGCATCAAACTACAGGCCCATCAGTCTTTTGCCTGTCATGTCCAAACTATTGGAAAAAGTGGTGACAAATCAACTCTCATTTCACCTGGACGAGTCAAATCTACTCAACCAAAATCAATACGCCCATAGAAGAAATACTAGCACTCAAGACGCTCTGCTCAATATCTCTGAAAAAATATACAGTGACATCGATCAAAAGAATGTAACACTCTTGCTGCTACTCGATCTCTCTAAGGCGTTCGATAGCGTCAAACATAATAGACTTCTACGTAAAATACTGAACTTGGGAATAGACACGCAATGGTTTGAAAGTTACTTGTCAAACCGATCTCATGCAGTCCGCATAGAAAACAAATTGTCCCCATTCATTTAAAACAATTTTGGCATTCCCCAAGGATCCATTCTTGGTCCGCTACTGTTTTCTATTTTCATTAATGATTTCCCTCCAAGCATCTAACCCACGGATCTCAATGTATGCAGACGATGTTCAAATTGCAATAACAAGTTCTGTATCGGAAATACCACAGACGCAAATTAAAGCCAAAGCCTTACTGACTAGCCTGAAATCATGGTACGACCGAAATGGTCTCAAATTAAATGCTAATAAAACATAATGCATTATTTTTGGATCCAAAGATGCAACTAAAAAATTTCAGATCTTACTCTTGCAGTTGGAAATGATAAAATTAATGCATCAGAAAAAGTTAAAAATCTAGGTATCTGGTTCGACAGAAACATGTCCTTCAAATCTCATGTTGACAATACTTGCAACAAAATTTATGGAACTTTGATGTTTTTTCATCGCATAAAGAGTATGCTAGACGAAAAGTCCAGATTATTAGCCATTCAATCGCTGGTGTTATCGCGCATTGACTACTGCAACCTAGTATGGGGAGACCTACCTCAATACCTTCAAAGGGACTTACAAAAGTGCATGAACTTTGCGGCCAAGGTGGTATGCAACGGTAATTTCAAAAGAAGTGATCACGTAACCCCTCTCCTCAATAAACTCGGCTGGATTCCTATCCAAGAAAGGCTCCTCATGCAGAAGGCCCAATACGTATTCTCCTCGTTATATCTTCCTCAGAGCAATGCTGAGATAGTGCGTTTCCATCCACCCACTGTAACCAATCGAAAACCGAACTGAAACAATAATGTATTAGTCAACTATCGTTCATCTCACTTAGGGCAGAAGGCTCTGCCCATATCAGGCGCCTTACTGTGGAACAAACTTCAACTGAGTATTAAAATCCCTTAAAGACCGAGAGAATTTAAAGCCAAAATAACTCGTCACCTTGTGTCTCAAAAATAATTCTTAGTTACAGAACATACTGAATAAGTATTGACGAATCTCATTTTCCTGGTATCTCCATTGCTGAACAATCTCCCCCGGTCATTGTCTTAAAATTCAAGACATCACACAACAGTTTTGAAGTATGCTTAGGTATTATGATTTGATTGCCTATACGCTGCCATTTGCAAACATGCTTACTCGTATATGTGTGTATGTACACCTGTGTACATCTAGAGTAGATAAACCAGTCGAAGGTTGCATTTTATGTCATCCCTCTCCGTTTCTGTGCAAGTATCAAACTAGTCCGTCATGGTACCTATATGCGTGTGTGTTTATCAATTGCAGACATTCTGCACCATATTACAAAGATAATGTGATTTTTTTCTAATATGAAATTGTAAAGCATCCATGTGAAAAAACAATAAATTTGTTGTGTGATCATCCATTTATACTGCAGTAATATGCTTATCATGCTTATAGTCATATGATAATAATAATTTGATACCTATGTATTTTTATTAATTCTCACAATTTGCGCCTTACTTCTAAGATAATGTGATTTTTTCTAATATGAAACCCTTATAGGGCATTAATGTTTTCGTTCTCATTCACGTCCCACAATCGTTTTCATGTTTCTGACTTAGGTAGACTGTTTTGTGCCACTAATTTCATTACGGAAATTTTATAAAATTCATGCCATAATAAAAGATATTTTCTCCGTTTCCCCCGATTGGAATGCTGGTTTATACTGATTAAATTACGCCAATAATTGCGCACATGCTTACTTGTGTATATGTGTACGTGTGCACGCTATGCGTATGACACTTTATAGAATGCGTATGTATTGTAATTGCCTCGATGCAAAGAAATTCATTTGTGTATGCATACGAGGTTGGTATAAGTATGTACGTGGGTATGTGTGTGCATGTCTATGTGTATATATTTACATGTATATGTGCACATATGTGTGTACTAGACTGATAACTAGCATTTTACTAGAGATAACGGTATTTTTTCTGTTCGCTCTCAACTTGTAACATTACCTAACTCGTCATCTCTTTATTATAGTAAAGGATTCATGTACAAACTATACATTTGTTGTGCGATCATCCATTTATATTTAAATAAAATGCTTATTAACTAACGACCGTTATGGTAAAATTGTTGAATTACAAATACAAAACTTATAATCTTCTTGGTCCTCATGCTTATGTATATATATATATATCTGTGTGTGTGTATGTATGTATATATAATATATATATATATATATATATATATATATATATTATATATATATATATATATATATATATTATATATACATATTATATATATATATTATATATATATATATATATATATATATACAGAAATTCACGATCTGTCGGCCTCTGGGAGAATATGAAGCCCTATTTGAAGGACCCTGCCAGTAGAAGGCTTTCTGCGCGTCCCATTTTGATTTTCATTAGCTAAAAAATGTATAATTGAATTTGAATTTAGCTCTAAAGGTAAATGGATAATAATATTGTCATCAATTTCTATTCATGAAAACAGTCCCGACAAAAGAACATCCTTAGTTAAAAATTAACATCCTCTTATATTTAAGAGGTTGTATGTAAGTAAGTCCACTCAATCGTGCTTTTGAGCTCATGATATTTTATCATTAAAATACATAAAATTTTTGAATGAAGCGTACTCTAAACGTGAAAGAATTTTAATATTGTCATCGATTTCTACCCGTACAAGCCGTCTCGACGAAATAACATCCTTTGTTAAAAAGTTATTATAACTTTTAGGAACAACGGCCGCAGATTCGCGCATTTTAAATTTTTCCATCTGACGAATTGTACTGCTGTGGAACACTGATGTGAACAGCACTTCATAACCACCAAGAACTCGATTGGGAGTTTAGGCCACTTCATCGTGCATTTGTCCATGTGATATTTTATCTTGAAAAACATAATATTTTTGAATGAAGTCGACTCTAAACATGGAAGAATTATAATATTGTCATCAATTTCTCCTTTTACAAGCCGTCTCGACGAAATAATATCCTTTGTTAAATAGTTAATGAGAATTTTTTAGGAGCAACGGCCACACGTTCGTTCATTTATAATTTTTCTATGTTTTATCATTTAAAAACAGAATATTTTTGAATGAAGTGAACTCTAAACGTGCAAGAATAATAATAATGACATCAATTTCTACCCTTGCAAGCCGTCTCGAGGAAATAATATCCTTTGTTTAATAGTTATGATAACTTTTAGGAGCAACGGCCACATATTCGTGCATTTGTGATTTCATCTATCGGACGATTTGTAATGCTTTGGAAGAGTGATCTGAACAGCATTTCATAACAGCCAAGAACTTGATTGAGTGTAGGCCGGCCACTTAATAGTGCATTTGACCTCATGATATTTTATTATTGAAAAACAGAATAAATAGAAGGAAGTGAACTCTAAACATGAAAAAATAACAATAATATCATCAAATCTCCCCTTTATAAGCCGTCTCGACGAAATAGCTATTTGACAAAGCGCGCACACTGTAATGCCTTCAGATTTCTACACCACCCACCCCTCTCCCACCACCTCAGTACCACCACAGAACAGATGCCAGTCGCGCCAATTTTGGAAGTATATGGTATGACTAAGGTTTATTAATTCATATGTTCGTTATACAGTTATTATTTATCACTCATTTATAAACAACACAAATACTTAGAAAGCAGATACTGCAGTATGATATGAAAGGTAACCTGCAATAAATCATTATAATCAGATATTACAACGAACGCTAGTGTTTGGCAGTTTAACACTCCATCTCGATACTCTATGAAATTACAATATCTTCTTGTAATATTTTACTTACTATATTACATTCCTTACCTTTCGCACTAGCTATGCAAGATACATATATTTATACAAAATTTTTATGAATTATTATACTGATTGTGATAGAAAAGCAGTACCATAACTATGATAAAACACGTCAGAAGCCTGTATAGATTACTGGTTTGCATGAGTGCCAACTGTAGTATTCTCACGCCGTCTTGGTTGTGTGTATCATGGCTTTCAGTAATGATCAAAATATAACTTGGCCAGATGAATTTAAATGAGTTGAATTATGCATTAAATTATGCAAATTATGCATTAACAGCATAATTTCTTCAAGGGGAGACAACTATTGGATCTATTGGAATTAGCGTTCTCATGATAAAGCTATACGGTCCCGAGCTTCCCGTTAATTACCTATGTGTTGATAGCAGCAAGTTTTTCCTAATGTACTATCCCTTATCGGCTCACTGCTGTCCTGTTTTAAGCGTATCTGAATTTTTTCCTGAACTATCATATTGTTTTATGAATTTCCTTCTCAAATTCGTGCTTCAAAGCGCAGATCATGAGTGGAAATGCCCTTATGGCATGAATTTTGCATTCCTCCAACTCCTATCTATATTGGGCCTTAATCCTTCCTCGTTTTACTACACCTCTGTCATGTTAGGGAGGCTGACTCACCGATACCGGCGCGCCATTTTAGAGAACCCATCTAAGATCCTTCCCGAGTTACCCTGACAAATAGGATAATTTCTGAACTATAAGACGTAGAATCTTGAAATTAAAACCAAATTAATGCTCGTGATGGGTACAACATTTTTATGTATTTTAATAATTTTTTAAGCCCCCGTGAGCGGCAGGAAGCGTGGCTCTCGTGGCCCCTCAATAGTCGTCCGATATTCTCGATTAACATCACTTTCCGCCATCATTAATTTCTAAACTATTGCACCTAAAAATTTGAAATTGGTTTCATTTTAAACATCAATTCATTTTGCAACGGTGAGTGTATAATAAAACTCTCATACTCTTCCTGGAAGGATGACAGAGAGCAAGGTTCTCCTACCCCCATAAACCGCGCATGCTTTGGACTGAACAACTGCATTTTCATTTGTGTCCCCTCTTTATGATATTTTTTATACCTCTCTCGTTTCGTTTTCTTCGAAATCCAGGAACTACTGTTTTAAATATCAGTCAATTGCTGTGTTTCATAATCAGAGATTCATTATCCTTGTTTCTGCCTTTCATTTTGCTTTCTCTACTTCTCTTGGCCGAACCTATACGCTACTTGATTATGCCTATTACGAACTCATCTAATTACTTTGGCGATACAATGATTCACATAGCTTTTCTGCGTCCAAAATACGGAAACACTTTTGGATCAAGTGTGTACAGTTTTCTTCCCTTTTTTCATTTTTATTTCCCTATCTTCCTCATAAAATGTTCTTGTTAGTCGTGACGTCCCAACTTCCGTTTTCTCACGCTGTTGAGTTTATTATCACAACTCAATTTTGGTATTTAACTTTTTGCTCTGTTCCAGCTATGGTGCAAATGTTTTGGTTTCCATTGTACAACCATCCTTATTTCCCTATCTCCAGTGAACTCTTTTGTGACAGTATTATCAGCGTAGTTTGTAATTTTTTTAAATTTGTCTTAGGATAAAACATGTTATTCACTTCGAGCTCATTATTTTGGTAAACTAATCGATACTTAAGAACTAAAAAAAAATCATTCTGAATGTCGACCTCATAATCTTAGACGCAAAATAATTTAAATCTGTCCAACCTACTCTTAACATTAAATCCTCCAATCACCAGTTCCTGTGTTGGTTTGCTCATATTCCAATACGAGTGCGCCCTAACGAGAGTGTTTTACACGTATGCGTTACGAGGATTATGTTTTTTAGTTACTTATATTTATTACCTAGTTATTATTTATTATTATTATATAAATTACTGAGTGCTAGTGTGCTCTCAGCCAACACTAGCACTGAACTTTCAAATAAAAACATATATAAATTTCCTTTGCGTAAATTACCGGCTAGCCCATTTTCGAGATCCGATCTAAGACTCTTCGAAAGAACCTCTGAATTACCAGGACAAATAGAGTAATTTCTAAATTATAAGACGTACAATCTTGAAATTGGTACCAAATTAATTCTCGTGGCGAGAACAACATTTTTACGTACTTAAAAATATTTTTGACGCCCCCGTGTGGGGCAGAGAGCGACGCTCTCGTAGCCCCTCAATGGTCGGTCAATTTTCTCGATTAACCTCGTTTTGTGCCAACATTAATTTCTAAACTATTGCACTTACAAGACAAATTAACCAAGTGAAATTATCGTTATCAAAATTAAGAATGAGGGGCAAACATGCTCAAACGAAATCATACGTCAATATGCACCTTTTTTACTTAAAATGAATCCAAGTCAAGTTCAATTTAACTCCAGTCAAGTTGAATTTAATTGAAGTCAAGTTCAAATTAATCCAACCTTAAGTTGAGTTCAGAATTGACATAGTCGCTCTGTAATTTCAGCCTCTTTTGTGTTATATATGTACCTATTGGGTGTGATGAGCAAGACAATCGGTTTTCATATCAGGAAGGAATTCATAAAATTTCCACCGGTAATGAAATTTAAAGAAAAGCTGTCTCAAAATGTACCAAGTATCCAGCATCAAGAGGCAGATCGAGTGTGATTCATACATTTGAGCGACGTGATAATTACAAGTCAATTATAAAAACTTCGAATCATACTAGGCCTACTCATTACAGTTGTTCAAAATTTTCACATTAATGACAGAATGCATCCATTCAAAAATTTATGTTCAAAAGGTAACTTCTTGTTACGCATAGTAGTATCGAGGATTTATTTATACTTAAATAGAGATTTATATGCGTGAAATTCAACTTTTTTCACCCATTAGGCTTTGACTTGCACTAATTTGAACTTGTTATGGATTAAAATGAATTAGACTTGGATTAATTTGAACTTGACTTGAATTAAATCGAACTCGACTTTGGTTAACTTGAACTTGACCTGGATTGATTTTAAAAAATTAATCCTTGAAATTAAAAACACAATCCTCGAAACGCTAGGTTTAAAAATACTTTCGATAGTGCGTACTTATGAAATAAAAGACAAAATCGTTTACTTATATACAAACACCGCCATTACAATAGAAGCTAAAATAACTTAACACAGAGATCTACAATTGCTATTCATACATGGTTATCGCAATACCCATGCTAATTGTCGAAACAAATGATTTGGAGAAATGCACGAAAAAAATGCGCACCCTTCGTTGCGGTAGTCTGATTTTGGTACATGCATTTAAATACAAGTGACTAAGAAAACATAATCCAAGTGACGCATCGCTTAAAACAAGCCGTGGATTGTGCCATGGCATGGCATAATCCATGTGACGCAAGCTGAAAACGGCATCTTCTGCAAAAGTGGTGTTGCGATGTTTTTCTTTCATAAACGTTCACAACGCAGCTAATCTCTACGTTCTCTATGCCATTCAGAAGAGCCTTTTTACTCTCATGTCCTAGTTCAAACATACTGTTAGGACTACAATTATTTAGCACAAACCAAAATCTTGTTTTAAGAATATAAGAATGATTTCTTTTACTTTCCAAGAAATAATTGAAATTTTCTTCGGCAGTTCTTTTTTACGATGGAAGTTTCTATTCTGATATTAGAGGTGATTCATAGCCCTTATTACTTCGAGTCTCAAACACTTCATTATTTTTTTCCCAAATACCTTCAGTGTTATATTCGAGCTCGAAGTAGGACTCTGAATCATTTCTAGAAGCAGCCGATGATTCATCGTTCAAGGTTCGTGCCTGAATCCTTGTAGCAATAATTTTTGTCTTTTCCCAAAGAATTCTGCATTGAATAAAAAATTACATGAAGAAATATGTCATCACTTCATAATCAAATGCAAGGCGTGTATGAATTTATAAATAAACTTCTCGTGAGTAATTTCTCCAACGTTATTACAATGAAAATGTGCGTGCTTGGTTGGTATCATAGATTCCATTTAAATTAAATAAAAAATTTATCATCCGCTTACTTGTGCATGCGTTAAAAAATAGAGCGTGAAAATTGAATCTAATGTTGGTAATAAAATGCAGTATATCGCAAAAAAACGATACCGCAATTTCTTTCAGATACTTCTTGGCTGATAATTATTCCATCCTTATGTAATAAAGGCCCCGTACCTCTGTTTATAAATACTAGTACACACGGCCCGACACAAGTTGCTGTCAAACAATTCCGTAGAGTTACCAAACGCCGTTCAAGGGTCAATTTAGCATCTCGTTGGCGAGCAGCATTGCTTCGTCTTGCCATTTCGCGTTGTTCATCCGATTGTATTCTGCGTTTTTCTAGCTGTCGAAGTCTTTCTCCTTCTCTCTTGCGGTTGGATACATTTCTATCCATGGTGGTCTCTTTTGCCGGAATTTTATTCTGAAATGTCGTCTATTATCTCTTCGAAGCTTTTCAAGAAAATCACAATTTTGAAAACAATAAATCATGTTCCAAAATTTTGGGCCTAATACTAAGTGGCAGCCAGCTTTCTGGTCAAACGAATTTTAAACATTTCTTTTTGCATTATCAATTAAAAATATAAAATTAACACCATGAATTTAAACAGGGAAAGCTCCAAAGAAAATTTCTATTTGTAAAAATAAGCCGATTGCGTATTCTGGATGCCATAATGCAAGTAAAAGGGAATTGAATCGCCACTGAAAAAAAATACAAGAGAATAATTTCCTGTATTTCTTTAAGCTATATCCTTGTTGCTATCAAAGCTATCGATTAGAAGAGGGGATCACACGGACGGCCGGACGCGGCTCTTATTATCATAGTGATTTTTTCACTTTTTGGTTCGTAATTTGTCCTGTGATATTGCAACGGGCCTATGTGTCTGCACTTACTCTCAGGTGTTCTTGGTTAGTTGGTTGGCCCGTCTCTTTGTCATGCTCATAACCTTCTGACCACAACGTGCGCCACCGTTAGCCACGGAGGCAATTTTCATAATGCTGCGGGACGACCAGAAGTCACACACTTTTCGAAAAAACTTATTTGAACCTAATGAGAGGATGATCGAGTTAAATTTTCAAAATATCTGATTACAATTAACTTTAAATTTGAATTGAATATTCAACTTCAGTTTTACCAACTGCAGTCAAAGTGTTTAGGATGCTTAAAAACGGAATCTGTGATTTGAAGAATATTTTAATTGACTGTACTACTCGTATTAGGATGTATATATTGTGCCAAATGAAAATATCGAAAGCAGTCATTTTTGACGTATCATGTACACTGGTAAATAATGATACACAGTTGTTGTTTGCTTGGTTTATCCGTCTCTATGTGGCGCACATAAGAATGTGTAAAAGGTTCAGGATGACTCAAGTCAGGGGAATAACTATGCACAAGTTCTACGAATTTTATTAGAAAAACGATTTGACAGGAACGACAGTCGACACTCGACAGGAACGACAGTCGACACTCGACAGGAACGACAGTTGACACTCGACAGGAACGACCGATAGATTTCACGGAACAATACGTGAAAATAGAAGTTAAATAATATGATTTCGGAATATTCTCTCCTCTGCCAGACGCAGCACCAGACCCTATGGAGTGGCGCACGGACTGCCTGTCACATGACAACCGGGTCAGAGAAGGTCGCGCTAGAATGAACACGAGACGAGAATATGATGTACGCTTTTACATACCTCCCTACGAAAGACAATTTTGTTCATGAACAAAAGTTAACCGCGTACATCGTATAAAAAGTTACAACACTCTTAAGTCTAGTCAAACATCAATCGAAACTTAGTTTTAAATAACATCTAAGCTTAGAAGTACAAGGCACACACAAATACTCGCAGAAATATAAAAGTTACACAGTTCACGTTTACTTAGTCGAACATACGCGAGAGATAGTCTGCGCCAACATTTTCTTTACCTGGTAGATAAACTACTGAGTAGTCCTAAGGTTGCAAAATAAGTGACCAGCGGGCTAAGCGCATATTCAAATTCTTTATTTTGCTTAAGTACACTAAGGGTCTGTGGTCGACTTCAAGAAAGAATTTTTTTCCTAGTAAGTACACGGAAAATTTTTGTACGGCGAAAACTATCGCCAGGCATTCTCTTTCAATAGTAGAAATCCTACGCTCAGCTTCAGTAAGCTTACGACTGGCGTACACCACTGGAAAGGGACAGTCGTCTGTATACTGAAGGAGCACCGCTCCCAGTGCGACGGCTGAGCTGTCGGAACGCACTACAAATGTTTTATTTAGATCCGGTAATTTCAACACCGGTTCAGCAACCAGGGAGTTTCGAGCCCGTTCGAAGTTCTCTAAAAGTTCAGCATCATAAATCAAAGGTTCACACACATTTTTTTTGAGAAGATCTGAGAGAGGTGCTGTCACTTCCGCCAGATTAGGCACAAACTTTCGGTAGAACGAAATTAATCCCAGAAATGACCTCAGTGCTTTTTTAGTGCGAGGAGGCGGAGCATTCGACATAGCAAACACCTTAGTCTTTTGGGGAGAGAAACCGTGCTCAGCCAATTGACGCAAAAGCGAATTTGCACTTGCTTGGTTGGGCAGTAAGACCATGTTCTTTCAGTCTACACAGTACTTGTTTCAAGACAGCTAGGTGAGATTTAAGATCTTTCGAGTATATCAGAATAAAATGATACATCAGCTAAACCGCTCAATACTATTCTCATTAGACGCGCGTATGTAGCGCAAGCCGAAACTAAGCCGAAAGGCATTCTTTTGTATTCCATTAGCCCGCGGCTGGTTGAAAAAGCAATAAGTGGGCGAGAAAGTTCATCTAGTTCCACCTGGTGGTAGGCTTTGGTCACGTCTAACTCTGAATAGTATTTACTCCCTCCAAACTTGTGGAAGTCTTCTTCTAACTGAAACGCAGGCTCAGCATCTACCTTACTGACACTATTCAACATGCGGTAGTCTACGGTCAATCTATAAGAACCATCAGTTTTCTTGACCAGAACTACTGGGGGGCAGAAGTCTGAGGTGGACCGTTGAATTATTCCTAGTTCTAATAATTTATCAACCTCCCTACCGAAAACTTCGCGCAGATGCACCGGTACCGGATATACACGAGCTCGAATAGGTGCGGACGTAGTCAAGTCTATCTTATGCACCACAGTTTTAGTGTGACCAGGTATGTCAGATAATACAGAAGGAAATTCTAAAATCAAGCTCTTTCCGTTCACAAGGATTTAACGAAGGTGAAATATTAAAGGATACGTTCTCGTTCGACACAGCTGTTAGCGGCAACTCAATCGACAGGTCTTTTTTCAACTCTATCGTCTGAGGAGTAGCCTCGGTAAAAGAGGAGAACAATTTTTCATCTATAACAGGGGCACAAGCACAGAAAAATATTCCTGACTGAACTAGTGAGATGACATCTCTACTCTCGCTAGGGGCAGATGCATTTTCGACCCCAGCCCGTCAAATATATTGCTTCAACAGATTGATATGATAAGTTTTTGACACTCCATCACAGTCGAGCAGGTAATTTACCTTATTAAGTCGCTTTACTACCTTGTATGGGCCTCTCCAGCTCATCAGCAGCTTGTTATGGCAGTCTGGGAGAAGAATTAACGCCTCGTCGCCCTCGTCCAAGCTTCGATTTTTGGCTTTCAGGTCGAAGTAGGTGCTGAATCTTGACTGGGAGACTTTAGCATTGCTCGCTGCCAACTAAGCAGTTTCTTCCAGGGTGTCCCTTAATTCTGTAATGTATTGAAAGCTGTTCCGCTGTTCCACCGGAGCCGATTTATTGACCCAGAGGTCGCGTAGCACACAAATTTGCCCCCTCACCTGCCGGCCGTACAGGAGCTCGAACGCCGAAAAGCCAGTTCTGTCGCTTGGCATATCGCGCAGAGCGAATAGTGTGGCGGTCAGATACCGGTGTCATTCTCGAGGCTTCTTCTCGCACAACTTCTTGAGGCAGTTTTTCAGAGTGGAATGAACGCGCTCCTGTCGTCCGTTCCCTTGACTATGGTAAACGGAGCTGAAAATTGGCTTTACCCCGAGCAACTTGTGTAGCTCTCCCATCATGGCACTCGTGAAATTCGTTCCTTGATCTGACAGAATTGTTTCCGGAATTCCAACTCTTGAAAAGATGGTTAACAATGCCTCTGCCACAGATATGCTATCGATATGTTTCAGGGGGACTGCTTCGGGAAAACCAGGGGCCCAGTCGATGACGGTAAGAATATATTTGTGCCCGTCGGATGAAGCTGGCGTCAGCGGACCAACGATGTCCATTGAGATTCGGGAAAATGGAGTCTCCATAATTGGCATTTTCACAAGAGGCACGGGCTTTGTGCGACGCTGGGACATGCGCTGAAAATTATCACAGGACCTGCAATAAGCTCGCACATCCGCGATACTCCTGGCCAAAAAATATTCTGACAAAATCTTCGCTAACGTTTTAGAATGAGAGAAGTGCCCAGCTAACGGATTTTCACGAGCTGCATGAAGCACTACCGAACGACACACTATCGGCAAGACCAATTTCAATGTACCTACTGATTTAAAGGTCGACGACTTCACACAGTGTCGGTAGAGAACAGAGTCTTTAACAATATAAGTGAATTCGGTGCCATCTTTACATTTCAAAATTTCTCCCCTTTTAGCTTTATCCCACAACCGTGCAAGGGAACTGCAAGTTTTTTGATTTTCCAGAAATTCACTATGGGAAAGATCAATGGATTTAATCTCGGGTAGTACGAACGGGTGAATGGTTTTAACTCTAGCCTGAGACCTAGTGACCGCAAGTACCTTGTTTATACAACCAGAGGGGCGTGAAAGCTTTTTATCACTTGCGTCTCTGACTCCATCAACATGACTCCATCAACATTTCCTACTAATACGCTACAACACTTAATCGGAGCAATAGCCGCCATTACCCAACCATCATAAAAATCACATTTCAAGTAGCATTTCGATAGCGGGAATTTCGACACGTTACCCAAATAATCAGAGAGAGAAATTGTGGGAGAATTAGACAAGTCTAAGTCCGGAAGAACTTCTGACGATACAATTACACAAGTACACCCAGTATCTCTCAAAATCGTCGATACGTTAACTCCATTAACGGTACCGCATGACAAATACCTCTGGTCAATTTTAGTCTGACTACAATATTTCACTGGAAAATTTGAATCACTAGAAGCGTTCTTCTCTATAAACAAAGTCGGACACTGAGATCTGTAGTGACCCAAAACTCCACAATTATGACACCTAACTGGTTTCATAACCTTCCAGCTGCGGCCATAGGGAGTGACTATATGCTGTGACGCCCGTGGAGGCTCAGGATCTGTCACAGGTGATGTCGGAGCCGATGCTTGTGCATTCGTACGTGGAGATGACTTGGCTATCGTCTGTTGACTGCGCGCCGTAGTCCAGTTGTCCGCACATTCGGTGGTCTGAGTCAAACTCATCATTCCCTTTTCTTTCAGATGCATACGCAGTTCTGGAGTTACTGATGACAACAGCTGATCTTTAATGATGAAATCTCGCAGGTCCTGGTAGGTTTCCGGAGTTTTCGTTGATTCTATCCAATAGTCTAATTTACGACCTAGACTTACTACAAATTGCTGGTAGGTTTCGCCAGGAGACCACTTCGCTGAACGAAAGTCTGTTCTATACGTGTCGGGATTTTTATTAAAACCCAGCAACAAAGCGCCCTTTAGCCTGTCGTAGTCTGACGTTACTTCGGCAGGTAATGAGGAGTAGATTTCTGCAGCCTTACCACTCAGAGTGCTTCCGAGGCGGACGGCATAGGACTGTCGTTCTAACCCCAACAACTGGCACACTCGTTCGAAGCGAATAAAGAACGACGGTAAATCTTCACCATCACGGTAGGTAGGGAATCGTGGTTTTTCTACCCTTACGGATGCATTCGACGGAGGCACAAAATTTGCCCCGCCACAAATCAGGCGAGCCAGGTCTAATTCATGCTGCAGCCGCAAGCGCTCTCTTTCCAACTCGGTGTCGTCTTTCTCCTTCTCTCTTCAAACGTTCCGCTTCTAACTCACGTTCTTGGGCTCGCTCAGCACGTGCGTGCGCTTGCTGCTCTGTTACGTACTTAGCTATTTCTGAGCCCTTCAGTCCCAAGCTCTCGGCTTCTTCTATCAAGTCTGCCACGCTAGCAATTTGGAATTTAGGACCACGGACGAAAGAACCGAAAGAAGGTGTACCAGCATTTAGCTCGGTACGGTTCGACAAGTAGTTGAAAGACTTGTTGAAAGCAATGATTCTGTGCAGAGGAGAGATCTCGAACTTAGTGCACTTCCCTGACCATCATAACGAGCCCCCTGGCAAGGTCGCCAATGTAAAAGGTTCAGGGTGACTCAGGTCAGGGGAATAACTATGCACAAGTTCTACGAATTTTATTAGAAGAACGATTTGACAGGAACGACAGTCGACACTCGACAGGAACGACAGTCGACACTCGACAGGAACGACAGTCGACACTCGACAGGAACGACAGTCGACACTCGACAGGAACGACAGTCGACACTCGACAGGAACGACAGTCGACACTCGACAGGAACGACAGTCGACACTCGACAGGAACGACAGTCGACACTCGACAGGAACGACAGTCGACACTCGACAGGAACGACAGTCGACACTCGACAGGAACGACAGTCGACACTCGACAGGAACGACAGTCGACACTCGACAGGAACGACAGTCGACACTCGACAGGAACGACAGTCGACACTCGACAGGAACGACAGTCGACACTCGACAGGAACGACAGTCGACACTCGACAGGAACGACAGTCGACACTCGACAGGAACGACAGTCGACACTCGACAGGAACGACAGTCGACACTCGACAGGAACGACAGTCGACACTCGACAGGAACGACAGTCGACACTCGACAGGAACGACAGTCGACACTCGACAGGAACGACAGTCGACACTCGACAGGAACGACAGTCGACACTCGACAGGAACGACAGTCGACACTCGACAGGAACGACAGTCGACACTCGACAGGAACGACAGTCGACACTCGACAGGAACGACAGTCGACACTCGACAGGAACGACAGTCGACACTCGACAGGAACGACAGTCGACACTCGACAGGAACGACAGTCGACACTCGACAGGAACGACAGTCGACACTCGACAGGAACGACAGTCGACACTCGACAGGAACGACAGTCGACACTCGACAGGAACGACAGTCGACACTCGACAGGAACGACAGTCGACACTCGACAGGAACGACAGTTGACACTCGACAGGAACGACCGATAGATTTCACGGAACAATACGTGAAAATAGAAGTTAAATAATATGATTTCGGAATACTCTCTCCTCTGCAAGACGCAGCACCAGACCCTATGGAGTGGCGCACGGACTGCCTGAGGTCACATGACAACCGAGTCAGAGAAGGTCGCGCTAGAATGAACACGAGACGAGAATATGATGTACGCTTTTAAAGAATGGTAAATGACCCTTCCTATGATACGAGTTTCACCAGTGCGCAATTACAAGAACATTAAAATCTTGAGTACTATTAGGATGGATGTTTTTGTTTGTCATCTTGAGACGTAAGGAAACTATAGAACCCAGTGATTTTTACCGGGTCTTGTATTCCAGTAGTAAAATAACGTAGGAAAATTTACCTCTGGGTTTTTCCTATGTTCCGCCACAGAGCTATTCATGTAAATATTGCTTCAGAGAAACCCCTCCCACTGAGGATAATCGGAAAGTCTTGCACATACCTTGTTGAACAAGAGAAATGAATATGACTGCGTATGTATAGAAAATAAATCACATAAATGCGTAGAACGTGAAAAACAAAATTAATTTTCCGGCGAAGGCCTGAACACACATAGGTTCTTAGTTGGATGGCAGGCAACAATAGGTTTCATGATAGCTCCCAAAGTAGTTGAAGGCCCAGTGAATGAAACACGTAAATACACCTCTGTGGTTTGATAACTTTTCGAGAAGGCCACCGTGACCGAGTGGTTAAGAACTTGCCCCGCACGGAAAGGTGCCGGCAGTACGAATCCTTGCAGTGTCGTCCGATGATTTCTCCCCGCAGGGAAAAGGGAAAACTCAGCCACAATTCTTCTCTCTAGCCAGGTGTCGGAAATGGGAACCGAATTGACCGGGTGTACCCGTCCTTATGGTAGTTATATTGGTAGGTATTTGCATGGTAGGTAGGTATGGTGGGTATTTGCAAAAACAATATAAAATATGATAGGTATTAAGCGTGATTGATTGGAATAAAGAATCCCTTTTTGCAATACGGATACGAAAAAAAGGAAGGAGCTAAAAGGAGGTGGGTTGTAGATAAGATTTTCATTTGCATCAATACGAGAGTTAAATTTGCTAGTAGCCTCCAATGATGTTGAGATTAAACGAAGTAGAAATTAATAATTGAGCTGCTGTAGTGAAAGTTCGGCTGTTGGTGACGGCGAAGAAAACTTCTGTACTTAATTTTTTCTTTCCCGGTGCACAACTACCCTGGCGAACAAAGACACAAAAAGAGAGAGAGAAAGACATGGAAAGAGAAAGAAAGAGTGAGATTTCTTTACTTTCAATACTGTTCAATTAGAGATTTCGAAAATTTTTGTTCATGTCACTCGAATTCTGTGTTTTCTTGCTTTTGATTGATGGTTTAGTGTTTTTGCACAATATTTATTACAGTTAAACACATTGTTTCATCAAAAGCGTCAACTTTATAGGGCAATGATGTTTTTCCTCCGCATCACGTAGTCGTAAAATGTTTTTTTTTCGTTTTGCTTGTGTGATACAGTTAATCATTTCTTAGGCTCGTTAGCATATCATCATAACCTTATCTAGGGAGTTGATTTCACGTATAACAGCAGGTGTGTCATACATATTAGGGTTGCCGTTGTAGAACTTTCCTTTTCATGTTTCTGACTCAGATTGACTCTTTTGTACCATAATTATTAGCATGAAAATATCCTTAATTTTTCATGTGATTAAATATGTTTCCTCCGAGCTCCTTGGTTGGCATACTAGTTGCTACATGGAAGTGGAAACATAGTACTGGATGTCGGTCTCATAGTCTTGGACGTAAAATTAAATTAATTCACCAGTTTTACTCCCAAAAATAATTCCTTAAATAAATTTACGAGGAGTTCGCGAGACTCGAACTCAGGACTAGAAATCACCGCGCTAGAATCACTCGATAAATAATTCCTTGTATCGCAAATTCCTGAGGTCAAATTTCGATGTAAGTGTACACTAAAACAGTGCTTTCAAAAATGCATTGTCTCTGGAATTTCTGCTTTCAAATTGTATCTACATATATTATCAAACCTAGATTAAGAGTGAAAGAATCCATTGTTCTCAATCCTCTGTTTCAGGTAGTGACATGGGTATTATAAAACCCATGCAAGTGTCAGCTTAGAATCCTTACTTCGAGATATTTCAAAAACGAATGATGTTTTTCATATCGCCTTTATTAGATATGTAAACTCTTTTTCTTTTCTTTCCATATCTACTGTAAACAGGTGATCAAAATTACGCCAGAGGTCAACGTATTCTCAGGTAAGGTAGGTCTTAATAAAATCAGAACCCAATCTGTTCTTACGATTAGAATTCTTTGAATCTAGAATTTCAATGCTTCGCAACTTTTTTCAAATAATCGAAAAACACTTCTTTCTTGGTAAAGTCTAAAGAAGTTAAGTGTTTTTGCTAAAAAAAATTGTGATGGGCCTCTATACTTTCTATACTGTACGACGGGAGAGATTTAAATTTTTTAGTTGGCATGTCATTTTAATTATGTAACTTCTTGCTTAGAAGAAATCTCTACGGTTGCACGATATTTTTGAGAGTTACAACACACATTGCACTTTTGACTCTCGCGAACTCTATGTTGAACCGAAATCTCACTTGCATTCAATGGATATGCGTACCATTTTAAGCGACAAAATAAAATAAACACCAAGAAATAGGAGAATACGGGCTTGAAACTTTTCGAGAAAGTTGAGTCATCAGTTTCCTCCTATATTACGATTGAATTGTACTGAGCTGAAGTCATTATTCACCATCATTTCGATGCTTTCACGTTTATTTCAAATATTTTTATAATTATATTTGTATTGCGTCTATACATTTATATATGATTTTTTGAAGGGTAATTACTTCAACCAATAAATCCTGAATTAAGCACACATCGTTTGATATAATGACAGGAGAAATTATATAATTTGTTTTATGTCTGGAACAGAACATATGTACTGGATTCCTTACCAGTTACCATCTCACTCAAACATTACCATTCGAATGCTTTCTACTCAAATGAAATGAATAGCGAAATTTTTTACATTTTTCTAACTTCTTTTCCGAAGAGTTCTGCTCTCATCTAGACTGAGAAAAAAATTTGAGTGATTGTAAAGGCTAGAGGAAAGTGTTAGCTTTAAATTGAGACAAATTTCATGTTTCCAGATCCATTAGATCAGAATCTAGAGTCTGGAGGAAATGACCCTGCTTCTAGGATGTAAGAGTACATGCATATGATCGTTCGCGTGACTGGTCGAAAATTTGGCCATCGACTTTAATTTCGTTCTGGATCACCGAAGAAGAAAAAGAAATTGTGTATTCATTGGCGCGAAAAACAGTCGGTGTAAGGTGTCCAGAACATAGTTGCCACTCTAGCTATAAAATAGCTAGATCTAGATAGTTTTCGTTCAATCTAGATATCGAATTTGGTATTCTAGCTAATAGCTATAAATCTAGATAGTTTTTAAAATACCCTAGATAGTTCTAGCTAAAAGCATCAGTAATGAGTTGGAAGCTGAAAAGCGTTAAATATGACAACAGTTGAGACCGTATATTCAATGTTTGAAAGGCGTTCAAGCGTTGTTTGAGCGTCGATCGTTACTCGTTTAGTTACTTGAGTCTGTGTGACAGATTCCGCGCGGGAGTTAGTATGACTTGGGATTAGTCGGGACGCGGGTACATCAGTGATCAGTTCCTCAGTTGTTGTCAGCTTGTGTGGATACTGTGACTCCCGTGAAAATACCGAAACTTAGCCTGTCACAGTATTTAAGATATGGAAATAGGGTCAAACTATATCGACTTTAGCTGTGAAAGTATTTAAATTTCATAAAGTATTCATTCGACATAGCTTTCACTTACTGACCGTACGTGACTCATCGGGAATTCAAATTGGTAAATTCAGTTACTGGGCCTGATTAAACGCTGTAATTCAACAGTTAGTTAACTGATTTACTAGGTATGAATAGGCTCTTAATTTGATTATATTTTTACTTTCCTGTTTGATGACCATCATTTATATGATAAAATAAGTATTATTGGTAAGTATCGGTGAAGTGTCAGCCGGATTTTGCCGATACTGATACCAGTAAAAATGACCGATACTGCCGATACCGATACATCAGGACATCACTACACTCAAGGTCACATGAAAATGCATTGCACCAAGTGCTCGAATATTATTCAGAATGTGCTCTGTCCTCATTTTGAGGAAGAGCTAAATACCAAATTTAGTTTGTTATTGAACGAATCAAATGATTTTTCAGTTAAAAACTGTTGGGCGTTACAATAATATATTTCAGTAATGTTGAAAAAGTAGTAGGTGCTGAAAAACATGACAGCAGCAAACTGAAAAAAGATGAGCCTTAGAGAGATGGCAAACCAAATGTTGAATCTACCTACTAGAATATAGTTGAATCTACCTACTTTGGACTGAATCAACTGGATTAATGTGATACAGATAGTATAGTCACAGTACTTATTGAGAGTTATTCATTTTTGTGTTTAGCTATTTTTCTAGATTATGTTTTATTGAATCTAGCTATTTCTAGCAATATTTTAAAACGATTCTAGATATTTTAGCACAGACAAAAGTGGCAACCCTGGTCCAGAACAGATCAGAGTCATCAGACTGAGATTGTAGGTGAATTTCAATATAAAAGTGAACTAAATTTTACCAAATATGTCTGTGTCATTCAGTATTCAAGCATAACAGGTGAGGAATACACAAGTCATTTACACTATTTGAAGCGTAATCTTAAATGCCTGTAAATAAATTTCTCCTCATTAATTGAACACCCTTCATTTTAAATTAGTTAACTCTAACTTGATGATCAAACTATAAACTCATTAGTCATGCAATTAGGGCTTGAATTTAGAATTCTGTGTTGTAGAATGAATTCTAAAAAACGTTTTTAATGATCGTTTTTACTTCTAGACGGTACTAAGATCAAAACCATTTAATTAAGTGTATCTGCATTGCAGTAATTAAATTGACAATTTAAAGTTAGATAATATTAATTTGATCAATGCCAAAATCATTATTCTTGCAATTTACTTGACTTATTCATTGCTTCCTAGACTTTGAATTTTAAATTCTGTGTTGTGAAGATTAATTTCATTTCAAAAATCATTCATCAAACATTTTTGAATACTGTATCAATGTAGGGAGTTCCTGCCTACAAGATGTTTTTGTATGGATTTTGAAATATGGAATAAAAAATTAATCATAGTTTTCTAGATAAATAGACAAATTATTTACATATTATACAAATGTGTTATGATAAGCAACTCCTTGATCATTACTAATTAAAATTTATAAATTTATCTCCATTGAAGTAATTGAATGCTTTATTTATTATCAGGTTATGATCTCTTTAAGTTAAAGTGGTTAACATATATATGTAATGTGTTGTGAATTGAGAGTGCATTATTTTTCAGTTATTTTTCTTACCATTTACCCATACTGTAATGTTGTTAATATAGTTACATAATTCATCTGAATGTAGTTGAACTCAGCAGAATGTCAGCTAAAGTTTACATACAGTTGTGCACATTTTAATGTATGTAAATTAATCGTGTAGCGTGATCTATTATCACAATTTATTGAAAGAAATAGGAAGCCCATGTTCATATCATCTTAGGCAAGGAATTCAAATAACTATATGCCATGATATAACTATGATAAAACTTGAATTGAAAAGTGAATAAGTCATGAATGGTTCTACATCATGACTTTATGCAATCAAATAAGAAATTGATATAGTTAAACAATTAAAAATCCACCTACAAAATTAGCCGTTATAGATAACAAAATAATACCTGCAACAAATATAAATTCTATTAGCAATGGCTTTAATAGCAATTTTGTTATACTTTTGCAGAATTGTTTCATGGAGAATTTTTCTTGACTAAAGTTACCAACAAGCAACTTGATTTACAAATTTATATCATTTATTTATAATTTATAAAAACTTGCAGTATAAAATTTCACCTCCTGCTTATATCAACATAGCATATTTCTCTCGATTTTTCCTTCATATCAAAATAACATAATTTAAATAAAATGAAGTACATTTATACACATCTTGAGCCTAATTAAAACCTCGGTATTTTTGAAGAAGACAATAATCGATTTTCCAGTTTTTGGTGCTTGGATATAGGTTACTAAATCAAAATAAATTTTTTTCATCTATGCACTTTCCGTCGCAAATGAGTATTTAACGAGTTATAGTAATGACGTTTTGTAACGTTACTGAACTAATCTAAACTAAAGTAACCTAAAGTAACAATCATTCAAGCGCATTGCAGCCGCCAGAAGGGAGAGTCCATTAAGATTCCTCCCCTTAAATAGATTTTTCCTATGCTACAAAGAATAGAATTGTGGCAGGTAACCTACAGCTATAACTTATTAAATACTCATTTTTAACAGAAAGGGCATAGATGAAAAAATTTTCATTTCCATCTAATTACCAATAATCAAGCAGCAAATATTGGGGAAATAGATTATTGTCCTCTCCTTCACAAATACCTCACTTTTTACAACCTTATTTAATATAATTAGTACTAATTCAAAATATTATTGCTCTTATCGACACTAAAATCAAACAAATCATGGGTGGTGATCTAATTTACTATATTAGCAAAATAATACCTCGTAAGCTATGTCCTGATCAATGAGTATTGAAATGTTGAAAGTAAACATTCATCATATATTACAAATATATTGACTTCTTAAACATATATTAATATTATATACAGACAATGATCAATGATTTCAGAATGAACAACAAAGAACGTTCTGATTTATTGAAAAAATTGAAAAGAAATATTTAGAATAATACATTGATACATCTCTGTTATAAACCATCACTTCCTTCTGAATAATGGTTATAAAGTAGCATGAAGAATCATTTCCAACCTTACTTGCAAAAATATTCTGTATTCTAGGTATAGAAACATATAAAAATATCAGTTCTCACTCATGATTACCCTTGTGTATTGCTTCACTCTCTAGATTGATGTAATATTCATTCAACATTTATGTAATCTAATGAAATACACTATATTAACATGATAAGTATTATGGAGAATCTTAGATTCACTTCAGCAATTAAGCTAAAAACTCCACAAATGGTTATTTTGTCACCATGCAAATGTTTCTTATAATAAATTTATTAACTTGGTAACTATAATTTCATTTTTCAGGATTTAGCTCTCCATTATCCATCTGAACAGACAAATCCCCTCAAATAAAATTCATATTAACATTCAATTTTATATAACAATCTAAATATGTGAAAATCAATTTACTATGTTTGAAATTCAAATAATATATAAAAAGCTATAACACTATGTCCACCAGGTAGTAAAGTAGTAAAAAATATTCAACTTTGCCTCAGGGGGTTTACTTTACTTGTTGAGGTAGTTAAAAATTATGAAGTGGACTAATGCACTATAAATTGAAAAGGAATGTACAAATGTTTAAAGAGTATGAAGATTTCTAAAAATTTAATTCTCCCAGAACCAGACATTTGCTGTAGTGTAGGAAAATATTCTGTAAGGGTATCTAACAATCCCCGTGTGTGTACTAGATTTCTAGTCAGTTTATTTTTTTGCATATAATGAACTGTTGCTCTGATAGTTGAAAGATGTTAAGACACGGTCTTTGCCCAACATTTGTTGAACTCCATTTAGGAAGGAGTACATATAGAATTTGCATAATTTTTTTGCATTATGCGTTGGTTGCTGTATTTAGTACTAGGTATTTGATTCTATATTTTAGGTATTAACAAACTCTGAATTGTTTTTAACCTATGTTATTGCGTCTTTTATTGACTCAAAATACTCATCATTGGCCAATTACTTACATCTGGGAATTTGGACAAGATCTATCTAGTAAAAAGTAGGCTGTAATTTTTTGCTGCCAAAGGACGTAAAACGTAGTAACACAGTTGCATCATTTTGAAATGAAAAATCAATAGATTTCCTATGTAGCTAATTTCTATTTTATCTAAATTATAAACTGAGTAATCTCATTCATTGTTGTAACATCATGCTATTATATTTTAATATTTTGCTTTAAGAATTATAGCCATCTGATGAATGATTAACACATTCATTTCACGTCCAAGGTTGTAAACAATTTGTTAGATTAGGTTGTAACTACCCAGAATTTGGAAATCAACTTAAATGGTTGAAAATATTCTGATCCTTGTTGGTAGAAATGAAAAATATAATTCTATGAAACATTTCACATAGTATAATAACCGTTACTTCATATAGACATTGTGAATTAGGAAAGAAGAGAAGTTTCATTTTTTTTTTTGACATATAAATATATGAAAAATTCACCTACTACCACAGTGAGAAACTATCAATGCCATAAATTTGCTATTCAGTATGAAAAAATAATAAATTAATTATACCCCACTGGAAAAATATATTATATTGTTCAAAATAATAGTGCAACTTATTCTGAAATAAATGCATGAACTGAACCTCAAAAATTTTGCAGATTTTGTTAACCTTGGGCAAATTCCATGACTGGTCAACGATGGACCGCAACAGTCGGCGATACAGAAAGTCTCGGCGTGTACAAGAAGATCATGATGTGCTCGTTGATTCGCCGTGCATCACAGTAAAGCATGGTAAAGGTAACGTGTAATTAACATAAGTTACAATGTACTGACCTGTTCAATATTTCTTCAAATGAGCCCTTTATTAATATTAACTATGTATCTTCAAACGGAGGGTAAATTTCCAGTGTCATAACCCACAAAACATAGAATTTTAGGAAACTGAAGTTAGAGACGTATTGTTCATCGTAGGGTTGCTAAATTGGCTTTACTAGCTAAGTTACTAACTAGGAACTGAACTAGGAACTAGGCCACTCTGCGCCTGAAAGACAGCTAAGCCACTATGAGGTGAAATTATCACTAAATCCACTCTCCAGTTTTGACCTCTGATGGGTTAGGACACTCTGCATATTTGCCCTCCAAATGTGTTTCACTTAGCCATTATGGCAATGAAATCTTTAATCAACAAAGTTACCCCTCAGGGGATGTAACTATTGTATCTATGGGAAGTAGCACTCCCAGGGGGAAAAGATGTGCGGGCCCGAGCTGAGAGATAGGCATTTTTTATTGAAATAGGATAGGCTTTTATTTTGTTACGGACCATCTTTTTTCGGTTCACTCCTGTCTGTTTTCAACACCTACTACTTTCTTCAACTTTTTTCTTGCTTCTTGCCCCTCAGGGGGATACAGGTATTGTATCTATGGGAATTAGCGCTCCCAGGAGGACTATGTGAGGGCCTGAGCTAAAGGTTAGGTAGGCTTCCTTTTGTTGAAATAGAATAGGTTTTTGTTTTGTTACGGACCATCTTTTTTCGGTTCACTGCTGTCCTGTTTTTCAGCACCTCCTACTTTCTTCTTCAACTTTTTCTTGTTTCATGAACTTCTTTCTTAGCTTCCTGTTTCTGTGCACCTTGTGCATAGATTCTGCGTTCCCTCAACTCCATACTAAATGGTGCCTTCCTCCTTCCTTTCTTTGAACATCTTTGTCGTGGTAAAGGGAGGCTAAAACTTTCTTATAATCAATCAGTCAACAAATACAATACTTCTCCAGGATCGTTGCAGCTGCTGCAAACTGCTACATTAAATACATCCATGCAAGCAAAAACTATGCAACACCCGCATTCGCCTTGGTATGTGCAAAGGAGAGAAATTTCATTTTTTCTACTCTTCCAAAGACATAATGCAAGTATGCAAGTCCACGAAGTCTTCGCGGAGTACGGCAATTAGCGCACAGAAATTTAATGTAAGTTCATGATAAAAGTATAATATTACTTTTATCATGAACTTACCTATGTCCTATTACGTGGGCATTTATCATGCACCATATATCATCTCGTGTTTTAATTTTATAAGTAACTTCAAACTGGTAGCTCGAATCCCAGCGAGTACCATTACAGTGGTAAGGTCATGACCAATAAATTATCATTCATGCGGAGGAAAGATATGTCCATAGCATCTACACATTTGTATGCATCCATGTGGATGAAATATGTTCACTTCTCGCCATCGTACTAATTATTTAAACACCTCAGGTTCACCACTACCCATCCCTCTTGATGAGGACGACCCATCACCTCGTCGAGAACCTCAGATCCTTGGTGCTCCTGTAACAACAGGTCAGTTACGATACTACTCTTTTATATAAAGTACATTGATTTAGGATATATTTTGCATAAATAACATGCTCCCGTTGAATCGTTTCTAGGTAAGACATTACGTTAAATTGTAATTATTTTGGCCTTTTAAAAGTGGATATTAACGATGTTAATAATGCACTATTCTTTCCCACATGACCGATTTCGTTAGTCCCGACACCTTTTCTACACACATTATGACTAGAGCCCGGACGTTTAGGCACTTATAAAAAGGCATTTATGGCACTAAAACATAGGCACTTATGGCACTTAACCATAGGCGCTTATGGCAGTATTTGTAGGCATTTATGGCACTATCCATGGGCATTTATGGCAGTTTCGTAGGCATTTGAGACATGCAATGCAGGCTATTTGAAATTGAACAAGTCATGCTTTCCCTGATAATCAGCCGGTTCTGCACTATCGTAAAAATGTGTTTTAAGGTATGAAAGGGAAAGAATTAAACGAATTAAAGGTATTATATTTACTGCACTGTTCACGAGAAAACATTTTTAACAATTGAAATTCATTATACATATGTAATACAAATATTATTTTGTAACATGGAATGAACTTTATAGTAACGTGTAACAAAACTTTAACTTCAACAACATTGAAAATACATAAACATTGTTTATAGATACAACCAAAAACTTTTATAATACATTGTTATTCGTCACTGTTACAAGCATCTTTACATTTTCACAGGTCAAACTCAACTGTCGATCCGAGAATATATGCTCAAGTTTTGAGAATGATCTTTCAACTTTGACAGATGTTACGGGGGAGAATTTGAAACATGCTGCATCGCTCGGTGAAAGATTAACAACGCATTGAACATTTGTTCCGTTAAGGACATGTGCAATATCTTTCATCTGTCGTAGGCTAACATTAGAATAAAAAACATTAAGGTATTTTTTAGCTATGTGTTTGCCTTTTTCTACGGGAGTGCTCCTCAATTTTTCTACAGTGCTATCAACCAAATCTAAAGCATAATGCAGCGGAATGTTCCTTTTTTCTAGCGCTTGCATGGTTTGCGGTAGCGTTTGAAAGTGTGTTTCGATGAAAGAGAGATCGTTCTGCAAACTAGAATTACATATCAATTCCTGAACAATGCGTATGGAGGCAACGTCTTCAGTATCCAAAGTGTTGAAGATGTCTTGTAGAGCTTCGAAGTAGGAAGAATAATAAAAACAGCTGATAACCACGTTCCCCATCTCGTGATAATTGGTTGTGGGGGTACGCTCAGGCTTGGGTCACATTCACGAAAGTGAAGCGACTTGAAAAATTTTCTTGCCATTTGCAATCAAACTGTCCACAGGTTGAAATAGCGAGCGAACTTTTTCGGATATTCTATGAAATCCATGCACTTAACACGTAAAATGGATCATGCGAGGAAACAGAACCTGCAAAGTTCTAACTGTTTTCTTCATGTACGAAGTGGCACCCGTAACAAATAGAAGTACTTTGTTATACTTGATGCTATCCGGCCATAATATTGCAACAGAAGTGGTGAATACCTAGGATATATTTGAACTGTTGGTTGACGAAATAGACTCTGTTATTAGTAAATGCATGCTTTGTTCATCTGACGCTACTAAGGTACCTACAATCATATTCACTAAATGTCTTCCCAGTGGATCAGTAGTTTCATCAAGAGTAGTTTTTATCTACGAGTACATAGTATTATCTCAGAGTTCATTTATTTTGGATGCTCTTTCCGAAATATTCTTCGAGAAATAATCTGTTTTTCATTGGTCAATTTCCCCTAGGGTATGTTAGCATCAATGAAAGTCTTGCACAAGTCCTCTTTAAACGTACGGTCCAAGTTAGGCGAATACTGAACAGTAGACGCGTTAGCAAAACTGGTCGCACTTCCAGAAGGTTGTGAAGTGTCGACTCCCAGGTCGTCTTGTCGATGCCGCTTAGACCGTAGGTGTTGGTGCGCAAAATATATTTTTTCACATTTCTCAGTGTCTTGCATTCATTGCAGCATAATATGTTGTTTGCAACGCTAGAAAATCATTTTCGCCGTATTCTGCTATGTAACCAAGAATCTTGGCTGCATCTGTTTGTTTAGCTTTAGGCATTAAATGGATGGCAATTGAACTAATTTTATGCTAGTTAGTAGCAGTAATCTTGAAAGATGAGGAGAGTGAAAAAAAATGGGGAGAGTGAAAAAAAAATTAAAAACATGTGACAAAATCAACTGGGAACACATTAATCATCAAATTTCCGTTAGGGTTATTATTTGGATTCATGTAACAACGACCACCGTAAAAAACACAGTAAATCCGGCTACCGTAAAAACGTCACACCTTACGATCGTTGACACATCGTCATATGATAACCGGAAACCTAAAAACAACTAACTTAACCTATCAACGACCGCGTTATTAACACACGCTTTGCTCTGGGCGAAGCCTCGCACACTTCGCTCACATCGCTCCGTACAATGATGTTATCACCCGCAACTCGAACCGTATAAGCGGTCACTTCCAAATAACCAATTACATGCAGCTCCCGATTACTTTTTCTCTTTAGGAATTTTTACTGATGGTATATACTAGTTATGTTGGGTTGCAATATTCTAGAAATAATAAATCTTACACAAGCAGCATAAATAGACGTTTATGGCATTATGAAGGCATTTATGGCGTTATGAAGGCATTTATGGCATTATATGCACATATGGCTCTTTAGGCATTTTAGGCATTTATGGCAAAAGTCCGGGCTTTAATTATGACGAAAACTATCGTTAATCACTTTACCTAATTTATTTCAAGTTCTTCTTATTACTACTCTTTACTATTCTACTTGTCGCAGAAGAATAATCCATCTCAGTTGGCATTTGCGCAACATAAAAAATTCTCAGTTTTCAAAGACGTGAACTACGAGGCTATACACCCAGAAGCGGCAGGTAGCCCCTCGGGGGGATACAAGTATTGTATCTATAAGAATTAGCGCTCCCAGGGGGACAAGGTGAGGGACTCAGCTGAGAGTTAGGTAGGTAGGTAGGCCTTCTTTTTGTTGAAATAAAATGCTTTTTTTTTTGTTATGTTAAGGACCACTTTTTTCCGGTTCACTGCTGTCCTGTTCTTCAGCACCTACTACTTTCTTCTTCAACTTAGGTCTTGTTTTATAATCTTCTTTCACAACTTACTGTTTTTATGCTTTTTCTGCGTAGATTCCGCGTTTCCACAACTCCATATTAAATGGTGCCTTCCTCCTTCCTCTCGCATTTGTTGCTGGGTAGGGCGGCTAAAACTATCAACTAATCTAATCTAAGCGGCATTATCAGACCATAACATATTTATGTAGACCTACATTATTTTGCGTTATATGCGCATCACTTTCTTTTTATTGCAGATTTCGAGCGCGGGAGTGATTCGCAGATTTCGAGCACAGAAGTGAGTGACGGAAATTCCCCACAAGTTTCAGGAGCGGTCGTCGGACCGGTCCCGTAGACATCTCTTTATCAGAGAACATCTAAGCGTAAGTTCACTTAATTTAAATTTATTAATCTCTATTTGCTCATTTCCGATCGTTGCAATTTCAATGTATAATTCTATCTAATTCAAATTCTAATGATAGTGTTAATTTTCTGTTAAATGCTATCTAAGTATCAATATCGTCATCAGAGGGAGAAGGGACACAAGGCTTTTTATGTTCTAACTATAACTCGTACTAGCGCTCTTTAGAAGTGATCAACGATTATGTAAAGTACGTACACAAGTAGGTAGACAACTTTCAACGAAACTTAGTCTGGCCATCAAGGGTAGGACTCAATAGTTTTTGCGAACGGAGACTTTATCTTTGCGTCTCGAACATTTGAATTTGTTATCCGCCGTCTTAACCACCAAATTTACCGTCTATTCAAGAAAGTTGTCATTTCGCGACTGATTTTTCTGAAATTTTCACAACACGTGTGGAATCGTGCAGCGATTTTTGTTCGGTGTTTTTATAATTGTTTTAAAAACTTTGTTTTCTCAGAAAAAAGCGATAAAAATGGATATTCGGAAAATGATACTCCTACAATTTTGAAGGTACAAAACCGGCATTACGTTTTATAGATTGCTAAATGTATTACCTAAAGAAATATTGCAGCGTAATAGCGACTGTTAGATTCTTTGAATTTTTGAAATATTTTTTCAAACATTGCTCTCCTATCAAATATATTCTGTTTATTTCTCAAACAATTTTCTTAACACTTAGACTGCGACTACAAAGTATTAAGTGCCACATCAAACTCAAATTTAATGCCAATTGTAGTAAGCTATTTGGAAAATACCAAACACGAACTAGATCGTGCCTTCATTTCGCTTTGATTAAATATTTATGAAAATTGTGTTTGCGACTACTGGCAGGTCAGTAGCATTCTGAAAATTACCTCCGTGTACCACCGGTGGCGCACGTCACAGTCAAAGTGTTGATAAATCTTCATTCAAAAATCTACTCAAATGCTTCTGTGGTTCTTTTTAAGTCCCTATCGAATAGTATGACTGTCATTCCTGTACCTCGAAAACTGGGAGGAGTAGCATTTTCAACGACAATAAGTTCAAGTTTTCATGAGAGCCTGAGACTCGTCACCTGTTTGGCCTTGCAAGTACGCATTTAATTGGTCTTTCGCCAGCTGTAGCTGACGAACGAACACATATGTAAGGCAGCAGAGCACATCGTTTGATTCCTAAGAAAAGTCTCTTTACCATGAGCTAAACAAGGCAGAATTGATAATGATTTAACAGTCGCATTTTTTTGGGTAGATAGTTCCCTAAATCATTCCTATGATTCATTCCTTTCAATAAGATGATTTATTTCGCTTAATAAGGTTATTTACTAACTTAACTAAATAATATTATTCCATTTTTGAAACTCTATGATTCGGTCAGGCTCGTATGTATTCCCATATTTATAATAACAGTCATCAAAACGTCTAACTCGTCATACTTCCTCCCTTAACAGAGCCCCAACGTCCGTGTCCGTTTTGTTCCTGCCTATTCACAAGACTGGGACGTCAAGTGATGAGAACACACAAGTGAAGTGCAAGACTTGGCCAAGTTAAGCCCACTGTGCCAAAATCTGCTAACGCGGAACTTATGAATATAATGTTGAGGCAACGTCGGAAATGAACTTAAGACTGGCAAAAAGATAATTACGGAAAAGAAAACAAATAAAAAATCAAAGAAATAGTCATATGTCCTACTTGTAAAGCTTCCTTTCAGGGGGATACAACTATTGTATCTATGGGAATTGGCGCTCCCAGGGGGATTATGTGAGGTCCCGAGCTAAAGTTTAGGTAGGCCTTCTTTTTGTTGAAATAGAATAGGTTTTTTATTTTGTCACGGACCATCTTTTTTCGGTACACTGCTGTCCTGTTTTTTTCAGCACCTACTAGTTTCTTCTTCAACTGTGATCTTGTTACATGAGCTTCTTTCTCATCTTACTGTTTCTATGCCTTTTTTTGCATAGATTCCGCATTCCCTTAACTCAATACTAAATGGTGCCTTCTTCCTTCCTCTCTTGATCTCATTTGTTGAGGATAGGGAGGCTTAAACTAACTATTAACCTAATCATCCGAAAACAGCTATTCCAGCCCTGAACTATATTCGCAGTCCCGCAGCACGTGCTGCCGCCGGCGTCAATGAACAAAACCCCTCTCTATTTCCAGCCACGGGCGGTTCTTTGTCAGCTGTAGATGGAACTGTAGAAATTTCTTCTAGCTGCCTTAGTGCTGGAGTTCCAACCACAATAACAGCGACCAAAAATAGGCACAGGGTGAGTACCCTGTATGCCCAGTTTGATGTGAACCCCGCTGAGAGGGAGAAATTTTACAGTTTCCTCGGCCATTCAGTCAATATTACGAGAACATTTATCAATGCCCTGCTTTGGGTAATGTACTAGAGCCTGGGCTAGCCTTACACGCCATCGACAATTCTCAATCTTCTGACCCAGACGAACCTGAGGCTAATACGAGCTTCAACCGTGCTAAACAAACTAAACAGTAGCACGAGGAATGATGCGATGAAGTGCTCTGATTACAATTTGAGTCATTCATCCGCATCCGCACTTGCTTCCTCATCGTCTGGCGAAACTGACGATAAAATTACTGCAGTCGATTTGAAATCAAGATCGTCGTCAGATTCAAATTCTGTGGACTTAATTGAAAGCGACAGCGGAACTCCCTCTGATGAAGCTCATCAACTAACAAAGAAACGAAAGCCACCTGCCCGGAGAAAGTCATATGTTACAAAATCACCGCCTCCCTCTTCAGTGAAACAGTCTAATTCGCGAAGACTCCGATAGTCTACAGATGACTCAATGAATCCTAGCCGGAACTAAAATTATACCGGAATCTTGAACTAGTCGCCAACAATATATCCTGTACGTATGCCACATATTTTCTTACCAATTCTCAGCGTTTGCATGATCAAAAGAGTTATCTAGCTATTGCATTTTCGCCATCGTGTTTGACGCTCTTTAATTCTCCTTAAATACGTTTTATCTTTCACTGTTCCGTTATTCAATTCTTACGTCAACTGAAATGTTGTTCTAACTCTAAATACAGTGTTTCAAATAGTAATGATTTGAAATAAATGTGTATGATTAAAAAAAGGGATCCTGTAACTCCATGGCCATTCAGTGTTACCATATACAAATATTATATGGTAATGTACCGCTCATTTTTCATACCGCTCTGCACGAATGGAATGCGTGTTAACAGATGTGTTAAGTACATGTGAACCTAATATACGGAGGATTCTCATGGCGGAGTAACTAGAGAGGAGGATCAATCACTTAATTGTAATTTGTTACTCTTTATAATATGCTTAGTCTACAATATAATGTTAAAGGGTAGACGTTGTTACATATACCATATTTCAATATTTCATTTTGTATTTCGATTTACTGAAGTGTTAGGATGTTTCATTGAACCGGCAGATAACTGTCTCCAGCATTAGCATGCACGTGAACTGATGTGAAATATACTACTGATCCGCACCTTCACAGAATCAACGCGTACGACCTCATATGAATTATACGTGCCCCTGCCAAATTACTGCAAGCTAGCTATCGTCATCGGATGCCAAGCATACGGAACTGCACACTTGTGGACCTCTCAGAGTCCAACAGTCATACTACTTACCTTATTTCCGATGTGCGCTGAAATGAGTGTTCGACACCACACGAACTGATTATACTAACATCAATCCAGTTGTCTGTAGCAAGTCTCGTTGCTCATAATGTGATCGCCTAGCCGATGTGTGATTACCTAGCTGAAGCTAGGGGGGTCCATAGTTGCAAGTTGCTGGCGACCCTGGTGGAAACGTAACCCTAAACTTATTATTATTATTACTGATCCGCATGACAGAGCACCTAACGAGTAGTAATCATTCCTTATTTCAAGTTTATTGTCTGCTTCATTATGACGAAGGAATAAATTTGAGGGTTAATTAGAAATGCAAGGGTTCTCGCTGTACTACGTTGAGGATGTCCAAACGTTATTTTCATTTTATGATTTAAAACTTTATTCGATCTCGTATATGACGTTTGCTATAGATATAATAGCTAGAAGTGCGGCGTGTGCTGCTTTCCCTACTCATTCATTTGACGCGGTTTATGTACACTTGTAGTTTCTTCTCCGATTAATCGATTAAATACGCACTGAAATAATAGCCATCTAGGCTGACGTTATTGTCTTAGATGCAAATTTTTATTTTTATTTACAAATGCAAAGACGTCGGTGTTTGTTAAAGGACTGGAACGTAACCCGACGAAATTCATTTTGAATAATTCCAATGTTTGATTCCTGATTAATTTATGGTGGATAACTTTGAATGGTATATCACTCCTCTAGCTACTAAAACTAACCTGCATATACCAAGATTGGTTTTTAACAATAGTTAGTTAATTACTACGGTTGCATTCTTCCTGTTCAGTTTGGTGCCATTAATTGTCTTTATGCACAACCTCTTTTACTGTACTAAGATTGTTATTATTTTTCCTGTGTTGTTTTTCAGCGGATTTTAATAATATAGTACTGATATGTGCAACATGTTCTTTGAAGATCATATATGCATCCGTTATAATGCTCTAGAACGTATCTGATTTCTTTTCTTGAATTTCAAGTTTAAAAATTCTAATACGTGTAAGAAATGCATTTCTCTACTATTGCAAAGTAATGCATTTAGTCGGATCGCTGTTAAGCTTATTTTCTTAGCGTAAACAATTATTATTAATTATTGTCAGAGAACGAGACCGCGAACATTTGAATGTACGTGTGCTGAAAACTGCTTTCAGTCTTCCTCTCGTGCGCCGTATGACACTAGCTCCCCGCGGGTACTACATTGTTAGGTCTCTTGCTATGCCTCTAATTTTTTCGAAACGCTTTTCGTAAATTCTATGTTTGCTAACTTTTTTGAGCAAAAAAATTCTCGATCTCGGTTTTCCATCGCCACCTGATATTGTTTTTCACGTTCATTTGTCTTCTATGTAAACTGAGTGTTTCAAATATTGTCATGTCATATAGGCTGATTTATCAAAATAAATATAAATCGGAACGAATTAAGTTTTCTTTATTTTTCTGAGAGTTAAAACGTGTTCAACATTCATAGAACGTAAAGTAGTGTTATTAGTTCATCATGCGATAGTTAACGTTGCGTGTTTTGATGATAGTGCAAGATTTTTCTCATCAGAATATATTTCGAATAACATATCAGCAGGATAGCATTTTTACTTTGCCTTGCAAACTCGAAATGCGTTCTCAAATCCTGCCATTGAACAACAATTTTTTTTACAGTAGGTTGAATGGACAACAACCGTGTTTTGCAAGCTGGTGGAATTTTCACTGGATGTAAACCAATATTAACTTATATTTAAAGTTAATTGAATTGGCATGGTCTAAGAAAATTTTGCAAGCAAATTATGAGTTTCTGCGATCAAAAATTCTGGAAACATTCACCAGAAGTCTAGGACATAAATATAGCTGGAATGAGTGGTATACACATATCATCAATGTTAAATATAAATTTTCTTCTTTGAACTTAAACTCCATTATTGATGCCAACAATGACATTCGTATTGTCAGTCTCTATTGCTTGCATTGCGATTATCAATGCTCAAATTCCTACTTATCAACAATTGTTTCAAGGCTGTCACAACTCTTTCTGCATCACTTTTAATAATTTTACAATTACTGAGTAAGTTGATTCCACTTTATTAGATGCATGATTTCAGCATACAAATGATACACGAAGTAATTTCATGATTAAAATAACATTGCCTCCATCCAACAATAAACTGAACTCATTGTTGCCAATATCATCGGTCAGTTTCGTTTAAATGAGGCCACAATACAATTTATAATGTATATGCATTTTATTCCATGATTTTTGACATCACTAGTTTTGCAATTGGAGACTATGCTTCCACTAATGAACCGTTCTATCACAATTAGAAGTTACACTATGGCAGCACAAAAACATTGAAATAGCCGTCTTGGTGTGGTTAATGAACTGAACATAACATGATAAAAATGTCAATTTGGTTAAGCAAAATGACAATTTGGTCAAGCAAATTAACATATATAATGAGAAGGAAGTTGTAACCAACCATTAGAGTGAATTCCTAAATCGAATTTACAGTAATATATCATATACATGGCTTGATTGTAATTCTAGCTAGAAAATATCTAGCACACTGAAAAAAATACCTAGATTTGTAGCTATTATCTAGATTCCAAATTTTACATCTAGGCTTGAGCAAAAACACCTAGATCTATCTATTAAATATGTATGAGTGGCAGCCCTGGCCTCCCCAGTTCATCTAATTGCCAGAAGTCGTAAGATCATCTAACTACATTGAGTTGCCAGATGTCGCAATGCAGTTTTGTTAAGCGTTTAATATTTAAAAATTATCTAATTATCACCACCGCAACTGGAAAAGAATCGGTATTGATGAAGCATTAGACTTGTATGTCTTATTTGACAGGAAAATTTTCGGAGGCAAACAAAAAAAGTGCTGCATATGTGATGAAATCTCTAACATTCATTAGTTGATGTGTTAGCGTCAGGCTTCTTTATCACCAATGAGAGAATAGATGTTCTTTTATTTTGCACTTTACGACCAAAATAATATATCTTAAACGCTAGGGAAGTAACAATTCAAAATGTACTGATATTAGCGCATACATTTTTTGGCGGGCGCGACCTAGTCAGTGCGTTGAATTCAGGATTTCTAAATTTTACATTGTTTGAAAAGTGCCATAACTTAATCTAGCTCTTATCTTTGTCTTAGTTTTTCCTCTTTAACAGAATGAACTGATTAGGGTTCTCGCTATGTTTCATATTGGAGTATAGTAAAAGTTACCCTGAGAGTTCATCTTGTTATGAAGTTCTGTTTACTACGTTTACTCTACTAGTATACTACGCGAGTAACCGTAAAATGAGGAGCCCACTAAATCCTGTTTTTAGGAATATTCTTAGGGGTACTTGATATCGTGAGGTCGGTACTTCATTTCGTGCTGAAAACGTCCCTCAAATCGTGCAGGCCCTCATACCGGTAATTACTGAATATATATATATATATATATATATATATATATATATATATACATGTGTATATGTATATGGATATGTATTTATAATTTTTTTTCATGCTTCCTTAAAATGACATTTATGAACCTTGGCCGAAACAAGCGATTCATATATTATTTCCTGGCATCAATAATTGCGAAGTTTTATGTCATGTACATGTAAACTGTCAAAAGTGTTTTCACCCCACTATGAAAATGCATCGTCCATGAAATTGTGTTTTCTCTTATAATTATCATTGCATGTATTATCAAATGTAGATTAAGCAAGATTAGGAGTACATTGCCCTCAATCATTTCTTTTCGACTAGTGACATGGGTATTACAAGACTCATGTGTGTGTATCATCTTAGTGTATTAACTTTAAGATACTTAAAAACCAAGGATTGTAATATTGTACAATCTCTATTGGAAATAAAGTTTTTTTTCTTTCTTTCTTTTTTCTTTCATAGTGTGATGTTGAGTTATCAGGAGATTCTGATGTTGGTGTTACGTTTGTAAAGACACTACAAAATGCCGAAGCAAAAGGAGCGACCAAAAGATGTGAAGGGATATTTTATTTCTGCCCACACTACAAAAATGAGCCATGGAAACATTTCTAAATACCAAAATGTTTCTTTAAGCACTGCATGTAACACTGGGGAAAAAATGTACGATTTGTGCGACTAGGGAAAAATTTTCCAGAACTTGTACACCTCAAAATATTCCAATGATAATTTCACACAAAAAACTAAGGTTAGAAATGTTTCTTTCAGGAAAGAAACTAACTTCAAATCGGTCACAGAGGTGCTGCTACATCAGCCTGCAACGCAGTTAGCAATGACCTTCATGGATAAGATTCACAGCACAATTTCCTCCCACCCCAGCATTACTGGAGAAACGTGATATAAAATCAAGCTTGAATTCCGCAAAAATAAATTTATTGCTCGATGATATATTTTTTAATAAATTTGGCGTTTAGTTAATAAGAGCATGACAGAGCTTAATGACGGTAATGATGTCATCAATATTTGAAGATAAGGCGGAACAGCTTACACCCGATTGAATCCCATTCCAACTGTGTAACATGGTGGCCGGAGCATTATTTCATAGAATATGGGCATTCCGTTCTATGGTACAGATCAAATGAATATAATGGAAGAATCCTAAGGATAGAGCTAAATATAATTAGGGTGTGGTTGATTTGAAGAAATCTATCGTAAAAAAACATCTTGGAAAATAATGGCCGTCTTCACACGACGTTCACCCGATTGCATGGCACCAAGGGAGTCCGTGAATGGTGCCAAGGGATAAACATCTAGGTACTGACATGGCCTAGTCAGTCACTAAATTTGAATCCTTTATAATGAGAAAATTCGTGGAGAAAATCCAGATGTCCTATCCATGAACCTCTCTGATTTAGTGCTTGAAAAAAATTAATAAACCGAGATTCCACTCAAATCTTGTCAGACATACTTAAAGCTTGGAGGAACCGCGTACGAGCTCAAATGGAAATAAGGTGTTACGACAAAACGTCAAACGAATATTTTTCAGGTATCCGAGTACTTCTTTTACTACACATTTGGTCCAATCGTATTTATTTTCTATGCATGCCACAAATATTCCATTTTTGATTCCCACTTATGTTTATCGATGTTAAATTAATACTTGTGTAGCTTTCATTTCTTTGTCTCGCAAAAATAAATAATAATAAAAGGACATTTTCTTTGTCGAAAAACATCTTGTCTATGGCTCTATCAAACTATATATAGATGCTAAGCTACATTTTTGTCTATTTCTCGTGCTAATACTGATAACTTTTTAAGAATTCTATATACTTTGCGTTATGTATTCGGCCAAATGTTTGGTGCATTTCTAGTTTAATTTATAATTTGAAAATTACGAAGTCAAACAGAATTCATTTTCTTTCACAGATTCAGTGAATGTAATTTTGTCCACACCTAAAGTAATGAAAGAGGGATATTATATATTATATTAGATTTCAAATAATTTCCAAATGAATTAGGTGGCTTGAAGTTGGTATTAGTTTCATTCCGTAGTTTGATTTAGTAGTTTCACCTACAGTTACACTTCTCCACGTCCCTACATCCCGATCCTGCTACTTCCTTTGCGGGCCCAACTCTGGTAGTCTCAGTCGAACACAGAGCATGGATTACGCTCAGTGCGCAGCCAAAGCTCATTCATCGATCATACCAACCATCACATATAGCCTTAAAAATAAAGGTTTATGGTAAATTCGTTGGAAATTTCACTTAATAACGTTTCGCTTGACACCATTTTACATGCTACCTCAACTGTATTTAGCTTGAATGACGTTTAAATGCTTGTCGTTTAATGATCAAAGGACCACAGAACGGCATATTTGGGGACAATCGATTATAATGTTCGTAACTTGGAAATTCTATCAGTAAAAAAGATAAAATGCCACAATGATGGTTGAAATGAGATCTAGCAGCACATTTCTCACGCGAGCCTGCAGATTAGAAAACTTTCACCAAAACTATCTAAGTTCGTAACTCTAATGAAAAAGAAGCTGCCAAATACACTACTATAAAATTCATACGATTGAAAAATTGGAAAATGAAGCAAAATAAAAAATATTGCCATGGCTCGAGAAAGAGACAATTGAGTGCATAGAGGATATCGGATAAAGCGAAATACGTGAGATAAGCAATTTGATTACATTGCATTGCTAGACTGATTGATAATTACGAATATAATAAACGTTTAGAATAGGCACGAATATATTCCAGCATTCCAACATCAGTACGATAATAGCGGGCGCGAATAAATAATATACAGGTCCTTAGCTAAGGAACTGTATTTTATAAAGAAAGAATGGGAATAAACATATTGGTAAAATCCCATATCTCTAAGAAAAAAATATGTTTTAATGAATTTCTTCTAGACAAATATAAGTATCTTGAAATCAGTCCACTAGCATGCAGTGTTGAAATTTTTATAGGGCTTCATTTGAAATACTATTTATTATTTAAAATCTATACATATTGTAGACTGTGGACTGAGTTGAATTGTTTTGTTTCAAATGGTTTTATCGTTGTCTCGTTAGTTTTGAGGTTCATTTCCCTGCTTCCTGCGAAATTCAACAACAACACGCTCAGGAACGTAGGCCTACCCACCTAATGGAAAACTACCCCTGGCAAAAACATTTCGACTTTGTGACGCGTTCATCAGGTATAGCTCCGTATAGCTCATTTCTTCTTCTCAGCACTTTGTTCATGGAACAAAGCACGTCTTGCGGATGGAAGAATTTTAAGCCAGTTGAGCTGCTGCTTCTGCTCTCAATGTTCGTCTTGTAGTGTCAGAGCAGTGTCCGCGTTGTAGAGTCTGAGGAGTGTTCGTTTGCAGGATAGGCAAAGATTCTGCTCTCCTAAGACTTCACGATAACTCGTTCTAAATTTCCTCAGTTATGAAGAACGACTACAAAGACATGTAAGTAAAAAACCGTGAGATGGTACACATTTGAAGAAACTCTTGGTCTGCTGTAAAAATAAAGTGATACCAGATAATGGAAGTAGATCAAAAACTGAATTTTGGTCTATGTTGTTCGTGCGTCAATATAATTCATTCGCATCATCTGTTAAACTCTCAATGCAGCATCAGGAGTAGGAATAACGATGAAGAACCAACGCTTTCTAGGTTGGGCAAGGTTGTTCTCGGCTGCGGCGCCTAGCTAAAACTCCATGCCGTCTCTGCAATGGTTGGTTTCCATCTGCAAAACCCAGAACTGCAGTTTATGAACAGTTTAGAGCAATAGATTTCGACGCATATAACCATGGCACTTACAACTTCACGTTTGATATTGTAATATATATCACCAATAGCCATTGTTGAAAAAATAATTCTTGCGGCTGGCGATACTGGTACCACGATGTGAAATGTTTGAAAACTTAGTCACGAAAAAATCTGAGAATTAATTATTTCGTTTGGAATGTTTTCATTCTTATGAACTCTAAAAGTTGCATCGGGGAACCTTCTACTCGTGGAATTCATGTAAGTTAGTCTACGCAGATATTTTTGTACAATTAGCTGGAGGCCAAAATTGTGAAATAGAAACAACAAAAACTTTCTCGCCAGACGTTGAAAATATTCACCTATGTAAGCCTTGTAAGCTATTTTATTATTTTACAATTAATTATTTTTCACCGAACACCATGTTACAGTCACAAAAAAATATTATCGAAAATATCGGTGACTTCAACATAAATGTGTGCGTGAATACTACCGGCGGGCCCTTTGAGACCGCGCTCAGTACCAATCGTCAAATCACGTATTTTCACACGAATTTCAACAGTAATGACTCCCATTTTTAATAGGTTGTTATTTTTAAGCCTTCACTCCTAAATACTCTTAGTTAAATTAAATTTAAGGCTTATAAAATTCTGTTTGCACAAACAACACTCAAGTTTTCTCTCCATCCAGGAGGGAGGCGTGAGGCTCCCCTTAGCCCCAGAGTATTCAGTAGATTTTCTTAGAATAAGGGTAGCTTTTTTCCTTCGGTCCAGAATGAAGAGAAAATTTGTGGGTTGTTTGTGCAAACATGAAAGTTTGAGGCTCTGAATCGAAATTTGTTTGAAGATTTTAAGTATGATATTTTAAAAAGAAAAGTTTTTAATATGAATGTTCTTTGAAAAATATATTGAACACTACGGAGGTGAGGGGAGCTACGCACCCTCCACCCCGATGAAAAGGAAACCTGTGTGTTATATGTGGGAACAGAAAATTTTGGAAATAGCAATGCTGTGCCAATATTGACCAGGCAGTGAGCACTCATTTATTTTTGACAAGAGGAAGCACTCATTAAGGAGTGAAAACAATTGACCATAGGCACCGTTCCAAATAAATAGTGTGGTGTAAAGTTATGAAGTTAATTTATCATTCAGCGCCTCGCAAACGTTCAATGATTTCACGAAATGAAAATGTGTCCTCAGTAAACCATGCTATTTATGCTATTCTAAATTATTCATAATTTTTGGGAAATTTACTGTACACATGTTCAATTGAGTTGAAACAATTGGAATTAATGGAGAAAATCTGCAAAAATTCGTTGTGTCCAAGTACGAGGCTATGTTTAGCGCACTTAACGGTCGTGGTTTCAGCAGACTGAGAGTGCCGTATTTCTAATATAGGAATTAGTCATGTGCTGCAAGACCTTAGCATCTTCATACGATGATTCTTCTGACAATTCAGCACTTCTCTCCTCAATACCCAGATCTTTCCCTCTCCTGACTGTTAGGAGCTTCTATATTGTAAAACGTGTTAGGTCTACTATCCAGTCTAACTTTTTCGTCGCCTGTATGCATGTGTTTTGCCGCCTAAGCGATTTAACCGCTCAAATCACTTAGACGGTGAAAATCATGCATGCAGGTCGCGAAAAAGTTAGACTTGGTAAGCATAAAGTGATTCGGTCGTGTTTTAGAAACTCGTTTCATTGCAAAATCAAAGTGCACTGAGCGTCTCTTTATTTTGTCTTACTCACTTGAATACGAGTTTCTATTATATGAAATATAATTTTTTAAGTACTTTAATGCTAGTATTGCCTTTTAAATCTGTTGTCAAGCTACAAAGTTCCTGCATTCAACACTTGGAAATGAAACCGAAGTCTCTGAGTGGCAATAATTCGAGTACGTTTCAAACTTCACTGCAAATGTGCAAATTTCCTGCTTCAACCTTCCGTGTGAGTGCAGCAGCTCATGTGCTCTCGTGATATGAATTTATTCAAGCCTTCAAAAGATCTAATTCCGGCCTAGACTAAGCCCAGTCTCTCCAGCATTTCGGTCCGCAAGCGTTTCATTTGGTTGTCATGTTTGAACTTACTAACTTTTTATGTTTATTCACCGTGTGAGCTTACAGAAGCTATATTTTCATAAATGTGTCCACAAAGTTGGGAAAATTTTCACCAAATTAAATGAAGGAAACTATTGCCTTTACTTTGCAGCGTAAGTTAGAAAAAGATTTACGTCAATGTTTTGACGTTTGCAAAGTCTAACTATAAATAAAATAGCAAGGATAGTCACTTTTAAAATAGACATTATTTCTTAACGAGTTTAATACGTCAGGACAACTAAAAATATGCACGAAAGATAAACTTTTCGACTACAAGGGTCATCTTCAGCATCTGAGGAAACAAGGTTATTTTCAAACATAAAAAAATATACATACACATAGTTAACATTAGTGATAAATCTACAGGAAATTTGCAAGGTGAAGGCAGATTGTACATCATTTAAAACCGGTTTGTTTTTCATGATAAAAAAAAACTCTAAAATTTGAAGATCAGTGTGACCATGAAAGGTTACCATTATTTAGAAATCGTCTAAACGAACTAGCAAGTCGCACTTCTCTGCATGGCACGCACATACGGTTGAGAGGGAGAAGCAAGAGGCCTATTTGTTCGGAAGCTCGCTACGAAATAATGTCTATTTTAAGAGTGACTATCCTTGCTTTTTTATTTGAAATGGAAAAAGTTTCTTTCTCTGATATATTTCTTACCAATCATATTGAAGATCAATGTTGCTCTAAAAATTTACGTGAGCCATCATGTGTATTAGAAAATATTTTGCCTTGAATGACTATGGGCAACATTCTGTACCTAAGTTAAAGTAATTTTTTCCGAACAAATTTGTTAGCCGATTAAAAGAAGTAAATATTTTCGTTCAGCGATTAGCCCAGTGTCTTCTATATGCATCAATTATCCACTGATATACAGACGCTCCTTATTTTTCCTGAGTTCATCCGAGTATTTTTCATTAGCTTGTGTGAAAGTATCTGAATTGTTCTCGTTGAAATGAGGATGTACTCTTAATTTTTTCATTTTGGATGATTTCTTAATCAAATTATTTCATTTAGTGAATACATTCATTACGCTCGCCAAGTATTATTCAAACATTTTACACTCGCTAACCGTTTCACTCCGCAGTGCGTAGTCACGCTGAAAAAATGCCACGTACCCATTTCTTATGCAGGCTTCAGCCATCGTATCTTCCTCTAAGTTGCGAAAGCGAACCAAGGCTCCAAGAAAACGGGGCATTAAACTCTTCAAATGTGAAGGAATGAGAAGTTTACAAAACTCCAAACTATAACCGAGTATCCGTGAATGTGCTTTCGACTCCATTCATTCGTGGAAGCGGAAAACAGTTTAAAAATGGGTTCAGTTGTTATAATTTTTATCCTACAGAATAGATTGATATTTTCTTGAACTTATAACAGTCCTCTTGAAATTGTGTAGCGCCTCCAGCGCTGTAGTGAACTGCTGGCTAATACTCTCCTTCTCATCCATCTATGCAGGCAGACAGAGGTTAGAGATAAAAATGGAGAACTGCAGAGTTTACTGGTAAGGATGTTAACAGGACGGGGATGCGAACCAAATGCGCGGGCCCTAAAGAGCTCACCGCTTATAAGACCTCTGAGGCGAACGGGGGAAGAGGGGCATGGATGGCGCTTGGCGCACATACCTCCCCCCTTTACCCGGATAGGTATTCAAATATAAATAAAAAAAAAAATAATATTCGGGCGGATATAAACAAAAATTTCAACCTCAAACACTAAATCCGCCTCAAATGCATGTAAAAACTCGAATATAACATCATTAATCCAAACAATTAAATTTGATCAAACTCAGAGATACCTCGCAAAAGAATTATTTTTAACACTGCAACACAAGCAAGAAGTACAAGGGCGCTGAAGCGATGAAACAAAAATGCCCTTTTCTTCAAAACGTAAAATTAAAGTACTCGGTACAACACCATTACACAGTACATGGTTCGTACTAGACTATAACTTTAAAAGAAACCTGATTTTAAAAACGATTGTTTTAATAAATGAAAAAATTAATCAATAATTTTACAGTGCATTTAGAAAACATCGAGTTAAAGCGTTAAAATTAAATACATGAGTAAAACGCCAGTTAAAACAACAATAGTCATAGACATTAACGCAAAAACAATAATTTAAACCTTTCTTAAAAAATAGTGGCCGCTGCCACTGCGGAAAAATACCGCGATACAACCTCAAATCATAAACACTAATAGTCGAAATTTTGGTAAACCCACTCTGAACCTATCAAAACTTAAGGTAAAACTCAACGCACGAAAACGAAACGTCAGTAAAAACAGTAAAAAGCGAAGCGTGGATAACATACGGTTAAATAGTAAACAACCATAAATCGCTGTTCAAAGCAAGGCAAAAGGAATGCTAAAATCAAATGGTCAATGATTAATTGGGGAATGATTAGAAGTTAATTATTATTCAAACTTACTCAACTTAAAAGTAAAAATTAATTAATTTGTCTTATTCAAACTTTCAAAGAATTAATACTTAATAATCGGATCAATGGGATATACGCAGGAAGTCCCGATGATTAATCGAAAGGAAAAAGGGATACTTGCTCCGTAGAGTTCATATTGTTTTTGTAGAGATTATACTAGCAAAATCGGGAACAAGTTAGATCAAATATTCAAATATGACATTAAAACAACTTACGGAAACAATTAATGCCTGTGCCGTGGAACCCGTTAAAAGTGTAACACAAATAGATTATATGATTAATACGATTATAAAACATCTAAACGGGTTAAACACATTAAAACGCATAAACCCTTAAACGCACAAAACTTTTCAACATGTTTCTTATTACATTTTACCCTCCAATTTTCACGGAGTTAAACGCATCCAAACAAAAGCATAATTCTTGCATAATTTTCAACAACGCTTTCCCATCTTCAGTCCATATTTTAGTCGCATTTTCAAATACAAATAAACTCGATTTTCAACGAGCGCATAAATTTTTCCAGTAATATTTTCCAGCTCCTTCTTTTTCCAATATTTCAATTTCAATTTTCTCATAATTTTTCTTATTATTTCCAATCTCAATTTCCAATACTGAAACTCTACTGTCGTCAAAGTTTATGTGTTTTTGGTTTTTGAGAACAAAGTCGCTGAGGCACCACGCCGTCTGAGCGGAGCACGGCTCAACCACGTGTACTCGCCACATGCTTAACACGCAGTACCTGCCCGTACCCGCTGTCACTCGCACAGCACGCGAAGCTGAAATGAAACGAAAACAAAGAAACAATTAGCATGGCCAGATATCAACAACATGAGTTAACAACCAATTAAAAATATAAAGAAATTAAAATTCAAACAGGTAAATAATACGAAGTACGAATCTCATTAATTGAGTTAACAGTCTACTCATGAATCAATTGTTAAAGCATAAGTTTAGGCAAAGTCCATTCACCTCCCATTAATCTAAAGTATTTACTCTCGGTAAATTCTCGTTAAAAGAAAAATTGAGAACCTATAAATTGAGAACTACATTTTTGAGTCTCGTTCGGGAAATTTCCAGTCACGTGAGTGCTGATTTCAAATCGATTTCAAATTTAATTTAATTTTGCTGAGACAGCAAAAGTGCACCGCCGCATCGACTCCTCAGCCAAGTCAGCGCATGCCTCTCGCCGGCAACGAGCTATTTTTAGCTGCGAACTAATTAAAAATCCACAGGCGTGAGCAAGGAAAAACAAAAAAAATAGAACAAATTTCATAAACAGCAAATTCCTCACAAACACGTATTCACCGAATAAAACCTTGAATTTAAAAACATAACTACAAAGGTTACTTCAGTTCAAAGAGATTCACCATGCTGCTTTTTGCAGACGAACACTACAATGCAAAATTAGAAGCAAATAGATTATAAGCAAAACGTTTACGAGAATACAATGAAACATAGCAAAAGCACTGAAAATACTTGGTATATACATAAGAAACATACGTAAGAACGTACTTCAAAAATCAAATCAAAATCAATTTTCACGTTAAATGCTTGACAATCAATTTTAATCTTTCAATCAGTTGTAAATTGTCAATCGGACAATTTTGGTATTCAAGAAAATAAATTGCATTCTTTTAGAATTAAAACATTTTAAATTTCATAGCACAAAATTTTACTGAACATGAAATTCAGATAGGCTTGTAAAATGACTTTCATGATGCACTAGATCGTTTCAACGTGCTCAAAAATTATTAACTGAAGGATTATTAAATGAAGCCTCTCTCATTGACAAATGACTATGAAGTAAATTAAATTTTACTCTCACACTGAATTAGTGTGGACTCTCACGTCCAAAACACATCTAATTCATGACTATCCACCAGTCACACCAGTCACTAAAAATGTTTTAACAACATTAACAACATTAACAACATTTAACAATATTAATGACATTTGTGGCACTTTACCATAATCTTTAATGGTCACTATCATAACTAGTTACCTAGTCATATACTGCTTCACAGTATTACTACCTTCACAGTATTACCAACATTACTGCCTCGTGCCAATACTAACGCGTACGAAATGCTGAGCACAGCTCTCGGCCTTGCGCCGGCGTACAAAAAAAACATCTGCCTCTGCATCAAGCAAAAAAAAAAAACATCACACTCACTCGTGTGCGCTGCAGTGCAGCTGCACTGGTAACTTTACTCGATACTCTTTACCAGTGATACTTAATACTCGATACTCGTTACTCTTCAACTTATTACCAGACAACCACGTGTGGTTAATTAACGGGCATCTATCGCCTCTCATTATTATTCGCCAGCACAATGACAACCGCAATCTACAATGCTTAACTCTGACCGTCATGGTATCAATGGTATTACTTCCACCACATGAAATTATGAACTGAAATCAGAGTCCCATCGAAATTAACGGTAACAGCTTCTCTTAAAGCTTACTCACTTAATTGTCTGCGCAAATTACTTTAATACTATTTCTCAACAGTATCACTCGACCTCGCTGGTAAGTTTACCTGGTAACATTTAACCATTTTACCAGATATATCCACAGCCTAGTCGGTATCTTCACTTGTTTATTTTCTTCTCTCGCGACCACTATATGCCCCGGCTCTGTTGCTCCTCTTAGCACAGGTATTTTCTTCTCTCGCGACAACTATATGCCCCGGCTCTGTTGCTCCTCTTAGCACAGGTAACTTCTCGTTTTATTCATCGCGCGCTGTCCTTTAAATTTAATTGCTGTCCACTTAATGCAGCGACTCATTCAATAATGCGCTATCGATCAATTGCTGTCCACTTAATACAGCGACTCGTTTCCATACTCTAATGCATGAAAATTGATTTTTACAAAGGTCTTCAGCACTACCTTTGGGCAATTTGGAACGCACCTTCCTCTGCAGCATCCTATCAGACGCAACCAGCAAAAAAACTCAAATATGATCTTTAAAAATGACACAATAAATGTCCAAAAAATAGTCACCCCTTAAATGACCTTTCTGCACGCAAACAAACAGGGATACTTTTAAAGAGCATTTTGCAGCTGACCGCCTCGCTCAAATTACAGGGAGCATTACATGACCTAACTGTTGCACTGGCTACAGGAGGTATTTAAGGATACTTATGTCTCTTTCGACAACATATCATCACTAGAAAAATATTCGTGGCAGTCATTGCACTCACTACAGGCGCGTTGGTTACTGGAATTTCAGGCATAGTTACGTTACTAGTTCGATGTCTAGGTATTACACAAATAACAATTACTGCTCAACTGAGCTTACGATTGCTCAAAAGCAATTTTTTACAACAGTTACTAAATCAATACAAATTTAGTTAAATCACTTATAACAATACTTCAAGAAAATTGCGCCACTCACTTCAAAAAAACTCTCTTAAACTCTTAAAAAAACTCATGTCTAGGGATTATTGCACTCAGTGTAGGTGCACACTGCTTGCTCTCTAACTTGCTCTCACTGCGAGTACAGCCTATGTTTGGCCTTGACGCCTGCGCGCACGCAAACAATAACTGACTGAAGAAAAAAAACACTACCACTGCTGCTGCGACCACAATAACAATTAATTGTTGCTGCGTTACTTATCTTAAATTGTAGGTTTAGTTGTCGTTGTCGAACGATGTCGCGGTCTCTGCAGTCGTTGGAAGCGATGCACCGTTACAGCTTCACCCGTAGCACGAAGATAACGTAGTCGGATGTAGTTGTAGTTTTTAGCTCTGTAGTCGCCCTTTCCGTAGATCTCAGATATTCTCTGTAGACGCTGTCCTTATTCTCAGTTTCGTGTAGCTCTGACTGTCTCTTCAGAGCCTCTTCTTAGTAGTTATGATTCTTCTCACCAGACGATCAGTAGTAGTTATCAGTTATCTTCTCCGCCGTGTTGATTTGCTGAAGTCACTGGATCTTCTCAAACTTTTGTAGGTCTCGACGAATACTGTATCTTCTCAACTTTTCAATTACATCTTCTTGACTTCTAAATTATATCGTCTTAAATTCGTGGGTCCGTCAACTCTCAGGCCACCAAATATGCAGGCAGACAGAGGTTAGAGATAACAATGGAGAAGAGCAGCGTTTACTGGTAGGATGCTTTACAGGTGGGGATGCGAACCAAATGCCTTTGGGCAATTTGGAACGCACCCTCCCCTGCAGCATCCTATCAGACGCAACCAGCAAAACTGCAGCTAAATGCAATACATTATGACAACACTATTTTGCATAGTTGACTATTTCTACAGTTCCACCTATGTTGAAAATGTTACGGCGAGCTATGTACAGCAATACTTTTCATGTCTTGGACACCGATGAACTCTTTGCGCCAGTACTATTAGCGTGAGTAAGAAATATCATAGCCATTTTCTGTTTTGTTTTAGTGAATATTATATTATTTCCGAGCTCAACAATTGGCATACTGTATGGTGTCTATTAACGTCAGTGTATAAATTGTCCCAAATCCCTGTGGTCGACCTCATTGTTCTAGATGCAAAATAAATCAAATCTGTTCATTTTACTTCTAAACATCATTCCCTCACGCTCGTATTACTAGCTCCTTTGTTCTTATGCTCTTATTTTCAATACGAGTACGCACTAACGAGAGGGTTTTCAGCAATGCGTCACATGAATTATGTTTTCTTAGTCACTTGTATTTAAATGCATTACCGAAATCTGACTACCGCAACGCTGAGGAACGTATTGTTTTCGTGCTTTTCTCCAAATCCTGTTTCGACAATTATCACGGGTATTACGATAACCATGTATGAATAGCAATTACGGATCTAAATCATTCGTTTCAACACTTAACAAGGGTATTACGATAACCATGTATGAATAGCAATTACGGATCTAAATCATTCGTTTTAACACTTAACAAGGGTATTACGATAACCATGTATGAATAGCAATTACGGATCTAAATCATTCGTTTCAACACTTAACATGGGTATTACGATAACCCTGTATGAATAGCAATTACGGATCTAAATCATTCGTTTCGACACTTAACATGGGTATTACGATAACCATGTATGAATCGCAATTACGGATCTAAATCATTCGTTTTAATACTTAACATGGGTATTACGATAACCATGTATGAATAGCAATTAAGGGTCTCTATGCTAAGGTATTTGAATGCGTTCTTCGCTTTTACTTAAATACATGTGCGCACTAATGAAAGTGTTTTTCAAATGAGCGTCGCGAAGATTGTGTTCTCTTATTTACTTATACTTAAATGCACTGCCAAAATCAGATTGGGTAAGGAAGGGAACTCATTTTTGTTGTGCTTCTCTGTCAATAATTTTTTGTTTCAACACTTTACACTGGTATTACGATACCTATGGGTTATTATCAATTAAGGATGTTAATGTTACGGTGTTTTAAAAACCAATGTATCAACATTCCATGTTTATACTTTATTGAAAACGAAATATTTTTTTAACTCTTTTTTCTTTCATCTACATTTCCGTTTCACCCCCCAGTGCTAGATATATGCAAACACAGGAGTCAAAATAACCAGTGTGGCCGCAGGGTAGAAACTACAAAATGGCAAACTCTCTTATTTTGAAAAATCAAATACAGTAATAAACTTTGTGCCATATTTTTCATATTATTTAAAAAAATCTATAATGACAGTTTATGATGGGTAAAGTTGACTTCTAACAAACGAAAAAACTAAATTACTCTGTTAGCAAACAACTCTATAGACAATGTTCGTGAACAGATAACGTACAACGGGAGAGAAGTGAGATGCTGAGTGTGTTAAGTAGTGTTTCGCACAGGTCTCGAACAATAGGCATTTACATGGTGTGTTGTCTCTCGGTTCTGCCTCACCAAGCCTGCGCCTGCATTCCCTCACGCACTTCCTTATGTGGCCAATTAAAGCATGCAAAGCCTTGGTCTTCCATACACGGAGCACACAAATAAATTATTGTGAACCCTGATTTTTAGGCAATGCATCCCCTACATCCTCTGCTTTCTGGTGTTTCGTAAGCCTAATGAAACCTGTCACATTTTAAGTGATGGACAATGTACCCTTATGAATAAACGAAAGGAAAAAACGCCTCGAGTCCATCAAATGTAGTGAAAACTAAACTTCGCCCAGAAAACTGTCATTAAAGCCAATAAATTGCACTTAGATTGAGTCTAAGACTGACTTTACAATCTAGCTCATGCATCAAAAATGCTTATGACCTGAATGATAAAATTAAATACTATAACGATGCAGCAAAACAGCAAAATGAATTAAATACCTCTACTAGATCAACAGCATTTTCTGCTGATATGTAGTTCAGTAGAAAATCTACTGCTCAGCTGTCGATTTATAAGATAGAAGGCTGAATAATTCCACTAGATCAACGAGAGCATCCCTCTCTTCTCTAGCGATCCCCATACCAATATTCGTCACAGCACAGCCACACACTCAAGCAAGGAAAACGAAAACTCCAAAAAACTCCTATCTCCACCGAGATCTTCTAATAATCTTATGAGTCAAGCATAAAGTTTCGCAAGCCCTTTTTGTGCACTCGTCAATTTTACCACGAATGAATTAAAACGATCATAGAAAATAGAGCCGCTTCCCACCACAGTCGACGATGGACACTTAATTCTTCCTTGAAACAGTACCTCACTAGCTCAATACACGATCGTCTTCAAAGTAGAATTACCATTCCTTAAGCCACAATCAAAACAGAAAGCAAAGCAGAGGAAAACGCACATACGCTAATTTTCCGGAACAAAAAAGAAGAGGTCTTCCTAATCTCATACATAAGTACATTGACGAAAAACATTTTGGTCATGCTGTCCTAGACTTTATACGATAAATTTTGTCAAATGTTCAAAAATTTTAATTAAAATGTTTATGTATCTCCACTAAATCTCTGAATTTACTGTAAGCAAATTTGATCGTTCCCAGGAAGTAAGTTAATTCCTGTTAAGCAAGTGTGCTTTTGGTGACGGGTTGCGAGGTTTTAATTCATCCACCTTTCTTTGAGCGCATAGAAAAAGAACCAGAATTCGTGCCTGCTTCGAACACCTGTGGCCGCGTGACATTAAGAACACGAAGCGATCGAGACGACCAGGTTGACTAAGGCCTGTGCCGAAGGCATTCCTCATGAACACTTTAGGTTTCATGCTGTGCGAGATCTGGGTATTTCGCGGAAAGCGGTGCTTCGTACTAATATCTTAAATTAATGAAGCTCGTGAAGGTGAGTTCTGTCAAGTGTTTCCATTACGAACAAACGTGACGTCTTGTAATACCGCTAGCCTATGATACGTAGTCCCTGCCTGTAAGCCGTAAGTTACTACGACAATCAAATTGTGGAAATTTATAATGCATTTATTGAAATCCTACCATACTAGGTCCATATTTTCTCTTGTGCGTTAAATTGGTTTGAAAAACTGTGTTCCCACAAATTTGTAATAGGATCCATGCTAAGACGTGATACACGAATGACATTCTGTTCGTAAGTGCTTAGTAATAGTCGTGTAACTCTCCTATCGTTTATTTAAGATAACGGTGTACAGTCGGTTGCGTCGTTACTGAATTGTTGGAGCCCGCGCTGTTGTTCCGGCACGAAAATGGTCCCGGTGTTGCCAAGTTATGCTATGTTAGGTTTACATATCTTCATTTTGTACGTTTATTTACTAACCAAACGTTACCTGACCTAACTACGAAAATCGTTCCAACATAACCGTATAGCATCACAGGTACGCGTCTGTTTGTCATTTTCATGCACGACGTTCCCGGATCTTGAAGTTGAATCTCCCGTAGAAGTCGACATTTGCACGCAAAGCGTCTTCAATGTTGAACGTCCTAAACAGTGAGCTATATCCTATGGGTAAAAATGATACTTCTAAGATAGTTAACCTCTGCAGTTAATGTTGACTAAACTTGATGCTTATGATACGTTATATGGCCTTCTGTGCTACGAAAAGTTTATTCACTCATTTAATTTGAAATGACCTGAAAAGATTTTTCTGCAGATCGTTGCTTGAGTTTCATGTAACCTACTTATTGGGTCTAACGCAGTCTTTATTCTAATATTCTTAGGAACTGTCAGTAGATCTGTGCCTTTATTTTACAAGGCTGAATGTACAAACGACTTGACGGGCTTGGGATGGGATTATCATAAATTCTAGGTTTTATGTCAATCTGCTACCTCAAGAAAGAATCGTGAAATGACTCCGTGTGAGTGTGTAATCAGGGTACACTGATGATACAGGCGTTCTTATTCGAAATAACTTGCATGCGTCCCTGTTTCGACAGCATTTGAACAAGCAAAGTGTTTCAAACACATTTCCTATGGAAGGCGTAAGTTATCGTAAACTTGCATGATTTTTGACGCTCGTGGAACCAGACCAAACTACAAAATGTTAGTCTGTTTACCGTGAAATACTTTTTCCTGCTTTAGGACGAAGTTACGTTTTGCCATCTTAAGTTTCCAACTAATAGTATTAGAACGCTCGGTTCTAACCCCACATTCGCTCCGCTATTATGGCAAAACGTTCAGAGGTCGATTTTTTACGGGACCTCTTTAATTAAAATGGTTGTCCTCTCACGCAAATAAATACAGAGATCGGTAGTATTTTGAATGAGGAATAGGAGTGTAACCTACTTCCCCTAAGAGCTGGTTAACTTAAAACGTTTGTTCGCCTTCCGTACTTCAGTGAGCAGTCAGTGGAATTGGAACGTCAACTAATGTCATAGATATCGTCCTTCCTCCCTCCTGTCTCTTAACGTCGTGTTACTCAAAACCTTCCGTTGATTTATTTTTCCAGTATAAGGACAAAATTACTTCGCATCTGTTTCAGTCGTGCCTTTAAATACAGTTGTGCACAGTGTGCATCTCGGTGTGTCGGATAAACGACCTGTCCATGAAATGTTCGTGTCGACGACCCGTACAAGTTCTAAAAACAGGGCTCTGCTTTGTCATCCTCCCCACTGGCATATAATCTCGTACAGATAAAAAGCGTGATGTTAGAAATTTAGTCTGGAATTTTCTATTTTAGTGTCTATTCGCAATGTCACCCAATTGAAACTGTTGGATGTCATGTACATATAAACAACCCAACCTTGATCAGGTGCACAGTGCACGTCCCGTGCTTTTGGTTGTTCGCCAGCAACTTCGGGGAGCGCTCTGTGGTTCCCTTTTGAACTATATCCCACTGTGAATTTCATTATTTCGTGTACACTTGTGTTCATGTTATAGGTGTTTGGCGGTCTCTACACGATCATCGTTGTCTTCACATTTCTCGATGAAATAAGAGTAAATTTCTAGATCTAAAAATCAGTTCTCAATATATACTTCCGTAATTACTGCTGACGATAGCTGAAGGCCTGAAACGTTATAGTATTTACCACATATAATTCTAACTATGTTGACTTTTTTGCAATTTTCCTGCAACTGTGTGAGGTCTTTCGCCAACCAAAATTTACCTTCTCGTCCTAAAAAGGATGAAAAACCTTCAAATTATCTCGTGCAAGCCAGCGAGGCCAATAATTCTTGAAGATTGCGACAAATTCTTTCTAAACCGTAACGTAAATAATACAATGTTTATCGTCGAGCTGCAGCTACTGCTGCTACAAGCATTAGATACTGATGCCCGTATGCGTGTGTATGAATTCTCAAAATGGCGCACTGAAATTGGATACGGGTGGCTCTGAGGCTTTGCGTGAAAATGTTCTAAAGTTGAAGGCACCAAGTGGACGAAAGTGCCGACCGGATTTTCTGTAATAAATCAGAAAAAAGTATCTTCGCATTGATGCTAAATTTTTGCATGAAGGCAAATTTTATGTTCTACTAGCATACTTGGTGGTTTAAGGAGTTAACCATCCTTACGATTTTTACGGAAAATTTGAAAAAAAAACTTTGAAAATACCATGTATGACATGGGTTACAAGTTTAGTTTCATAGATAAGGTGAATTTTTCATGAGAATCATACCATGTTGGAAAAGTGTGTAAATTATTAGACTATACGGTACCGGAACCAACGAAACCCTCCCTAACGATACAGGCCGATCAACAACTGTACGATCATTAAAATCCTATAGTTCAGACTAGTCATAGGTCGTTCCAAGCACTAATATTATGCATGTTTCAAAATTTGTGGTGTTGGAAGATGGCTTCTTTCAGGAAAGCTTTTCCTCCTTGCGGTAACAGTGGTATTAAACTTTTCACAAAATACTTAACCACACAAATATTTCAAGCCATAGCATGAAATTGCATGGGGTGCCACGTTTTGCAAATTTTTATAAGGCAAGTACGCAAATAACAACCCTTCAGGATTTAATGAATGCTCAAGATCTTCTAATGCACTAGCTAACACGATCTTTCTCTTTCTGGAAGAGCAAGAAGATAGGCAGAAAATTACATATGATGGAATGCGTTTTGAACTCAATTCAACATATACTGCGCTATTTTCATAGAAATTGCACCGTACCCATAAAATGATCCGTGGGGTAGGTAGTTGACTCCAGAAATGCCCATGCTTTGAACTCCTTCATAGGTTTTTGGATATGTCGAAGATTCTACGAAATAAACATACCGAAAAGTCTGAAGGACGTAGGCACAGAATTGTCATTTGAATGACTAATCAGGATTTAAAGTGAAATTCCGTGGTGTGTTGCGACTTGCATTTTTTCGACCCTCCTTGCCTTCATTCTTTCATAAATCTGTCACCGACTCGAAGCAGACTGTTGACAAACTTGTGAATCGCACAGTTCATCGCCTTATTTCACAAAACTAAATTTAATTCTTCGTCCAAGATGATTCGATCAGAGACAAACCGAAATTTGAGGGACACTTCGAAATTCATATGAATCGTCCTTAAGTGAAACGTTTTTCGAACAATACCTGTACAGCAGAACTGGCCAACTAAAAAAGCTCCACCGGAGGCAAATCTGGACTAATCAATCCTACACCCGTCGCGGTCAATTTATCCAAATAAAATTCCAAGGTCTCGTTCCACCATTGCAGGCCAACGACCCTGGGCAACGGAGCGATGAAGGACTGGAAAATTTACAGGGAGCGGAGTACCGAGAAGCATTACAACGGTTAATGCGAACCCTACACTCAACTTGACGGATCTTCTCGATCCTGATCCCTTGTGGTCCGAAAACAACCAAAGTGAAGACACTTCCGGCCCCTAGTCTAAGTTTAATCCAGTGTTCACTCTCAGAAGGTTAGATACACTAATGTACTCTTTCGTTACTAAATAATAGCATTGATTATCGGATAAATATTTTGAAAACTTTTAGAGCATAATTTTCTTATTTGCTTGGTTTCAATTTCCTGGCGGATTGAGCTTTTACGTTAATTAGAGCCGTGTGGCGCTTTTCGTTGAGCCCGTAGCTGACACGAAAGATAATTTCCCCGCATCGCATTAATGGTCTATTGGTTCTCGCTGTGTAATGAACGTAACTATCATGTTGACGGTCCCTTGTGTCGTGTGCTGTTGAATGCTCTCCTACAAATCAACTTAGCAACTTTGATTGTTTTATTCACTATGAATGTTTCGCCACATTTTTTTCGCCGTCGTTTCTTGGTTATTTTATTCTTTCCTCACGTGCTGCCCTGAGAGGTATAGTTGTTGTATCTCTGGGAAGTAGTACTGAGAGCACTACTTCCCACATAGACAATAATTCTTGTCCTCCCGGGGGGAATGAGAGAGCCCGAGCTTTAAGTTAGCTACTTTTTACTATCGTTGAAATGCAATGTTTTTATTGATGTGGGTCATCTATTTCGGTGTATATCCATGATTTTCCTAGGCATCTACGTAGTCCTCCAATTATTATCTGCTCCGTACTTTTTTACTGACTTGCTGTTTCTATGCGTCTGACATCCTGAGTGGAAAACACTTGCGCGTATATTCATCGTGCACATGTCCATCCTAGATGGTATACTAATTATTCCCTTTGGAAACGCCTGTATTTGGACAAGGGTGCTTGAACTACCGTATAATTCTCCCGTACTCGTTCTGTGCGCAGAAAATGAGGGACATTTCACTTCGTGTAAAGATTCCGCAGGAATGTAGACCTTATTAAACGGTTCCATCATAATTATGGGAACGCCTTTGATGCAGTTAAGGATCCCTGAAAAGATAAATTTAGAACTCATTTGAAGTGCGTATGTCACCGAATTTGTATTGTTTATCATTTTTGTGATGTTGCAAATGCAAGGTGTCGGTGTGAAATAGTGCGTGCACTAGAGGCACGCCATGCCCTTCGCTTGCACTTATTTGGAAGGGGAATTGGCGAAACCTTTCTCGTGATGGAATTTGCTTATCCTTCCCTTCCAAGCTTTTGAAGAATTTGGATTCATCCTTGCCTGGGGTCGATCACTCGGCTAGGGTTATCGGGTATTGTTAACCGATATTCCTTTCATTGGCATCATTTTATTTCAATAACCGAACTACATGTTGTATCACCGAGCAACGAGTTGAATCGTAAACCATCCAGCTCCGTCGCTCAGCCTTTCCCTTCCACCGCTGCACCTCGTCCTTCATCCTTTGTCTGCTGTTGCTTCCAGCTCGGACCGTCCTCGACTCCCCGCGCCCGCTCAATCATCGACTCGGACCGTCCGCAACACCCCCCACCCCCTCATCACCGCCTCGGACCGTCCGCAGCACCCCGCTTCCCCCCCTCAATCACCGGATCGGACCGTCCGCGACTCCCCCTCCCCACATCATCGGCTCGGACCGTCCGCGACTCCTCGCCCCCTCCCCATCACCCGCACCCCATCATCGGATCGGACCGTCCGCGACTCCCCGCCCCCCCCTCACCCGCACCCCACCACCGGCTCGGACCGTCCGCGACTCCCCGCCCTCCTCACCCACCCCCCATCACCGGCTCGGACCGTCCGCGACTCCCCGCCCTCCTCACCCACCCCCCATCACCGGCTCGGACCGTCCGCGACTCCCCGCCCTCCTCACCCACCCCCCATCACCGGCTCGGACCGCCGGCGACTCCCCGCCCTCCTCACCCACCCCCATCACCGGCTCGGACCGTCCCCTCACGCACCCCCCATCACCGGCTCGGACCGTCCCCTCACGCGCCCCCCATCACCGGCTCGGACCGTCCCCTCACGCGCCCCCCATCACCGGCTCGGACCGTCCCCTCACGCGCCCCCCATCACCGGCTCGGACCGTCCCCTCACGCGCCCCCCATCACCGGCTCGGATCGTCCCCTCACGCGCCCCCCATCACCGGCTCGGACCGTCCCCTCACGCGCCCCCCATCACCGGCTCGGACCGTCCCCTCACGCGCCCCCCATTACCGGCTCGGACCGTCCCCTCACGCGCCCCCCATCACCGGCTCGGACCGTCCCCTCACGCGCCCCCAATCACCGGCTCGGACCGTCCCCTCACGCGCCCCCCATCACCGGCTCGGACCGTCCCCTCACGCGCCCCCCATCACCGGCTCGGACCGTCCCCTCACGCGCCCGCCATCACCGGCTCGGACCGTCCCCTCACGCGCCCCCCATCACCGGCTCGGACTGTCCCCTCACGCGCCCCCCATCACCGGCTCGGACCGTCCCCTCACGCGCCCCCCATCACCGGCTCGGACCGTCCCCTCACGCGCCCCCCATCACCGGCTCGGACCGTCCCCTCCCCCTCCCCCCATCACCGGCTCGGGCCACATTCCCCTCACTCGCCCCCCATCACCGGCTCGGACCGTCCCCTCCCCCTCCCCCCATCACCGGCTCGGGCCACATTCCCCTCACTCGCCCCCCCCCCCCATCACCCGCTTGGGCCACATTCCCCTCACCCGCCCCCCCATCACCGGCTCGGGCCACTTCCCTCCTTCAAAATGCGAAATCAAAAAATTTTATGAAATCAGAGTACTCAAAAAACGAGAAACAATTAAATCATTAGAAATTCGCGTCAATAATCCAAACGTAAAATAATTTGTATTGAACCAATAGAGTATGAAACAGGAATATAGAAAAAAAAACATTTATAAAGGCTTCCTATATTCTGTGTTCATCAATACTGATGTTACCGAACAATCTCATAAAAGGTCCCATACCAAATTCACGTGAGAATGATCCTTTGAACAAGATAGACGGTGAGCTGTTGTCACTTCAAGAAAACGAATATGATTTTTTTCGCTCTAAAACTGTTTCGCAGAACTTCAGCGTGCTAGGTGCGACGAAGCTGCTCGACCATTTTGCTCTTGTCTCTCGTGTGATGAACATCGGTTTTGTACAATATATCTAGTCATACTACTATTTCTGTGATAAAAAGGTTATTTTGTCTAGTCGTTTTCGTCTTTTGTGATCAGCTCATCTAGTCTATATTACTGAAGTGTTAGTTTCTGCATTTTTTTTCCAATGTGACTGAAAATTATTGTTTTTTTCCAGCCTGAGGATGATGCTTGATACGTCGAAACGTTGGATTTTATAATTAGACAGAAATATAGATTTTAATGAATTGCTGTGTTTTAGTACGAAAATGCTAGGTGCCTTTCTCAATCAACTTACACGAGAAGAAATTGACCTATTTCGTAAGGCTGAAAAGTTAGAAAAAATATCGTATACCAAGAAGCATGCGAAACATTCAAAAACCATCCAAACCTCTATAACTTTACCTCATCACCAGCTCGGACCATCCCCGACTCTCTGCCCCCATCTCCAGCTCGGACCATCCCCGACCCTCTACCCCCATCTCCAGCTCGGACCATCCCCGACCCTCTGCCCCCATCTCCAGCTCGGACCATCCCCGACCCTCTGCCCCCATCTCCAGCTCGGACCATCCCCGACCCTCTGCCCCCATCTCCAGCTCGGACCATCCCCGACCCTCTGCCCCCATCTCCAGCTCGGACCATCCCCGACCCTCTGCCCTCATCTCCAGCTCGGACCATCCCCGACTCTCCGAGCCCCCCCCCCCTGTTACTCCACCAGCTCGGACCATCCCCGACTCTCCGCGCGCCACCCCCCCCCCCTGTTACTCCACCAGCTCGGACCAACCCCGACTCTCCGCGCGCCGCCCCCCCCCCTGTTACTCCACCTGCTCGGATCATCCCCGACTCTCCGCGCACCGCCCCCCCCTGTTACTCCACCAGCTCGGATCATCCCCGACTTTCCGCGCGCCGCCCCCCCCCCCCCTGTTACTCCACCAGCTCGGATCATCCCCGACTCTCCGCCCCCTCGAACTACCCAAACACATAATACTACCCTGCACTAATCTAAATGTGACGCTCTCACAGCGTATGGGGTCATCTCCTCGATATCCTCGTTTCCCCAGCTGCCGCCATCCCACCCCCTCTCAGTTCGGAGATCCTCGACCCTCGACCGTTTCGTAAGGTTGGTCGTTGCATAGGTTCAGGAACCCTGCGATATCCTTGCGGTGCTACTTTCTGTAGATACTTTTAGGAATATGGTTTTAATCTCCAGCAATTGGCCACCAAGTCCTATATTTAGAAGCAAACTTCTAAAGAAAATTGCGAGTTTGCTGAGAGTAGCAATAAATTTTTGGGTTTTTGTTTGGTATACCATTAATGACACTCTTGGGACTCGTTAACCGTGCTTGTCGGTGGATGATACTACCAAACGCAAGATACTTAGCACCTTGCGGTCAAATTTTGACTCCTTTGGGGCTTGCATATACCTGTACATAACTGGGCCAAACTCTTCTTGCATGGCCTACAGAGCAACCAAGCTGTTAGCTAGGATTCTCCTTTAAATCCAGCAAAGATAAAGGAATGGCGCATTATTGCCGAGCAGGTGAACGGCCCAGAGTCTAATTTCTTGTAGCATAGGTGCTCCAGGGGCTAAGTATGAATTGGCTGTGCACTGCGATGCAAGTAGAGATTTTCTTCATGTTGAGGGTGCGGAAACTTCGTTGTCCTTTATTGCTCGACATTTTGTCGTGGCTAAAGGCTTAGTCTAAGTCGATATCGGTTTTGGAGCTGGCTGCGTTGGTTGTGGGGATCGAGACTGTCATAAAAATTTATCAGAGTTTTCATTCAGCTGTGGGTCCTATTGATGTAACGAAAGCTCTGCTTTTACCGATTCATTGATTGTTATTGGATGGAAAAGAATGAAGGGTTTCCACTTGAGAAAAATTGAACTAGAACACGAGTGTGTGAATAATAAACTTGATAAAATGGCAAAAATTAATACGAGACACGCCGTTACTTTTGATCAAGTTTCTGAGGATAGAAACCCTGCCGATGTTGTAACTAGGTGTGTAGCAGCTAAATTATTGAGAAGTACAACTTTTAACCGGCTCCTGTACCTTACCGATCTATTTCTGAGCATACCGTAATGATTGTACCGCGATTTTGGGCTGTTGCTGTTGCGTCACACCGGAGTGGTAGTGCAGTATCACGATAGAGAAAGCGTAATCCCATTGAGTAGCTTCTCATCGTTTGTCAAAGCTGTAAGGGTACCGATGGTTGTCTCCGGTTTCATCGGAAATCAGAGAAGTAAATTAGCCTCAGATGTCCCTCTCGTGCTGAACGAACGTGAATCGCTTAACCTGTACTGACATTGCTCAAGTTACTTGCTGATATGCGCACAGGTCGAAGCCTTCCCGGCGCAGTGAAGTCTCTTTCTGCCCGTCTCTTTACCGACCCATTAGTTCAGCAGTCGAACTTGTACATGCATGATCCAGGCTTAGTTACAGTGCAGAGTAAGTTAAGATGGTTAAAGGCGGACTACGCCGAGAGGTGCCCTATATTGCCGTCCTAGGACTGTCCTGTAGCGAAAAGCATAATTCGTAATGTGCATGTCCAGGTCAGTCATACTATAAAGGGTGTTGGTGGAACTCTTGGTACAAACTTTGACTACTAGAAGCAAATACAAATTTAAACACTTTATTTTCAGTGAAAAAATATCAAAAAACGCTTGGTTTTCTAATTATTGGGCTTAGAAGTTTTAATGCTACGTTACAAAAACACAACAGCGATATCGTAACAGACAGGAATAAGGGCAATATGGGAAATTAGCATGTTTAAGTGCTGGCAGAATCAGGCATGTTTTATTCAGTTTATAACATCAATTCACAGTATCAGGAAATTTCTAGAAATTCCTAGCCAACGTTAGCGACCCCTGGTGAGTGAGAAGCGTATGCGGATCTTATGTCAGTTAGTACCGTGGCACTGAAGTGGTAAAATGTATCGCCTTACAAATGGCAGACATGTATTGCACTTATGATGCTGCCATTGGTAATGCAAGACGTGCCGCGAGAATATATCACGAACGTTACCCTAATCGAGAAGTCCTTTTTATCGATTATACACTGCATTTCACCGAAGATTAACGGAAACCGGCTGTTTTAGTGTAAACCGAGTAGACATTGGTCGCCCAATAAATTATCATAAAGAGCAAGAAGTGTTGGAACATTTCCCTAGAAACCCGCGTACGAGCATCCGTGCCGTTGCAGCATCTTTGGGTATTCGTGACCATAGTACAGTGTGGCATGTATTGAACCGGAATAATTATCACCCGTATCACTTCCAGAGAGTCCAGGGTCTTCTTCCCGTTGATTATGGTCCTCGTGAGCGATTCGTGCAGTGGTATTTAGATCGGGGGGTAGAAGATGCCAATTTTGCAGAGTGTTTGTTGTTCACGTTTGAAGCAACCTTCAGCCGAGATGGAATTATTGATTATCGTAACCATCACTCATGGCAGCAGAACACCCCTCATATCATCCATGAACGTCATCACCAGCATCGCTACACTGTCAATGTTTGGGCAGGTATCGTGCGCAATCAACTCGTTGGTCCATACATTCTGCCAGAGCGTCTTACTGGATATGTGTACAAAATCTTTCTTGAAGTCCTTCCTGGTTTATTGGAAAATGTGCCATTAGGTATACGTAGACAACTTTGGTTTCAACACGATGGAGCTCCGGCACATTATGCTCTAAATGTGCGACGGTTTCTTGACAAACAATTTCCAAATCGATGGATTGGTCGTGGTGGTGCAGTGTACTGGCCACCGAGATCCCCTGATTTGACTCCGTTAGACTTTTTCTTATGGGGGCACTCGAAATATCTGATTTATGCGACACCTGTGGAGTCGGAAGAAGACTTTGTCGCTCGAATTGCAGTCGCTGCTGGAGATATCGCTGACAACCCAGGAATGTTGGGCAACTTACGTAACTCGCTTCGACGAAGGTGTCGTGCGTGTATCGATAATGGTCGAAATTTTGAACGCCTACTTTGATGCGTTACTTTCTGTTATCTATTGGAATTTTCGCTGTTCCCTTTACCAAGTTTTTACTGGTGCCGAACTGAATTATTATTATTTGTGTATCGTGAAGGGAACAGAAAATAGACAAGGATTTGATAAGGATTACTTGCGGTTAGTGAGTATTCTAGCCCACCCACGCCTTCCCGAGGTGGTACTGCTAGTATACCCACTTGGAGTTATAACTCATTAAATATTGTGTATGTAAATTTGATAACAGTGTGGTTATAGGATTATTTATAAATTTGTTGTCAGTGGGTAGAACCAACGTGGGGGGCGCCCACCAACATCTGGTTCTTTCATATTTTGTTTTGAATATTCATATTTAAAATTTCTGCGTGTCGAATAAGAGAGCACTAACCGGCCCCCTTGAAGTATCAAGGGGACCCACCCCCTGAAACTATGTTGAGTGAAAAGTGTCCGACGGGTGTTGATGAAGAAGATCACTCCGCGAATCTGGAGAGGATGGAGGACCCACAACGTGGAGTGAGAGATGGAGACAGTGGAGCTGCCTGCTGTGGAATGGAACCGACAAACAAGATAGAAAGCATCAGAAAAAGGATTGAGGAAACAATTGCTCTAATTATCGATGGATCTGTGGAGAGTCAGAGAGCCAAGGCAGCGGGAGTGAGTGGTGCCGATGGGGTGAATGAGATTGAGGGGCGGCTGAGGAAAATCGAGGAGGCTGCATTGCTGGCACAATCTGACACACCTGAAAAACCAATTCTATCAACTGAGAAAAAGGATAAAAACCCAAGAAAAAAAAGGAAATACGTCCCCCTAGATGTGACAGCCGACGAACAGTATTTCCCAAAGTACTTCTCGATAACATTTGAAACAGGAAAGAAAAGAACCATCAATCCATTTAACATCGAGAAAAAGATTGAAGAGGTAACTGGAGCTAAACCCAAGAGGATGTTCAGCATGGGCCGCGAGATGATGATGGTGGAGGTGCGGAGCGCGGTGCAGGCAGAGAGGATGGTGGACGTGACATGCGTGGAAGGGGCACCATGCCAGTCAACCGAGTACAGCCCATTCAACCATTCCATAGGCTTGATTTACATCAGTGACTTCGATATTACAGACATCGAAGAATTTAAGACTGGCCTTCAAGAACAATATAATAAAGAGGATGTCATAAAAGATGCCTTCATCAAACCTAGATACCCAGAAACCCAAGCTTTTCTGGTAACGTTCCGACAACCAACTGTCCCATATACTATCTATATTCCAGGTGAAAGACAGGACACCAAGGTCTATCCATTCAATAATAAGCCAATGATGTGCTTCAATTGCCAGGCATATGATCACACCGCCAAGCGATGCCGTAGCACCTCAGCTGTGTGCAGAAAGTGTGTGGAGGTGGGCCATTCCTCTCTGAACTGCAGTTCCGACCAGCTCAAGTGTTCTCACTGCGGCGGCCCTCATGCTGCTGGTAGCATCCAATGTGACAAAGAAGTGGAGGAGAGAAGTTTGTTGCAGATAATAGAAAAAGAAAAAGTCCCGATGAGAAGAGCAAAACAAATCAGACAAGGTGTACTTGAAAAGGAACGAATACCATCATCAGGAAAATTAATCACGCATTTCGATTGCAAAATGAACGAAACCAACAGAAGAAAAATGTCGCCTTGGTTTCTTGAAAAGTGTATAACACAGCATCTGGGAAGTAAACCGAAACCAATAAGATCCCGCAACAAAACCACATTTACTGTAGAAGTTGTTGATTCAGCTCCGAGTCGGAAAATGAAGCTACTACAACAACAACTGAATGAATTACCGGTCAACGTTGAAGAAAATCTGGATTTTGCTGTTCAAAAGGGTCTCATCTACGTTTATGAATATGATCTGAACAATTTTGAAGTTTTCAAAAAAGGTCTCTTGGAGAAGTGTGGCACGCAAGACGCAGTCGAGGCGACCTGGATAAAGCCCAAAAACCTGATGGCAAAACCTATACTAGTGTCCTTCAGACAACCCATCCTTCCGGAATATATCAACATACCAGGAGAACAGGCAATATCGAAAGTGTATGAAATAAAACCGAGACCTATGATGTGTAAAAGATGCCAAGAATACGGACATGGAATGAAATGCTGTCAAGGAGAGCAAGTTTGCCCAAAGTGTCACTCGGCAGGACATAGGATGGACGAATGCAAGTCAGATGAGACCAAATGTCACCATTGCGGTGAGGGACATGTGACCGGAGCGAAGAGTTGCCGGGTGAGAGCCATTGAGGAAGAAATTCTGGTCATCCAAAGCCGAGAAAGAGTGTCGAAGGGGCAGGCCAGAGTCTTATTCAATCAAAGACACCCCAACTTCACAATGGACTTCAGAAAGGCGGTTACGACATCCAAAGACCCTAATAAAACAGAAATAACTACCACTAAGAAAAGAAACCGAACTGACGACCAAGAACCACCACCCGAACCGCAGCAAAACAAAAAGAAAACCGAAATAATCAATGAGATGGCCAGAGTCCGGAATAGGCAGTGGTCCGTCGCTAGAGACAAGATGGAGAGAGAGAGAGAGAGAGAGGGAGAGAGAGAGAGAGAGACAGAAGTGGTATGTGAGAGTCCGAGTACAGGAAGACTTTTTACCACAACTGTCAACCTTTACCTTAGCAGCAATACGTCTACTCGCGAAAAGGAACGAGAGTCCAGAGTGAGGGAAACTAAAAGGATTTTTGAAGAAAATACAGGAGAGGCAAGAGGAAGAGTGGAAGACGTAGACAGAGATAATTAAGAGGACGAACTAAGGATGTCTAACCGTTCGAGAGAGAAAGTAAGAAGAGGACAGCGGTGGCGTGGAACTCCAAAAGAAAATTACAGACGGAGATCTCCGAGAGGCCGAGAAGAAGGGAGAAAGGACAGTCATAATGCTGATGAAGGCCGACGCAAGTGAAGGTGATGGCGGGAGAGGAAATAAAATTTATCCAATGGAATCTGGAGGGTATGGCAACATCTAAAAGGATTTGATCAACCTCATCAATGCGCACGAGCCAGCGGTGATAGCCGTCCAGGAGACGTTTTATGGCAATGATTTCGTGTCACCAATACGAGGATACAACGCTCTCTGTAAACAAGGCCATTACAACCACAGGTTCCATGGAGGGGTAGCACTATACATACACACATCAGTACCGACACAGGAAATTAAATTCATTCACAGGCTCAAATTGTAGCTGCAAGAATATGCCTCAATCAGTACAAAGTTATTTCAGTAGCATCCCTTTATCTACCACCGAGAGCGAATGTAAACCTCGAAGAATTATTTGACGCAATCACGGCAATGCCAAAACCTATTATTCTGATGGGGGATCTCAATGCCCATCACAGTGACTGGGGCAATGGCACGATAGACCGAAGAGGACGATTGGTAAAAGATTTCATAACACACAGCAACCTCAACATCATAAACAGCAATTCAGCTACCCATATTTCAGGAACGACGATCGACCTTACCTTGGTCACCCCTGAAATTGCGCCGGATCTAAAATTTACCGTGCTCTCATCGGTTCTTAGCAGTGACCATTTTCCCATCGTGTTGACTTTATTAGTGCAGCAGGCAGACGGACGTTCAGAGTCGGAGGGATGGAACTTCAAAAAGGGCAATTGGAAGCGATATCGTGAAGACGAAACGTGGAGAGATGTCCTTGAACTAGAAATGCCGGGAAATCCAGAAGCAGCGGTGGCCCTGCTTTACGAGAGGTTTAGCTGCGCTGCTGAAAAATGGGTGCCGAGATATAAGAAAAGAAGACATTATCCAAAGCCATGGTGGACAGAAGACTGCAAAGCAGCCTGGCGAGAAAGGGAAAAGCACTACAGAATATATAAGAGGACAGGACTGGTGGAAGACAAAGTGCAGTGGAAGAGAGCGAGAGCAGTGGAAGCAAGGACCTTTAGATAGGCAAAGCAGAGAAGCTGGAGGGAGTACGTCTCAACCCTCAACATAAACACGCCGAGCAGCTCTGTATGGGACAGAATAAACAGAATCCGTGGACGAGCTAAGCGACAGATAAGAATGCTAAGAGAGGAGGGAATTGAGTTTTCATCCCTGAAGGCTATTACAGAGAAGCTGGCAGAGACTTTTAGGACAGTATCCAGTGACAGCAACTATTCAGATCAATTTCTACAGTACAAGCAACACATTGAACAGGTTCCCATCGACTTCACGAGCGACAACCATGAGCCATACAATATGCCTTTCACCATGCATGAATTGTCATCGGCTATCAAGAGCAACAAGATAACGACACCTGGACCGGATAATATTAGTAACTTAATGATCAAAAATATGCCACCCAATGCTCACCAATTCCTGCTAAAAGTGTATAAAAAACTATGGCACTCAGAATATGTCTACCAACCGTGGAAACAAGCCACAGTAATCCCTATCCCGAAACCTGACAAAGATCACGCTAATCCAAAGAACTATAGACCTATAACGTTGCCCAGCTGTTTATGTAAAACATATGAAAAAATGATTAACAGAAGATTAATGGAATATTTTGAAAACATTAAAATTTTCTCTGGCATACAGTGTGGCTTCAGAAGACACCGGGCTACAATAGATCATCTTGTGCGATTTGACACGTTCATCCGGCAGTCTCTGGCTAGTGATAAAGTTGTCATGGCGGTATTTTTCGACTTGGAGAAAGCGTATGATATGGCGTGGCGCTACGGCATCATGAAAGATCTGGCAGCAGCGGGTTTGAGAGGACTGCTACCAAAATTTGTTGGGGAATTCCTCAAAAATAGAACGTTCCGCGTGAAACTTAATGAAGAAATGTCATCGGTGAAAGATCATGCCACAGGAACGCCGCATGGTAGCACCCTGAGTGTCACGCTCTTCGCCATAAAAATAAACTCACTGGCAGAGGAAATTCCGGCAGAGGTGTTCAGCTCTCTGTTCGTGGACGACCTCCTCATCGCATATGCCGACTACGACAGAGCAAAAGTTCAAACAACGTTACAATCAACTATAGACAGAGTCACTCAGTGGGCAATGTTCAATGGATTTAAATTTTCCTCAACAAAGACAACAGCAATGCAATTTTATAAAGGGAGCGAGCCTGCAATGATTCCAACACTGCAATTGGAAGGAAAAACCATACCAACCGTCGAAAGTGTTAAATTTCTTGGCCTCCACTGGGATCGTAAACTCAACTGGATAACCCACATTCATAATACAAAGGCAAAATGTAGAAGTGATTTGAACCTTATGAAATCTGTGTCGGCTTACACTTGGGGTGCAGATCAGGAAATTTTAATGAGGTGGTATAGGTCCCTCATCCGCTCGTAAATCGACTACGGAAGCATAGTCTATGGCTCTGCTAGTACAGCGGCGCTGAGGGAACTGGACGTCGTGGTAAACGAGGCAATGCGCATCAGCACGGGCGCATTCAAGACGACACCAATAGTGAACCTTCATGTCATCTGCAATGAACCAAAATTGGAAATCAGAAGAAAGGACCTGCTACTTCGGTATTTCTTTAAACTCAAATGTCACTTTCTCAACCCTGCATATTGCTGCGTCAACAATACTAACCTTGAATTATTTTTTACAAGCTGAAAGTGCACAATGGAACCAGTAATACAAAGAATTCGTCAGGCTATAACTAAGTATAACATACCGACTCAGCCAGTACAACCGTGCTTCACACCTACCGCATTTACATGGATTCTGAGAAGACCGGCTGTTGAGCAGCACATGGCAAATACGAAAAAAGAAGAAATAGACCCATCCACCGTAAGACAGATTCACAGAAATAATATGAATGGGTATCAAGAGCACAAAATCATCTATACCGACGGATCCAAGTCACCGACAGGAGTTGGAGCAGCGGCCGTGATGGGCGATATCATCAGAAGTGTCTCACTCCCAGTCGTGGCAAGTGTTTTGACCGCCGAACTGCATGCCATCAAGCTTGCCTTAAATATCATCAAGGAAACGCAATTCCAAGATTTTGTAATATGCAGCGACTCCATGAGCGCTGTACAATTAATTGACAGCTACACTGAAAATAATCAACTTTTGAATATGATAATACTGGAGATGCACCAAATCATTTCGGATGGGAAGAACATAACGATCAGTTGGGTTCCAGCACACGTTGGCATAGCCGAAAATGAACGGGCGGACCAAGCGGCGAAGGCAGCAGCAGCGAGACCTGCTGAATTTGTGCTGATTCCGTACAGCGACTGGTTCCCGGTTATCAGGAGGAAGACATATGAGATTTGGAACCTAGAATGGCAGCAAGAACAGGGAGACTTGAGAACAATAAAGGCCAGCCCTGGAAGATGGAAGAAGTATAGCTACAAGTTAAACCGACAGGAAGAGGTCGTCATCAACAGATTACGACTAAAACACACAGCTTTAAGGACACCGTCTGGGTAGGAGAACAGTCTGTTATTTATGGATGGATTTCTCTGAAATTTTCACAGTAGGTGTGAAATGATGGCAAGATCATTTGTTATGTCGACAAAATTTTGGTATCTGCACTGGATTTTTTTTTTTAAATATGATATAATAGGGTATTTTAAAATCTATCTTCTTCTACAATTTTGAAGTTACAGAACCAGAACTTCGTTTTTAGATTGCTTTTATGTCTATATAACCATAAGGGGCTACGAATTTTGATAACTTTTTTTGTGGATTTTGGGAATATTTTTTTTAATTATGTAACCCTTTTTCATTTTTTATTTTTTCATGTGTAATTTTCAAAATAATTGATGTATCGAAATATGTCTCCCCTTGTGGATACACCTTGCTAAGCCCTATAGAATGGTATATAAACCATTCTTGTAGCTCTGAAATTGTGGGAGAAGTAGTATTTGAGAAACCAATTATCAAGTTTCCAGAAAAACGTGTTTTTTCACAAAAAAATGTTTTTCTTTTTATCTTTAGAACTGCAGGGTTTTCTACAATGAACTCTTGAGCGTTTGTAGCTCTTTTCAAGCCCTTTCGATTGATATAATTTACATTGCTGTAGCTCTGTAACTCTGGGAAAAAATATACAACAAAAGACAATACATGTAATTCCTCAAAATAACCACTTTTTTATTTTTTCATTTTTTTCGACCAAAATACGTTTTTTTAAGTCAACTCCTCTGTTTTGTAGCTCTTTTCAAGCCCTTTGGATTGGTGTGCTCGCCATAGCTGTAGCTATGATACTGCAGCTGTCATCGAGCTATGAATGAAAGCTGCGGAATCATAGATACGGCAGAACAGCTAAATTCTGAAATTGTCAAAATCTTATAAAAAATATTTATTCAGCGTTAGGATGATTCGTTTGAATAATGAAAACACTTTGAGTAGCTCATGAACGAACTCTATTGCCATTGCCGCAGAGAATCACGCTCAATTGACTCCCAATAATGAGGGGGGGGAGGGGTCAAGGTCACGCCACCCCCATCGCTTTACCCCCCTCTGGTGGGCGCACTATTCGGAGTAGACGTAAATGGAAAGTACCAATGGAAGCGCAAGAAAATCCTCTATAAGATGCGTATAAAAACAGAAAATCAACACTTATCTCGATTTCTACCCAGACGGTGTCCTTAACCCACAGCTATCTCTTGGACCCGGAGGCACTTGGACGGACAGAGACCCATGTGCGGGTGGTGTGGCGTAGAGATCTTAACCGTGAAACATGTTTTGGAGGAATGTACCGCGCTGAAGAGGACAAGAGACCGATTATTGAGACCTAGAGCCGGAGGGAATGCTAACGCAAACTATTTGCTACGTGAGCGAGGACCCATACGTAAAGTGCTGGAGTTTGTTAAGGAGATAAATGTCTTTGGAAATCTCTAAAGGTAAATAAGAACGAGAGGAAACTGCCCTGACGCAGACGCAACGGACGCTACCTTTAGAATTTGGATCCAAGAATCGGCGCGCCTTGGCTCTGAGTGGAGCATTTCACCCAATTAGGATATGCACTCATCCTGAACTCTATTGAGTGATATGGCCGAGCGCACCGTGCTGTTATCCTCGACTCTCTGTTGAGAGGGGGTTCCAGCATGGGTCAGGCGCTCGGCCAAAGTGAGGGCGGGTAGCTGGAACCCCCACCGTGGGGTGCTAGCTACCAATCATAAAACTAAGTTTCTGATAAATCCCTTTCAACGACGAGCCTGAATAAAATCTTTGTTAAGCTCCAGATTCCCACGCCTCTACGCAGTGAATAGTTTCTCGGTGGAGTGGCCTTTGAGGAGTCCGTCCGCAGATGAAGTCACAATAACGATGGAGATGGTGGCGACTTGGAAGAGGTATGAAATTGCAGCACCTGCTGTGCTGGTGAGGCGCCGAATCGGCGTCTTGTGAGATGGAACTTTCTTTTCAGTGAAATATGTGGAATGCACGGATTAGACCTTCAGTCGCTGTGAATAGTAGTTGAAAGAAATTTTGAGAATGCTGTTACTCGGTTTGTTGTGGCGGAGGTATTAGAAGTTGCCCTTCTATGAAATTCATTGTTTTTTCTGGTGAGGTGTTTGGATGACACTTGAAATTTGAATTATGGAACGTAATACGGTGTGAACTGTTGAGAGGATAACGAGACTTAAAGTTGCTGCTGTTAATAATGCGGAGCCATCATTGTGTAAATTGCGATCATAACTTTGGTTGGATTACCAAAGCGACAACTAAATAGTCTCTGACCGAAGTTGTCGTTAACTGAATTTGTTATTATTATTATTATTAAAGTACTCGTGTTATTTAACGTTTTTCATTATCCTCGTGTGTTATTCCTGAACATTAGTGCACGTGGTTAACGAGGATCGCACTGAGTTCTTGAAGCGCAGCATTAAAAACTGTTAAGCCGAATAATTGAAAAATAAAGCGTTTTTCGATATTTTTTCACTGATGAAAAAGTGTTTACATCCGTAATTTCTACTAGTTGCCGAAGGTTGTACTAAGTGTTATTCGTGCGCCGAGAATTTTGGATACTCAATGCCTTTGTGATTATTAAGAAATTTGTTGAATGTGTAGGTGTCGTATACATAATCAGCGGTCAATTAAGGTGACCCAAAATGCTCACCGCGATTTTAGAGTGAATCCCGACGCAATTCCTTTCAGCAATGTTGCGATTGACCATTGTAGACCTTTTTTCATAACGGAACTTGGTAACGGAAAATAGTGAGAATTTACGTATTGGTAATATCTTGCCTGTGGTCAAGAGCAGTAAACCTGTTTGTGTGCAAGCAGATTGAAACGTTTTTTTTGCGATCTCTGCAGCTTCATGTATTCGAATACGGACTGCCGTCCCAGGTATTGGGTGATAATGGCACTGTGGAATGGAACAGACGGTAGAGTATTTGAAGGATGACATGTCTGTTAACTTCCTGAAGCAGCGCCGCATAACCTCGCTTGAATTCCATCCTTACCCGGCCGGCGCTTCAAAGCTCGGAGCTGCGGTCGAGACTACGGTTAAACAGGTGAAAAGACTCTTAACCGCTTCTGTAGGCAACAAATTGCTCTCGCCTGATGATTTCCGCTATTTTATCAGTGAAGCGAAAACGATGATAAATAAACGCCCTTATGCTTTTAAGAAATCTCTTGAATAATTAGATCGCTCTCCTACTTCAATTTTTTTTCTCCTATTTATATTGAAATATAACTTTGAAGATGAATTAAATTCTCTTAACAAATTAGATCCTACTGGAGATATCCCTATTCCTTTAAATCCTGAACTGATATAAGGTTACGAAGTTCCGTGTTTAGGCATTTTGCCGCAATTGGAGTCAGATACTGACAAATTAAGAGATCCAAATTTTGAGTTGGTGTCCGATTTTATGTGGGTTAACTACGAAACATTAAGATATGTGCGCCTTGGCTTAGAGACTCCGTATTATACAGAGTTTGTCTCGACTTTGCTACAGCAGCCGCTCAGGGGATACAACTATTGTATCTATGGGAATTAGCACTCCCAGGGGGACAATGCGAGGGCCTGAGCTAAAGGTTAGGTAGGCTTTCTTTTTTGTTGATATAACATGGGTTCTTGTTTTGTTACAGACCACCTTTTTTCGGTTCACTGCTGTCCTGTCTTTTCAGCACCTACTACTTTCTTCCTCAACTTTGGTCTTGTTTCATGAACTTCTATCTCATCTTACTCTTTCTATGCCCTTTCTGCATGGATTCCGCGTTCCCTTAACTCCATACTAAATGGTGCTTTCTTCCTTATTCTCTTTGGATCTCATTCGTTGAGGATAGGGAGGCTTAAACTAACAATCTTATCTCTACTACATCAGTCGATTGACCGGAGGGACAGATATAAGCGATCGTGTTATTTTGATCTTGCGCCAGGAGACTTGGTAAGCCTCAAGGGTGCTATGGCTAAGCCGTTCACTTTTGCTCTCGCGATTGTAAAGGAAGTGGAACGCAATGACGTAGGAGAGGTTGTGTCCGCGCATGTCTGAAAGTCAAATGGCGAGATTGTTCGTAGACATGTTGAAGGTTTAATATTTTTGCATTGCTCTGAAGCTCCCTTGGACGCATTACGTATACCCTCGCTGGGTGCATCGTTTGTTAACGAACGCTCGACAGAACAAAACGAACGCCTCGAGTAGCGGCTATTCGGTCGAGAAATAAAACTGAAATTTTAGGTGATGAAAACCTTGTGTAATGAGGCAAATAACATTGTAGGTTTGTAAACTTTGTTATTTTGTTATCTTGTTTGTTGCCATACGAGTAGAATATTTGTGTAAAAAATTAGTTAACAAAGTTTCATATTTTGAACCAAATGTTCTCCCGCCCCCGCCAATGTGCAAAATCTGTTTTCCTTGCAGCATTTTTCCGCACTTCGGTAAATCTTCCGACGCATAATATGAAAAAAATTATTTTAGGATGTTATATGAAGCTTGTTAGTTTTGACAAATACAGCGTTCTCCACAACATCATCTGCCTTTGATTATACCAGCTCCTTCTCGAGTGTGCGCAGCCATTACTTGCAGCGAAGTCCGACCTTTAAGGCCGCGGCCAGACAAACAGCAGTGAAGCAGGGCAGCGCAGGGCAGCGCAGAGCAGTTTCGGCTCGCTGGTAGCTGCTAGCTTATGCTCGTAAGTTAGGTGGCCAAACAAACAGCAGTGGCTGGTCCTGAGTCCGCAGCAGTTGCAATCTTGGCGCTACGATGGGCGGTGTTTAGTGACGGGCAACCTCAAATTTTGCTTAATAAATAGATGTAGAACAGGCAATATTTCATCGGATTGAGTTTATTTATATGTATACATATTACCATGTTGTGCATTATCTTCTTAGCATTACAAGTACATTTGTACACTGTCGTATAGTACTTTTCATTTCACGAAAATATTTCTACACACAATGTTTGAAATGGCTTTGATACTGTTTTTTAATTGTTCCAGGAAATTCGACAGAAAATTAATTGCATGATAATATGCTAGTTATGGTTGATGATGGAATAATCATGCAAATAACTCACTGACGCATGACTTTAAACCTTATAAATACTTGAATGTGGATTATTTTTCAGTACTGGACGTGTAGAGACATTACAGAACAAGGAACATATTCGTTCATGCGTATGAATATAAGCATCTATGGATATAACAACCCGAATTTGGAATTGTTAAACCAATAAACAATATCTAGGTATAAAAGGATCTTTTATATAAAAAGAAACACAAGGGTCACAATAAAAATCATCTATTTGCACTAAGACCAGCTGGTTTCGACTTTTCATTTTCAATGAATGCTTCTGAAACAAAAGGACAAAAAAAAATTTTATACAATCAAAATTACGAAGTATTCGAAAAAGCACTTGCAACACTTCATAGGAAATTTACATGGGTCCTTGATAAAAAAATATATAAAAAAAACGATAACTAAACTAAATCATTGGGTGTACAGGGGCACGGCAATTTGATCGGTGTTGAGCTGCGGTCTATGTTTGGTTATATAAAGGGATTCTAAAATTCTAATATCTGACTCCTGAGCTGATCCTATGATTTCAAAATTATCTATTGAGAACGAATGATTGGTCTGTTCACAACGAAAACCATTCATTGAAAATGAAAAGTCGAAACCAGCTGGTCTGAGTGCAAATAGATGATTTTTATTGTGACCCTTGTGTTTCTTTTTATACTAAAAATTAGGTTTCCTACCAATCGTCCAATTTCTGATCTTTTTTCTTTGACGTGCGGCACTAAGTTTCAGTTTAATGGCAATTTTCACGTAAAATTCGAACATCACTATCGTTTTTGGAGAAACTAACAGTTTTTTAGTTGCGTGCTTTCAAGGTTATTTTTACCGATGTAATACTGATAAAACGCAAACTTAAAAAATTCTGTATCGGCTTTGCAAAACACTTTGCGCTGGTACAGAAAAAACCAAACCTCAAAACATATTACCCAAAGCTATGCGACTGAATCATATTTCAGAAATAAATATATTTATTGCAATTGCTTAATGATTCAAAAATAAATCTATCACTGCCCCAGAGGGCGTATCTGTAAATAAAAACAATGAAAAATATAAAAAAGCCAAATGAAAAAAGTGCTCGTGAAAAATCATCATCTCTGTGCGTATGCTTATATCTATACAACAAATAATTCTGGAATACCATTGGGCAGCAAAAATTATGCATGCCCTGGTAAAAAAGTTAGACTGGGTAACCTCATAGAAAGAGCAGAAGTTGAACTCCTTGTAGATCAGAATATGTTTTCTGACTCTCATTGGGATCCCTTGGGTAGATTTCTGAATGTCAGTCCCCCCATTTGCAAGAATTTAATTTTTACGTTGAAAAGTGCTGTAAAGAGCGATATAATAATATAATTATTGAACGTAAGCAAGTAAAGTTTTGTCACTTTCAAATGAGTATTACGGAAGGGTATCATGGTTGCCATGGCTCACTCATTGTGGCCGACTTCCTTGATGAATGACGTGTGGTTCAAAATTTAATACGGTTCCATACATGTCAATATGGTACCATACATGCCATTCACCAACAGGCACTAACATTGATACTTACAAAAGTGCCAAAAGGAAAGGTTAGATTATAAATTAGCTTAGGCAGCCCTAACCACACAGCAAAAACGTTCCAAAGGGAGGAATGTTAGCAATCTTGTGAGTCATTGAGTAGTGTTTCTGCTAGCTTGGACGTAGGTTCATCTTTCCTTCACAATTTTGTGAAAGCCATATGAATTCTTTTTCATTTTTGTAGTATTTGCGCAGTATTTTACTGAATAAACCGTTAATCAGCTGGTCTAGACAATAAAAAAGAAAAATTGAAGTACTATTAAAAATATAGAGAATAATAGTTAAAAAAACATTAATATCACTTATCAATAATTAAGAATACATATGTACAATACATAGAGCTATTATAACAAAAAATTATAAGAATTTAAAGAACTTGAATCAATTAATGAAATGAAAAAATTAAAGAAATGGTATTGAAGTTTTCTCAAATAATGTAATAGTCAGAACTCACATATGTGCGTTGAGATCACACTGCATCACACAAAAAGCTATCACTTTTTTAGTTATTTGCACACATTGTAAAATTGCAAAACTTTCAATAAAAAACACCTTAAATGAGAAGCCTTCCAAGCAAATACTACTTTTTTTGTCACCCTTGTGAAACTTTTGTCATGTTGAAAAAAAATCATTTCACAAATATTTTCCATGTCTTCATAAACGATATTCAACTTCCTTTACATCATCAATAATTGGAAAAATAAATTCTTCAATGCTTCCCATACTTTCAATTGTTCCAATCGTGTCAGGTCCCCATTGTCATCGGTGCGTTCAGAACAAGGTTTCTCACGTCTATTATTCATGCCCTTTACTGCACAGTAACTCGAATATGACGAATGCTGAATAAAGATTTCTATGGACCATTAATTCATGAATAACTGTTTTACAACGAGTTGTACCATAAATTATGTCTACTTTATATTTTATGGGAGTATGAAAGCCGTTTGTCTACGCGTAGTTCGGTTAAATTTGAAACGCCGGGAGCGTTTTCGTTTCAATAATATAGTTTTTGAAAACCTAATGAAACAAAAAATGGTAACACGTTTGCTCCAGTTACTTAAATGAATTTAATTTCACGTTAGCTGCCCTCTTGCTGTTGATAGCTAAGCAATTAATGTCCTAAACTTGAAGAGCACAGCCACTTCTTCACTTCAGACAGTCGCTAAATTCAAAATACCGCAATTCACGCCTGAGTCATGCAGCACAATGGCTGCGGCCATTTAGTCTACCATGGCTGCGGCCGAGCTTAACCTATCGCACACAAGACGTCCGACTTGAGGGCTGCATTAGCAATAGGTCGATTAATCGGTAAAATTACCCCTAAAAAACGTATGTTCGTGTTTTTGACATTTTTAAATAGCTTTTTTCACACAACTGAATTAGTTTCCGTAAATAAAGCTATAATTTGTGATTTTTTCAGTTGATTGATGTCAATACCGGATTGTGTAATCAGACTTAACAACCACATACGCTACGTTCATCTGAGCAACAGATATATGCGTGCTTGAAAAATTGCAAGAAAGCGCTTTACTCCAAGAATGATGTATGCCAAATAGGTTATATGGTAGGAATAGGCCAACTCAATACCATCATTACGAAATTAAGTCATTTATATCATCTATGTAAATTACTTTATATCATCCTAGACCTTCGTAACTCATTGAACGACTGAAAAAACTAGAACTGTGAACCTGTGATTACAGTAATTCTGAATAAACATATTGTTGTAGCGTATTCACATTTCTTGATATCTGCCATATATATCTGCACTCATTAATGACTGAAATAACTATTCATTAACTTAATTGGTACATATTCTACAAATTACTCCGTATTATTGGCGTACGATATCAACCCAATGTTTGGGCAATAATAATTTATATTTTAACAAATTTTATTAAATTGCGATATTTTTAATTATTATGAGATAGTTTCCACTTATATGAATATCGTACATATATATACACTGTTAGTTCATTATTAGATACAAAATTATTTACTACATTGCCCCAATAATAAGTTGATATTATAAATAAATATATCTTTTTTCGATATTGTCTTGTTATTAGCCAATTATTGTAATCCAAGATTCCAATATCAGGTCAATAAAAAATTATCAACCCAATATTGACCTAATAATTTCTTGCTACCTGGGAATGGTGGACATCTTCACGTATTCTTTTATCATTGCGGACTACTTCAAGGTTTCTCTATTATTATATTGTCGTAGAAATATTGTTGTGATCTTCTCTTGACCGTTTTTAAGTTATAACGCCTCCTTCGCTACTCATAGATAAGTATGAGCATGTCACAGGGATTATTTATGAGTATTTATTTTACAACATGAAGAACAAGTCGGAAACCACTAAAATCGAAATCATGTTTCAATTGCGCTTACAGCGAATTATTACAGTTTCTTTTGTTTAGCAATTCTGATAGCTACAAAACGAGTTGACAGTCTACGGAATTTGCTACCAGACTTAACTATGCGACAATGTGAGTCAAATGGTTGCCCACGGTAGGTTGCAAGGCAGCCTCATGAAATTTCGCAACGTATAGGAATTAAGGTATCTGCATTGTTCAAATACCAAAGCATCAAACTCGATGCATGAAAAAAACTAGTTCGTTTGTAAAAAAAAATTTTACGAAGTTTTAATTTGAAAACAAACGTAGATTTAGCTAAATAGTTCATAAAGATTAATAATAGAAGACGCCCAAGGAAAGTCCCTTGCGGTACTCCACGGCTAATAGTCAGTAGTTCCAATGGTGTATCGTCACTGGTAACGTATTGCTTCCAATTTGTTGGGGATGATTTGAATCAATCATGAGCAATGCTATTTCTACGAAACAGAAAGTTTTTCTGAAAATTAAAGAATGAGGAGAAAATATAAGTTTTCATCAATGTATGCTGGAATAAATGTACTATAAAAAATTTAGAACTGCTTGCGTTGTTTATCTTTTATAACGGAGACCTATTGTTGATCATAGTGAAATTATTTTTGTTCAAAATAGTAATACACTCTTCTATATAAAATTTTATAGAACATTTTCTAATGATTGGTAGCACAGGGACAACTCTATAATTGTTAACGCAAGTTTTATCTAATTTTGTATTATGTGTGATTCTTCCAATTTTGAGAGAGTTCGGTCGGGAAAATACCTAGGGAAACCGACTGGTTTATAATATTTGATATAAACAGGGCTATTATATCAGCTATACCTTTTAGTTATTTTTCAGCTGAAATAGTTTTTAATCAACTCGATTTATGTTTATGTTGGTCGTACATCCAGTGGCATCGGAGGAATAAGTATTCGCAAATAAAAAAGAGCTGTGTTCACGGAGAAGATCCACGTATTCAAAGTGGTCAGTCGGTTCACTGGTAATATGGTTATACATCTGCCCCAAAAAGACAAAGGGTCTCGCAAACCGCAAAAGAGCTGTGCAAAAACTAAATCTTAAATAAAACTGATAAATATCGCTTAGGAAATGTGCTCAAGTTTCCCGGATATGGTGTCAGATGCAATCATTCCCTTGGAAACTACTTGAATTCAACTAGGATCTTTCTAAAATTTTAAGGTAAACATATATTAAGTTGTCGCTGAAAATTAGATGCTGTAATTTCGTTAGAATCTAGTACTTAACTACTCCCATTCTGGTCCAAATAATTTAACTACCTGCACGTTATAAAAACTGGCTTTGGTATATGTACATGAAAGTAAAACTATAGTTTACGGTCCTAAGGTTGCAAATTTGAATTTAAACGATTATGAATGGTCCAAATGATACTTTCTGGTTATTAAAAATTATTCAGTGTTCATGATCTTCCGCAACACTGAGATCTCCAAACAAACATATACAGATCGGTACAATGACGTATGAATGCTACTTTGATGCTCTGTATTTCTATGCATACGAATCCTTCATTTATAACACATATTGTGTTACATCATTTGTGTTTACATGTATCGAATTATTACAGTTTCTTATGTTTTGTAATCTTTACAGCTACATAACAAGTCGAAAGTCTACGGAGTTTGCAATCAGATTTAACTATCCGACAATGTGAGTCAAATGGTTGCCCACGGTAGGTTGCAGAGAGCTCTTTAAATTTGGCGACGGATAGGAATTAAGGTATCTGCATTGCTCGAATATCAAAGCACCAATCTCGATGGATGGAAAATGTATTTCGTTTGTAAAAAATATGTATGAAGTTTTAATTTGAAAAACGTAAATTTAGCTATATCGTTCATAATGATTAAAAATAGAAGACGCCCAAGAAAATATCCTCGTGGCACTCCTTGGCTAATTGTCAGTAGTTCCAGTTGTGCATCGTCTCTGGCAACGTATTATTTCCTATTTTTTGGGCATGATTTGAATATAGTTTTAATAAATCCAACAATTTATAACAACAATCTATCACCAACATTTTAATAAATCTCTAGTTTTAAACGATCATGAAACTCACTAGAGCTATAACATGGAACCGATAAATATCGCGCAGGTAATGTGCTCTAATTTTCCGGGTATCGTGTCAGTTGAAATCATTAATCAAGTTTTAAATATTTATGTTATTTTTTGAGTGTGCATGCAACACATGCATACCTTAACTTAGCCAGCCCTAGCCTATTCTTTCCAGTTACAAATCCCTATGAATGAACATTCATTACTTGCTTGTCATCCGTGCTTGTGATTCGATAGTAGTTCAACAATTTACACATTATTATCACGTGAATGTCATTTTACCATTGCGTGCACTGGTTGATATTGTCTCACTTTTTACGGCTCTTGCGTGGCTGATTCCGTCATATTCTATATGTTTCGTTCTCTTCAGTACGTGTAACACTTCTTTTCTTGAATGTGGATCATTTGTAGGGATATTTGAACGACCGAAAATATGATTCTTTGCCGCACTCTGCAAATATACTAGGCTGATGCACGACTACATCCAACTCAAGCTTGGGTTACATTCTTCATAAACGCAACAGCCTACACACTGATGACTCTATGCCTGTGTGCAACGAAAAACTTGTTTGAAATAACTGAGCAGCTGACCTTGTTGTTCTACAAGCAAGATCCTTTATTTTTACTCGTCATACGTAGCTAGGGGTTCAGTGAACTTTCATTTCAGTTTCTCAAAATTGTTATTTACAGATGTTCACTTACAACAGCATGAGATGTTAAGAGGCGTCTAAAACTATGCATCGCAACCTTCACATTCTCTTTAGTCACGTGTGTAAAAGTTTGTCTAGCTTCATTCAGAAGAATATGTTTCCCGCTGTTTCCTTTTCAGTTGTTAAACAGGCCGTTGTAATACCAATTTTGCTCTAGGTCCACCAATTATATTGAAAATTACTAAAATGTAACATCATGAATTAATTTATTGATAGCTTACGTGATCATGCATCAACTTATGGGAAACATTCTATTTTTTAAATTGCTATTGCACTTCTTTTGGTTCCATGTTGTGGTGGATACCCTCAACTTCTAGCCTAAATCGCCTAAATCTTCAATTTAAGAATAATAACAACTATACGGTATTACCACTTCTGTTTTTGAAATAGAGTTTAACAACGCGAAATTTGTCATCAGTTCGGTTCAGAAAAGTCAGGCTTGTCCGTGAGGTACCTGATGGCAACACTGAGGTAGCTCAGCGCCACGCCGGTGTTGTGGGAGTAGCAATCCCCAGTCATGGTCGTTTCTCTTCTAGGGCTTTTATGTCATCAATATTGCCCACAGAATCCCAGCTATCAGCTGGAAGAGAGCGTTTTTCAACTGCCTTCATACTTCTACCATCTCTTCTCTGTTTAAATGCGCCGTAATCGATTCTGTGGTGGAATCCGAAGCTGCCTAAAGGCTTTTGCCAGGAAAGAATTTTGCGAATCCAGGAGGGGTTGAAAAATTCAGGCATGTAGACAGACGCTCCGCAGAGAAAGCCTGATGTAGAGAAAACTAAGGTGAAATTAAGTATATTGTAAACACACGTAAAACTAAATCATGTATTCATGTTTTACTACGCTAGCTATCAGCTGGAAGAGAGCGTTTTTCAACTGCCTTCATACTTCTACCATCTCTTCTCTGTTTAAATGCGCCGTAATCGATTCTGTGGTGGAATCCGAAGCTGCCTAAAGGCTTTTGCCAGGAAAGAATTTTGCGAATCCAGGAGGGGTTCAAAAATTCAGGCATGTAGACAGACGCTCCGCAGAGAAAGCCTGATGTAGAGAAAACGAAGGTGAAATTAAGTATATTGTAAACACACGTAAAACTAAATCATGTATTCATTTTTTACTACGCTATATTAGTCAGGAACTAACTGTACTGTTTAATATAGAAGCTGTTATTGTCGCTAATTGTCCGTAAAATGTAAGAGCTATTTTAGTACTCCTAAAATATATCAGCATTTTGTTGATCTCTCAGTATTCTTTTTTTCATGAACACCAATTTCACTTTTGATGTTTCCAAGCAACATCATAAATGTCGCTAAACATTCAGCAATTAAAAAGTTTAGATTTATAGAATGGGTCATAAAAACTTCGTCTATAATCCCTTTAACGTCCGAATTTTATACTCAAATTACCGTTATCACAACAACCATGGTTAAACTGGCACATTAGGTAGTCACTGATTGTGGGGTGAGGAAGAAACTGCCACTCGGCAGTGAAGTCCAAAGAACACATCAGGAAACTAATTTAATGAGAAATACAATACATTGAGGCTATTTTCGAAAGAGGACCGGACTGTCCACTTGGGCGTTAAAGGGTTAAGGGCATTAGAACTCTGTTATGATGACTCAAATTAGAATTTAGAGCATTAGAACTCTGACTATGATGATTGTGGTAAATTTGCTAGTTTAATTTCCGTTACAACTAACCTTGTTCTAGGAACAAATCTTTTTGGTTGTCAGGAATCCCTGTGGCCTCTATGAGAGAGGCTTCTCTCAGGACTATACGGCACTGGTAGCGCAAAATATCGAGCGTAATTGGACCAACATTCGATGGCAGGCTGCTTGCGTAGTAGCGTCGCGCATAGGTCTCGAAATCAGGAACACAACCCGTCTGTACGAGGATTCAAAAATTATTTTGATTTTCATTTATTACCAATTTTAATTGACGCGCAGGTGCACGAGTGTGATATTGGGCATACAGCCTTGAACGCAGGTGAAACTTCCCATTCCTATCATCATACGAGTATGATGATAGGAATGGGAAGTTTCACCTGCGTTCAAGGCTGTATGCCCAATATCACACTCGTGCACCTGCGCGTCAATTAAAATTGGTAATAAATAAAAATCAAAATAATTTTTGAATCCTCGTACAGACGGGTTGTGGTCCTGATTTCGAGACCTATGCGCGACGCTACTACGCAAGCAGCCTGCCATCGAATGTTGGTCCAATTACGCTCGATATTTTGCGCTACCAGTGCCGTATAGTCCTGAGAGAAGCCTCATACGAGTATGATGATAGGAATGGGAAGTTTCACCTGCGTTCAAGGCTGTATGCCCAATATCACACTCGTGCACCTGCGCGTCAATTAAAATTGGTAATAAATAAAAATCAAAATAATTTTTGAATCCTCGTACAGACGGGTTGTGGTCCTGATTTCGAGACCTATGCGCGACGCTACTACGCAAGCAGCCTGCCATCGAATGTTGGTCCAATTACGCTCGATATTTTGCGCTACCAGTGCCGTATAGTCCTGAGAGAAGCCTCTCTCATAGAGGCCACAGGGATTCCTGACAGCCAAAAAGATTTGTTCCTAGAACAAGGTTAGTTGTAACGGAAATTAAACTAGCAAATTTACCACAATCATCATAACAGAGTTCTAATGCCCTTAACCCTTTAACGCCCAATTGGACAGTCCCGTCCTCTTTCGAAAATAGCCTCATTATACTGTATTTCTCATTAAATTAGTCTCCTGATGTGTTCTTTGGACTTCACTGCCGAGTGGCAGTTTCTTCCTCACCCCACAATCAGTGACTACCTAATGTGCCAGTTTAACCATTAGGTTGTGATAACGGTAATTTGAGTATAAAATTTGGACGTTAAAGGGATTATAGACGAAGTTTTTATGACCCATTCTATAAATCTAAACTTTTTAATTGCTGAATGTTTAGCGACATTTATGATGTTGCGTGGAAACATTAAAAGTGAAATTGGTGTTCATGAAAAAAAGAATACTGAGAGATCAATAAAACGCTGATATATTTTAGGAGAACTAAAATAGCTCTTACATTTTACGGACAATTAGCGACAATAACAGCTTCTATATTAAACAGTACAATTAGTTCCTGACTATTATAGCTTAGTAAAAAATGAATACATGATTTAGTTTTACGTGTGTTTACAATATACTTAATTTCACCCTCGTTTTCTCTACATCAGGCTTTCTCTGCGGAGCATCTGTCTACATGCCTGAATTTTTCAATCCCTCCTGGGTTCGCAAAATTCTTTCCTGGCAAAAGCCTTCAGGCAGCTTCGGATTCCACCACAGAATCGATTACGGCGCATTTAAACAGAGAAGAGATGGTAGAAGTATGAAAGCAGTTGAAAAACGCTCACTTCCAGATGATAGCTGGGATTCTGTGGGCAATATTGATGACATAAAAGTCGCTAAAAACGTCGGGCCAAGCCCTAGAAGAGAAACGACCATGACTGGGGATTGCTACTCCCACAACACCGGCGTGGCGCTGGGCTACCTCAGTGTTGCCATCAGGTACCTCACGGACAAGCCTAACTTTTCTGAACCGAACTGATGACAAATTTCGCGTTGTTAAACTCTATTTCAAAAACAGAAGTGGTAATACCGTATTATTGTTATTATTCTTAAATTGAAGATTTAGGCGATTTAGGCTAGAAGTTGAGGGTATCCACCACAACATGGAACCAAAAGAAGTGCAATAGCAATTTAAAAAATAGAATGTTTCCCATAAGTTGATGCATGATCACGTAAGCTATCAATAAATTAATTCATGATGTTACATTTTAGTAATTTTCAATATAATTGGTGGACCTAGAGCAAAATTGGTATTACAACGGCCTGTTTAAAAACTGAAAAGGAAACAGAGGGAAACATATTCTTCTGAATGAAGCTAGACAAACTTTTACACACGTGACTAAAGAGAATGTGAAGGTTGCGATGCATAGTTTTAGACGCCTCTTAACATCTCATGCTGTTGTAAGTGAACATCTGCAAATAACAATTTTGAGAAACTGAAATGAAAGTTCACTGAACCCCTAGCTACGTATGACGAGTAAAAATAAATGATCTTGCTTGTAGAACAACAAGGTCCGCTGCTCAGTTATTTCAAACAAGTTTTTCGTTGCACACAGGCATAGAGTCATCAGTGTGTAGGCTGTTGCGTTTATGAAGAATGTAACCCAAGCTTGAGTTGGATGTAGTCGTGCATCAGCCTAGTATATTTGCAGAGTGCGGCAAAGAATCATATTTTCGGTCGTTCAAATATCCCTACAAATGATCCACATTCAAGAAAAGAAGTGTTACACGTACTGAAGAGAACGAAACATATAGAACATGACGGAATCAGCCACGCAAGAGCCGTAAAAAGTGAGACAATATCAACCAGTGCACGCAATGGTAAAATGACATTCACGTGATAATAATGTGTTAATTGTTGAACTACTATCGAATCACAAGCACGGATGACAAGCAAGTAATGAATGTTCATTCATAGGGATTTGTAACTGGGAAGAATAGGCTAGGGCTGGCTAAGTTAAGGTATGCATGTGTTGCATGCACACTCAAAAAATAACATAAATATTTAAAACTTGATTAATGATTTCAACTGACACGATACCCGGGAAATTAGAGCACATTTCCTGCGCGATATTTATCGGTTCCATGTTATAGCACTAGTGAGTTTCATGATCGTTTAAAACTAGAGATTTATTAAAATGTTGGTTATAGATTGTTGTTATAAATTGTTGGATTTATTAAAACTATATTCAAATCATGCCCAACAAATAGGAAATAATACGTTGCCAGAGACGATGCACAACTGGAACTACTGACAATTAGCCAAGGAGTGCCACGAGGATATTTTCTTGGGCGTCTTCTATTTTTAATCATTATGAACGATATAGCTAAATTTACGTTTTTCAAATTAAAACTTCATACATATTTTTTACAAACGAAATAATTTTTTCCATCCATCGAGATTGGTGCGTTGATATTCGAGCAATGCAGATACCTTAATTCCTATCCGTCGCGAAATTTCAAGAGCTCTCTGCAACCTACCGTGGGCAACCATTTGACTCACATTGTCGTATAGTTAAATCTGATTGCAAACTCCGTAGACTTTCGACTTGTTATGTAGCTGTAAAGATTACAAAACATAAGAAACTGTAATAATTCGATACATGTAAACACAAATGATCTAACACAATATGTGTTATAAATGAAGGATTCGTATGCATAGAAATACAGAGCATCAAAGTAGCATTCATACGTCATTGTACCGATCTGTATATGTTTGTTTGGAGATCTCAGTGTTGCGGAAGATCATGAACACTGAATAATTTTTAAAAACCAGAAAGTATCATTTGAACCATTCATAATCGTTTAAATTCAAATTTGCAACCTTAGGACCGTAAACTATAGTTTTACTTTGATGTAAATATACCAAAGCCAGTTTTTATATCGTGCAGGTAGTTAAATTATTTGGACCAGAATGGGAGTAGTTAAGTACTAGATTTTAACGAAATAAAAGCATCTAATTTTCAGCGACAGCCTAATATATGTTTACCTTAAAATTTTAGAAAGATCCTAGTTGAATTCAAGGAGTTTCCAAGGGAATGATTGCATCTGACACCATATCCGGGAAACTTGAGCACATTTCCTAAGCGATATTTATCAGTTTTATTTAAGATTTAGTTTTGGCACAGCTCTTTTGCGGTTTGCGAGACCCTTCGTCTTTTTGAGGCAGATGTATAACCATATTACCAGTGAACCGACTGACCACTTTGAATACGTGGATCTTCTCCGTGAACACAGCTCTTTTTTATTTGCGAATACTTATTCCTCCGATGCCACTGGACGTACGACCAACATAAACATAAATCGAGTTGATTAAAAACTATTTCAGCTGAAAAATAACTAAAAGGTATAGCTGATATAATAGCCCTGTTTATATCAAATATTATAAACCAGTCGGTTTCCCTAGGTATTTTCCCGACCGAACTCTCTCAAAATTGGAAGAATCACACATAATACAAAATTAGATAAAACTTGCGTTAACAATTATAGAGTTGTCCCTGTGCTACCAATCATTAGAAAATGTTCTATAAAATTTTATATAGAAGAGTGTATTACTATTTTGAACAAAAATAATTTCACTATGATCAACAATAGGTCTCCGTTATAAATGATAAACAACGCAAGCAGTTCTAAATTTTGTACAGTACATTTATTCCAGCATACATTGATGAAAACTTATATTTTCTCCTCATTCTTTAATTTTCAGAAAAACTTTCTGTTTCGTAGAAATAGCATTGCTCATGATTGATTCAAATCATCCCCAACAAATTGGAAGCAATACGTTGCCAGTGACGATACACCATTGGAACTACTGACTATTAGCCGTGGAGTACCGCAAGGGACTTTCCTTGGGCGTCTTCTATTATTAATCTTTATGAACTATTTTGCTAAATCTAAGTTTATTTTCAAATTAAAACTTCGTAAATATTTTTTTTTACAAACGAACTAGTTTTTTTCATGCATTGAGTTTGGTGCTTTGGTATTTGAACAATGCAGATACCTTAATTCCTATACGTGGCGAAATTTCATGAGGCTGCCTTGCAACCTACCGTGGGCAACCATTTGACTAGCATTGTCGCATAGTTAAGTCTGGTAGCAAATTCCGTAGACTGTCAACTCGTTTTGTAGCTATCAGAATTGCTAAACAAAAGAAACTGTAATAATTCGCTGTAAGCACAATTGAAACATGATTTCGATTTTAGTGGTTTCCGACGTGTTCTTCATGTTGTAAAATAAATACTCATAAATAATCCCTGTGACATGCTCATACTTATCTATGAGTAGCGAAGGAGGCGTTATAACTTAAAAACGGTCAAGAGAAGATCACAACAATATTTCTACGACAATATAATAATAGAGAAACCTTGAAGTAGTCCGCAATGATAAAAGAATACGTGAAGATGTCCACCATTATTTCATAACTAGATCAAGAAAAGATGAACTAACATGTATTGAAATTGCTGATCGCAAGGTATATGTGATAAAATCCAGTAATATATTTCCAATAGGTCGATTCTTAGGGAATCTCACGCGTAAGATAAAAAGGAGAACCAACGTACATATATACAAAATTATTCATTTCTTTTAATGGCGAACGTTTCGGAATGTTTCAATTCCATCTTCAGTGCTGAAAAACATACAAAAAGGTCAAAAAGATCAAAAAACATCAAAAAACTCAAAATACAGAAAGTTCATACATGTTAAAAATAAAAAAAATTTTATAGCAAACAAACATCTATAAAACTTTAATCCTACTGATGATTCAACTACAGTAAAAACGATCATTCTCATCGGCTCATTCACCCACCATTTTACAGTACATACATTCATACATTTACACATGGGAACCTAACAAACAGACGCGCGCAAACACACTCCACATCCATACATACATACATACACACAGAAATATGTCAGTAGATTGACGCAATGTTCAGTTTCACGGCACTCAAGTCTTTATTTAAGTCAGGTTTATGAGTAGATATGAACATAGATTCTAAAATGCGAAGATCTTGTTCGTTGTTGGTGGTACACAGAGTGGAGAAATTTTTTGTCCTGAAAGGATGATTGAATTGTTGACAATGATCTCGGATTGATGAATGAGAAGGAGAAGAAAGTATGCGACCGGTTCTATGGGAAGTTCTTGAATGTTGGCTGTGTCTAATAAATTGTTGAAGTTTAGTACTACCAACATATATTCTATGAATATATCAATGCATCTCATCCAAATATCAAATTTACTATGGAAATAGAACAAAATGGCCAAATTCCTTTCTTAGATGTACTCGTAAAAAAGTCAAACTCCAGGCTCATTACCTCTGTCTACAGGAAACCTACATTTACTGGCTTAAGTACTAACTATTTCAGTTGTATCTATAAGGGATATAGCAAATCTTGCATAATTACATTACTTCACCGTGCATATCGTGTATCCAGCAGTTTTGAAATGTTCCACCGTGAAATAGAATTTATTAGGACATTATTGATTAAGAACATGTATCCTAAATATCTCATTGATAATTTCGTCAAAAAATTTCTAGATAAAAAATACTGTTCCTCTCAGGTCACTTTGAGCGTAGCAAAACAGAAATTGTATGTAGAGCTACCTTTTTTGGGCTATTTGAACTCGGAGCTCAAAAGAGAAGTTGTAGCTCTGGTTAGTCGGTTTTTCACTTCAATTGACGTCAGGGTGTTTTATAGAAATAGTTTTAAAATCGCTTCATATTTTAGGAGGAAAGAACGTCTGGAGGAGTGCATGTGGAGTGGATGTGTTTATTTTTATAAGTGTGACTGCTGCATGCAGACTTATGTTGGTAGTACTAAACTTCAACAATTTATTAGACACAGCCAACATTCAGGAATTTCCCATAGAACCGGTTGCATACTTTCTTCTCCTTCTCATTCATCAATCTGAGATCATTGTCAACAATTTAATCATCCTTTCAGGACAAAAAATTTCTCCACTCTGTGTACCACCAACAACGAACAAGATCTTCGCATTTTAGAATCTTTGTTCATATCTACTCATAAACCTGACTTAAATAAAGACTTGAGTGCCGTGAAACTGAACATTGCGTCAATCTACTGACATATTTCTGTGTGTATGTATGTATGTATGTATGGATGTGGAGTGTGCTTGCGCGCGTCTGTTTGTTAGGTTCCCATGTGTAAATGTATGAATGTATGTACTGTAAAATGGTGGGTGAATGAGCCGATGAGAATGATCGTTTTTACTGTAGTTGAATCATCAGTAGGATTAAAGTTTTATAGATGTTTGTTTGCTATAAAAATTTTTTTATTTTTAACATGTATGAACTTTCTGTATTTTGAGTTTTTTGATGTTTTTTGATCTTTTTGACCTTTTTGTATGTTTTTCAGCACTGAAGATGGAATTGAAACATTCCGAAACGTTTGCCATTAAAAGAAATAAATAAATATGTATATATGTACGTTGGTTCTCCTTTTTATCTTACGCGTGAAAATCCAGTAATTATTGCCTTGCAATAATAAAATAACCTCCTGCCTAGGTTTTTACATCGCTATCTTTATGACATCATTAAATTTTTTCTCCAGGTAGTGGCTAAATCATCTTAATTATTATTGCAGTCTATCATGCACAAAAACAAACAGAAACCATGATATGAATAAAACTCTGAGATTTGCATTGCAAACAGTGTAACTTTGAATATATTATTAGGTCTAAAAGGAGCATTTTGGAGTTTTTCAGCCACAATAAGACATTAAGATGGAAACTTCAGCCATTATTTAAGTTCAGAAACTCAGTCAAGGCATTATGATTACCTATTGATGTAAAAAATTTTTTAAAGCTTTATAATGATATCACATTAATTTCGTCATTTCCGAAGTTCAAATGTCTCTAAGGTACAATGAGTTCCTTACTTTTAATCTTCGAAAGTGACAGTGTAAATTTTCAGATCTGCTGCCGATCAGCAGAAAAACTTTGATTCCTTTTCTATTAACAAATCATATAGGATTAAACGTTATATACAAATGCGTCATAATTGACTCGTTCATTGATTTCCTGAGATTTTCTTACTAAGGCAAATATGTACTACAGCTATTCATTTAGCGACCACTCATGCAGCAACTATCCATTCAATAATGATCTTGAATTAACGATCCGATTACACAATTTTGTAAAACTAAATATCTAAAACAGTGCGTTAAGAAGTAGGCGATGTTTTTGGGTTCTCTAAAGACGTATCAAAAGCGCTTCTTTATATCCTGAATTAATGCGTGCTGATATATCTTGCGTCTTCGGTGTAGAGCTTTGAAGCCAACCAACATCGTAGCTCCTACCTAACACCAGAACTTATAACAAAATATTTTTCGAGGAAAGTTTTCACTGATCACAGATCTGGGGTCTTTTCTGCTCTGAATGTTCTCTGAATTTGAGCAACAATTTTGGTTTATCAAATCACACCAACATAGGGGGTATGGGCAAACTGCTAATACATGTTTTAATTGAAAAAATGATAATAATGTTCTACGCTCATTTTTTTCGAAGCACGTGTACTTTTACTGAGAATGATTTTACCCTATTTTATACAGACATTGAATGTTCGAAATATGTGCTGTTTTATGATGATAATTCACTGATGAATTTTAACTTGAAAAATACAGCGCTTTGTTTAAATCCGAGGTCACTTCTAATCAAAAGTTTGAAAAATCGCCAAGTCTGAAGGAAATTACGCTCGAATTTAACATATGTACGATATTCTATTTTTCATAATTCAGTCTAACTTTTGAAGATGTACGGCCAAAGGGGACGTTTTCGAAAGCTCACGAGAGACTGGTAAATGACGTAATTGACTTTAGAATCGAATCAAATTTTGTTTTAAATATTTTTTTGTAACTTTTCAGGGCGTGATTTAAGGATTTAAGGATATTTGTAGATTTATGATGATTCTCTGTTTCTACAATTCCACTCAAAAAACATTTATATGTATAAAAATTACAATGATTAAGCCTACACGTTAGATTTTTCTTTCTGAAAGTCAAATAATACGAAGCATCTCGATCAGTGTTGACACAGTGTTTAGTTCAACAAAACATGTCCATCTAACCCCACGTCCCAATTGAAAATCAAGGACGTTCCGCCGGTGAGTACGCGTCGGTTCCTAGGCGTATTTTAGTTGTATTACGCGCTGTTTAAGGGTCAAATGTCCACTTTTTCGGACACAAAACTGTTCGCGAATCGCCGTTGTTCCGCCTTACCTAACGGTCGTTTCCCGCCTCAGAACCAGATTCGAATCGCGGATGGCCGTCCATGGATTATAGGTTAAAAAATCGCTCCCGGTTGCACGTGCCTCGCCTCACGGGGTGTACAATATTGCACTGGAAGCTTTGGATCTTACAATACATTCACACTCAATGCATTGCGAATGTATTGACCCATTAAGCTCAGTACAATATTGTACATCCAATGAGATCGATGCTCGTGCAACTGGGAGCTCAGGTACATAAGACAATACATTAGAAAGGACATAGAATCCCGCTCTTTCTTCAACTTTTATCACCAAAATTAAACCATCTCTTAATAAAAATTTACATGAATATCTTACTTCCATTAAATCACAGCCTTCCCACCAATGGCACACCAAAATAATATAGGCATTGAACATAAAACCCAATTCGTTCAAAATGCTGCATGTAACAAACAAATATCAACTACATAAACATAAGGATGGGAATGAAATTTCCATATCACAAAGTTCCCTTTCAACGCTCGTTTACATTATAGATTAGATTATTGGTTCGTTTAAGCCTCCCTATCCGCAACAAATGCGATCCAAAGAGAGGAAAAGGGAGGCACCATTCAGTGTGGAGGCAACACGTGGACTACGCTTTGGGACATATGTGTACCACTAAGTAAATTGCTCACTTGCATACCGGCATAAATGAATAGCATTTCCATAATTTCAGTTCCTTTTTTCAGAATTGATTTCAGCCTACCAGTTAAAATGATCGTACACTTAAATTTTTCACACTATCTATAAAGGCCAAGAGTGCTTTTGAGTAGTACAGTCGGTTTCTAAATTCTGCTACTCACAGCTTAACCGAACCAACCGTAGCAATCGCGCAAACGTAGTCAACGTTTTAAGGGAACGCGGAATAGCACAGAAGAATTTTCTTGCAATACCGAAGCTGTTTTAGAGAAAAACTGGAACACAATTAGCTAGCGCAATTATGTACCAAAAACGTATTTACAATGAAAAATACCCTCGAATGATAGATAGGGTGCACTGTAGCACAGGACTTGATGCACAGAATTAAAAATCTTGAAAAAAAATTAAACAAGAGAATAGTTGAAGACAAAAAGACAAGCTGACATGGACAGTAAAAAAATGAATAAAAAATGTCCATCATGAAAGGCATAACGATAATTACGATATAAAATGACCCACCTGTACAATGACCTATCTTCTACATGCTTCCAATGTTCATGAATATAACTTACAAATGAATCAAGTGAATGTGAACTGTTCTGTAAACTTGTTCAATAATCTATCCAGAGTACTTTGATATGAATACCACTGCTCTAGTTTTAAAACAGTTGGAAGGACAACACTTCACACAACTGTGTTTAAAAATTTGAACTCAGCTTGAGCTCACCGACCAACGCGAAAATCTAAAGATGAGCGTAACTATCGATGGCCTCAACATCCCGATAAACATTCAAAAAACATGTTTTTAGCATGATGATGCACTACTAAATCACCGTTTATCTAATGCAATAATTGCGAAGAACACATTCACAAGGAAAACTCACATCAGCAATCGCGATCGCAAAAACGATAGCTTCCAGTAAGTACATCACTCGAGGACTCACAGTCGTAAACTAAGTCTAACAGATCGCGACGCGTACCGGCAGGCTGCTGCAGACAACCGGTAGCATACATTTGTACGGCTGTAAACCACTGATGGCCGCTCTCAAATGTTACGGCCATTCCCCTACTGAACATTTTGCGCCTTCAAACCGTCCATGGCCAACCATGAATTTCACGTCCGATTTCGACCGCGGGTAGTTGAGAGCGCATTGAAGGAGTGTTAATGCAGAGTAGGCCGACCAGCTTATATATCGCACATAATCGACCGTCACGTCCTTAACACACCGGTGATCCATCCATGATTTTCAATTGGGGTGAGAGCAAACCGGAATAGAATTAGTTTAATAAACCTTGATGTTTTTCATAGGATTAAGAACACGTTGGGCAAAGAAAAGCAGATTATTCATCGACCAAATTTTATATGGCTTAAAGCTTATTTATTACTACTGTCTAGTCTGGGGACTCACACAGTACGCCTCATATGTAGAAAAAAATTGCGAAAACGTACCAATTTTGCTGCCAAAATAGTGTTCGCTGGAAATTTTAAGATATATTCTAATATGACCCTTTTTTAAATGTATTGGGCTGGACCCCAATACCGGAAGAATTTCACATTCAGACAAAAAAAATTTTATTTATATAAATATGATAGAAAAGCCATAACTAGTCTTTAGAATGTCTTAACACCATAATTCTTAGCTGATATGCCCACACGGGTATCGTGATACCCATGTCAATAGGTGAAACCAATGATTTGGAGAAAAAAATAGAGAAATACATTTGTTACGTAATCTTGATTTGATACTGCATGTGAATACAACTCGAAAAATAAAACGTAATTACCAGTGACGATACATTGTTGAAAATATTCTTATTAGTGCGCAATTAGATTGAAATACGAGCTTAGGAACTTACGATATCAGGGATTTATGTTGTAACTGAAATAAATAAATAAATAAATAATTCTGCGTCAAAGACCATGAGATCGATATACAGAACTATCTTTTCACCTCTACATATAAACCAGTATGGCAATTAACGAGCTCGCAGAAATAAAATATTCTAACTGAGCACAAATTTATGATATATACCGCGCTCATAGTCTTGGCACAAAAGAGTTCACCGAAGCTATAGATATGTCAAGATTTGTTGTGTTACGCAAACTGAAACATTTTCGACCAATTAGCGCAGTACGTAAAATTAACTGCCTGATTAGTGCTGTCATATAATATTTACTAGCGTAAGAAACGACAAATTGCCACACAAAGCCAAAAAGAACATATCAAGACATGAATCAAAAAGAAAACTCTAACGCCATATAAAGTTTAAACAAAAGATAAAATTACATCGCTTTTTAAAATCTCCTAATAAAAAAGATCCTTAGTTGATAAACATTTATGGTACCAAGACGGCCCTTGTTAATGCTTCTACAAAAGACTAAAATAAAAACATGTGTATGTATCCCATAGCAAGTTATTTTAAGTTTGATAATGTTTATTGATGAATGTGTAAAATAAAAATGAACTCAGTGGAGTATTACACTGTTGACAGTCTCCACGTACGATGATGTGAGCTTTGGCTTGTGTGACATCAGGGAGTATTGTTGAAGATATTTGTAGATAAATTATATTCAGAATTAACGGGTTGAAATGGCAGTAATTCAAAAATGTATTTTTGAGCGCACATAACATAATAGAGCCAATTCAACTGCCTGAAAGAACATGTCTTAAATCACGCCACAAATTCATGATATTTCTTTTACAAATGCTGAACAATAATATTAGGGAATGACATGTTAGGTATTGTGTCGAGAAGATAGTTAATTAGAAATACGTTATTTATAGTACAAATGCAAATCGCTAGATTAGCTGTTTTGCCGTAACTGCTGGGCGCATATTTTGTACGTAAATACAAGCATGCACACAATCAATCAAATCGCATACTCACAGAACGAAAGTGTAGACTAATGTTATAAAATCTATTGAATTGTAGAGTAATGAGCGAAAGAAATTCGTAGCTGCATTTTAGTAAGTGCAGCAGCATTAACTTAATGTTGAGATACAAAATGACGTGCTTATTTGTTCTTAAATCTTTCATTGTTTGAGGGATTTTGATACTCTGCAGAGGTTTGTTCCACAGTGAGTAACCTGATAATCACAGAGCTTTTGGCCCAATGTCAGATGAACGGCAGTTGACTAAGACATTTTTTCTCTAACTCGGCTTTTGGTTGGTTGCAGTGGGAGATGGAATTGCACAATATCAGCATTGCTCTGAGGGAGACATAAGGAGGAAAATACGAGAATACTAGTACTTATTGGGCTTTACGAGTGAGGAATCTTTCTTGAATAGGAGTCCAGCCGAGTTTATTTAGGAGTGGGGTTACGTGATCACTTGAATTCACCTTTGCATACCAACTTGGCTGCAAAGTTCACACATTTTTGAAACTCTCTTTGAAGATATTTATATTTATCTCTCCTTGCTATAGGCTGCAATCAGACATGTGTTATCGTCTGTATATTTCCCTTCGCATGTTGTTACCCAATTCTTCGCAGCTAATTCAACCACTGCCATTAGTACAAGAATACCTTCTATTTTTCATCAATAACATTTGAGTAATTTTATGCAAAGGAATTTTCCTAATTTGATATTTTCACCCTTCTGGAGATCATTTTGAAAATTTGGCATAATGTTCTTCTGTTGGTAGTAAAATGCTTATTTAGCATTATGCGAAAAAGTTTTCTCGTTTCTGACTCATAAGATTTTTTTGTGCCAGTATTTTTTCGATAGATCATGTGTGAATGTAAGAGGAGATTATTCTTCAAGGTTTCCTTCATCAGTACCTGCATTATTTATTTGCTTTAAATGCGTATGCTCAGAGTCAAATATGAGTGTATTTAAACCCTAACATGGCTCTAGTGTGCATCTTATAGTTTATCTGTCAATTCAGGGGCTCTGTGTTAAGAAATATTCAAAAACCAGATGCAGTATACAGTCTGACGTGCCCGAAGGTACCTACCTGAAAATATCTAGAGTTCGTTGCTGAGAAATGATTGCTTTGAACTGTCTCCTACTTCTCAATTAGGAGATATTAAAGATGTTAAATGATGAGACGCTTCACTCTGCTCGAAGACTCAAATCTCATCCTACGGTAAGAGAGCTTCGTACGCAAGAATTTGAAAAATCTTCATTTGTTTCAAGCAATTTCTAGAAATATACCTGTATATTTCAATACGTATGCCAGTGAAGCCTTGATATGCGTGGGGGTGAAGCCTTGATATGCGTGCAAGTGAAGCCTTGATACGCGTGCGAGTGAAGCCTTGATACGCGTGCAAGTGAAGCCTTGATACGCGTGCGAGTGAAGCCTTGATACGCGTGCGAGTGAAGCCTTGATACGCGAGCAAGTGAAGCCTTGATACGCGTGCAAGTGAAGCCTTGATACGCGTGCGAGTGAAGCCTTGATACGCGAGCAAGTGAAGCCTTGATACGCGTGCAAGTGAAGCTTTGATACGCGTGCAAGTGAAGCCTTGATACGCGTGCGAGTGAAGCCTTGATACGCGAGCAAGTGAATCCTTGATACGCGTGCAAGTGAAGCCTTGATACGCGTGCACGTGAAGCCTTGATACGCGTGCAAGTGAAGCCTTGATACGCGTGCGAGTGAAGCCTTGATACGCGTGCAAGTGAAGCCTTGATACGCGTGCGAGTGAAGCCTTGATACCCGTGTGAGTGAAGGCTGAGGTCGGTTCAGGTCACTGCCATCACTTGCCGCTACCGTTGTGAGAGGGTCGTGGTGCGTCAGAAGTGGTGGCGATGTTCGTGAGAAAAGCAGGCTGAAACCTGAGCTGCTTCTCATAAATGACGTCGGTTTAAAGTCAAGTTTGCCGAAGGGCGATCATTTTCAATTACCAAAAAGAAATGTCCACTCTCAGTAGCACATGTTGAAGGGGGGTTTTCCGTAGCCAACTTATATTTAAATGAATATAAATTTTAGGCCCATTTATAATTTTTTTCGTTTAATGAATGTTTGATGTTTAAAAATAGTTCTCACCTTAAATTAATGAGTTCTGTTTGCCTGTGTAAAAATTATTTAGCTTACTACATAGTGTTGTTAGTGCACGAGAAGGTGTCAGAAAAGCGTGCTTCTTAAAAAGTTAGGATTTATTTATCAAATAAGTTTTTCGAATAGTGTTTATCGGTAACTTCTGCACATTATATGGTATCCGGAATACGTACGTTATGGCAAAAAATAACTTTGAAACCATTTCAATGATTGAAACATTTCAAGGTCATCAGTCACAATGTGAAAATATATATATATACACGCCTTGAACAATAAATGTGAATTTCAAAGAAGTGGCCAAATAATTATTCAAATTGAAGAGTAAACAAAATAATGAACTAGCGAAGAATAAACAATAAATGAATCTAAATTTTATTAACTCCATTGATCAGTATCGTATAGGCGAGTTAGAGCAGAAAAATTCAAAAATAAAACTGAATCGTGAAAAAAATGAAAAAATAGAGTCATATTGCTAACTAAAATGAAATCTTGTCGTAGATAGACAGAGAGAGAAAAAAAAGAGAGGGAGGGAGTGAGAGACTCGCATCTCCCTCCATCATACCAATGACTCAATCTTTCTTCTGACAAAATTTATCACAAAGCACAGGAATTTTTACTTATTACCATAAACGTGCACCGACCAATAAATCACAAACGGTATTGTTTACTTTGCACGTCAATGATAACAAGGGCCTTGAATTCTAATGAGAGAGCTTTTTGTGAGGTGTTTGAGAAGCAAATCAAACAGTGCAGAATACAAAGATGTTAGTATCCATTCTCAGTGCACTCAAATTTTCATTGCATTTCGGTTGAGTCGGCAAAAAATATCATTGGGTCTTCCAACCCAGTCTACGAAGCTACTGGGTCCTAAGAAAGCCTTTGAAAATCTGATATTTTTCTGTCCTTTTTGATGACGTTTTTTATTCTAACGTTATTGCTAATGTTCGTTATTCCAACGTTATTGGTGATGTTCGTTATTCCAACGTTTTTGCTGATATCCGTTATTTTGATGTCATTGCTGACGTTCGATATTTTGACGCTATTGCTGACGTTCGTTTTCTTCATGTTAGAGATGTATAATAAAATAAATATCCCAAAGACAACTCAATTCAACCAACCTCTACTGCTTCTGGGCAATGCCCGGGCATCTTCCTTCCCACAAGTTCCGAAGGACAAATACTCTAACTAATGACGATGTTGGGCTGATGTTCAGGGTTGAGGCAGAGGTGACGATGCTGGGCTGATGTTCAGGGTTGAGGCAGAGGTGACGATGCTGGGCTGATGTTCAGGGTTGAGGCAGAGGTGACGATGCTGGGCTGATGTTCAGGGTTGAGGCAGAGGTGACGATGCTAGGCTGATGTTCAGGGTTCAGGCAGAGGTGACGATGCTGGGTTGATGTTCAGGGTTCAGGCAGAGGTGACGATGCTGGGCTGATGTTCAGGATTCAGGCAGAGGTGACGGTGCTGGGTTGATGTTCAAGGTTCGGGCAGAGGTGACGATGCTGGGTTGATGTTCAGGGTTCAGGCAGAGGTGACGATGCTGGGCTGATGTTCAGGGTTCAGGTAGAGGTGACGATAATGGGCTGATGTTCAGGGTTCAGGCAGAGGTGACAATGCTGGGCTGATGTTCAGGGTTCAGGCAGAGGTGACGATGCTTGGCTGAAGTTCAAGGTTCAGGTAGAGGTGACGATGCTGGGCTGATGTTCAGGGTTCAGGCAGAGGTGACGATGCTGGGCTGATGTTCAGGGTTCAGGCAGAGGTGACGATGCTGGGTTGATGTTCAGGGTTCAGGCAGAGGTGACGATGCTGGGCTGAAGTCCAGGGTTCAGGCAGAGATAATGATGCTGGGCTGATGTTTATGGTTTAGGCAGAGGTGACAATGCTGGATTGATGTTCAGGGTTCAGCCAGAGGTGACGATGCTGGGCTGATGTTCAGGGTTCAGGCAGAGGTGACGATGCTGGGCTGATGTTCAGGGTTCAGGCAGAGGTGACGATGCTGGGCTGATGTTCAAGGTTCAGGCAGAGGTGACGATGCTGGGCTGATGTCCAGGGTTGAGGCAGAGGTGACGATGCTGGGCTGATGTTCAGGGTTCAGGCAGAGGTAATGATGCTGGGCTGATGTTCAGGGTTCAGGCAGAGGTGACGATGCTGGGCTGATGTTCAAGGTTCAGGCAGAGGTGACGATGCTGGGCTGATGTTCAGGGTTCAGGCAGAGGTGACGATGCTGGGCTGATATTCAGGGTTCAGACAGAGGTGACGATGCTGGGCTGATGTTCAGGGTTCAGGCAGAGGTGACGATGCTGGGTTGATGTTCAAGGTTCAGGCAGAGGTGACGATGCTGGGTTGATGTTCAAGGTTCAGGCAGAGATGATGATGCTGGGCTGATGTTTATGGTTCAGGCAGAGGTGACAATGCTGGGTTGATGTTCAGGGTTCAGGCAGAGGTGACGATGCTGGGCTAATGTTCAGGGTTCAGGCAGAGGTGACGATGCTGGGCTGATGTTCAGGGTTCAGGCAGAGGTGACAATGCTGGGCTGATATTCAGGGTTCAGGCAGAGGTGAAGATGCTGGGCTGATGTTCAGGGTTCAGGCAGAGGTGACGATGCTGGGCTGATGTTCAGGGTTCAGGCAGAGGTGACGATGCTGGGCTGATGTTCAGGGTTCATTCAGAGGTGACGATGCTGGGCTGATGTTCAGGGTTCAGGCAGAGGTGACGATGCTGGGCTGATGTTCAGGGTTCAGGCAGAGGTGATGATGCTGGGCTGATGTTCAGGGTTCAGACAGAGGTGACGATGCTGGGCTGATGTTCAGGGTTCAGGCAGAGGTGACGATGCTGGGCTGATGTTCAGGGTTCAGGCAGAGGTGACGATGCTGGGTTGATGTTCAGGGTTCAGGCAGAGGTGACGATGCTGGGCTGATGTTCAGGGTTCAGGCAGAGGTGACGATGCTGGGCTGATGTTCAGGGTTCAGGCAGAGGTGACGATGCTGGGCTGATGTTCAGGGTTCAGGCAGAGGTGACGATGCTGGGTTGATGTTCAAGGTTCAGGCAGAGGTGACGATGCTGGGATGATGTTTAGGGTTCAGGCAGAGGTGATGATGCTGGGTGTAGGTGAGTTACGACAGATAGATAAACCCATTTTGCTCATAAAGAGTTTTAATATTCAAAATTAGCATCAGAAAAAAAACCAACAATTTTAGAATAACTGCGCACCTAACTATTGAGTGGGCATGCACCTAAATTATTGCTAGACAGTAAAAATCACGTCGGATAATTTTAGCATAAGTTGACGCACGTAGCTAAAAACTGGCGAAAATTTATTGTCAACAACTCAAGAAATTTTTCAGCATCTACAATTTTAACGCTCCCTTTTAGAGAGCAATCAGGCCTTAACATAAGTAGTTATTCAAATTTTAGAGTTAACACTCAAGAATTTGATGTGCAAGGCTCTCACAAAAATATTACGATAGTCAACCGAGTGAAATCTCTATCAGAAAAACGATTGGCCAAAACTAAAAATAAACTAGGAGTAATTGAGAAATACAGTGTAAGAAAAGACTCCCCAAAAATATAATAACCATTAGGCAAAAGTGAAGGAGATGACGCTGTGGAGCGCTGTTGACAGCTGAACATCGTCACAAAGGAAGAAAACTTCTAAGGAAACGCTCGCAAGGTCTCCCAAACGTAAAGGAGGACGAAAGGTACCCACTTTCAATGAAGGACGCGCTAACGGGAAAGAATAAGTCTCAGTTAACTTCCCAACTGTGTACCATTAGATGTTTCATGACCTCGAAAAACCCTATCAGGCACGACAGAAATGAAAAGTTATCGAGGCGAACTTGAAACTGCACCACGCAAAAAAAAATACAGAGAACCATTCAGACAAAAATAGTATAAACGAAAGAGTCGTAAACCTGGCTCAACGATCGATAATGTTCCCCCTATGGAAACTACAACAGAGTTGACAAAAGGCAAAAACCTACCTAGAACTCTGTATCAATAAAAAAATGTATCGCTCTGTATCGCTCAATATCAATTCATACAGAATTTGTACAGAGCTGAACAGTGATGGCCCATACGACCAATACATTTAATTAACGATAGTTGTATTACAACCAATTGAAGAAGGCGTTATTGTCGCCACAATGAATGGCGACAGTTTTGTTCTGTTGTCTTGCTGCCCGTTACTCTAAACTTATACCTATTCGTTGCAGGCCTCACCAACCTCGCAGTCATTTTCATTAAATAAGTATCTGATACTGATAACTATCAGCACAAGTTTAAATTGATACGCAATTTAGGTTTCAGGACATCCCTTACACGTGTAACTTTCACTGAACTGCTTTTGGGTATTGGATTGTTGTGATTATTTTTATTGTCTTTTGATCTTTTTTAGGAAGTGCTTTAGATACAACTTTCTTCAACAGCTACCCTCTTCTGAGACAGTCCATATTCGGATATCTAGTTGCACAATGCTGGAAAACGAAACCACCGTTTACTTGTGCTAAAAATTTTCTTGCTACATTGTTGTGTCACAAAAAGGGGGAATAAAGCTCATGAAGATTTTGAGGCAAAGTGATAAGAATTGATCCCAATACATACATTTTTATGGGTGTGAAAATTTCAAAAAATTCTTCTAACTCCAGTATTCTGAGCAAATAAGTTTTCCATCGAAAAAATTTGATAAAAAAGAACTGGTTTCTTAGAATCAATATCTTTAACATTTGGCAACACACGTCCTTATCAACAACCAAAACAAAACAAGTCATTCCGCTCGCAACACCATTAGCATCATTCAAACTCTCAATTACGTAATCTTTCTGAGTGTAATAATAGATCATTGTGCTTCATAAACTCAAACAACAGTAACATTCAGCAAATAACTACGAGCTTATGCAGTTTATGCTTAGCTTATGCAGGTGCTCTCCGTGGCACAGTGGTAAAGGGATCAGCCTTGTATGTTGGAGACGAGGGTTCGTATCCCGGCGCTGGAGCGGAGATTTTCCCCGTTGGGTATAAGGGAAAGCTCAAGCACAATACCCCACTCAACCCAGGTGTCGGAAATGGGAACCGGTTTTACGGGGGAACCGTCATGGTGTCCTATATATAGGGTTAAGACATTTGAAAAACCAATGCTTAAGATCATATGTATCAGGCTTGATTGGAAATAAAGCATCCCAAAGATGCCGATGTTTGTTGTTTGTTGTTGTTGTTTGGCGAGCCCGTTTTGGAAAAATAGCAACACGAGCTGTAAAATTCATTACATTCAACTTTGACGTTCCTGATTTTCAAGAAGCTCAAGTATTAGCAAGATTTTTGGCTACAATCTCTGTTTTAGGTCACGGTGGACAGCTGCATAAATAAACGAACATTCTATTTAACTGACCAACGAAAGTTATCTACCGTGCCCTCCGTAGTGTTTTCTGTTCCGTGTTTTCTGTTCTATGGAGGTAAGTTTCTTAGTCACTAAAGTTAGTTATAAGCTCTTGGTCTTTATTTTGCATTTAATTTTTCAGTGACAATTTTGTTTTCATGGCATCACTGCGAGTGATATTCTGGGCTGCCTGCTTCGTGCAGGCACTCACTTACGTCAGCAGCAACACCGGCGACTTCCACCCTCACGCCCCCAGCGATCGAAATGATGGACCCGATGAGTAAGCGCGGTCAACATGCTCGGACGAGCGGTGTGAATTGGTTCTTCCTGTTGCCACCAGCATCAGAAAACTCAGCAGCTTTGTAGTTGCTAATGCAGCTGAGGCTAATGACGATGTTTTTTTCACGCTTCGCATGGCACAAGGTGAGTCCGAGTTTGTTACTACTGCGAAATAGTCTGATGAAATATTTTACTACGTACATCAGTGCAAAGCTATCAACGGTCGACGAATGTCTGCTTATAACTCCACAATCCAAGATATTCAATGATTACCGTATATAGACTCATAGAAGTTGATTTTGTGTCACGGCTAAGATAATTTACTTTCCCGATCACGTTTCGAGGGTATGTTGAGAGAATGAATCTTTATGCCTTACCCGTGAATGTACTCTCCCCGCGACTGTTTTTATGTGTGCCTTAGTTGAAATTGTCAAAATTGCATGGCACATTGTCTAACTGTTCATACTGTTTAAAACGGGTTTTTCTTCGGCTAAGTACAAAGATTCCAAAATTCTTATTTCCGAACCATTAAAAGCATTGCACATTATTTCAAATTGATCGTCAGAGACTCCAGCACCACACTGCTCTGCATGGAGTGGCACAGAAGAATGAGGTGGTTGCGCAAGAGGCCTCCCGGTACGATGGCTTACTCCACGATGCTGGGCACTTCTTATATAAAACGGCAAGGTCGTCATACCGACGTAGCCTGATGTACACTGTACACAACTAAATTTGTAAACTAAGGACGCCCTTATTCGCTTTGGAAGTACATCTTTGTACCGGAAAAATGAGCCTATTTTAAATGAATTGACAGAAATTAGGCACAATTTTAGGTCAGGAAAATAGTGATTGAAAAGCAATTCCAAATCTCTAGACATCTTCTCAGACAACTGGCCAAAGAAAGTAAAACTGCAATACAAACATTGTACAGGGTCGACATTGGCACTAGCTCCCGAATACTTTTTTGCCAAAAACCTCTTAACATTAGTGTAGATTAGGGAAGAAGGAAACCCGTTGTTACAGAGAACAGAGTGCAGGAAATTGAATTCGTTGTGAAGGTTGTTAAAACTGGAGCAAATACTGTAAGCTCTGTTTAGAAGCGTCCTAATTGCATTCACTTTGAACCTGAAGCTACAAAAGCTAAAAAACTTAAACCCAGACCTGAGAACGAAGGTTTTCGGTATACAGAGGTGGTGAAAGTCTTACCGGGTCTTGCAACATTAGCATCTAAAAAGGGAATACAATCATGATTGTCGGTTTCTACAGTAAATTTTATGGAATGATGTCTAGAATTCAAGTAGTCGAGAAATAATGGAACATGGCTAGGATCTCTAAACAATACAAAAGTGTCGTCAATATATGTACGATAAAACGTAAACAATATAAAACGATAAAACGATTTTTCTTCTAAAACTCAACTATGCCCAATTTTCTCTGCGGTTAATACTCCCAGTTTCAACCTCGCAAAATTTTTGGTGCCTCTTTTGAATCCTTTAACAGTTAACAACTGTACTTTGGAAAATTCGCCACAGTTTACTCGAGATATTACTTCTATTCAAAATGCAGATCAATTACTCACTACACTCAGTCTCTCTGCCCTCAGTATTGTTTCATCACTCACAGAAGGTGTTTGTGCTGTACAAAGGCAGAGAGTAGATATGGATTAGAGTTTAAAACATAATAACAAATACTGTATATTACAATAAATTAATCGAATATTACAAGCCTCGTATCTTTGAACCTGTAGCCAATACACATTTTTCAACGTGATATTTGGATTCATTGAATGAAAATACATAAGCATCAACTAATATTATTTAAGAAGCACACAACTTTTCCAAATTTGTTGACCAGCACTGGGAGACAAAGTGGCTTGATGATTGTCCCCTGGATTTCAAGCCCACGTTTTATAGTAGATATTTTGACGACACTTTTGTATTGTTTAGAGATCCTGGTCATGTTCCATTATTTCTCGACTACTTGAATTCTAGACATCATTCCATAAAATTTACTGTAGAAACCGACAATCATGATTGTATTCCCTTTTTAGATGCTAATGTTGCAAGACCCGGTAAGACTTTCACCACCTCTGTATACCGAAAACCTTCGTTCTCAGGTCTGGGTTAAGTTTTTTAGCTTTTGTAGCTTCAGGTTCAAAGTGAATGCTATTAGGACGCTTCTAAACAGAGCTTACAGTATTTGCTCCAGTTTTAAGAACCTTCACAACGAATTCAATTTCCTGCACTCTTTTCTCTGTAACAACGGGTTTTCTTCTTCCGTAATCTACACTAATGTTAAGAGGTTTTGGCAAAAAAGTATTCGAGAGCTAGTGCCAATGTCGACCCTGTACAATGTTTGTATTGCAGTTTTCCTTTCTTTGGCCAGTTTTCTGAGAAGATGTCTAGAGATTTGGAATTGCTTTTCAATCGCTATTTTCCTGACATAAAATTGTGCCTAATTTCTGTCAATTCATTTAAAATAGGCTCATTTTTCCGGTACAAAGATGTACTTCCAAAGCGAATAAGGGCGTCCTTAGTTTACAAATTTAGTTGTGTACAGTGTACATCAGGCTACGTCGGTATGACGACCTTGCCATTTTATATAAGGATTGCACAGCATCGTGGAGTAAGCCATGTTAGCCAGCGTGCCGGGAGGCCTCCTGCGCAACCGCTTAATTCTTCTGTGCGACTCCATGCAGAGCAGTGTGGTGCTGGAGTCTCTGAAGATCAATTTGAAATAATGTGCAATGCTTTTAATGATTCGGAACTAAAAATTTTGGAATCTTTGCACATGGCCAAAGAAAAACTCCTCTTAAACAGTATGAATAGTTTTTATCCGCTGGAAGTTTTTACATGAGTTTTTCTATCAATTTTCCTTTTTTTTAACATGTCTGACGAACTTTTTGTCTTTTCATGTTTTTCAGACTGTACTTACTGAAGACGGAGCTGGACACCGAAATGTTTAGATTTGACGATGTGTTATATTAAATAATGATTACCTACAAGCCATGTTCCTCGTTTTTAAATTTCTAATGAACACTCTATTGAAGAAAAATGATTTTCCTCATTGTCTAACTGATATCGATTGATGACTGAAAATGACGCACGAAGTGTGAGCTCCTTGTGAGGTATAAATGCCTGTACAAGGGGCCATTATGACATACATAATAACAAGATTTGTTACTACGTGAATTTAAAAAATCATTCAAATAACTTATAACGTAGGTTTTAGTTGGGCTTCATTCCATGTCTTTGAGAGCATTCAAAATACTCGCAATATGATACTTTTAGGTTAATTTGAATAAAACAAATTGTTGATAAAACTGACTCATATTTCAAGTTTAGAAAAAAGTCAAAGTTGATATTATTGCTGAATTTAGGGCAGATTCAAGACTTACACATTGTTCTATGAAATTGATGGCAACCATAATACTCGTAGATGAACAGCTTCTCCATAATCACCGAAATCAGCAACATAACCCAACAGTGACGTAAAGTATCACAATTGTTATCGGTATGGGAGGATCGCTAAGCGTTTGCGGTTTGCCAGGCCAGCTGTACCAGCTCCGCAGGGACGCCCCTCACATCTGCGCTGCTGGGGAAGTGGCAGACCTCCTGACGGCGGCAGACGAAGACCTCGCCAGCGCTGCGCTCGTGTTGCAAGAGAACTTCAAGTCGAGCAAAGATTTGGGGGGAAGGTGAGGTTTTAATTATGAAGTCGCAGTTTCTTTTTATTCTGCCAATTTTAGTTTGTTTTACAGAGAAAATCTGAAGTGTTGTAGGAGAAAGAGTTCGGTATCGTTTCCTGTTTTGTCTTTAAATGAGCGCGAGAGTAACTGTTGACTTTAATGGTTCACATTATACTTACCATTCAGTTATTGCAAATAAATTTTTAAATGAGTGAATGTTACAGCGAATATTGTATTTATTATACAGCGAATATGGAAATTTCTTCCACACTATCGTTCGATAAGGAAACACTTCGACGGTAAGCTGATTATTTAATCGAAGGAAACTTTTCACCAAAGCTAGTTGTCAGCACAACTGAGCTTCTAACCAAACAAGCAACTCAACAAACTTTCAATATTTTAAGGTATTTATTTTATTAAACTTTCATTAAAATTCAGTAGAAGTGAATTAAAAACGTTAAAATGGGAAACACGGGCGTACGGCTCGACAAGGTCCGAAAAGACCCGGACAGAACACCGAGCGGGCTCCGCTGATAAAGCAGTGCCTCCAGTCCCTAGGAGTCGCAAGACGCCCGAAAAGTAAGTTTGAGTTGGAGAACAGGCAAGGCTGCATAAACAGGCGAGTCGCCCCAAGGTGGACCGAGCTTGCCCTGGACTTTGGCTGGCGCTGGCCAACACCACCTCTCGCGCTGTGGGCAGTGCGGCGTTAATCGAGGTGGCAAGGCAACAAGACCGACGAGGACAAACAAAGAAAACAAACTTGACCGCTCTCCACGATACTAACAGACAAAAAATGTACAACCATTAGACTGAGTCGAAGTTTAAGCACCTACTAACAACCAACATAATATCACCAATATGAATCATTTACCAATTATCCCACCTTACCCTAAGAATTTACAAACCTGAGTTTACAGTGCACCAGTGTGAAACACGTTTAGGCACAAGAGAATAATTTCAGAAAACAAGCGGAAATCACGAAAAGGCAAATACTCCACGCGGAAAGACAGGAAGGAAAGTCAAAGGTTCAAATGCTCAGAAATGCAAGAAAAAGTAATCGGGAGCAGCCCTCATCCAGGTCAAGTGAAACCCGTCGATAAGTGAGCCACACCCTATAAACAATAACATCAATTTTGCTTCAAAACCAAAGCAGGTAATGTAATTCAATTTGCATGGAGTATTTAGAGAATAATTGTAAGCTCCCTATTAGAGCCAACTGAACACACAAGGAAAAAAACCACATTCGCTCAAACGTAAACGATAGGAGAAAAATCAGTTAATGTAGAATTTAGAGAAACTTTGCCACGTCACTGAAGCCCTGCAGGCCCGATAGCTCGCTCGAACAGCAGCACAACCCTCCTCGTCCAGAGTCCCCATTCAGCCCGCGGAACCGACGCCACGTTTCCCAGCATGTTCAAAAAACGGTATGCCCAAGTAACATGTTGATCACTCAGACAACAAGAGCAATGATTTAATGGTATAAGCTCAAAATTAATTCTAATACAATGGAACACAGCCCCCACCCACTTCACTTACAATCTCCAAAGAAACAATAGAAGATCTTCAAGCGGTATTCAAAACTGAGAGGTCGACAGAAAAAATGTTACCACAGAAATGCTTTTGGGGGAATTTTCCCACACGAAGGCGTCAGACCGAAGCCAGTTCGAAGTTCGTAAAGAACAGTGATTAGAAAATTCTCTTGTCTCACTCTGACCGCTCAGAAGTTGTAGGACTGGAATAATTCCTTACCAGTTACGATAACAAATTATGAAACCGTCAACGAAATATCCAGCAGTAAAGTAGGGTATGGTTACAACTGGAATCAGGTTTACTGAATTATCTATGCCTCCATCATATAATACCTAGTGCATAGATATTTAGAAACGCATTCAAGAATCTTCAATGAATCGACAAGTGTAGCTAAATATAAAAATGGAATATTTCTTGCAACACTATTCCACCATCCATGAATGTAATAACAGAAAAATTTAATTAATTGGAAGGTGATTTCAAGGTGATTTCATGTGAATGGTTAAAATAATCATTTTCAAACCTAAAATTAGTTTATTAATGACATTTATAAATAGATATTTCATAATTATTTCTTCGTACATTAGAATAAGTGATAGAAAATATTAACTATGAATTAAAGAAAATGTTATTAAATATTATTATGTACAAATGTAACGCATACAATATTACCAACTAAATTTTATCTAATCTGACTATAGTTGAGATCAGGAAAAGAGATACAGTGACGTCAAATCCCAGACAATATTCCATAGAAAAAGGCTCAGCTTGCGATTCAGAAAAGATACAGGCATGATAGATAGACCTGCTGCAAGAAAAACGTAAAGTTTGTCTCAACTACCTTGTGAGGTCTCGAAGTAAAATTTGTGTCCTTCTCATTCTAAAAATTTTGCTTGGCTGAAGTTTTCTGTAGTTTTCAGAATAGTGCTCAGCTTGAGAAACGAACATGGCGCAATCATGTTCGTGTCACTCATTTTTATGAAGCAAGTACAAGTTTTTTTCTAATTATATTAAGGCTGCTTTCACACGGAGCGTTTTTTCGACGCGCGTCATTTACGACGCGCGTCGAAATCGACGGTCAGTTTTAGCTGCCTGTGCTAGCAGATACTGTCCTACACACGGGGCGTCAAGAAGACGACCGTCATTGTGACGCTGAAGCGTCGGGCGTCATCCTGCTAAGTTTATGCGTTGTTTGTAATGTTCAGTGAGTGGCGGGTGTGCATTTGCTACGAGACCTACAGACGGAGCGTCGCGTTGTAATTTTGTACTCGCTCGTTTTCATTATCATGGGACTATTTTGTGTTCGAAAACATTTTAACTAAATTTTTATTTGGTGAAATATAGATCAAATAGCTGAAAAATTCATGTGTAGAGACTATATAGAAGTGAATATTATTATCAGTGTATTTATTTATATTTATAAAACAATCGGGTTTCAGATTTGCATCATATCATATTGACAGTCTTTCAGTAGATTAAGGTAGGCTTTATTATGGCTGCCGAACTAGATTATGAATTGTTTATGAATCAGACCTGCTTTATTCGATTCGGAAAATCAAAGAGAGAAAAATGCGCGAACGTGACATGGCAAGTCGTCAATCAACTGCTTCAGGACGCAGTTCAATGTATGCATCACACGACATGATCCCTTACAATATTGTACAACCTGCTCAACCACAAATAGTGCAAGCTATTACTCCGACTGTGGCGCCGGGTCCTACGTCACCTCTTGATCCAATTCTTTCTGAATCCTCAGAATTACTTGATCTCATGAACTAACAGTAATATCTATATTTTGTTTCATTTTGTTATTCTAGTTTGAGGATTTCGGTGAATATTAATGGTGTAAAATTGTCTTATTCACTTTATTCTTCAAGGAAACGGTATTGGTGAACATATGCATCATATGCATTGCCGTAATTTGATTACATTTCTATTTTCAAGTAAATAAGAGTTGATTGAGTAACATTTATGACATATTGTTATTACATATTTTCTATTCCATGTTTATGGATATTGTCATATATAAGCTTCGGCGCATTTTTCGTAATGTGGGTGAATGAAAATTTGAAACTTATGCATTGCCGTACTTGGTTAGATTTTATTTTTAAAGAAAATGGATAATGGTTAACACATTCTTTGTTATCTTATCTTAAAGTTATTCCTAGTCTTTCAGTAGGTTTTATTGCTTGTCTCATATTGGTGACCTCTTTTTCCAACGATGGCTGTAGGTGATTCAATAGTTCATCAAACGAATCTTTGGACATTCGGAAATAGTTGAAAAACTTGTCTTCATCATTTTTAAGTTCAGTAAATAAATTGGAGAAATATCTGGTACTAACAGCTAGCAATGGGTGTATCCACATTCTACTCTTCTTTCTCTTGTAGAGTGTTCTGTACGCTGAGTATGCAATCAAAACATCAGTAATTTCCTCAGGTATTTCCATTCCGACAAATAATACACACGTTTTTCTTCCTCAACTGTTGTCGCTGCACTGCTAACTGAACCGGGAAACAACGCCCCGTGTGTAGGTAGCGGCGTCTTTTATGACGCGCGTCGTAAATGACGCGCGTCGAAAAAACGCTCCGTGTGAAAGCAGCCTAAATCTCAAGTAATTGTGCAAATGATTCTCCATATCAATATATCACAGTTTGACTTATTTTCGGGTGAATGCAGAGCATGTAATTTAATTTCATTCTTCTTCGTGTCGCTGCCGCTTTGTGGGAATTCACTCATTCACTTACATCACGTTTGCTGCATTAATTTAAGTATTTCAGCCCACGAACCAATAAGTTTAAATTTAATTGGGTTCAAGTCTGATTTTTGTCTTCTTATTCTCACTGCTACATCTCTACAATTCTCATCAAGTTTACCGTCGCAATCACAATCATTCCTCAAACATTTTGTAAAGAAAATGCATCGTTTCGAATTTAAAAAGAAAAAACCTCGAATAAAAGTCTCATATCGTAACCTCACAAAATATCTAGCTTTATGGTGCACAAGTGCAGAGCTAGCTTTCCGTCAGACCTAAAATTACACCAAAAACAAACTGGCTTCAGGTGAATGTTCGTCACTCATCTCAAATTAAAAGTGAAAAAGCTCATTTCCTCTGAAAACTGCGTACGTCCTGTGCTCCGACGTCATCTCATATTTGAACAAATGCTGCAGTTAGATGTTTGTTGTGCTCTGCTGAAGCCTCAGGTGCACAAAGCTCCTAATTTATTTACCTTACGAATGCTCGACTCTGGGCCAATCTCACTGATAAAGCTCCACTACGCTGATAATTCAGAGTAAGGCTTCTGGATTTACGCTGCAAATGATCGTTGAAGACACGTGGCCCCAATACGACGGTATAAATGTCGTGTGAACCGTGCCTTGCTGGAAGGAACGAAAAGTAGATTACCTATTATATTTTTCTACGCTAAATAGCGTATTTGGAATGGCTACAAATGGTCAAAATTGGCACTTTATTTTGCTGTTCGTTTCTAAAGTTTGTTAATGAAGCTTAAGTTTTACATCGATTCAAATTTTCTTCATGAAGAAGTTCAGTAGAGTCAGGAGAGACTATTCATGCATGTGTAAAACGTGGAAGTGAGGAGCCTATTCGAAGCACACGGTGAGACGAGAAATTTTCATTCGTTAAAAGAATCAAAACAAGAATCGAGAGATATTCTGAAATGTCTGAAGTTACTCCAACGTCGTCTAAAGCTAATTCGGCTGTAGATTAGGCGGTGTGTGCTAAATTTCAACTTTCTGTATACAATTTCAAAATTAATTATTTAGGTTTTATTTGAAATGGATGAACATTGCACGCAAACATAGTCCAACCCCACAGTTACAGTTTTTGTTTGCTAACCAATATGACGGCGTAATCTTCCTGTTATAAACGACAAATTCAAAAAACTTGCGATGAAACAATTTTGGTTTAAGAGCCAAAATCATTATCGTCTTTGGAGACCCAACCTTAGCATTGAACTTTATATACCTGCACGTTTATGTATGGACATATTTAAAATAGTTTATACTGCCAAGTGAAGACAATATAAAAATAATGCAATTCTCTTAATGTTACATACTTACTTATATATTAATTGATCAGCGAAACTAAGGTACTAAATGCTAATTTAACAATATCCCAATACGTAATTCAGTCAAAATTTGAAAAGATAAATTCAAGAACTCAACTCTGATGTACATTTCGACGGAAAAGGCACTTCCCGCTTGTAACCAAATCAATCCTAGCGTACGATAACCCTCAATTTTTGTAATGTTTGCATTCTTCTTGCGGTCATGCGTGATGGCATTACAAAAAACAGTAAAAAACAGTTAAACTTCACTTGAACAAGTTTGAAATGCACGTAGCCAAAAGCTGATTACGGAGAAGATAAATCATGATTTATTACTTCAGTAATATTAGAATTTTCTGCTTGAAATTTCAAATTACACCATCTAGCCCTTGTTAGGCAACTATGAACAAACATACATTGTCTATCTCAACAGATACTAATTTTTTTACGTTAACCTATCGGACAGAGCAATTTTTTCTACTCAAGAATGACAAATTCGAAACGAAAATGAAGTAACAATTTTTATTAGAAGCCAAAAATGCAATCAGCATCTAACGAGAGCCTGTTCTCTCATTGAACTATGCACACCCCCATGTAGTATATGTATGTATTTCATAATGTGTTTATTGAAGAGCACAGATTTCATTGAATCAGTTTGAATATGTTGCTTATGTGAAAGTGCATACATATTAATTACTATGCCAAACTATGAATTATTTAAACGCTGCTGGTGCAATCTTACCGTGTATAATTCCTTAAAAACAAAACAGATGAATTTGTGAAATTAGCTCGATAATAAATACAGAACTTCAGGCTATTACGGTCCGATGCAGCCCATGCGATAACTCTGTTAAACAAGCTATAGACATCTCGTTGGGCGTGGAAAGTTTTGCTGTTTTCAATTGCTGAAGGTGACTTAATGCTGAGTTTTTATGCTCATTTCAAATCTGAAAATCGTTTTTCTCTATCTTGTCAAGCTCCGAAAATATTGATAATTAATTTTTACGAAACACCTCTCATCACATTTTTTCACCTAGATACCCAGAACCCTTTCTAATGTTAAATGATCCCCACGGAGTTAGCCGCGTCTTTGAATATGAACAACTTTTGTCATTCACGTCAGCATTTCAACCACTGAAAAATGGATGATGGAAAAATAATTTTTTTTTTAAATAAGGCTTCTGAATAAATAATTTCAAGTTAAAATCTGTCTTGATATTAGCTTCATAATGGATCAACGTGTAACGCAAGTCGTGGATCGGCTTATGAGTCATTAAACGATGCGAGAAAAGTAGACCTTAACGAGTGATACAATTCATCCAATAGAAGATAACGCAGCGTTAGATACGCATTTTAAAGCTCAAACGATCGGCAACTTTGAAAGTGGGATAGATGAGAACATGCGTAGGCATCAAAACATAGTATAATCAAATGAATTTGCCGAGCTGAGTGTGAAGATCGACTTGGTAAACATTCATTCATTGAAGGCATTCAAGCAGATTTTGTTATATACACAAAATCTTTACATCTCAGGGTTTTTAGAGTCGTGTTTAATATGTTTATTACCTTCACCGCTAGCTGGAAGATGAATGTACCAACCTTCTAACGTAGTCAGTGCTTGTGAATTGATAAGTTTGCATCGGTTGAAAACTTGAAAAACGACAATAAATTCTATCAAAATAGATAATTTTTGAATTAGGGACCTGCACGATGAACTTCATTGAGGACGTTACCTTTCAGAATTCAGCTTCATAATGGACCCCGCACGAGGAAGGAATGTGGAAAGGATCGATCCAAGTCTCACAATTCCCGGGTTTGGGCCACAGTGGCTCGCAGCTTTTCAGGAGAATCTCGCCGAGGCTGGCGGTAAGTTTCTCGAACTTTGATCATGTACTTTTTGAAAAAATATGTGCCTGTTGTGCTGCACTGAAGGTTGTTAAAGCTGACCCTGTCAATCCACTCTGCTCTCAGGAGCCAGTGCCAAATTTGGTTTCGGAGTTTGGTTCCTTGCATAACACACATCCTGTTTAGGAAGGATGTTTAAATCGGGTGATGAATTAATCCCCATGCTCATCCAAATGAGTCTTTCCTGGCAAACGTATATGAGGATTACTGAACGATGAACAATAATTCCTTCCCACAGCAGACAAAAAAATATGGGAAGTGAATATTCTGCACACATGGGCTAAAATGTTTTCTGGGGCTAATTTAAAATTAAAAATTTCTCCCAAACATTTCAAAAACTAAAATCCAACCACCGCATCAAATGAGCAAGTCTCACAACGATAAATTGTAAAGTAGAAACACTAAAATAGGGTGTCAATCGGCTGGAAATTCAATAGTGTCAAAAAGTACCCCGTACTACCTGAATCTACAGTCGAAAAAGTTGTATCGAACTTGCCAGCGTGGATAATCTGTTGAATTGAAATTGCAGAACTGAAGCAATAAATACGACTTTAATATGCTACAGATATCCCGGAGTATCCTACGGACTCTGATCGATGCATGGGGCAGCTAAGACCTCAGGATCAGACCTGCCAGGAGACGACGCAGGTTGACAGAAGCTCTTGCTGTGCCGTGGACGGCCCCTGCTGGCTGATGATGACCAATCCCAACACCACGGACTACTACCGCACTCACCAAGTCATGTTTCTCATGCTGGGAAGCACGGTAAGGTGGCGGCCTTAAAAATTCAATGGATAGAGGTATCAAATATTTGGGAGTAGGTATAAAATAGGTATAATATACGTGTCAAGCATCGAATATTTTTGAATAGGGTGGTTTCATGGGTTTTGAGGTATAGCGGTCAAGTATTCCTTCAAGTATTTAGAGATGAGGTGATTTCATGTAAGTGAAGGTACAGTAGTCTCAAGTGTTTGGTGATACAGCGATTTCAACGGTATACGGGATGAATCAGCAGAGTAAATACTTGGCCTGTGAAGAGACAAATGTCTCAATTTTCCTTCAAGTATTTCATTCATATTACGATGATTCACTCAATGATCTTTTTTAATTAAATAAATAATTACTGAGGCATAACCATTATTTCAAACTGAAATATTCAAGCTGTTATTTATAGCAAATAGCTCGAATTACGCAGAATATTTTAAAATCATGGTTCAAAATCATAACGTTAGCATCCCTTTTTATAAATTAGATTTTGCATAACATTTAAAATTTTGGAGTCCGTGCGGCAGGTATTTTTAAATTTCCTAGACACAATGGATTTGAAGATGTCACAGCGTGACCCTTTAAAACTCAAACAGTTCTACTAATTTTGCACTTTCTGGATCCAAAATGCAGTGCTTCCAAGCTGTAGACAATTCTGGTTGTCAGCCCAGGGTCCAATCCAAATATCTCACGTTAGCGATGTCTCTTTTCTAGCAAGCGAATACTGTAATCCAAAATTTTGGGCTAACTGTCTCTACATACTTATTTATGACTGCTAATCAGAAATCAATCGAGTTTGATCGGTGATTGCAATTGATGAGAAATAGAATCAATTCATGCAATAGTGATTATGTTAACGTTCATATGTAGTGGGTTACAGAAACTGTAATTTGTATCAGTTTTGCGACACGTATTCTTCATGAAAAAACATTTTTAAATGAAGAGTGGAATTATGGAGATACGAAACTGTGAGAAAAAAAAGTGAACACACGACTAACCTGTCTTCTATAATGTATATATACCAAAATATTTATTAACACATTTTCTGATATATTTAACAACAGTTCAATAAGGAAGGAGCTCGACGTAACTAAATAGTTTACTCCTGTGTCATACAACATCATTATTTGCAAACCCCAACCTATCTGACTACTGATTATTCCTCATTATTGTCAGCCATTTATAACTTGAATCTATGTAGATTCTTCTCAGTTGAGTAACTGCGAATAATTATTATCCGTTTGAGTTGAGGTTAGCATAAGACGGCATCGTAAATTTTGACGGTCGTGTGTAGGTAGTCTCGAACGTCTATACTCGTAAGTTCAGGCTTACCTAATATCGACTGATATTTTCTTAGCATTGTGTTGGCTTCAAAGTTAGATATTTTCCCACGAACAAAATTCTCGTACAAATTTCCGAAAAGAAAATAAAAAAAACGTATATTTCCTATAAATTTCAAACATGAAATGTTGCACATTGGTTTTTAAAATATCTTAACATTAACATCCCTATTTGAAAAATTATTACACACTGGTAAAGTAATACCCATGTAAAATGTCGAAACAAAACACAAAAAAAATTATTGACAGAAAAGCACAACAAAAATGAGTTTCCTTCGTTGCGTAATCTGATTTTGACAGTGCATTTAAATATAAGTAACTAAGAAAACCCAGTCCTCATAACGTGTAGTTGAAAAACACTATCGTTAGTGTCCATTTTCAATGATGTAAAAGCGAAAAATAGATTCAAATACTTAACATAGAGATCCTTTATTGCTTTTCATACATGGTTATCGAAATACACACGTTAATTGTCGAAACAACAGGTTTGGAGGAAAGCACGAAAAAAATCCGTTCTCTTCGTTGCGGTAGTCTGATTATGGTAATGAATTTAAATACAAGTGACTGAGAAAATATAATTCATGTAAAGCATTGCCGAAAACCCTCTCGTAAGTGCGTACTTATATTGAAATATAAGCATACGAACAAAGGAACTAGTGATACGATCATGAGGGATTGATGTTGAAAGTAAAATGGACAATTTGATTTATTTTGCGTCTATGACTATGAGGTCGACATTCGGGATTTGGGACAATTTTTCACACTAACGCATCAACTAGTATGCCAAATTATGAGCTCGGAGAGAAAATAATATTCACCAGAACAAAAATTTATGATATTTCCTACTTACGCTAATTATATAGCTATAGTACTGACACAAAAGCGTTTACCGGAGTCAAAGACATGTAAGGGATGGTTGTACAATGCTGGCCGTAACATTTTCAACATCGCTGGAGCCGTACAAAAGTTAACTCCCTAAAATAGTGTTGTCATAATGTACTCACGAACGTAAGAAAGGAAAAATTTCCACAGAAACTAAAAAAAAACATTTTAAGGCTAGAATAAGAAAATGAAACAACGATGTTCTAGAAAGTTATGACATTCGTCGAATCTGTGGCTTTTCAAAACGAAGAATGAAAAAAATGCTAAAATACCTTCACATTAACATCCTTCCTTTCTTTGCGTTAATTAATTTGATTTTGAAGAAACAAAGAAATACAAATAACTAAGAAAACGTAATCCATGCGACACATAGCTGAAAACACTCTTGTTAGGACGCACGAGTATTAGAACATGAGCAAAAGAACATAGGAACTAGAGATTGGAGAGATTAATGTTCAAAGTATAATGGGCATAAATATTGTTTCAAATGCGTACGAGCTTGCATTCTTCATTCGAGCTTGCATGACACTCGATCGTACACCGGTGTGTACAAGTTCAACAAGTTAACGGAATTTATTTTTGCATCCCCCTGCAGACGGGTTGCAGTCCTAATTTTGAAGCTCATGCGCGACGCTACTTTGGAAATTGTCTGCCATTGAATGCAGGTCCAATTACCCACGAAATTTTGCGCTACCACTAGTGCCAATTTGTCTTGCTGGAAGCCTCTCTCTACGCGGCCATGGATATTCCTGACGGTGACAAAGATTTGTTCCTTGAACAAGGTTGGTTGTAACGGAAATTAAACTAGAAAGCTTTTCATAGTGCCTCATTGTAAGGCGATTCTAATTCCATTTTAGACGTCATTTTTCATGTACGAAGCCCACCCGTTTTGTTAACATGAACTTGGAGACTAAATTAAATGCTGAGCGTCATCTACATGGATGCATGCAAATTTTAAAGATGAAACTGACGAACGCGAAACAAATTGTGAGATAATCAAAGAAACACCGAACACTGTACAAAAGTAGCTACACAATTTGTAGAGTCGCTCGCATCAATTACAGCGTCTAAAATACACTGTGCAATTAGATCCTAATTGTTATGAATATGAATAAAAAGAATACTGCACGTTTAAGCTTTACGTCTGTTCATTATGTGCTTCATTTCACTTTCAATTTTCCTACATCAGGCTTTCTTTGCGTCCGTCCGTCTACATGCCTGAATTTTTCAACCCCTCCTGGATTCGCTCAATTTTTTCGTGGCAGAAGCCCTCAGGGTGCTTTGGATTCTTAGATGAAATCGAATACATTCCAGAAGGCGAAGGACCAGTTGAAAAACGCTCCCTTCTGGATTTTAGCCATAAATCTGTGTACGATCTCGGTGATATGAAAATTGCTGACAACGTCGGGCCGAGCCTCGAAGAGAAAAGCACATGCATCACTGAAGAGTGCCACGCCCACTCCACCGGCGTGGCGCTGGGCTACCTCAGTGTGGCCATCAGGTACATCACGGATTAGCCTGACTTATCTGTGCCGTGCTGACACCACGGATCAAATTAGTAATCACTATTTCGAAAACAGATGTTACCTGTCGTATAATTGTCCTTGTTCTTAAGGTAACGATCTTGGCGATTTGTGCTTTTGCCAGCACGAACTATTAGAGTACCAAGTTTTGACATGAAAAGAGTTGAGAACGATTAAGTTTAGACTAAATAGAAGTGTAGAATATTTTAGAACTTAGGAAAAACTCCAGCTTAGTAGGATTTGGTGCAAAATATAACTGCACTAAGATAATGAAATTTAAGCGTGGTCTAAAAAGCGAGGTCATAAAGTAAAAATGAGCTACTTGGGCAACTCTGCAGTCCTGCAAACAAAAGTATTTTTCAGAACTTTCCATGAGAAATTAAAAGTCATTTTCCTAAATGTTTTCAACATTGTATCATTGATCATGTTGAAAATGTACAACTGGCTGCCCATTTCAACTTGAAGATATAAGATAAGAGCTTTTAGCATTACTTTGCAGGATCTTTCGTGAAAAGAGCACAGAAATTAGAAATATACTCTCCTGCTAGAGACAATGATCACAACACATTACTTAAGGTAACCATCCCAGGCCCATGCCAGATGCTGTCGATTCCATGGTCATTTTTCATGTTTTTGTTGTAAAAGGACCCTTAGGTGGTAGACTATTCGTTCCTAAAATTTTATGGCGCTACGGAAAATAATTTCCCCCCCCCCCCCCGGGGGGGTAAGGCGACCAAACTTTTTCAATTTTTCCGATTTTGACCCCACATAAAAAGAGAACAAATAGGAAATGGAAAAAAAGCTCAATGTGAGTTTGTTAGAAATGTTCCAAGGATTCTAAAACTGTCTTTGCTTTTGTTCTAGCATCAAAACTGAAGGAGGAGTTACATTTTGAAATATCAATATAAATGAAAAGCACCCAAAATTTTAAATTTTTTCCCGATTTGACCCCATATAAAAAGAGAACAAATAGGAAATGGAAAAAAAGCTCAATGTGAGTTTGTTAGAAATGTTCCAAGGATTCTAAAAATGTCTTTGCTTTTGTTCTAGCATCAAAACTGAAGGAGGAGTCCCATTTTGAAATATCAATATTAGTGAAATATCAATACCTAAAAACCAATATGTCAAATTTTTGCAAAATCTAAGGCCTGAATCAAAAAAATGAATGGAATCAATTGTGTTTATTTTCAAAGGTTACATATAAAGTGAAATTTTATAAGAATCAGACTGAAAATAGAAAAAATCATTTTGTTGAAAAAAAATGATAATTTTTTTTTTTTTAAATCACAATTCACACTTCGAATATGAAGTTATGTATGGAAATTATCAAAATAAAAATTAAAACTGCATTCAATTACATCAATTGTTCATTATATTACACTTCAACACAAAATTTTATTTTTTGCTTATACCCAACACTTTGAATTTTCAACATTCATCCTGGGACTAGTTCTCGAGTTTTGATGCTAGAACAAATCCAAAGACAGTTTTAGAATCCTTGAAGCATTTCTAACAAACGCTCGTTCGGTTTTTTTCAAATTCGAATTCTTTGAAAAAATATATAGCTCTAAACCCAAAAAATTGTTGCTGATTTTTGAAATTTTAAAAATTTTTGAAAAAAAAAATTGAATTTGAAAAAAACTGAACGAGCGTTTGTTAGAAATGTTCCAAGGGTTCTAAAACTGTCTTTGTTTTTGTTCTAGCATCAAAACTGAAGGAGGAGTTACAATCTGAAATTTCAATAAAAATATACCAAAAACATATTTTTCGTCAAAAAAAAAGTAAGGCCTAAATCGAAAAAATGACATGAGTAAAAAAGGTTTACTTTTACAAAATACATATACTGGCCAACTTTCAAACGAATCGGACTAAAAATGTCGAAAAAGTGGGATGGTTTCCTTAAAACTCTCGTCCGGAAAAACGGAACAGCTAAATCAATGTTCAAGCATGTAAACAGACAACGACGCGAAGAAGGTGAGAGGAGGTCGTGAATAGTGCAATACTTATGAGGTTTGTGAATAAAAGTAAAGAGCTTGATGCGAATAAATTACAGCAGCGAAATTTTGCTCCGCGTTCAAGATCTTGAACTTTATCTGCACAACCCATTGAAGGGGTATTAGAGTTTCCCATCAGAACATGAGAGCAAAGAAAGTGCATTAACTATTGCAAAATTAGGATAAATACAGGAAATTTCCGCTAAGTTTGAGCATGAACGCCTACGCTCTGATCATCAATTTGTTCTTGATGGTATTTATGAATAAAAATTTTCATATAAAATAGGCGGTCATGCTGCAGGAAGTATTTCAATGACTGGCTGAACAACCGAAAACGGAACAGCGTGGAATGTATTTTCCTAGTCTAGTTTATATTAGAAAAAATTGAACACATTTATGACTAACGAGAAGGAAAACGTTGCGACGTGTGATTTTGAACACGAAGGACTTACAATTTTTTATACTTGAAAAAAGTATTTCACGATTTCCCAATAATGCCTAATGCTTTTAAAAGTGAACATCTGCGAGTAAAAATAACTTTGGGCTACACATATACAAGGTTACAAAACCACGAGCTAAGTACGGTAAGTAAAAATGAATTATCTTACTGGTGAGAAAAAATTTCGACTTCTCAGTTATTTGAAACAAGCTCTTGGAGTGCCAGCACACATACACGCATGTAGTTATTAATGTTTAGGCTACTGCCTCTATGGAGAACAGGATCCAAATTAGAAATAAAGTGTAGTCTTCCAATAGCCAAAAAAGTATTCTCAATTCAGCAAAGAATCATACTTTCGACTGGGATGTCAAAACAAATCACTTACGCTTAGGAGGTGAAGTGTATGACCACTACTGAGGTGGTACAAGGAAGGCCCTTGATGCACAGGGCATGAATATTGCTTTCCCCTATTACAGTTTCCTGATTACTATGAGCTCAAATTTTAACAACACGAGCTCTTTAGAAATTCCCGGAACGAGGTTTTCAACTTCGGTTTATTGCACTGGAATTATATAAAATAATTTCCGGAAACTTATGGTCCGTATATTGCGTATATTGAAATACTTACATCTCAGTCTAGCTACAGTCAATATCGTTGGTAGAAATAGAATGTTCCGTATTTCATTTAGAGAGAGCCATGCGCTGGCGGGAAAAACAGAATTGCACTCAATACTTGAGTTATCCGGCGCCATTGTACGTGAACCACAATTCATACAGATGAAAATTAATTTCAGTTTTTTTAGCTAATATGACATTTGATTTTAGTTATGAATAGCCTCGATCATTTTTCCGACCAGTTTCAAATAACTAAATCTTCGGCAGAATAATGGAAGGAACATGTTACGACTCCAGTTCGTCACAAGAAACGTTTTTTACCAGAACGCAGCTCTCTTATAGGGATAGAAACGAAAAATGAGGTTAGAAGAGGACAGAGGGAAAACTCATCTACTCGCTGAAATCTCTCTTCACGCCCACACTTCAACTGTTTAGACTAAGAAGCTGTAAAATCTTTTGAAGAACTGAATTTTAATAATTTATATAATCTATAAACATGTGTCCTTTTTCAAAAAAGTCTTCCCGAATAGAAGACAGGTGAGTGTACATTCAGACATGTATTAGAACAGAAGAAATGGCACTCGTAGGTCGCTATGCATCTTGTGCTGCAGATCTGTAGGACACTGAAGCCTTTTGGAGCCTGGGCTTGCCTTGCATGCAAGACGCGGTCGGCGTCCGCCCCTGCACCTGCATGAGAGCAAAATGTGGCAGACATCTGCTTACGATCTACAGTCGACCTCGAGGAACACGTCTGCGAACCTTTACTTATTCGGAAACTAATTAGTCACAGAATGTCCCAGCTATTTATAACTTGAACAAAACTTTTTGAATGTTGAATAAGAGGGCCTAATTTATAAAATAAATTGAGACTTGCTCAAGATAGTTTCGTATAACTCACAGGTCGACTGTTTTTTCTACGGGTGACGTTAAAATTATCCTCTTCTCGACGAAGTTCGTTGCACGAATGCTGGTAGAACATTAATTAGTGACTAAGTTTTCGGCGCAGTGCTTCGGCAACCATAAAGTCTAAGAGCCAGTAAATTGTCCAGAAATTAAATTTTCGTCCACATATTGGCAAGTATATTGTTTTCAAATGAAAACGAAAACTAACATTAACCATATTCTATGATACAGTAGACATTAAAATAACATCATTGCTTAAAAATATCACTGTTATGGCGCAGCGAAAACGTAAAAGTTGTACGACTATTCACTACTGGCAAGGCACAAACAAAATCTAGCTAAACAGGCTACCAAGGGCTGCCTCTATTTCTGCGGAAATAAAGTATGAGACGCTGAGAGAATGAAATTCACTACGGTCTTAACGATTACAGAATCCATTCTTCTTTAGAGATATCAAAATTTGTGGACAATCTGAAGACATTACAGTAGAAACGAATCTATGCAAACAATCAAGTCATTCTCGTCAATAAGTAGCACTAACAACTCAACAACTTGGAAACAAAGCAGACAGCAATATACTAGTTATCAGTAAACTTCGGTAACTTGTAAGCGCATGAGTTGTAATTATTATTGTTTCGTTCGAAGAAAGTTGATCCATGTGTTGAGAACAAAAGCCTCGCTATTTCAAGGGAGTTAACAATATGTTAAACAAAGATGTACCTTAAACTGTATTTCTTACTCTCATGCGATCGACAACACTAGTTTGCAACTTGTAAATCTAATTGCTAAAGAATTTCGTGGACATTATTTAACTAATTTAACCACGTTAACGACTAGAGTAAATTTCAATTTCATACGATGTGGTACTTTTTCTTTACTTCCTTTTTTCGGGGAGGGGGGGGGGGGAAGCGAACTGTTTATACTGCATTCGTGATGTGTACAGTATGGAATGAATGATGTACTGCATACATCATTTATATTCTAAAGGTAACAACGCAATCTTTCACCAGAACTCTGTAACCCAACTCAATTAAACCATCAACGTAACTGTGTATCACCGCTAGATTACTGCGTTGCCAGCCTCAGTAATACTGTCAGCCGGTGACCATGCATTCCGGTGTCAGCCGGTGACCAGATTACTAGCCAGTGTTGGGCCCGCAACTTTTAAAATGTTGCGGTGCAACCGCAACCACAACACCACAAAAAAAGTTGCGACGCAACCGCAACAGCAACTAGGAAAAAACAACGTTGCGATCGCAACCGCAACTCGCAACCGCAACTTTTTAATTATTGAATTTAATTTAAAAAAAATGTTATTAAATTTATTTTACGTATATATTGCCATGAATAAAATAATATTAGGATATTCAAAATAGTGCATTGTTTTACAAAAAGAAATTAATAGATCAAGTAAATGTGTGGACTAAAATTGAATGAAATATCAAGATGCTGAAAGAAACGTTTCATTTGTAAATACAGCATGAAAAATGAAAGGAATTTTATTTTCTAATAATAATAATGATGAAAAGGTACCTAGCTAGTAGCTATATTTTCATAAGAGTTCCGTATTTATAGCAACAAAATTAGAAAACAGAGAAGTGCAGAACATTTGTACAACCTATTTGACGTATAAAGTAAAACCATGCATATATGCTCCTGTTATATATGATATTCTTCTGCTTTTTGTTGTTCCTCTGTTATGATTTAATACTGGTTCATGGTCTCATTGTGGCAATGTCAATGCGCTGTAATGACGATCAACGTTGCTTTTCAAAAATGTTAACATTTCAAAATGTTTGTCTGAAAGCCGAGCACGTCGTACGTGGTCTCAAAATTTCTTTGCCTAAGGAGAACAGTCGTTCGACCTCGATGTTCCTCGATGCGCTCGAATGTATTGGCGCGTTAAATTAGATGAACGAAACGACAAATTCACTCGAAGGAAACATTGCTCTGTGAAGATCAGGGTGGCTAGTTCTGTGGATTACTGCCGGTTCAGTCAATCATTGACTTGTTTCAACGAACTTTTCTTCGCTTTTTGCATATCATCCGATATCATTACGACGTTGAAGAGGTCATCTTCGTCATCTACGTCCTCGGCAGTGCTCTCTTCAGTTGAAATACCATTTTACGATCTGTTATTAAGATGGGCGATTAGTATTTTGTTATTACCTCCACTCTTTGTACTTCGTTTAGCCCTTTTAGCTTGAAATGTGGATGCAGAGAGGATGCCAAGATAAAATCGTCGTTGTGAAGTGCATTGGCAAATCGCAACTTCTAGCTGTGTAGATTTGCTGTATAACACGTAATTTTGCACTTACAACTCACACCATTCCTAATAACATATGTTATATAATAATTTACATTAAATTTACTTATATACTGTAAGCAAAGTGTATGTGTATCACTGTATCGCCTAATGCTAATAATAAATAGATGCCAGATGGGTTGTACCCTGTACGGTTCAGTTTCAAACGATAATGAAACGCGTATTAAACTTTATTGAAGTTATTTTGCAAATTAAATTGTCATCGTGATGTTGCGGTTGCGAGTTGCGGCCTGACACGTCGAAAATTGTTGCGATCGCAACAGATTCGCAACTCTCAAAAAATTGTTGCGGCGCAACCGCGACAGAAGAAGTTGCGATCGCAATTGCGGCCGCAACTTGTTGCGGCGCAACTGCCCAACACTGACCCTAGCCATACAAGATAATTCAATGCAAGTATCATCGAAACTGTGAATCAATCTCAGATTACCTCCATCATTGACTATCGCGGAGTCGTTCCACGCTTACCTTTGTGAACAGAGCTGAAGCAGAGTTACTGTTTACGTAGTTAAGCAACAGCGATGTCACCATGAACATTGCCAATTTAAGAATCGAGCTTATGATCATCATGGTGCGAAATGGCCTTCCTATCTGGTATTTATTTGTGTGTATAACCAGTATTGTTTCAAAATTACTACTTCTTCAGGGGACTGTAACTGTGAACCGAGTCTATGCTCCACCTGTATCTTATCGAATGTTATTTTGAAATGACATGTTCTTAACAGATGTTCACAAACGTACCAAAACTGTTTTCATCCAGTATTCACGACAGAAAAATTACTGAAATTCTATTGTTTGGCCGAAAAAAGCAGACACTCTTTAAATAGATAAAACCTTATTTCTGCTACTGGGAGAGAATCAATACAACCCCTATCGGAAAGCTGAGATCTTTCTGATTAAACGAGGGTCATTTTCTCCTATCATATATTCATCACAGTCCCAATGTTAGATTCACTTCTTCCTATTTGATGCCATCTAGATCGTCCTCTGGTCCAGTTATGAAGAGTTCCTTTTGCTGTCCGCTCGTCGAGAATCTTGCAAACAGCAAACAATTATCCTATTCTGTGCCAAGCTGTGAAACCTGTTGAACCTTCTTGTTGTTTCAGCCTTCGTTTTTGTACGTATCATTTCTCCCATGTGAAACTTGATTTGATTATGAGTTGGTTTACCCATAATAAGATGAGAAAGTAAGATAGTTGAAAAACAGAGTATTAACAGCAACACGATGGTAGCATTTACGTTCAAATGTCCGGACCACTCTTCATGGGAAAGGTGAGTATTTCTTACCCTCTAGCCACTCAGCCACGGTCTTACGAGTATAATCACTATGCCACAATCTTAACCACAATGACATGATAACCGTGTCAGCCACTGGTCGCTGTCTTATCCACTAGTCCATAGCCTTAAGCTTTATGCCACGGTCTTAATGCCTAAGTTAGAAACACCATAAGGTAAAAGTTCACTCATTTGCTGTTCACTCATCTGGAACCGACCAACTGAGGCGTTCAGAGTAAATACTTCTACAAATTTTCTCTTACTCCAACCTTCTGAAATGAAGAGGTTGGAGAAATTGATCGTCATAAACAAAAAATTCCTACACCCAAAATTCAATTTTTCCCGAAAGGAATACTATATAAATGGTTACGATCAAAGTTTACAATGCAGATAAGAAATTTACATTTCAATTGTTTAGTGCTTGACTCTTTCTATGCGCATTTTAATTTCAAATGAAATTATTCTGACCATTGGAAAACATCGCATGTAATCAGTGGTTATAGTGTGGTTGCATTTGCACTTACGTTCAGGCTATTTTGTTTGCTGAATTCGTTCATTTTCTTTATATGTTCATACATGCGTATATAATTTACCGAGACAAAATGTAAATGTACGTGTGTGTGTTTTAGAAACTAGCTCAACGACCATGTGCTGGCTCAATATTATCAATCGCTCTTTGATTAGTTGCGAATCTTATTTCTTCCATAAATCAATTTAATGAGGACTATCTCTTTCATAACTATTCAAGCTTCATTTACGGGAGTTCATAGTTCGTATGCAAAAATTGATTAATGAATAGAAAAGTATTTTCTGACGGATTCTTAATTTCTAACTTGGAGTTATACATTTTCTGTGTTCCGTTAGAGGAAGGCTTTCTGTATTTTTCTCTTATCATGGTATTTAAAATGTTGTCAGAATTAAACTTATAAGTATATTCAATTCTAAAGCTACGAAATTTTGATTTTTATGACGGGAGCCTTAATTTTCATTGTAAATCTTGAGAAAGCATTTTCGAGTGCTGTTATCTACTTCTAATAATGTAAGGTTTATACAGTTTGCCGCTTGCCAATGTATTGAACAATGGTCTGAGATTTTTTGTAATTACATGAAGCCTATATGCCGATCATAAATACTGATAATTTATCGTTGTAGCACGAGTAATTAAAAACGAACGAATATTATAATGTCACGAAACTTTGCACAGTGTTGCGTACGTGGCGCTGGTCAGGCGCCTCCACTGTGTTAGTTCGAATGGAGGACTCGAAACCTCCTTAGTAAGAGGGGAAAAATGAAAAACACAGAGCGGAAAACACAGAACGAGGAAATGGTAGAACAGTTGGGAAAAATAGAGAAAGTAACTACTGATCTGCTCACCCACACCAATACCTCAGTTCAACATGGGAAATGAAACACTCATTTAATGGTACATTATTGATTACTTTATTTCGAGTTAGTTAATGAACACGTGATTGGCATGAGAAATTTGCGACACACAATATTAGCGAAAGTTACTGGCGCGCGCACCCTGTAACGCCAACACAACACCAAGAACCATATCCTACACAATCCTGGGCAATCGCAGCGCGCGCGGAAGAAAAGCACAGTCACCTATGGCCTATTATCCATGATTTCTCTTGATCGTTCCGAACGAAGCGTTTCAAAGGCATAACCCCGAGCTCCTCTTGAATTTCCGAGAGCCTGAACATTTTCTAAGCTCTATTGCTTGCATGACTTCCCTCTCAGTGTGACAGGTAGGCAGTAGGCCCTGGCACTTCAGCTTGGTGAGCGCCATATGGTCAGGTTGCTCTGCAACCCGGAGTCGCCTAGCCCACATCGTTGGAAACTCCAAGCCGCTCCACACTCAAACACCCGACCCCTCCTGGGAACAAGGATTATATTAAGTGACTACACTCCACTTGAATCTTTATTCCTTGCAATGCCCCTACTTCAAATCGAATTGATTGAATTTTACCCCCCTTTAATCCCCAAATCAATCATAAAATTTATTTATTTTCCCTCTGAGAATAATTGGATTATTTCACCCCGCTGTTTTTTATGCCTGCATGTTTTCTTTTAACTCAGCAATGTTAGGAAGCCGCGATGAGGTGCGAGAGACAAGCGATGTATGTTTACAGTGTGTGTTGTTTCTGATAGTGTTGTGGTGATAGCAAATTCTTTCATGCGGGCGAGCACTTGGGAAACTCGAGACGGTCGGAAAAATGCCTACCCAAGGGCAAGACAAAGCCACCTTGTAGTCACATATAAATCGATACTCAGGCCGAGGGACAGGGCAAACTAACGGTCGACTTCGAAGGGCTGGAGCGTGGGATACAATGAGGCTTAGAAAAAATAAATAAAGACGAACTGCGGGACTACCAATGAGAAGAGATGTGGGCGGTCACTGGCAGGGTCTGAGGATTCTTATAGGCCGAAGGTGAGAGTGAACAACCCTCGAAGAAAATACGCCAGGGCTCAAGGCGTCAGAGGAACAATGGACAGTTCGACCGGCGAAACCGTAACGTGAGGTGCAACCAAGAAACGCGGGTGTGTTCACAATAACAAGCGTGCTTAATGCAATAATAAGAAAAGTGGCTATATTGAAAATTATACTAAGTTTCACGCTATAATGTAATCCAGAAATTAACACATTTCTCGTTTCACTTGCAGAAAATTTACGTGTTCCCGTCACCACGTTTACAAAGGGGAAATTTATCAAAACATAACACACCGTGGGAGTTATTAATGGAACATGGAGATGCTGCACTAGAAGGGAGGGTAAGAGATGCATTTCTTAAAAAGAAAGAGTAAAGATAGTGTTGAGATAAATATTGCGATAATTCATTGTCATTCAGTCATTGATGCGCTTAAAAAGTAACAAGTTAAATTTTTATCTTTTACCGGCGGGACGGTTATTCAGTCATATATCTGAGGAGTGATCAGCTCACATGAAGGGAATCGACGTGTGAACATGCTGAAACGGAATCAGCAATATAACAACATCACTAGACATTTTCTGAACAGTGTATGAGATAGGCCCCTGAACTGAAGCGAGTCGCGAACGAATGTTTGTGGTTGGAGTGACCATTGCCCACTGTGCTGTTGAGATAACAGAGATAGAAATAGGACAGGATAGATGAAGTTTCATGTGTAACTCTTGCAAACTTAGCGGCGGCCGGCCAGCCAATATTTCTGTGTAATTATGTGATGTAAGTCATTTGACGTATGCTATTTGATTTCATTACTTAATTAGCATTATTCCTAACAGCATTCATTGTGTGTGCGCTCATTGATGTTTGTATGACGTATAACTGGAAATTATAAATGTTAAGCATAGTTCATCCTGTGTATCATGCCCCACCATATTAGAAGCGATCAATCGTAATACCAAGGAGGGCGCCCAGAAAATGCGCTGCGTAAGCGGGTCAGCGATCCCCAGTGAGTACCTTTATTTTAGTATATGTACTGTAATTGCCGATTATTATTCATTAATTTGTGTTGTATATGCATTGTTTGGAGGTGTGCCATTCCCTCCATTCCGAGAACCTGATCTTCTTGTTAATGAAATGTTAACAAGGAGGTGAAGGGTAAATTTCTCGTGACAATAATGCATGTTAAGTTTGACGAGAGGTGCGAGTTGATTTTATACTCTTTTACAATATGAATAAAGCGGATATACTCTATGTGTCAGAAGGAATAACATATTTAAAAATTTTCCTTTCAAACGTTTTTCACTAACCTAACATTTTTCAGACCCGCGCACAGTTACGGCTGCCGCTGTGAACTGCAGTACGCTCGCACAATCAGTGCACAGCAGCAAGGCTCGACTGTGCGCATATTTTTTTACGGTAATTAAGTGGTGGCTACACTTACGCGGCAGCGCAGTTCGGGCTGCTCAATGAAGATCGGCGCAGCTTTTATATGGCGCGCGAGGCCACCAGAATGAAGCACTGCTGCCACCAAGGGTGGACCGCTCTCCTGCTACACCGCGCAACCGCTCCACGCTACTGACGACTGTAGTGTGTGAGCCTCAAAGTTATTGAAAATCTTCCGTATTTTTGATAGCGGCTTTGTGGAAAAAGAAGTTTTTTCAGATGGCCTGCCTTAGTTGCTAGAAGAGAATTTGAAACTATTGAAATTAGTTCGTCCCGTTTTTTGTTTTTGTTGCGCAGCTGCATTTTTTTCGTTGTTTTGTGTTCAAATTTAACTCTCTATTATAAAGCATTCTTGACCTTCTATCAGACCCGCATTTAATCTAAAATCGCTTAAATTGCGAAGCCTAATATTTCTCGTGACGCTCTTGCGTTCACTAATAATAAACTAATATTCACTAATTATATTAAAATTAACTTAGAACTTGCTGTGCTTGGGCAGCATGTCGCCCTTTCAAGAAGTGGGTCTGGTTCCTCTAACTTATTTCTCTTTATTAAAAAGCAGTTTCTTTTTGCGACCTAAACTCCTCGACCCGGCTCTTGCAGCCTCTTGAATAGGCACTTACCATTCAAGGTAATTAATTGTCAATAATTTGTTGAAATCTTGCTTCTATATACAATCTTACAATGAGATACTACATTTAAGTTATCGGCGACCAGACTTCGTAAAAACCCTGTTTCTCTCAATTCAGAACGTCTCTAAAACTCCCTACCTGAGTACCGGCTCATCGATGACCGGCCACGTCCTTTGGTTATTTTCTAATTTTAAGGAGTTTCGGTTTTGGAACCTTTCGTTAAAGAAGATCTTCGGTCTCCGTTCTAAAAGAATTTAATAAAAAAATACTACAGAGGACGCTGTTGTGCGTACTGTTGGAATCCTCAAGATACGATTAACTTTGGTGCTGTTTCTCTTTTTGCGCATTTCGGGAAACGACTTGCTATTGTTCCCTTGAAGTTAGTCGGTATATTAATTAAATGTTCGAACAGTTGCCATTAGGTTTAAAATCCTAAAAAGTCGCTGGTGTTGCTGCTGACATAAATGAGTGCCTGCGCGATGCAGGCAGCCCAGAATATCTCTCGCAGTGATGCGAGAACCGAATTTTAACTGAAAAAATGAATGCAAATAAAGACCAAGAGCTTGTGTCCAACGTCAGGTACTAAAAAATTGACCCTTACAGAACAGAACACATAGGATAGACAACGCTACGGCGGACACGGTAGATGATTTCCTTTGACCGGTTAAATAGAACAACAGTGAGACAACAAAACAAACATTACGCAGAGCGGTGCAATTACGCATGAATGATGCTTTGTATGCTCAAAAATTCTACGCACTTAAATTCTATTCATTAGTCGGACTCGTAAATATTTGTCAGCATTATTCACCGTTTCCTGCAACACGTTTTTAACTTGAATCTAACGAGTTCTACTCTATCATTCTTAGTGATGAATCCCGAGAGTATAAACTCTTATTACTCTCTTGCCTTTCATGCTGCTGAGTGAAGAGTTGAACTGCAATTTGGGTAGATCCATTTAAACCGCATACCCAGTCTAATTTTTTCGCCACCTGCATGCATGTTTTTCGCCGCCCTAGTAATTAAATCGCTTAGGCGGCCAAAAACTTGCATACTCCGGCGAAAAAGTTTGACTGGGTACACTTGCTTTTACTTATGCATGCCCGGATGAATATTTTTCTCAGTTTTACGGTTTTTGCGTACTTAACTCAGCCTTATTATGCTACAGTTATGTTCTCCTCACTGGGTGTCATATCCTTCGCTTCTTACATGTACTCGTAAATTTTTTGTAGTGACATCAATAAAAAAGTACAATTCCTTGCTGAATTGAGAATATTTTTAGGCTGTTGCAGGGCTGCACTTAATTTCTATTCTGGATCCTATTTTCTATTAAGGCAGTAACCTGCACGCCAATGACCATATACGTGTATGTGTGATGGCACTAAAAGCTTGTTTCAAACAACCGAGATGTCAACATTTTTTCTCTACCATCAAGATAATATATTTTACTTAAAGTACTCGTGGTTCTGTAAACTTGCATTTGTAGTCGAAAGTTCTTTTTATTCGCAAGTGTTCACTTTGAACTGCATGAAGTATTGTGAAATCGTGCAGCTCATTTTTCCATGACAGCAAAGGGCTAGTCCTTCGCGTTAAAAATCATACGTTGCAACGTCTTCCCTCTCGCTCGGCACAAGTGTATTCATTTTTTATAAGTTAGAATAACCTATGAGAATACATTTCATGCGGTTCAATATCCGGTAGTTCAACAAGTCATTGAAATACTTTCTGCGGCAAGTCCACCTGTTTATTTAAAAATTTTCATTCATAAGCACTATCAAAATTAATTTATGATCAAAGCGTGCACAGTCATGTTCAAACTTTATGGAAATTGCCTGTATTTTTTCCAATTTTTCCGTTGCTTATGCACTTTCTTTGCTCTTATGTTCTGATGGATAACTTTAAAATCCCTTAAATGGGAAGTGCACCGAAAATTCTTACTATTGGATGCAGAACAAAATTTAGATCCCATAATTTCTTCACATAGATCTCTTTACTTTTCTTCACAAGCCTCATGATTTTTGCTCTATTCTCAAACTTCCTTCACCTTTTTCACGTCATTCTTATCTCTTTGCATGCTAGAAAATTGTTTGAGATTGTGCCGCTTCAGATTTTCTAAAGGCGAATTAGGTATGTGCTGTGATCAATTTCACTAGTAGTAGACTATATTTCTAATTATTTCGATCTTTTTACGGAAGCACCTTGGAAGTAATGCCAAAAACTCTCATCTCACATCTCGAAGCAGAAATGGGCAGTCCATCTTACATTTTTAACATGAACAATGATACATTGCTGGAAACATACTTAAATTTGACTCTTTATTCCTCATGGAAAATTGTGAAATAATATTTGTGTCAATAGGACTTCACAGCAGCTCAAGTGACTCATTTTTACTCTGTAGTCTTGCTCTATAAACCACGCTCAAATTTCACTATCTCAGTGCAGTTCTATTCTGCGCTAAATCCCACCCAAGTGAATATTTTCCTACGTTCAGAAAATTTTTACACTTTAATTCAGTCTAAACTTAATTGTCATCAACTCATTTCACGTGGAAACTTGGTGGTCTAATAGTTCGTGCTTGCCAAACTAACAAATCGCCCAAATCTTCAACTTAAAAACAATGACAATAATACAACAGTGCAACGTCTGTTTTCGGAATAGTAATTACTCATGTGATATTTGGTACCAGTTCGGTTCAGATAAGTCAGGCTAGTCCGTGAGGTACCTGATGGCAACACTGAGGTAGCCCAGCGCCACGCCGGTGTTGTGGGAGTAGCACTCTTCAGTAATGGGCTTTTCTCTTCGAGGACTCGGCCCGACGTTTACAGTGACTTTCATATCATCGAGTTCATCCAAAGAATCCCGGGTAACATATAGAAGAGAGCGTTTTTCAACTGGTCCGTAGCCTTCTGGTTTGAATTCGATTTTGTCGAGTAATCCAAAGCACCCACAGGGCTTCTGCCACGAAAGAATTGTGCGAATCCAGGTAGGGTTAAAAAATTCAGGCATGTAGACGGAGGCTCCGCAGAAAAAGCCTGATGTAGAAAGAATAAAGGTTAATGAAGGAAATCATCAACAAACGTACAACTAAAATATATAGTGTTTTTTTATAGCTGTATCTCAACAACCAGGAACTAATTGGACTGTGTATTATGAAGCTGTGATTGATGCAAAAAGACTATGCAAATTGTGTAGTAATTTTTGTATAGCATATTAGTGTTTCCTTAAGTTGCGATATGAGAAAAGGGTGTGGTTTAGGACCCCCTTCCCAGACGCTTGAGGGAATTTCAACCCCCGCACAATTTTAGAGTATTATACTTTCATGCTTGCGTACACCTGCATACCAGACATGGAGAGTAAAAGGATTTGCAAGATTAACATGGATTCATTTTAGAAACACGTGGATTTGAATATGACACATAAAATGAGAGATTCAGGCTAGAAAATTATTGAACGCCAGCGAACGATTACATGATTAGCGTCAAACAGGGAGTTTACGCACAAACAAAATGATGTTAGAAACCTAAAATGAATATCCTGGCTAGCGCACACATAAGGAGAAATGGTTGATGTCAAAAACAAACATAGAACCTTGACTCACAGCAAGGTCTCCAAAAATATAGAAATGCTTCGTATTTTATCGCGTTAACATCAGACACAAATTCATCACACCGCGCGCCACATTTTGAATTTGCACCGCTCAGTGTGCTGCTGCATATCTAAACTGGCACCACGAGCATCCTCTAGAGTTCTTACTGCCATACAGCACTCACATTTTGTTAACGCTTCGTTACCATTAATTCACTGTTGGTTCCTTTGGCCTTACTGAAGCTGAATACTCCTCGATCGTTGACCGGTTGTGACACGTAAGCACTGTACCCCGGTTAGCGACGAGTACCAGGCGGCTGACCGCTTCACGACTCTGATACTGCCCGGCTGCAGCTACTGCCCTCGGATATGAAGAGCACATCGACCGTGGTGCCACAACACAACTCAAGTCTCCGCGATGTCTCAGCTGCCGCGTAGGCCAGCTTCCCAACCCGCCTGTGCAAATAATAAGCGGGGTTGAGTAATCTATTCCCCGAGACATGAACGTTATTAAATCCCCCTTTAAGAATTGACATGAAGCTTCCACAGACAATGTCGCTTTTCCCGACACAATGAATTTACTTTCTCGCATTCAATATGAATCCCCTTCTGCGAGATAGTAACCCCCCTTGAATTTTACCCAACAATTATTTTGATTTCACTACGTTAACCACAGAATACTATTCAAATAAATTCCATTTTGAGAGATAATTTTTTTTATCTTTTACAAGAAACAAATTACAAAGTGCACTGTTTGAGAACAAACTCGAATGAGTAAATAAAAATGCTAAGAAATAATGGGCATTCTAATCCCCGCTTGTGACAATAAAACTTACACACCCCAGTTGTAATATGGTATTTGAACTGATCCTAGCACAGAACAAAGAATATCATCTCACCTCCCATCTTGGCACACGCAGGCCTACATCTTCACTTATTCAGGAGCACGCAGAAATAGACCGGTTCCCCACCTTGCTATGTTTTTATACCCTGCCGCACTATAGCTGCGCCCCGGCATAGTGGAGGCCTTTGAAAGTGCGTGGCTTCTCCCTATTGGATGGTTCTCACGCGTCATCTATGACGTGTTCCCTGCTCCACAAAACATGGTATTGCTACGCGCATTTCCCTCTGACATATTCTTCTCAGGTGCATATCTTCCATAGTTCCCTTACTCGTTGGTAATTACTTTTACTCCGCTATTTTTCTGTGCTACACATTCAGGTTGCCCTCGTGTGATGTTATGTGTAGTTTTTCGAGCTAGCTTTTTCCAGCCGCTCCCCCTTACGTACTCCTCCCTTCTCCTGTCTCCCTTTCCAAGCTCCCTCGTCCCGCACAGCATCCTTCCGGTTGCCGGCTGTGTCGTGTAGGTTCTGCTTGTATATATGCCTACTATAACTATATCACAGCACTTGATTATCTCACAAATGTTCTTTTAAGTGCGCCAATTTCACATCTGAAATATTCATGTATCTTCGTAGATAACGCTCAGTATTCAGTCAAGTCTCCAAGTTCAGATTCACGAAAAGGGCAAATTTCGTGCATGAACAATAACGTCAAAATGGTCATCAGAACTCTCTTACAATGACGCTCTGTGATGAGTTTTCTAGTTTAATTAATTTCCGTTACAACCAACCTTGTTCAAGGAACAAATCTTTGGCGTTGCCAGGAATGTCTGTGCCCGTGTAGAGGAAGGCTTCCAGCAGGACAAGTTGGCACTGGTAGCGCAAAATTTCGTGTGTAATTATACCATCATTCAATGGCAGACGATTTCCGAAGTAGCGCCGCGCATGGGCTTCAAAATGAGGACCTCATCCTGTCTGCAGGGAGAAGCAAAAATAATTTCCATTAATTTTGTTTCACTCACTTAAAATGATATGTCGGAGAACCAGCGTCATGCAAGCTCGAATAAAAAATACGAGAAAGCATATGAAACTTCATTTTTCCTTTATCACTCTCCTCTTCAGAATTTTGCAAGAGGTTATTGCGCGTGAAAAAATACGTAATTTTAATCACATGGCGAACAAAATATCAGTTGACATTAGGTAGGTCTGACGTTCGAGACTACTGTATATCATCGGAATTTACGATATCGTTTTATGCTAACCACAAGTGATACATTAATAATTAGTCCCATTTATTTAACTGAAAAGGATCTAGATTCAAGTTTCGAATAGCTGACATTATTGAGGAATAATTAGCATTCAGATAAGTTGGGGTTTACATTGGTGATGTTGTATGACTCATGAGTAAACTATTTAGTTACGCTGAGCTCCTCCCTAATTGAACTGTAGTTAAATATGACACGAGACGTTTTGTCTTAGCCTACGCTTTGAACATCTTCTCTGGAGGAGTTAAAATCCCCTTTGGAAAGTAAGATAGGAAACGGAAATTCATAAATGAGACGTGCACAGCAAGAGTAAATAAAACACAGAGGAAAATAGAGACAATAAGTGTTCTACGTCGTTCCACTTTCATGCACCAGAATCAACACGGGATAATGACAATCATAAGTACAGTATTTCACTTATTTAAATTTAAATTTTAGGATGGACATATGAGTAAATGACAGCAAATATTTATTACCACACTGGACAAAGTTTCATGCTAGCTCCCAACCATTCTCATAAATAGAAAAACAACATACGTGCCGCATATGTAACTCACCACAAAAGGAACCCCGCTGGAGACAGTGAGTCTCAAACCATACCTGAAGATCGCACATTCGCTCGTCATTTTAACTTCAAATGGCTCACAAAAATTAAACATGGCAAATAATGGAGTAAGCACGACACAACCATGGGGCGACAATCCATGAATGGTTGCGTTATAAAACAACACGAATGATGAATACGCTTAATGAACCACAAATCCATAATTAGCACGTGAAGGACGGTATTATGAGTTCACTTGACAATCTTTTTCGGTCGTCTCCAACGGTCCCTGTTCACGTCTTGGAGGTAATCATCGAACTGAAGTGCTGCTCTGCTGACTGCTTCTTCGCTGTTGCGCTGTGCTGAGCCAATGCAGGGTTCACTTCGGCTTCGAATGATGCCGTTAGTGTATCGACATACTACGCGTTAAAACGCAGTTCCGCACAAATCTACAGTAGCCACAAATCAGCCAGCACGTGTTGTCTTAGTGTAGTGACTTACGAATACTACGCGTTAAAACGCAGTTCCGAACAAAGCTGCGGTAGCCGCAAATCAGCCAGCACGTGTTGTCTTACGGGGCCTGACATACTAGAGAAACCGAGACGTAGAAAATGCGCACAGTATTTTTTCTGCCGCGCATGTCGGCGGAAGGAAATTTCCCGCAACTGCCCTAGCGGTTAAGAGCAGTCAACATATAGGAAGTAATGGCTAGAGACACATTAGCCGCTCACAGTGCAGTGGTAAACGCAATTCATTTCTAGTTTCCCGTAACAGGAAAATGTCCAAATACTTTCAACTAATATTGTTTATTTTTGTTATTTCATGTATCATCTATTGTTATTGTTATTGTATAATAGCTATTATTATTTCATATGAATCTGTTACTAAATGTTATTATACTATCTATTATTACACATTATAATTTTTCAGCTCGCCTAAGAAATTTTTACATAACCCCATTTCTCCCCCATTTTACCTAGTTTGAGTTTCTTTACCTATATTCCGATAGCCTAAGCGTTGGCCTCCTTCTCAAACTTATGAAACAATACTAAAAATGTGAACAAGCTGAAAAAATGACACAAGTAATGAGTTAATTTCAATGCAATGAGGGACAAATTTCTGAATTCGATATTCACACCACGCATCAATACAATTTTCATGTTCATTCGTCACGAAATTGTTTTTCGCACACAAAATTCAATTTTTCACGAACGAAATGATTACGATCGAAGCATGCAAAGCAGGTACGAAATTTGAATACTCATTCCATAGTACTCACCTATTTTCACAAACATTTCAATTTTAAATGATGTGACACATAAGTTTGACCATTGCATGTACTTTACTTACGAGTGCGGTGGCATTTGCACTAACGTTCAGGCTATTTTCCGTTTACCGGCTGTTACTTCGACTGACGCTACAAAATGCACGGATTCGTACATTTTACACATTTACACATACTTGTAAAATTTATCTAGAGAAAATATGAATGTACGTGCGTGCTTTTGAAGTTGCAACGACCATATGCAGGATACTATCAATCGCTCTATGATATGCAGCAAGTCTAATTTCGTCCATATATCCATTTTTTGAAGACAAACTCTTTCACAACCATTCAAAATGCGAGAGCTTATGTTTTTTTTGTGAAAATTGACTCGTAAATGGAAGAGTATTCTGTATCGGAGTTGTACATTTTCTGTGTTACGTTAGTGGATTGTTCTGTATATTTTTCTAGTCTATCAGGTTGTTGAAATTGTTTTTCAGATTTTAGTTTATTAATATATTCAATTCTAGATTTACCGAACAGTTCCTTTTTATGGTGGGAGCCCTAATTTTCAAAGTATTTCCTGAGAAATCGTTTTCGAGTTTGTTTTCTCCTTCTAATAATGCAGGATTTCTTCACTTTACAACTTGCCCATGTATTGAATTATAGTCTGAGATTTTTGTAATTGCATGAGGGTTGTAAACTGGCCATAGATTGTGATAATTTATCATTGTAGCGCAAGTTATTTAAAAACTAACCAGTATCATAATGAGCGTTAAGTTTGCAGAGCAGTGAAACTGAACTTTATACTATTATACCATAGTTATAAAGCGAATGTGGTGTATGAATAAGAGGGAACGACACATCAATATTTTTAGAATTCAAATATTGTTCAATAACCCGAAAATTTTTAGACCCGCGTACAGCTAGTCGAGGCTGGCTCTCGGCGCAAATTTTTTCAAACGATTATTGAGTGGTGCCCCCGAAGCGGCAGAATAGTTCGGGCTGCTCAATAGAAACCAGCGCAGCTTTCCCTGTAATAGTACGCGAGGTCACCGAAATAAAGCACTGCACCAAGTGGACCGCTCTCCTGCTACACCGCGCAACCACTCCCACTCCACGCTACTGACGACTGCATTTTGTAAGCTTTGCCTGCTGTGCAGTAACGTTGCGCCAATTTTCAAAAATGTTTAGAAATTTCCAAATCGTGCGAAATTTGGTGGATTTATTTCCCAGTCTTGATTTCTACTTCTACTCGCAACGCATGACTTGAATGACCCTTGGTCTCACTGATGCTTTGCATTTGAAAAGAACCAGCAGCAATGTGCAGTGATTAAAAAGACAAGCTTCTTCACACAAGTTCAAGGTTTCTGCAGAAATGACAGACATGCGGATTTTCGGTGTGAGCAAACATTTTTCTTGTTCCAGAATCGCTGGAGTCGTTTGGTCTTGCACCATTTCTCTTTTTAAGTATTCCATTCATAGCTGATCAGCGACGAAGTCTATCCAAATTACCGTCAATCAAACTTTTTTGAGATTTCATAGGTATTGCTGCAAAAGAGTTGGTTAAGTATCATAGCCTGGTAAAAGTTGTTCATGAACCTTAGTTTAAAATTTGGCACTGCCTAAAATTTCCAGGCACTTGGGTGTATAAGAAATAAAAGCCGTTTCGACTCACTGGTCCGTGAGTGCATATTAGTTTTACAGCTAACAAGCGCGGGTTATTTACCATTCATTTGACTCTCAACTGAAGCGAAACGCATCTGCCGACTTTCCATGAAGCTGAATGAGCATAATTAGGCTTATAATAGATAATAGGTCCTGACGGTCTGTTCACTTACTGTTGGCTTCAATTCCCCAAATTTTCAGTATATGCAATCTCAGGCGATTAAGCAAAATCGATTCTAAATTTTTGAGAAATTCGACAAAAGCTGAAGAGTCAGTATACCACATTCCACGACTGACATCGTCCAGAGAAATGAAGGAAAAATTAAGCTGAATCTATTTAAAATACTCTCAGACATGCTTTAAGGGGGCCCTCCGAGGCCCCTTTTCTCTCCGATGGTCATTTTTCATGTTTTTTTTGGAAAAGGACCCTTAGGTGGTGGACTATACGGTCCAAAAATTTTCCAAAATCTTAAATTTTCGACCCCATATAAAAAGAAAAAAAGAAATGGCAAATTTGCGAATGTAATTTTGTTAGATATGTTCCAAGGATTCTAAAACTGTCTTTATTTTTGTTCTAGCATAAAAACTCAATGAGTTCTATTCTTTTGAAATATCAATACCAGTGGACATAAAACCAGTATGTCAATTTTTTTCAAAAACTAAGGCCTGAATCAAAAAATGTATAGAATAAATTGTGTTTCATTTCAAAATTTACATTCAATAGTCAAATTTCATAATAATGAGACTGAAAACAAAAAAATTCATAATTTTATGAAATAAGTAAATTATTTTTTTATCATTTATTTTTTTCTGAAATAAAATTCACAGTGTGAATATGATGTTATACATGGAGATTATCAAAATTAAAATGAAAACAGCATTCAATTACATTAATTTTCCATTATATTACACTTCAACAAAAAATTTTGTTTTTCGCTTATACTGAAAAGTTACTTCTTTTCAAAATTCAAAAAGATAGAAGTCAAAAAGTTTTTATGCTAGGAAGAAAACAAAGACAGTTTTAGAATCCATGGAACATTTCTAACAAACTGATTGGCTTTGATTTTCCGATTTGTACATTTAATTTTTTTTAGGCTTGTTCAAAACCTTAAAAATAGGTATATTTTAGGTATTGATCAAATATCGCATATCGAGAAAAAATAAAGCTTCAAATAGAAATTCCAGGTCAATCAATTTGTTCGCAATATCACGAGGATTCCAAAACTGTCTTTGAATTTGTTCTAGCATAAGAACTTTTTGACTTCTATCTGTTTGAAATATGTACAAAAATTACTCAAAAAACTTATTTTTCAAATTTTTCGAAAAAACTAAGGCCAAATCAAAAAAAGTTTTCCCGCCAAATATGTTTCTCTTTCCAAAATACATATACTGGCTGAATTTCACACCAATCGGATCAAAATTCAGGTTTAAGCGGAGGGCCCCCTTAACCGATGTTTTGAGGTACATTCACTATGAACAAATGAAACAAATTCTGAAGTGGGCGAGTGGTAATGCTGCTCTGTCAAATATGTTGCCCATCAACAAAATCTAGTGTTTCTGTATCAAATATGATGTCCTTCTTTCGTAAATGATTTCCCTCTATCAAATTTGATGCATTTAGCTCCTTTGTCAAATGTCATGTCCTTCTGTGAAACAGGAGACGCTTCTTATCACGAAAAAAATACATTCTGCTGGATTGCTGAGGTGAAGCAAAGCCAATGTGTCCAGGATTCAGATCTTGCTAAACATTTTTATTAACCTGCAAATGGAAAAATTCATATATAAGCTAACACTTGCCGCTATGGTCACTCTGAAAAATCTTGCACAAATCATTACTGACATCATCCACGAACTAAATTCTACTTGTTTTTTCTTGCAGGAACGGGGATCCTAAACATTTTTTTGCAAGCACTAGTGAACTTGTGAATTTGCCCGAACATAGTGATTCTTCGCATGTCGAAATTGTCATTATTGAACCTGACGAGCTAATGCTAGCGAATGAATGTATTTCTCGCAGATTTTTCTGTAACTGATGAACCGCCTAATTTTCTTCATGCAGAAATAAATGAAACAATCATCGTGAAACTCGTCCACCTCACCACCACTCCGCAATTTCAAAATTCGCTGTTTTTGTGTCTAACTAATTAACGATTGCTTCACCAACACTATTGTGTGTTCCCCATGGGGTGTTATTGCGTTTTTATCTTTTGGGAAGAATATATTTGGTATGGAGCATAGAAAACGGGAAATCTACGCACGAGGTGAGTCCCAGCAGACCTTGATCATCTTACGAAAATTTTGTACAATGTTCGCCTTCCACGAGCTCTGCAGTTGACTCTGCAGGATACTATTGTACGGGGCAAGTAAAACACTTGTATCTTGGCGGAGGTATTTATTGGAGAGAGCCAGGTGAGGCAACAGGTGAAGACGTTATAACAGATTGAGCGCCACAGGCTAGGCTAGGTCGCCTTTTATAGGCTGCGAGACCTCAAGATATTAAGAGAACCAAGACAGAGAAGGCAAGAGTAAGTGCTCGCTTGCACATTATTCCCCCACCCCCCCCCCATGAACTAGACGCAAACAATCGGATGAGAATAAAATTAAATGCAATATGGCAAAAAACTCAAAAAGAATTCGCAGAATGACCGAAACCGTTTAACAAAAAGTATTCAAAATTAATGCGACAACCCTATGTTAAAACTAGCGCTATTACTTTAAGTCGACAGTAATTTTAAGTCGTCTCGCAGCTCATACTATCTTAAATTTAATATGTATGCATCAAATTTTTAATAACTCACCAACAACACCATCCAAGCATTATTTTTAGTTATCTAAAACTTGGCAACACGAGCATAACGAGGGCAGCTTAAGCGAACCAAGAGAATATAATGCCCTGTTCGAAGGTAACTTTAGAAAACTCGAAACACTAAAGTTAAACAATTCTAGCTTAAACTAACGCACGGTTGAAGGTTGTGCACTTGAACATCATTACGAAAGTAACCAAATTAATTACAGTTCAAAAAATGAAAATAACTAAAAATAATGATAAAACGCAACTAATTTGATACATATTGATAGAGATTAAAAAACGCAAAACAACATATTAAATCAACTAATATAAACACGCCATTATCATTAGCACATTAACGATTTATATATATCTCTTACTAGAAACGCAAAAAAAAATATATATATATATATGAAAATTTAAAGAAACTCATCGAAAAAATTAGGCACCACAAAACACCGCAAAATTACCAAAAATAGCGTAACCAATGTTATAAACACGTTATAAACAACAAAAAACTTTTTTTTGAAAAACAACTACCACACCTTACAACCATGGTGACACCGCCGACAAGGAATAAAGATTAATAGGAATTAATACTTAAAAAGTAACGAAGCAAAAAACGGAACACTAAAGTTTCAGCAAGTTTTAGCAAATAGCAAAAGCAATACCCAAAACAAAGCGAAAGCAATCAAGTAACTTACCGTGCAACAAGACAGTCAGCACGTCGATAGAAGTAAGGATAAAAATAACGCCACATTTTCTCATCATCAAACGCAACCAATAAAAAAATAATTTCCAACAATTTGAAAAGAAAAACTCCGAAAATTACACATTAAAAATATGAAGAGTAAACAAAAACCACATCATCTCAAAAACAAAACAGCCTTTCCAAAATTAAAAGTCAATTAATTTAAATAATTTCATAATTGAAATAATTAAATTTTCTATAAAATAAAAATTGAATGCTGCAGAATTACTCGATGACATCATAAGAAGCATACAACATTAGGAATATAAGGTTACATAGGTATAGAAACTTACTTCTAACGGAACACAACAAACAATTTAAACGCATTTTCTAATATTTCACTTTCCACAACTTCGCGCTGAATTTTCCACATTTCGAATTCAAATCTAATTTTTCCGAACCTAATTTATTCACTCATTTTCTATCTAATTCATAATTAATTTCCACTTTCAATTTTTCAAACTTTTCACCAATCATCGATCATCGACGATCATCGCGTCCTGCTTCCCGCGGCCGTCCGGGCCGCCTTGCGCCAGGTCGCTGCACCCAGACGACCATGTTACCGCTCACGTTCATCACTACGCTTGATCTTGGTGGTTGTTGCATCTTAGCGGCTTCATTGCCGCTTTGTGCAAAAAATCCTCGGCCTTCTGGGCGCGCTCGGATAACATCTTCACGTTTTTTTCAAATGGTAAATTAATGTTCCTAATATCATTGTCGCAAGTATTAGCAACATTACCAGGACGTCGGTAACGCTATCAGGCAAAAGGTCCGTCCTGGTCATGGAGTTGTCCCTCACCCACGCTTCGTTTATATTTGTATTGTGGGTGCTGAGAGCTGTGACCAAAATGTCCACATCGATGGACGACTCCGCGTTGCCCATTTCATGCCTTGTGCACCTGCAAAGGAAAGACACAGAGCCGATTAGCATGACCAACAAAAAATAATCCTATGTTAACTAACCTGAACAAACAAGCCTAAACGCTCGACGCAAGAGCTTCAGTAGCTTGGGCATGTACATCTAAACAATACCAATGTTTGAAAAACAGATTCGTGTCATACCCTCGGTCGGGTATTAACCAACCACTGTATGAATTTTAATTCAATTGTGCTGATCGCAGAACATTCCGACTGGAACTAAAAGCATTGTGAGTTGCGCCGCAGCGTCAAGACAGCCTATCTCACGTGATGTACTGCAACATCAGCGATTGCATTTAGCCGTCGAAGAATTCGGCCACCATTAAAAATGTCAATTCAGCGACATTTCCAGGGCATCGAAGTAACATTGTAAGCGAAATGCAAAGAGCAATAGAGGCATCTTAGAGACAAGAGTTATTAACCCTCAGGGTTAATATAGATAGACGCGTTAAACATTAAGGTCAAAATCCACACTTAAACCAAATTAAACTTAATAACGCAGCACAAATAGCTGTATATATAACATATAAAGCATAATATATGGGTTACTGAGAATAATATGAGACATAACGCATTTTACATAGCAACAATCCTTAAATTATGATTATTTACCCATAGAGGGAATGTTAAAGCAATGTAACATAGTAAATCGTAAATCGTTGAGTCGTTGCGACGTCAAAAACTTGTCTTTTTAACTCACAGTTTAACCTTCTTCAAGGGTAATACGTGGTTTAAATTACTTTTATAAATTTTGGAACCAATTTTACCCTCAGCCCAATTACGCTTGACTTTCTGAACCACAGCTGGCCCTAGCCAAGTTAATTCAAGCTTATTTTTTTTCGTGATTTTTTAAAAGAACACGGTCGCCCACCTTCACGTCTTTATTTCGACGCTTGATGTTTCTGTGAAGGTTTCTTTCCGCTGTGTTATTTAGTATCAAATTTCTAATATTTTCTATTGTCAGGGCGGCTTCTTTTGCCCGAAAATTTACTAAATCTAATTCTTTATCATAACTGTAAGTTACAGAATCAAAACTCTCGGACTGATAGCATGCGCAGGTGTCTCTATTAAACATCACGAAACTAGGCGTTTCGCCTAAAGTAGAATTTAGAGCATTGTTCAATGCATTTTCAACCACCTCAAGCAACTGGTCCCACTCTGCATGAGGGTGCGAATTTACGTAAAGCTTAAGCAAATTGGTAATTTTCTTAATATTTCCCTCTACTATAGCGTTGGAATGAGGACTGTAAGCCAATACTTCTATTTTCGCGATGGCATGAATATTAGCAAACTGCTTGACCGCTACCGACTTGAATTCGAAAGCATTATCTGTTATTAAAGTTTTAGGAAACCCGAACATAGAGAAACAGTTACTTAAACATGAAATTACCGTCTCCGTACGACGATTAGAAATCGCATACAATCTACAAAACCTAGAAAAAAGATCTATAATGTCTAAGATGTATTTGTTGCCATTATCTGTAACTTTTAATGGACCAAGAAGGTCCATAGAGACAACTTCGAATCGTTCTTTCGCTATTGGAGCAGTCAAATTTTTAATTGGCACCGAAGGTCTTGCCTTAATTAATTTTCAAACTTCACAATCTCGTACAAATTTTCGCACAATCGTTTTTCCCAAATGATTGTAGTACCTAATTTTAAATTTAAAAAGAGTGTATGTCATCAGTATGATACATCGAGTGAATAGCCAAAATAGCTTTACCCATTAAAGAGTTAGGTACCACTGCAGTTAAAATTGTACTAGGTCGGTTGTCAATCTGTCTATGTCGGTACAGAATGTCGTTCAGAATTAAACATTTCTGTAGGTCTGGAACTTTCAAAACACTGCCATGCAGTAAAGCTTCTTTAACTTCTGTGCAGAAAGGATCTTTCTCCTGCTTGTCAATAAATTCTTTTATAGTCCAAGAAATCTCCTGTTCTTTCGGTACATAGTCTATGAGCTTTGGACGAGCCTCTTTACTTGCTGCGTCGTCAGCACTGTCGCTAAGCGGCGGGTCAACCACCTCATGTCTAGTCATGTCTCTTTTTTTCTGCGATCGAGTCTCCACGATACAGACGTCTGATTCAAGCGCGGATTCCAGAGCATCACAGCGCTCTAGTTCTTTAATGGTTAATTTCTCATCGTTTATGGGAAGTCTGATTAAATATTCAGCTACAACATTTTGTTTCCCAGGTAAATACTTTACAATAGGGTCAAAAGAATGAACGTTTATACACCAACGTGCCATGTTTGAATCTTCAGGGAGTTTTTTTTTGCAAAGAGCGGCGCAAGTGGCCGATGATCCGTATAGATACGGATAGGATAACCTGTAATCAAATATTTAAAATATTTTAGAGCCGAATAAATCGCGAAGAATTCTTTCTTCGTCGTGCTATACCGCCTCTGGCTTGAGTTCAGATTTTTACTATAATAAGCCACAGGGCGCAAAATTTGATCGCTTGAATCTTCTGTCTGCATCAAGACGGCTCCGATTCCAGAGTTAGAGGCGTCCGTAAATAAATGGAAGTCCTTAGTGTAATCAGGATGTCTTAAAACTGTGTCAGAAGTCAAAGCAGATTTGATAAAAGCAAAACTCTTCTGGCATTCATCACTCCACGTATAGTCAACGTCTTTTCTTAAAAGGTTGTACATAGGGTAAGCTACCTCAGCAAAGTTTGGCAAGAAATTGCGGAAATAGTTAGCTAAACCCAGGAACTGTTGTAATTCCTTCACATTAATAGGAGCCCTGCAAGTCTGCAGTTTATCCGAATTTTTACATCTGATGCCATCTGCAGCAATAATGTGTTCAAATATTCAATTTCTTTTTTGAAAAAGTTACATTTTTCAAGCTCTAATGACAAGTTACCCGATCGAAGCATCTTAAGGACGCTTCCAATGTCAGCCAAATGCTGACTTTTAGTTCTGGAAAATACTAATATATCGTCTAAAAAGACGAACGCTGATTTGCCTAGAATAGGCGCAAGGGCAGAGGTCATCACCCTCTGGAATGCACTTGGCCTGGTACTCAACCCAAACGGGACCCTACAAAATTGAAATTTCCGATAGTTAACACTAAAGGCAGTAAATTTCCTACTATCTTGGTCCAACTCGACTTGGTGGAAAGCCAAGCGTAGATCCAAATTAGTGAATCACGCGTTACCTCCTAAAGTCGATAATATTTCATCAATTCTGGATATCGGATAAGCTTCTTTCACTAAAACTTTGTTAAGAGCCCTGAAATCTATCACGGGATGGAGCTCTCCGGACTTCTTCTTAACCACTAGGACTGGAAAGTTCCAGTCAGACATCGATTCCTCAATTATTCCCTGTGAAAGCATGTCATTAGAAATTTTCATCACTTCTTCCTGATATTTATGGGGAATTGTGTATGGGGCTAAATTCAGTACAGGTGCACCCGGTTTCAACTGAATCCGGTGCGTCATAATGTTCGTAACACCTATAGTTTCCCCCATCTAGCGTAACTACATCACGAAATTTATTCAATAAATTTACTAAAGGTAACTGCATGACCTCTTCGTGACATGAAATATCAACATTTGTTAAACAACGTCGTACTTGCTGCTTTCCTTCATACGACACACCTACTTGTGCATTAACTCCCAACTCCTCACCACCAGCGAGAACTTGATTTTCACCGCGAGCGTCAGACTCCAACCCAAGTTTCCACTCTACTATGGCCTTAATTCCACCACCAGTCGAGACAAACTGCATTGTATCCGACACCGCGTCAGAATTTATTTCCGCATTATTAGCGTCTCTAAGTGCTGTTTCAACACTTGTCATATACATTTCGTTCTCAATCTCATCAGCTGCAATTAATTCAACATTGCACAACATCGTATTCTCGGTAAAATAAATAGCATCTTCTAGTGCATTTAAAACCATTAACGGCACCACGCCGTCTTCTTCTATACGAACAATGGATTCGGCCAAAAGGGCTCCATTTTCAAGACACCTTTTAAAAAAAAAATACTCTCCATGAGTTGCTTTCTTAACAAAACCGTACACTATCTTCATAGCGTTACTGGGCACTTCTACCTGAGTGCAATGAACCGTCAACGGCCTTGTCTTCTGTCTCGCCTAATTCATGGGCATGATTTTTTTCTTTTCTTTGGAGCTACTATTTTCCGCGCGGTCACTGGCCCCGTTGCTCTTCCTGGCAACGACAACGTCAAACAGCAGACAATCGCTGTTTACGATTTTTTTTATCACAATTTTTCTATTTAGTGCCGGTTCCACCTTTAATTCATAAAATGGGACAGAAATACCTTCCCACTGGAGGGTTCTGTTTTTAAAATTAATGACGGCGTCACTCAGCACATCACGTCCTAAAATAAGATCGTAATTAAACTTTGCATCTTTAACGATCAGGGCACTAGTTTTAAGTACTCTGTTAGTGCCTGGAATTGTAATAGTCAACTCTACCTCTCCGCTAACGTTACTTTTACCATTAATGCCTTTAACCATCAAACGACTTAGCTAAACTTCTTCGTTCAGGTTCTTGATCTGCTTGTAACTTATTAAACATTTTTCGAATCCGCTGTCTAGCAAGGCAATTAAATACTGGTCATTATTTTTTATTATGATGGTAGGTTTATTGGATTCTTTAAACGCAACTAAACCAATGCCTTTTTTATTGAAATTGCCCTTTACGACACTAGCGGAGAAGTAGGCCTCAACTGCTTTACTCTGTTGTTGTCTTTTATCCGCAAGCTCTTCGTCTTGCAACAATTTGTACCTATTTTCACATTTGAACAATGGATCAATGACAGATTCAAATTCTTTTGTCTCGGGTGTATCTGGAATTTCGACCACAGCGTCCAGATTTACGAGAGTGCTGCTCTTTCTCTCGGGCTCAATCTCATTCTCCCTGCTACCTGTACCTTTTTCTACTCTTCGCTTAAAAAATCCCGAGCACCCGACTCGGCATCTGCAAAATGTACCTCACTCCTACCGCGCGATTGGCTACCTCTGTTTACATTGCACCCGCGTAGATAAGCCTTGTAACTTCTTATTTCACTTCCCGTAGATCTAGAATATTTCACCAAGTGTGCACCTCCACATGCGAAACATCCTCTCGCATTAAACTGGCCTCTCTGAGATCTACACTCAAAATGGCCCACCATAGAGCACGAATTACAGAAAGGAAAACTTCGTTTTTTACCTGAAGCTTGACTAGAACTAGAACCACGGTCTGTCCGCACAGTATTGCATTCCAAGGAACCATTTCCTCTATCTCCTACATAACCACTAAACTCCCTCGCTCTGCCACGAGGATTTCGCAACCAGGGCCTAGGGGTAGTCCTTCTTAGTCCTGCACGACTCCTACGGTAGTTCCCGAAATTCCCATAGAAAACTTCACTCTCCGGGAAAGAGTCTTGCGCCTCAACGCATTCATTAAAACCACTTGTTACATCTGCTAAGTAGCTTTCAGGTTCGTTTCTGACTGGGTACTGGGCCGCGAGGATTTTCTTCGTCTCGGCCTGACTCCTGGCAGCAGCAATTAATTTCGCTAATAGTTCCTCAGAGGTACTAAATTGACTCTCAAAAATTTTCCTCGAGAAGGATTCGTCCAGGAAAGGACCTAAAATGGTTAACGCGAGACTGAAAGCCATGATGTCTCCTACAAAACGTTTTAGTTCTGTCTGAGTAGTACAAGCCTGATAATAAGGATGTCGTTGCCACCCCAGCGTGATTGAATTCAGAATGTTTTCTGCCTATTTCCGGATTTTAGCGAAAGCTGTTACCAGTTGGGCTGCCAAAGCATTGTTGCGTACTAACTGTAATTCATTTAAATCGCATGCCAGGGCGTGTATTGACTTCTCGCCATGGCACACATAGATGCCGTCCAAAATTTTTACTACTTCATCAAAAGTATAATTTAAATCCGCATTCACTAGCTTTGTTACCACAGCATTGAAATCACCTACATTTTTGTTGGCAGACCGGATCAGCAACTCTTTTTTACTATCGTCACTTCTCACGTCTGGCAGAAGGGACATGTACGCCTTTAAATTTTGAATGTGTTACTCCAGCTTTTTTTCTCAAGGAACTCCGGGTCATGAGCTCAACGTTTACCTCTGAACGTGGGAATCTCCGCGTTAGTCATTATTGGTCCGGCTCTAGGCATATTAGCCACTATCTCTCTTGCCAACAAAATCCTGTCACCATCACTACTATTACTAGCGCTAGCTGTGGGAGTAGTCATTGTAATTTGAGTACTAGCAAATCTCGGAGCGCTTATCCTAACACTTTTCGTTTTTATCGTTTCTGAGCGGATGTATTCCTCGGAGTCAGATGTATCCGACATGAGTATTACCACATATTTAATTCAAGGATTTCCAATTCACCGTTAATACAACCAAAACTATGCAAATTTTCAGAATATGCAAAAACACACTTCTAAATTCTAAAGGTATACGCTCTAAAAAAATACACAACCAATACAAGTACACAATCAATTTCCTCACTGGTATTTGGGAAGGAAAAAACCTTAAGAAGTACAATCTCCAGAGAAAAATCCTTGAAATTTCCAGATAAAACTTGGAAACACTCCAGAACACCCTTGGGAAGACTTCAATAAAAATTCATAAAACACCTAAACCCTTCTACCTTTTTACCCCTTGGGGTACTCAAAAATTCATAAATACCTAAACCCTTTTATCAACACTGCAAATCACAACGAAACAAAGGTGCACTTTCTCTGGCACATGAGATAGAACGGATGTTGTTTTACTCTGCTAATCCAAACGACCGAGCGACGCAGTGCGGCTCTCACTACTTACAGGGCGTTACTGAAATTACTGAACCGAGACTTGCTTAAAGCAGAGCGCGTACCCGCATTGCGACAGAAAAAAAATTACTTAACACAAAACTCGAGCTGCGACGCTCTGGGTACAAACGTACTCAAACAAAGACCAAGAAAACACTTAACTGCAAAAAAATGTCGGCTACAGGGTAAGATGCCGCTGATGCACGATGTCGAGCTGCAGGGTAAGACGCTGCTGGTACACGATGTCGAAAGACGTACTCGTTGATGATGTAACTTAAGATTGTGTTCCACTTAACACTTCAAACGTTTATTTAATTTAATATGGTACTCCTTGTTCGTAGTAATATATGAGCACTCAAATTTATTGTTCACCCAAAAATTGTTCCTTCACTCATTACTCGTCGCTGGGAAATGCTGCTCCAATTGTCACTTCGAAAACTATTTCGATATTTTCTCCTGACTCGTAGACGAGCACCCTTGTGCGGAACGGACTCCCGATGTTGAGCCAAATGGTAAATTCAGTGTAGGCTTCTAACAGCGCCTCCAAAGGTATTTGGAAACCAAACACAATAACTGAAGGTTGCGGTTGCCAAATTTGGTTATTGTTAGTCATTGGAGATTGTATATAAAGTTCTTCAACTCGTCAGCACAGGAGCACTTTAATCTTCCTATCTTCTGTACTAGTTATACACGGATACGTAAGTTTACCAAAGACTGTGCCACCAATGTACGGGTCAAGTAAAACACTTGTAGTATCTTGGCGGAGGCATTTATTGGAGAGAGCCAGGTGAGGCAACAGATGAAGACGTTATAACAGATTGAGCGCCACAGGCTAGGCTAGGTCGCCTTTTATAGGCTGCGAGACCTCAAGATATTAAGAGAACCAAGACAGAGAAGGCAAGAGTAAGTGCTCGCTTGCACACTATTTCTTCTATTTGTTATGCTACATTCCAGTAGGAGTAATCCGAATGATTTTTTAGGATTTTCAATAATCAATGTTGATCAAATATGTGCTCCCAGTCAAACGTTTTTTATGGTATTTTCATGCAAAAACTGCAATCAAATCCCAGTTTATTTTTCATCAAAATCGGTGCAGAAAAAAACTGTATTCATTTTAATACATGTTAACAGTTTTTTCACCGCACCCTAAATACCAAACAGAAAGTTCATCAATCTTGTGCTAAGATCTCGCCGAAGGAAATGATTCTCACGGCTGAGAAAAATTTAATATGTACCCCCAGTTAGAAATTTTTGTCAGTTACGTTCAAACACGAACTGTAATCAAATCTTATCTGACCATCAACTTTCATCATAAACTTTTGATGATATTTAGATAGTTTGGTGATAGACAGATAGTTTTGCTCATAAACTATCATCAGAGTGTGTCATTCTAAAACCCAAAACCCGCCAAAATAATTGAAGTTTACGAAAAGTTAGCAGCACTTCCATTCAACAGGCCTATATCGCATAAACACACAACTTATGGTTAAGTTGCTCCATGCTTTTAGTTGCTTATTGAACACGAAGCAACTTACGACAGTTGCTTCATATTTTTTACATGTTCAAAATTTTGAAATTTTTAATCGAAATATGGCGCCAGTTCGGTTCAGATAAGTCATGCTAGTCCGTGAGGTACCTGATGGCAACACTGAGGTAGCCCAGCGCCACGCCGGTGTTGTGGGAGTAGCAATGTTCAGTGATCGGCTTTTCTCTTCGAGGGCTCGGTCCAACATTTTTAGCGACTTTTACAGAATTTTGGCCATCATCTGGAAGAGAGCGTTTTTCAACTGCCTTCAGATTTATACGATCTGATCTGTAGTTTGCTTGATGGTATACGATGTTGTCGAAGAATCTAAAGCACCCTGAGGGCTTCTGCCACGAAAGAACTGCGCGAATCCATTTGGGGGTGAAGAATTCAGGCATGTAAACGGACGCTCCACAGAGAAAGCCTGATGTAAAAAAAAATAGAAATTAAAAGAAGCCCATCATGCCCATCTACAAACCAATTCACAAGACAATTCAAAACCAGGAGTTTCAAATTTATAATATCTATAAAAGCTGTAAGAGGTGTCAACTCCACAAAAGGCGGACGTGATAGCTTTTGATTAAAGAATTTGTACTTGGGTAATTTTTCGCCATTGCTCTAAAGTTCGTAAAACAATTTCAGCTATTAACTTCGCGTGCATCTTCGTAGATGATGGTATCCAGTTCAATAACAAATTTCAGATTAATACGACTGGTTAGCATTTGCAAAAATGTTTTTTTTAAATTACCCATAGCCTTTGGATGAAAAGGCAACACAACGTTCACCTAGGAATGAAAGCTTTCAAACTTTTCTTCTTAAACTACCAACTTTCTTCCAGGAACAAATCTTTTTTTTTCATCAGGAACATCCAAAAAGAAGTAATAAGAAGCTTCGAGAAGCACAAATTTGCACTGATAGCGCATAATTTCGCGAGTGATCTGGCACTGGCATTCGGGGTCCAATTGCAGCCGATTTCCGAAGTAGCGCTTTGTTCTTGGTTTGGGGGTTATTGGAGCTTCGAAGTTTGGTCTATGTAGCTCCACGTCAGAATGGGGGTTTTGTTCTTGCTTTGGGCACTGTTGGGTAAAGAATGGGAATGTTTTAGTGGGGTTTTCTCTGAATGTAGCTTGCATTCATATGATTCAGTGATTGCAGAATTGATATAGCTCATTATATTTCCACGTTTTATAGAACAAGAGATTTAAGCACACAATTTTATTTTAATTGACCCATGTTATAATATTTACGTCTACAGCATGCCCTATAACTAGCCTCACATGAGTGTCCCAAGTTATGGGAAGGTCCAGCCTGGGCGGCACAGCCTGGAGCTTCAGTTGCCAATGTCAGCAAGATAAAATCAGATAGCCTTGATAAGGTTTATTTATATAGACCTCCTGTGGGCGATTCTCTGAAGGAGTAAAGGTGTATTTAGGTCATGAGGGGTTTAGTGGTAATATACCTTGTACAATGATTAGTATAAAGATCCCAGAACTTAAGTGTACGCAGTACATCACCACTGTGCCTCAATGAAGCACACTCAATGGTGCGGGAGGGATAAGATGATGATGAACGATGGTGTTAGCATGCCCACAGTTGTTAGATGAGTCCAACATATGCCATCAATAGAGTGACAATGGTTAGATCTACATAGTATGAATTTTATCACAATCTGTCAAATATCTGACAGCAGTTTTGACTATTTGGGCTTGCACTGGACTTGGGAAGGGGCCTCCTCCAAGCAAATTTCTCAGAGAAATGGGAACGTTCAACGAGATTAAGGTGGTATTCAGATTGTTGCGATGGACTGCATGATTTGGACAATGCAAGAGAAAGTGGTCTATGCTCTCAACAGCACCACACTCACAGTTGGGGCTATCTGCTAAATCAAACCGAGCCAAGTGGGATTTGACACCAGCATGTCCCACTCGTAGCCTTGCCAGGGCAACTTCAGCTGTGCGAGATTCATTTAAGGCCCAAGGCCAGTACTCAATATTATCCCTTACTTGGGTCAAGAAACGACCTTTCCCAGATGCTCTGACTGTAGTCAGCCAGGAGAGGTTCCAGTGCCTGTGAAGAGCACTACGCACAAGACTTACAGTTTCCTCCTTCGATGGAGAGGTGATGGTACGATATTGGAGCAAATGAGCTTCTTTAGCATAGAGGTCCGCCGCTTCGTTGCCTGCTATTTCTTTATGGCCAGGGATGAACTGAAATTTAATGACATGAGAAGTGGAGAGCAAGATTAATTTTTCTTGAATGCTAAAAACCAAACGAATGTAGCGTTTAGGCTTTTGATCTCGAATTAGGTACAACGAATTTAAAGAGTCTGAAAAGATCACTATCTTTTCGCGGTCAAATAGATTATTCTGAACCCATGTTAGTGCCTCATTGATAGCAAAGAGTTCTGTTTCCAGGACTTGGACCTGAGGTCTCAGTTTCCAATTTAATGATATATTTTTTATAGGGATCACAACGGCTGCTGATGCAGAGGTGTTTGGCTCAGTTACACGAGAGCCATCCGTATATATTGGGAAAAAGTGCGCAAATTTTATTTGTTGCAGGTCTTGAAAGACTTGTCGAACAGACACAGAGGACAAAGATGAGACAGGAGTTGGTAGAAACTCAGTGAAAATGCAATCACTGGTGTTATACCACGGTGGAAGAGGGGAGACCAGAGGCAAAGCAATATGATGGGGGATTGGGAGATGAAGTCTGGCAAAAATTGACTGAGAATAAGTAGCAGAAGAGTGCAAGTTTGAGGATGCACGATTGGTTAACAGACTGAGAGATTGCATGTTCTGCAACATTTTAGCATCAATTGGCAGCTGCATCATTCTGCAATAATATGAGCAGGTAATTTGCTCTCTATGTAGCTGAAGTGGGGGCACATTTGCTTCTACTTCCAAAGAGGATACAGGAGTGGTTTTCCTGCAGCCTGTGGCAATTCGCAAGCTAGAGTTTTGAATAGGGTTTAATTTTGCTAGATTCGAGGGGGCTGCAACTCCATAAAAAGGGGCAGCATAGTCGAGTCTGCTACGAATCAATAGTGAGTACAGCCTGAGCAGCGTTTCTCGATCTGCACCCCAATGTCTGTGGGATATTGATTGCAATAAATTTACAATAGGCAAGCAAGATATTCTAAGGCTATCAATATGCGGTCCCCATCGGAGATGTGGGGCATCCAAAACTACTCCAAGATATCGGAACTGTTGTACATATTCCAATTCTTGGCCATTGATCTTTAATGGGAGAGTTGCAATTCTCTTATTAGTGAAATACATACATTTAGTTTTTTGAAGATTCAGCTCGAGGCCCCACTGCTTGGTCCATTTGTGGAAGGAGTTCAATTGAGCTTGGATTCCGGCAGTTGCAGTATTAATATCACAGTCAGAGGTAAGAAAAGAGATATCATCAGCATATTCTATTGATTGTATTCCCATCTCTATAGGGATGTCTCTCAGCATTATATTAAAAAGAAGGGGGGAGAGAATAGCCCCCTGGGGAATGCCAGAGCTGATATTTTTTAAGGGAGTATACTCTCCTTCAAAAAATACCTTGAAAGATCTGTTGGAAAGATAAGACTGCAACCAGCGAAGCAGCCTGCCCTCGACTCCACTCATGCTGAGTTTGTATAGGAGTCCATTATGCCATACCGTGTCAAATGCACTGGTTAGATCACAGAAAGCTATCAAGACAATGGACTTTGTTCTCAAAGCCAGGCGCACAGCTGTCTCAAGTCGAGCAACCTGATCAACAGTCGACATCCGGCGTCTAAAGCCTCCTTGGGCTTTTCGGAAGGTATTGTTCTTCTCAAGCACATAATTCAGGCGCCTGTTTATAAGGGACTCCATTAGTTTGCCAACACAGGAAAGTAAAGATATGGGGCGGAAGGAGTTCACTGCTGACGGAGGCTTATTTGGCTTAGGTATAGGTATGATGAGAGCAGTCTTCCAGGATTCAGGTATGGTACCTGAATGTAGGCTTTGGTTAAAGATATCTAAGAGCCAGAGTTTATAGCTCTCTGGAAGATGAGACAGATGTGCATTGTGAATTTGGTCAAGACCAGCGCTAGTATTCTTAAGAGTACTAAGACAAGAGTTGAGTTCGCCCACAGAAAATGGTTCATCAATGGGCAAAGCCACATCAGTGCTCAGTGAGAGGGCAAGTGGAAGAGTTATGAAGGAAGGGTAAGGGTTAGGAGCAGGAGCGGTAAGAGCCTCCTCATAGCAAGAGGCTAATGCTTCAGCTTTTGAAGCAGAGTCTGAAATTATGGAATTATGCACAATAAATGGGCTAGTTTTTCTAGTACAGGAGGATTGCAATCGACTCACCTGCTTCCACACTTTAGCTACAGGGGTGTCAGCAGAGATTGTGCTGCAAAATTTTTCCCAAGAGGCTTTCTTGGCTACTTTAACCTGGTATTTCAACATAGCTTGGCAACGCTTGTAATTGATTAAATTTACTGGAGATGGTTGTGAGATTAAGGTTGTTTTTGCTGCTCTGTGGGCATTAAGGGCATCAGCACATTTTTTATTTCACCATGGTTTGGCATACCGAGGTGAAATATTTTCTTTGGATTGCTGAAAATTTTTTTGACTAGCAGAGATTAACCTATTTTCAAAATTATTGTAACTTACTTCCAGGTCAGGAGACTCAGCTGTTCCTGCATGTAGCAGATCATTCCTCCACGCGTCCCAGGACCCAGTGCTGAACTTCCATGTTGGCCGTGCCCTACACTTGGCAGTGGTGGGAGTTACTCCAATGCTGGTGACCACAGGGTAGTGGTCACTGCCCATGTCCTGCTCAGTATGTACAGCAGCACCAGGATGCAAAGTAGCAGATATTAGTGTAAGATCTAAAGTTGAAAAGGAATTTTGGTAGACATTAAAGTAAGTTGGGAGACCAGGGGGTGTAAGCACTGTTAGAGATGGGTCTTGAAGTAGAACAGCTATTAGGTTCCTACCAGTGGTATTAGGCATCTTATCTGGTTCCCATAGGGGGCTGTGGGCATTGAAATCTCCTACAATACAACGAATGGGTTCAAGTTGATTAAAGAAATGATTGAGCTCTTGAGATGAAACTACTTGATTTGGGTTGTATATATTAAGAATGGAGAGAAGTGAATTATTCTTTAAAATTAAATTAATTCCTAAAGCTTCAAGTTTGCCTAAAGGAAATGGCTGTAGAGCCAGTTCAATATAGGAGACATCATTTCTTATTAGTATAGCAATTCCTCCTCCAGCATGTGCAGCTCCTCTATGCTTATATATGGCTGAATAGCCAACAAACCTAAACTGACTTCGTTCAGAAAGCCAGGTTTCATTCAAGCACACGATATGTGGCTTTGTACAATACAAGTGAATTTTGAAAGGGGAGATCTTGTTGCTGAGGCTTCTGCAGTTCCACTGGAGGATTTGGATTTCATTTCCTAGGGGCATTTGGTAGTTTGTTTGGATTATTCTTACCTGTATTTGGATATTGTTTCCCTTTGTAGTGTTGAGGTTTACCTCCAATGATGGGAGATGGCTGTACCTCCTTCACTCCCTTAGCCTTCTTGGTCTGGTTCTCACCACTGACGGATGGAGTGGGGGCCACGCGCTTCCCACTCACTGAAGCACTTGGTTTGTCTGAACCTTGAGATTCAGAATTATCATACTGGTCCAGCTTTTTAGGGAGAGAAAAATCTTTAGTGACAAGAGAAGCTGTGAGCAGTTTTGTATGCAGAGATGGTTTTAAATGAAAGGTTTCTTCAGTAAGTTTGGTTATAGTCTCCAGCACATTGATATCTACATTAGACTGGTTAAATACAGAAACTAATTTTGCCAATAGCTCCACAAGTTGGGCTACAGAAACATTCTGAAGAGTTTGCGGGGCCTGTGCTTGAGTCGTTTGTGTGCCAATAGTTTTAGTAGGTATTACTGGAATGTTTTCTCTAATAGAGATTCTTTGAGTTGAGTTAGGTAAACTAGGAGCTGAAGGCTGAGGTAAGCGTGAGGCTGAAGGCTCAAACTGACCAGGCAAGTTGGTATTTTGATTTTCTGAATTTTTTACTTGCATGAGGGCCTCTTTATAGGATAGTTTATTTGTTAGTCGTGTTTTTTCGACTAGTTTGGCGTGCTTGACTTTAGGACAGCCCCCGTAGTTAGCTGTATGATTTCCTCCACAATTACAGCAGGTAGTAGTGCCTGGGGAGGTGCAGTCTTTTACATTATGTGGACCACTGCAAGCCACACAGCGAGGAGAGCCTTTACAATTAGCAGCACTATGGCCAAATCTTTGGCATTTGTAGCACTGCCATGGCTGGCCTACAAATGTGCTCACTCTGTACTGTTGGTATCCAATGCGTACAACAGAAGGTAAGAGAGAAAGCTGAAAAGTTACCTTGAACATTGATGTCTTAATTCTCTCTTTCCCTGTAAATTGTTAATTCATAGTTTTTTATCGATCACCATATATTGTTTAGAATGTAGCAATAGATCATCATTTAACTGTACTATTGTTTTATCTTTTCAGTGTTGATAATGACCAATGATAATGGTCGAAACGTTCACTTTTATGAATTGTCTTTCTCTTATAAGAAATGGTTTTAAGAAGCGTGGCTTTAGTCTTCCTTCAGATAATTATTTGTGAATAATCGTCAAATATCTACGTAACTGTCTATGTTCCAATGCACTACCAACTCACTTCATTAATATGTAATGCCTGAATTGGTTTAACATTATCGCTTTTTGAGATTGATTCCAAAATGATATAACATTTCGTTAATAAATCGATTCCTATGAAAATCCTTAAGTCAGAAAAAATACGTCTTCAGCTCTGTCTCTACAATTAACTCATTATAAATCACGCAGTCGTAAGATGGTCATCATCAACCACAGCTGAAGTCGCAGTGACAGTTTTACTAGCTGCGAATGTTCATGAATGCACGCAGAAAGTAAAATTTTTCGTTGCATCTAACACTGACAACTCAAATGCGCTAGTGCAGCACGTGATATTAGGTCGATCCCTCGTACGAGAGCGACCAGCACGGTTCAGAAACATTCGTTCAAATACAAGTTGACGTCATGCTTCGTCAACGTTGAATTCTCCAAGAAATCAGAAAGTTCTTCTCGCTCGGTTGCCCATTCGGTAGATGTACGCATTAAATGTAAAAGGTTAGAATTTGCTCAGCCTCATTGAAGGCTCGGGGTTATATAGTTCTGACGCAAAACTCATTTTTTCACACGGCAACAATCCGAGTTTTTATTTGAAGCTACTCTATATTTCTGTAAATAGAATAAATTGCAAATTTAAACAGAAGATGAAAATGAGGGAATTGTTGCAATGATAATGCTCAGAAAATAATTTCAAGGGTTATTAGATGTCGAGTCATTTGCTAGTAAGCAGAAATAATTATGTATATCGATGACAGAAACAACAGTGATGTAAGGGAGTTAAATTATCTTTAGTTTTTGTATCGATGCCAAAGTGAAGTTTGAATAAAATAAATTAAAAAAATAACGTTTTGGGAAACGTTAAAAACAAACAAATTTTCTCAACTAAGAACTAAACTAAATAAAGATGATAAGCATTTTTGCTCCTATAAATAATTTTCCTCGTAACACATAACTCGATGAAACCGTGGTTATCTACACCGTGCCCGTTTTTAAAAGCAATAACTAATTCTGAGAACCACAGACTTTAACCACATTTTGATCAAAACTAAATTTTGATCAATTTTTGATTAGAACTACATTTTGATCAAAAAATCAATAAAAAGTTTTTTTTGAGGCTCCACGGCCTACGAAAAACTATGTTTAATTATTTATTTCATTACTATTACTTAGAATCTTGTCTTTTGTATCTTTTCAAAAGGGGGATTTTGTAAGGCCGGGCCACGCGTTTAACCACCAGTTGTGACTTGTACCAAAGGGAAAGGTCGATTCTCGGACATCCATGTTTCTCCTCATGGTCTCAGTTATGACAATGTAAAATACAAATATGAATGTACGTTGGTAACCAAATTCATTGATAACCATATTAATTTTCAACTTTGAGAATGATTTATTTACCGATGCTTATTCATTTTGTCGAACGAAAGGCTGTTTTGGCTAAAGACTGGGGAGGGTGGAAAGACTACGACCTTATTTCTGCCTCGAAAGTTCTCGCTAGAAGGAAAAATCGGGAAATAATTCATAAATAAGCATCACCCACGTTTTCTATTGCTGCATTTCAAAACCTCTGATACTTATAAACATGAAATCAATATACTTTACAAACAATTCGAATAGAAAAATGAGAAATAATTGTAAAATTAACTGCCTCATTTTGCTCTCTGTAGCTTCATTTCAAATTCCTCCATTGAATTCTACAGCAAAAAACTTGTTTGTTTAGGGGTCATCCGAAGCCCATTTTTGCCCCATGGGCCGTTTTTTTGTTGAAAAACGATCCTTACGCGATGGGTCATTGTGCCCTAAAATTTTATGGGGCTACGGGCATTAGATCCCCCCCCAAGGGTGGGGTTGTATGGGGACCAAAAATCATGAATTTTTGACCCCTTTTAAAAAGAAAACAATGAACTTTACCAAAAATTTTTGTTGTTGGCTAACACCCAAGACCTCTCATTGTCAACATTCAAAAGAATAAAAGTCAGTGAGTTTTCATGCCAGAATAAAAAACAAAGACAGTTTTAGAATACTTGAGATATTTGTAACAATTTGACACTCTTCGATTTTCCAATTTGTACATTTATTTTGTGTTATCATTCATTGTTCTAAACCCAAAATTTTCTATATTTTAGTTAGTGATCAAATATCGCATATGAAATGAAAACGAAAAGTTTCAAATAGAAGAAAATTCGGGAACGTCAGTTTGTTCGCAATGTTACGAGAATTTCAAGACTGTCTTTGAATTTGCTCTAGCATAAAACTCAATGACTTCTATTCTTTTGAAATATCCATAAAAATCAACCAAAAAACTAATATTTCCAATTTACCAAAAAACTAAGGCCAAAATCGAAAAATGTACACGAACAAAATATGTTTTTATTTCAAACATACACACACTGGCTAAATTTTAGAATAATCGGATCAAAATAAAAAAAACGGATAACCCCCTTAAAATGAATATATGTAATTAATGTCCTACCTTCGCCCAAGTGTTCGCTCGACTTGAAGTTCTCCTGCAGCACGAGCGCAGCGCTGGCGAGGTCCGCGTTTGCCGCCGTCAGGAGGCCTGCCACTTCCCCAGCAGCGTAGATGTGAGGGGCGTCCCTGCGGAGCTGGTACAGCTGGCCTGGCAAACGGCAAACGCTTAGCGATCCTCCCATACTGATCACAATTGTGATACCTTTCGTTTTTTTGGATAATTTGTCTAACTTTGGTGATTATTCAGAAGCTTTGAACGAGTACTTTGAATGCTTTCAATTCCGTAGAATTGTGTGCAACTTTCCCCAGCCGGAATTTACGCTAAATTGAGCTCTCACAGCAATGTTATTTTTGCCTCAACTTGAAATTTAAGTCAACCTTATCAACAATATTCTTGATTAAAATGAACCCAACCCTTTCTAACCTAACCTAACACCTTCTATCATAACCTAATTTAGCCTCGCCTGTTCGCGTTTTATTATTTAAAAAAATATAAAAATCAAATCAGCAGAGCTGGTATACTATCGGTTGGTATATTTGGTCGTTCTTCACCCAGCATACCCGTAATTGGAGGTTATCATTTTGAAATCGAAAAATTTGGCATAGGTGAAATCTTCATCGTCAAAGAAAAGAACTAATACTTATTATTTTATTCATATTTCCTACTTCTTTCTAAGGAAACACATTTTTCAGGGTTTTTCTATCGAATCATTGCCGTTTATTCCGAATTATACGAAGAGGAACGTTTTGTAGATTAGAATTTAATGCCGCATCAAACCTCACCTTGTGCCATACGAAGGGTGAAGAACAGATCGTCATTAGCAACAGCAGCATTAGCAGCAACAAAGCTACTGAGTTTTCTGATGCTGGTGGCAACAGGAAGAACCAATTCACAGCGCTCGTCCGAGCATGTCGACCGCGCTTGCCCATCGGGTCCATCATTTCGATCGCTGGGGGCGTGAGGGTGGAAGTCGCTGGTGTTGCTGCTGACGTAAGTGAGCGCCTGAACGATGCAGGCAGCCCAGAATATCACTCGCAGGGATGCCATGAAAACCGAATTGTCACTGGAAATGGAGTTCAAATCACGATAAAATATCTTTTATCTTCCATGAAGACTGAGAAATGTTCTTCGGTCTCTCACGTATTGAAGTAAACAGTGAAGCGGTCATGGTTGAAACAAAACTTGGTGAAAAAATAGGACACGGGCTTACTTACGCAGCTGTTTAAAGGCTTACGCGACTCAGAAAGTACGAATGAAACTCACCGTTTTATTTTAGATACAGAAAAGTAGAGCAATAACTGGGTTGAATGATTTGAGTTTCGCGGTTCAACTTGCAGCTTTTCTGAAATATCATTTCTGAAATTTTACGTTCTAAGTTATTGATCTAATACTGTTGTTCTCTGAGCTCATAAAACTATATGATCTATAATTGGATTCCTAAGGTATTTATCTAATACTGCTATTTTCTGAGCTAATGAAACTCAATCATGTATATTCGGATTCAGATATATTGTGAAAGTGGCCTCACGGAAGCAGTTAATGATGTCACACATGGAAATGATGTATTTATATTCGGTTCCTTATACGAATGTTTATCGGTGAAACTTTACTAATACTAATCATCTAGGCATTCAATTTTTATTTAAATATGTAGAAAATTCATTTATGTCCAGTTGAGGTATGGTGTTTTATTAGCAAGTAATGAATAAAATCGTTAAACAACATTGCGTGAATTTTGCGTGATTGAATTAGTTCCCACATGGACAGAGATTTAATGAAATTTTAATGGGTGCTTTATGTCAGTTAAATTTACACACGCTGTTTCTTTCAATGGGTTTCCAAGCGCCTTCTAATTAATGCCAGGACGCAATGACGGTTACCCTTGGTTGAGTCGGTACTCATTTCGAACGCTAGTGTTGAACTCTGCATCATCTTTATCAACAGGAAATCATCTTCATCAACATCATCTTTATCGAAATTATCCTTATGGAAATCATCTTTATCAACAGGAAAAAACACAGCGCTCACAGAGTTTCGTACCCTCAAATCTTTTAAATTAAAAGCGATTACTCATCTCCAACAGGCCAGTGTGACCGGAAATTCTGTGTGATTAAAAGAAAAATAAATAAATGCCTAGGTCGAGCAGGTGTACAATGAAGCTGAACTGCCTTATTTGACGTGATATGAAATTGAGTCTGTTGGCGCTCTGATAACGCGGTTCAAGATTCTTCGAATTTTTATACTTTAATAATTGAAGTATTTAACAGATATCGGGTCAGAGCCATAACAAAGTCAACTGCTATCACAGGATCTTGCAAAGAATTTGAGACTGTACATATTCCTTCCGCAGTTATTTTGATTTATAAATATTTATGCACTTTGAATGTGACCCTAATCAAATTGTTTGATCCAAGCGATAATAATATCTGCGGTATCTTTTCTGGCAATATACTCGTATGTTCCACACTAATTATTTGTGATGATGTAGAGAGCGATCTAGAAATGTGAGTAAATTTAGGATAGTGTTCGGGCTACTTAAAATACACAAAACAAGTACTGCAATCAATCTTGTAGTACGATCAACATGTAAAGCGAATTTTGACGCTCGAAACTTGAAATTCATCACACTTATTACATTTACCGAAACTTTCCTAAATAATGAACTGTGCCAGCTCAAAATGCCGAAATTAGCACGTGTGTAAAAAACGCCAAGAACTCATGTTGAGCACCATCGCAGTAGGTGCGATTCGAGACTTGCATTTTGCCTCGCTCAGGCAGAATTACACTTGAGAGAAAATGTCCCTGGCTCAGTTTCCCCTAGCGTATACATAAAAAAGCAAAAATTCTTTTGCTTCGGCAGTTGCACATTGCCGAAGCAAAAGAATTTTGTGATGTTACTGAGAGCGAAGACGGTACAAGAAAGTACTGGGAGAAATTTTGCTAAATGAGTTAACATTTCACTTCCTCCCCATCGAGTTGAAAGCAGAAAATCGTTGTAATTTCAAGCAATTGTGAAATGGGGCGATGAAAAAAGTTTCTCTCGTATCCAAAAAACATGAGATTCGAGCACCACGTGGTTGGACCACTGAGCTGACATGCCTAGCTATGCTGACGTAAATGATGCTGCCTGTGTGTGCGCGTCGGCTGCCAGGGTATCGGGTGGAAACGCAGAATAGACCATTCGGCTCCTTCCTCTGGCTACCCAATTGAAAATCGAGGACGTCGCGCCGATGTGTTATGGCCGAGCAAGGGATAATGTAAGAGACGTATCGCCGGTAAATCATCTCCACATCATAGGCGAAATGTCCACTTAGGGACGAAATTTTTGGCCCAGGGACATCGGCGGCCAACTGAGATGATCGACCATTTTACGTCTTTGCTCGTCTCCGGCATGTCTAATTTCGCCGGCGATACGTACATGATACGCTGCTGGCCATCCTTGAATTCTGCTTTAAAAAAAAACTCTCGGCCACGCACAGCCGAGATTTATCGCCTCTGAACGACCCTCAAATTTATATATAGGGTCGTTCAGAGGCGATAAATCTCGGCTGTGCGTGTCCGAGAGTTTTTTAAAGCAGAATTAAAGGATTGCCAGCTGCGTATCTATATTTATAGATACAATTATATATTTAAGTATTTATATAATATATATATAAATTTCTGAGTCGTTCGGTAGCGAACACCTTGGTTGTGCGCTGCCGAGAGTTTTTTAATCGCAAAATTGAAGGATTGCCAGGCTCAAATCATACATACATTAATAGGGAAAATGTATTAATGTATTAGTAGAGTTTATGGGCGATTGCTCGTAACGGCAAATACCCTAAGCTGAAATGCCGTACACCGGAGACTCACAGTATATATATATATATATATACATATATATATATACGTATATATATAAATATATATATATATATATATACATATATATGTATATATATATATATTTATATATATATATATATATATATAAAACTGCAAATATATAACATATTTGACGGCTGCTCTCCAGGTTGACAAAGTCGCTGAGCGTAGCCGAGCTTTTAAAAGTAAATCCTTTATTCAAAGAATTTCGAAGAAAGAATTAAAATGGAAGTCAGTGGAAGGACACTGGGAATCCGTTTGACCAAAGCGCGTCTACAAGCCTTGTGCACAGGCACAAAATTGGAAAAAACTTATGAAAGATAAAAATTGAATAAAAAAGTAAAAGGTAATGAAAAAAGACATCAGCGAACCGGGAAAAGATGTTTCCTTACAAGAAAAAAAAAAGTTCATTCCAATTAAGACACAGGACATAGGATTTTAAAACGCTTCAACTTGAAGATCCTTAGTTGATAAACATTTGTGTGTGGGTGTCATAATATCCGTGTTGCTTGTCGAAAAAAAGTAATTGACAGAAAATCATGAAAATGTGTTCCCCCTGTTGAATTATTTTGAGGTTTTTTATGCATAAACACTAAATATACATGCACCTACATATTTGTATCTCTATCGATTCATGAATAATGCAACCGACGCATTGATGAGAAAAAATTTTTTCAGTCCTTACTTCCATTGAAATATGAAGGCAGGCTTAAAGCTTTAGCGATATCGGGGAGACGAATTGCGAGTAAAAATTGGTGGATGTACAGTCTAAAGGATCGACACAGTAGAAATTCGGAAGCGTCTTATGTTTGGGGTTGAATTAGTATACCAAGAGACTAGCTCGGAAAAAGTTCAACCATTCAACCAATTCATGATATTTCTTACGCGAGCATAATAGGCTATGAATTTGCCTACAAAAAATAAAAAAACACTCGAGTCAGGACCAAGGAAATGATAGTCACATAATACTAATCGAAAACATTTTACAAACCGAATGGAAAATTTCGTGAATGCCTGCCAAAATAATGAAGTCAAAAAGCTGTCGTAATGAAAGAATTAAAACATCTTAATGTTAAGATCCTTTGTTGATATCCGTACATGGGTATCGTAATACCCATGTCAATTATTGTCGAAACACAAAATGGTTGAGAGAAAGGCACACTACGTGCTTCTATCTACGTTCCCTTCGTTGCGTTAATCTGAATTTGATTATGCATATAAATACAAGTGATAAGGAAACATAATCATAGTGATGTATTGTTGAAAACTATCTAAGAAGTGCGCACTTACAGTGTCATTTTAGCATGCGAACATAGGACCTAGTCACATGAGAGATTAATGTTGAAAGTAAAATGAACATATTTCAATAGTTTTGCGTCTAAGTCAATGAGGTCAACATTCGGGACAATTTTTCATTCTTGCGTATCTACTATTGTGCCAAAATAACGAGCTCGAAGTGAATAAAATATTTTACCATAACACAAAGTTATAATTTCCTACGGTAATAAAACTGGTGCAAAATAGTTTACCTGTCAAAAACATAAGGATCGTTGTACAATGCCAACCATGGCATTTGCCGCACAGCTTGGTCAACACAAAAAGTCAAACTACCTAAAATGGTGTCGTTATAATGTACTCAAGAGCGCAAGAAACTATTTTGTGCCACACAAGTTTAACAAGAACATTTTAGGACAGGGATATATATTTATGTTTACATACAAAACAAAAAGCTCTAAGTATTGAAATAATATTTAATAACGAGTTCACAAAATTTGAAGCTAAAATAAGTACGAATTTCCTCATCACCGTATTTTGGTTTAAAATTCCTGAACAAGTCAGTGATTTGCTTTAAACGCAACCTTATGAGAGACTTTAGGAAACGTTCCGATAAAATTTATCATCTTTACTGAGAAAACATTCCAGAGTTCTGCTCCATCATCGATTAAAAGGAAAAAAATCATTGCGTCTGAAATAAAAGATCTAAGTACAATGAATTGCGGAGACTAAAAATATATCATGCGAGTAAAAACAAAGTATGGCACGGAAACAAAAACAAAACACAGAAGCAGAAAAAAATCCCGTAAAATATGAGTATGAAATGAAATTGAGCTGGTAATGACGTGGTTTCTACCTATTTAATACTTGCAAAGGGTACGAACTGTCCATATTGTTCAAATCAGGGTTTCGCTTAAAAATATGCTGGGACTTGAAAATTCTGAGGTCATACGGTGTTGAAGCAGAGTCTAAAATTTCGAAATCGGTAGATGTAGGGACATTACATTTCCGGTATGTTTTTGCATTGCAGAATGCGATGGGTGTGTTGGTTGATACCCAGTACGCAAGCTTCTACCTCTATGCTTCGCCACTCTGATATAGAAATTTCGTAACGTAATACCAACGAACAAAGATGTGCACTGCACACACAAGAGTCAATAGAGTTCCCGTGCCATATATTGTCTTTTTACTCTCCTGATATATTTTTGGTGCCTACAATTCACTGTTCTTTGATCTTTCCTTTCAGACGTAATTATTGATGATGGAGCGGGACTCCGAAATGTGTTCTTAGTAACGATGATAAATTTTATCATAATTTTCTTCCTTCTTACGATTCTAAATAAGTACATAGCGTCAGTTCTATTAAAATTTTCGAAGACCAGCTCCCTTAAATCATATCATATATTTCGAGAAATCTTTTAAAATATGATTTTAATACTTAGTACTTTCTTCGTTTCTAAATTCCCAAAGATCATTCGCTTCAAAAAAGTAACTTCCCTGGCTTCTTGAAAATGCTCTATTATAACAACTAATGAATAGCCTACCTAACCTCGTGCTTACGAATCAACCTGGGAGCGCTAGTTCTCATAGAAACAATAGTTCTAAGGAAACTTTTATCACTCCAACTCAGAGCACGGCTAATGTCTTCCTGTCTAATTTCTACTGACACTGACAGTGGCTCCACACCGGCTGGTGAACGATTCTCCACTGCTGGAGGAGAAGGAGTCTCTTGCCTCTTCCTCCACTCCAGTTTACCGATCCTGTATAAAAAGCATGGTTAATTGCCAAGCATTGGTTTACGATAAAACAAATGAATATTCTCTCATTGCGAAATATTTTAACTCCAGTTTACTGATATTTCTGGCATTCTACGAACAGTTTTTATTTATGACTGGAACTTTTATACGAACCAGTTATGCAAAATGCAAGGAAAACTTCGGAGTATGGCCAAAATATCCCCTCCGAAAAGCAGTGTGGTGCGCAGCTTCTTTTTCTTCAACTATTTCATAAATTGAATTTCTATGAGGATAAATGCTCATCACAGAAAGAGGTTTATCAAGTTTACTCTTCATTTTAGGTCATGTACCAGCAGCTTAACTCATTCTAACACATTTCCTGCGAAGTGACCAACCGGTGGTCACTTAGGTGATTTTCATAGTGCTGCTGACGCACATGCAGTCACTAACTCATTTATCATTAATATTTAATGAAAGCTAAATATAGGCTCGATACAGTTAATGTTCGCTATTTTCAAAGTTGATTACTACAATTGACTTGAAATTTGAATTGAATATTGAACTTCAGTTTACCCCATGGCAGTTAACGTGTTAATAAGGATATACTGGCTGGACAAAAACTCTGAAAGAGAAAAATACCGAATTACTTGTGTATTAAAAATTAAAAATACATCTTTATATATTACCAACCTTTCGTTTCAATTATATTCTGACGTACATATTAGAGACACTTGTAAAATTATGCTTTCACTACTATGATGATAAAATTGTATTTTTAAAAAGAAACTATACCATCAAATTCCTATGAAGCAATGAAGAAAAAGGTTATAGCAATAAAAATTCTCTAGTGTGTATCAAGAAATCAAGAAGAGGAGAGTCCCAATACATTACACACCAAAATAGCACAAAAAAATTAGAAAATAATGAAATAAATTAGCACTAAACATTAACTGGAATAGATTTCCTTCCAATGCGAGGCCTCATATGAGCAGAACAAAACCAATTTTACACATCAATCTGAACGAAACGTTATCTGAGCGTTATTCTCACCGGCTTAAGTCAAGAAAGAATTCATCCATTTTCATAATTGGGGCGATTGAGTATCTCTCTCAGGGTCCTCAGATGAATCCGATTCTTCTGAAAGTAAAACGCGGATATGAGATTCTTCCAGATAGGTCTAGGTCAATGTAAGGACGTATCACGTATTTTTTTCTGAAAAGAAAATTTTTTTATTCCGCCTTAGTTTTTGTACAATAATAGTTTTATTAAAATTTCTTGCAGAAGATTAACATTTTCACTCCTATAGGTACTAGTGTGGATGACTGCTTAATAAGTAACCTCTAAATTAAAGATGTTGAATATTATTTAGGTTTCCTGCTGGACATATTCAAGTGTTTTTGTGTTTAAGCAGTCTACACGTCGAGCAAGGTTGAGTTAAGCTTTGCTAGGGTGAGTTACGACAAGCCATTTAATGTTCAATTGCACAAAAAAAAACTTTACTGTGGACGGTGAAAATATGTTAATGGCACTGTTAGATTTTGCGTGGGCTGCAGAGTTTTAATGTTGGATTTAATCCTACAATATCGATTGCAAGAGAACTATTGGGAGATTTTCATCAGAAATTGAACTGGCACCTATAAATGGAAGTTGTTATATTATCCTGTTCGTATTCATTCATGTTTACACTAAAGTATTATATTCACACATTTGTATTAGAAACACATACAATTTATGTCCACTGCTATAATTATAGAAATATATTCTCAAAAAGATACTACCCCAACAAGTTCCTATGAAGATGTGCTGAAGAAAAAGGTTATAGCAATAAAAAATCCTCTAATGTGTATGAAGAAAGGGAATGTTCCAAAACATTATAAAATGAAGTACATTATTAGTATATAGTTAAATAAAAGGTATTACTGTTATTGATGCCACAGTACTTTAAAGTTCAACTCGCTCTTTCTTTATCATTGATATAAGAATCATAAAAATATGATTTTCGGTAAAGAAACATTTTCAGAGGGAAGCATATATGACGAGTATAATTTCCCAATTGAAAATTATCGCCCTTTTCAGGTAGTAAATTAGTCGTAAAAGGTCGAAAACGGCCCAAAAGGGCCAAAAATCACGACTTCAAACCGACTCTTACCAATACTTGGCCTATTAGGGCTTGAAAAGGGCTCTTCATTCAACTGGCCTTTTATAGGTCTAGTCAATGGTTGTTTGCGGGCTCATTCGGGTCGTTTAAAGTCGTTTTCAAGCCTTTTCGACGACCTCTATTTGGACGCGTAATAGATTGTAAAAAGACTCGTAATCGTAAATGTTGTACAAGTCGTATTACTTCAGTTAATGTAAAGAACTAAATGAATTTCAACTAACCTAACTTAGTTAAGTTAGATTAGGTAAGGTTCATTAAACATCTTCAACAATACTATAAATAATTAATCCAGTCAACATGAAAACTAGGATAGAAAAGCTAACTGCTGAGCATAACATCAAATTGGCACTTTATTAATGCATTATATAAAATAAATATGAATGATAGCTTATAACTGTTGGAACACTTGGGTTGTCGAACGCTGAGCATTCAACTTGTAGTGCTTTACCCCTCAAACCTCGTTACCCCTCAAACCTCGATTCTAGTCCTTCTATGTTCAGTAATCTTAATATATCCCAATGTAAATTTATTTCAGAAAAAGTTCCCACTCCTCCGCCGCTTATCATCGATACCTACAGCCGGAGAAGTATAAACGTAAGTCCGCTGCTTCACTCGCCTCAAATCGGAACTCACTAGGCGAAGCAGCCACAAGACCCGGCCTTACAAACTCTTTATATCGTATAAAAAATCTGATGTTGGAGCTCATTGAGGTCGTTGCAAGGCCCACTATAAGTCGTACGGAAGCCTAATAAGGCCGGTATTAGCCTTGATCAAGCAGTAAGGAAGCCCAAAAGGGCCGGTATTAGCCTTGATCAAGCAGTAAGGAAGCCCAAAAGGGCCGGTATTAGCCTTGATCAAGCAGTAAGGAAGCCCAAAAAGGCCAGGACGAGACTCGTTCAAGCAATGGAAAAGCCAAAAATGGTCGTGAATAGCCTCGTTCAGGTAGTAGAGAAGCCCAAAATGGCCGTTGCATTAGCCGTTTCGATGCCCAGAAATATCCGTTTAAAAGGGCTTAAAATACGAGACATTTGCTCCGAAAAAGGCTAATTTACTACTTGAAAACGACTAAACTCTTGGCTTATAACTGCCTGAAAACGATCTGTAAAAGGCTCAGAATTTCAATTGGGTTGTGCGCCATTCCACTTATTACGTGTTATGGTGACGACAAGTTGACTAGTTCTGAACAAAAATCTCTTACCTCGTCTGCACACAATTACAGTCCCTCCTTTTTACTCTGATATTTTAATTAACAATAATGCTGCATAAGAACAGCCTATTATTAATTGCATGAACATTTATACGCATTTTCAAGTTTGTAGCGTAGACCCTTGCATTGTCTGTTCACTTACCTCAATTCTCAACAGTTTTTCAACTTTAATTTGAAAAAGATCAAGTTCAATTAAAAAAAACTCAATTTTAATTTAAAATAGGTTGAGTTCAATTTAAAAAAGCTCAAGTTTAATTTAAAAAAACTCAAGTTGAATTTTACAAAGTTCAAGGTCAATTTAAAAAAGTTCAAGGTCAATTTAAAAAAGCTTAAGTTTAATTTAAAAAATATCAAGTTTAATTTAAAAAGGTGACTTTCAGATGAATCCATTACTGCCAAAACACCCAGGCTATGTTTTCGCTCCTACAATCATATATAGAAGCATGTTGCTAGAATACTTGCGTTAGAAGATTTAAAGATGGGAGATACCGTATAAATGCACTTAGGTATGGTATAAAGGGGTAAAAATTAAATTATTAGTCGAGAGATTGGCCTTTAATTTGGTATACATTTTATGTGTAATACTATCTTATATAACATGATATAATAAGCCTTTGTTGTAGAGCATTATGGTTTAAATATAATTTTGAAGCTATTTAATGTTCAACTTTTCAGTCAGTGCAGTTTGCTAATTGCCACAGTTACTTATTACATAAAATTTATTTCGAATTTTTTTGTCAATGGATATACACTGTACGTACGTACCGATGATCTGTTTGTCAAATGCTTACCAAATGATTCATAGGTAAAACTTGATGAATATCAAATTAAGTACAAAATCACAACAGCTTGGTTTGTCTGATTTTTGATTTACTCTATTTTCAGTGTCAGTACTTTAATATATATGCATTCTCAGAAATAAACTTTACTTATATTATTATTACATAAGTATGAAATTTTAGAAACAGAATGTTTCAAAATGGAATTTTTTTTTAAATATAGCCTGCTTGAGACTTTTCAAAATAAACTCGATCTTTTTTAAATTAAACTTCAGCTTTTTAAATTGAACTTGCTTTTTTTTAATTAAACTTGAGCTTTTATAAATTGAACTTGAGCTTTTTTAAATTGAACTTGAGCTTTTTTAAATTGAACTTGAGCTTTTTTAAATTGAACTTGTGCTTTTTTAAATTGAACTTGAGCTTTTTTAAATTCAACTTGAGCTTTTTTAAATTAAAGTTAAAAAGCTGCAGTATTCATATGTCTACTCAAATATTTATCAACTGCCTCAATAAGCACCTAAAAGCGTTGAAACTCAAGTAATTGAAAACAATGAAATATTAGAAATATGTATAGGGCTATTTTAAAATAACCAAAACTTAAAACAATTATTCACACACGCGTAAAATACTTACTTGATGTGACTTAAGTTTGAAGGTGTAAGAACGCCCCTGCCCTTGCAGCAGTTTTTTCAGGCAACGAGCAAGTTCTGTAACATTTCCTTCACTGAGCCACCGCACTTTTATCACGGCCTTCAGTAAATATTTAATTTGACAGAAGAACTTGCTTCTTTTTATTTTTTACTGAAAAAGCATTTTTTAATAAGAAGTAAATCAAGAAATATAATGAGAAAGCAATCCATCTTGAGTACTTTTACATCAATGCCTCTAAAAATACCCTTCACACAACAGAATTTGAAAAATTAAACTAAGCTTGAACTCTCCTACCGATAAGGAAGTTCTAACGATGAGAGTAACTCGATCAACACAAAATCGTTTAAAAACGTTCATCCAGTACAAATTCTAAGTTTGCCTATGCATATAACGTTCAAACACCTGCATTACAATCAATCAAATCTCAGTTTTTAAGCAATAATTGTAAATTAGTCACTTCACGTCGGGCAACTTCACAAACTAATCAACTGCCAATGCAACAGCGCCGGGGCGGTGAAACGGACTGCTACTTCAAAACTTCGAGACTTCGAGTGCTTCGACCAGCTCATAGGGCAAGTTTTTAGGGTAAATTAACTCAGAGACTTCATGTTTGAATGTTCGTCACAGATTTTTGAATGAGAACATTATTCTAGACAAAAAAAATTATACATGGCACTTGTTCTTGGAAGGCTGTATGAGTGTAATACAAAACACTTTTTTGTTATTCCATTTTAATTCAAACTAGCAAGGATAGGGTAGTTTGTAGATTGGTCTTCGACTGATGGTCGATTGATCTCATGCTTACCGAACTCTTTACAAATCACTTGTAAACTTATATTACAGACATGTTTATTTATTAAAAGTCTTCTCAGTATGTTTCGTTGATGATTAAGTTTTTGTTTTACATTGAGTAAAAATAATAACTGATTTTTAGTTTTCGTTCTAGGTGCTGAGGTATGTGGCGAATTTGTAATCATTTTGCTTGTCAAAATCCAAGAGTGTAAAAGTGTCTCTAATTTTCCCATCTCCTCTTTCTCTCATCCAAACGAATGTTCATTTGTTCGGTCTCTAGAACGTAATAATTAGAACAACATTAATATTTTATGTATTATTTACATCTTACAAACACTCATATGTCTTGAGAAGAGACTTCAGCTTCGCACGACTGCCTCGGGAATAAAAAAGTTCAATAAAAATTAAAAGATCAACGTTACTTGAATTGCGAACCACAAAAACTTAGACTTGTATTGCTTTATTATTATTATTATTTTTATCATTATCATTATTATATAAGAAAGTTTTAGCCTCCCTTAACCACGACAAAGATGTTCTAAGAGAGGAAGGAGGAAGGCGCCATTCAGTATGGAGTTGAGGGAACGCGGAATCTATGCACAAGATGCACAGAAACAAGAAGCTAAGAAAGAAGTTCATGAAACGAGTAAAAATTTAAGAAGAAAGTAGTAAGTGCTGAAAAACAGGACAGCAGTGAACCGAAAAAAGATGGTCCGTAACAAAACAGAAACCTATTGTATTTTAACAAAAAGGAAGCCTACCTAACCTTTAGCTCGGGCCCTCACAAAGTCCCCCTGGGAGCGCTAATTCCAATAGATACAACAGTTGTATACCCCTGATGGGAACTTGTATTGCTTTACTTTTTCAAACAATAATCAATTTGATTCCTTGTTAGAATAAAAGTGTTTCTTATTACCACATGTAATTCTTTGCAACGTAATTAGCAAAGTTTTGTGCGGTATTTCGTTTAGGAAACTACAGCGTGTACTGTCAGGAAACTTGTTATTAGAAACTATCGTAATTAAATGCGCTTTCTCTTAGCATTATTTGAAATCTTTGTGCTTCTTGAAATAATTAGCGTTGTCAACATCATGATATCTTCACCATAAAAAAGAAAACGACCAAGAATAAAATTTAGAAATACGATTAATCTTAGGTATAATTCTTAGGTATATGATTCAAGATTTATCATTTCCATTTCATGTTACTTCTCATTTTATAATTTTTCGAATGATGATTAAATTCATTAGAATGTATTTAGAACTAAAAAATAATTACACCGGTTTCACTCGTGAATATCATTTCTCAATGTAAAATCTTGCATAGATAAGAATAAATATTCATGTCCTCTCAGTAAGTAGCACTTCTCTTCTGGGAGAGATAGACTGCTGGGACTGTAGTAATGTGTTTGACTTGTCTGGTATTGAAGAATGAAATGCAAACATGCGTATAACAATGGCATGGTAAAAATACATAAATGAACACAAGTAAACGCACCAATGCATTTATTCTGCAGTACAGTAAAGTCTTCAGTTTCAATGTTGTGAATATTTCTGGAAAAGCATGAAATTGAATAAAATATGTGATATATAATTTCAAGCTTGATGCATTGTACGCCACAATGTCAGAGCATACGTTTCATTGCGATAGATGAATGATATTTTTATGGCTGTAAACAACGGATGGCCGTCTCAAATACTACGGCCATTAACCAACTTAGAAGTTTGCGCCCTCAAATTACAACTGGCCGGCTCAGCATATTACGTCCGAGCTTGACCGTTCGTGGTTTAAGCGCGCGGAGATAGAGTTATAAGGCCCAACCGGCCGACTCGCCCTTAATTCATACTTGATCGACTGTCTCGTCTTTAATTCACCGGCGACACGTCCTTGATTTTCAATTGGGTATTTGCACCCCATTCTTATGCAAAGTTACAGTCAATGCTAAACTGCATGGCAGTCATGTAAAAAGGTTACTCAGTAATAATATTGTTACAAATTAAAACCTTCGCGTCCAATTTTTACTGTCAGATAATAAACTTGCGTTCTTGAAAAGAAGGAAAAAATCTTAAAGATATTGGAGGTCACACAGATTGTTCAGAGGCGCCATGCTCCCTATTGCTGCTAGCTATCAAGTTCACAGAGTAAATATGAGTAAATGAATACAAAGTAAATAGCAATGAAAATCTGAAATTTTTGTAGCGCTCACTGAAATGATCAACTATCGCTCTTTGTGCGCATTAATTACTATCACATTCTAAACGTCATTCAGCTTACAATATTTCTTCGAAATTTCTCATCTGTTGTAAATAATAGAGCATTTTATTTTGAGGGTGGCGAAGAGCGTCACGAAACGGAAATAAATGGAATCTCACTCTAATTGGATGAATCATAATCAAACGGTTCAATATCTGTACATTGAAGTATGTCGCTCGGCAGATAATAAGATGATTCAAGTTACTTGTGAATTGAAATAAAGTCTGAGGGATATCAATGTTTGTGAGGAAGGACAGAAAATTTGCTAACGACACTGTGTCTCATAGAGTGTAAGGAAACAGCTATGGCTCACGTAACTGAAATGGCATGTGGAGGTTTTAAATCATTTCGTCTTTCCATCAGCAACTATCATACCTGTTAACGAAATTCTCCTGCGCGAAGTTTCTAAAAAAACAGCTGAAAATGCCATAACCTTCACTTGTATCACTAAGCATAGTTCCGAATCATTTTAGGCTATCTCATGTGATGAGCTCAAAGCGAAATCACTTGTGTTTTTGCCTTGAAACGGCTGGTGTGAGGAATGCTCGGAAATATTACTGAGGATTTTTCATGAAGAAATCTTGTTATAACGTTGCTGTGTATTGGTCTAAGCGTATATTGAAGAAATATTTGATATATGAGCATGAACAATGCAGTAGTTGTTCAGGTGTCGATTCGATACTTGTTATTAAGCTCTTTTCAACGCAAATATGAGCATGAACAGAACCATCGTTATTCATGTATCTGTTTAATCCTTGGTAATTTCTTTTCAACGATTGAGTAAAACAGCCCTTGAGTAAAACAGCAACATCTTCGATACAGTCAATCGTTAGGAGCACCATCACCAAATGTTCAGTTTAGGGCAATGTTCTGTACGTGTGTTGTTTGAAGTGGAAGGTTTTCAAATGCGCATTTTCTGGCCCCGGAACAGAGATATCAAGCTCTGCAGCTGGTCATCACTCAGGTCACTAAGTGCAAAGGCTGCAAACGATATTAAAACTATTGATATTACGTTCGATGTTGCCCTTTTTATCAACATACGTAATGGATACCTTACCTAACTCTACTTTCACAGAGGAAGCAAAATGGTAGAAAAACCACGAAAATTTTTGTTAATGAATAAGGAATATCAATCCTATATAGGTAATGTACAGTTAAAGGATATCATGAAATTTCAATTTTGTAGAAATTTGTCCCTCAGAATTAGGTTAAGAAGGCACAACACACGTGTTCACCGTAACTTGTTCCATTTAAACGAGATTATCTGAGCAGGTGTGAGAAAGACTCAATGAGGTCTATTGCAAACATTAGCTGCGCTGACCACAATTTTCGACGCAGCAACTACGCGGGGACAGTACATACCAGATATCTTTTAAAAAATTTTTTGAATCTTCTCATCAGTAGCTTAAAGTTTGACTGTAGTATGCTACGATGAAGACGCATGAAGTTTTGTTTACATGTTTCATGGAATAAATTTATACTAAATTAAACGGATGTGATCATTTTCTTGCCATACGTGTTGTAATGAGGAAAAAACTTAATTTTCCGTTATTGCTGAAAATTTCCATATGTATATCGTGAAGAAATATCTATGACAAATTTTACCGTAAATATGTATGAAATGGTAAAGAATTTTTCATGATGCAATTTGAATTTGACTAGTTCCGTGAACATTTTATTCGTAACAAACAAAACTAATTTACACCCAATTCAACAGAAGAAACCTTAAAAAATATAGTGTAAGGGAACTTCGCCCGTCCGCCTTTCTTGATCGTTTATTTTTTATTCTTTTCTGTACCGGACGACTATACTTCTGTAATTGTGGCCTGGCAACATCGCCCATTCGTCCGTGAACTAGCGAGCCTCGACACGCATTGTCTCTCGTGGTTCATATCTAACAGGACTCCTTTTCTTGAGCCACCGGTACGTTACGTGTAACGTTAGTGTCTTCTGTGTTAGTGTCTTCTGTGTTAGTATCTTCTGTGTTAGTGTCTTCTGTGTTAGTGTCTTCTGTGTTAGTGTCTTCTGTGTTAGTGTCTTCTGTGTTAGTGTCTTCTGTGTTAGTGTCTTCTGTGTTAGTGTCTTCTGTGTATTGCATTGTGCTCTAACTATTCATTGTGCTCTAACTATTCATTGTGCTCTAACTATTCATTGTGCTCTAACTATTCATTGTGCTCTAACTATTCATTGTGCGAAATGTCTCGTTCTTTTCGGACTTGGCAGTCAGAGTTCTAACTGCACTTCGTTGTTTGTGACAGTTAAGGTAAATTATTATTTAACTAAGACTAGCTTTCTTGTAACTTCATTTAGTGCTTCGCGCCGCCATAGCTTTATAGTTAGCGGTCGCAGCACTAGCACTCGTGCCCAGACTGTAGGGATGACTCTTTTGTAGGTACGCTGGTGGGCCCGCTTGGGTACCCTGACCCCGTGCCCTTCGGAGCTACGCTCGATTTACTGCGTGGGCCACGCACTACCCTACCCTGAGCTGTACTGGAGCGATACTCGTATCCACCTCTTCGGGAATCTGCACGCACGCCGCTTCAGCAGAAGTTGAGTCACCTGTTGCGTGACTCTGAACTCTGCGTGTAGACTAACCTGAGCCTGGCAGACAACCTTATTATTCCGTGTTTGGACTTTCAATTAGGATAAGTTTAAGTTATTTTGTATTCATCATTAGTCTTTATTTGTTTTAAAAACCTCGCACATTAAATTATACTATTTACCGAGTTCTCATTTCCTCCTCGTGGTTGCATCTCGAGTGTTCCCTTGACATATAGTCAGTACCTACTTTCTCATTAAGTTGGTGAGAATATGCTCGAAAGAGACCGTGAATTTTTCAGTGCTATAACGTAAGTGAAACTGTTACAGATTTTTCATTCTTAACAGCAAGGTATAAATCTAATACTCTGTTTGTAGACAGTTTATAAAACAAACTCATTGTGTTTTTGATACATCTTTTTTTCCATCAACTATCAGTGAGCCTCTGATATCGTTTTGAAAGCCCACACCTGCGCACTCGATGACGTCGGTCCCTAAGTGCACCAGCTGAAGGTCGTAAAATGACCTAAAACATATGGACTTTTCGTATCGAGCGAGGCACGCACTTTGTTCAGCAAAATGAAATTTGAGATAGTCGTTAATCCCTTTCAATGTTCTAAAAGACGTAATTACTTCAAGTTTACATTTCTTGTTGTGTTGCAGAAATTTGTGTTGGGCTACAAAAAGTACTAGGAAATTAATTTTGCAAACAACACCGTCAAGAAAGTTTTTGCATTTCACTAAAACGTAAGTCAAAACAAAAAATCCAATGAAAGCATTTCCTCCATTATATAGTGATATAATACCTTTTCAAAAATATCGTCCAGTAAAAGTCGAACTAATAAAAATTCGCAATTTTTTTCGGCATGCTGTCACGTAAAGTTTTCCAGTGCGTTCTGCATCAAACTTCAAAATTAGGAATAGAACTAGTTAATAAATCGTAATATGTATACATATATATGTATATATGAAGAGAATGCAAATTTTTACAATGCACTCTTTACAATATTTAAAGCAAGTGTACTATGAAGATAAATATAGGTATTTGCATCGGTTACATAATATGGCGATAATTTTAAGAACTGTGAGGCAGATTTCTTGCTCTGGATCGTGATTAGTACGTGCTCTTTAAAAGAGACATTTTTTAAAGAGACGAAGGCTTCTCAGAATTTTCCTTAAACTCGTTTGCAACGTTTTCATTCTGGGTAACAGTAATTCATGGTGAAAACCTTTGGGGTCTTTGAGAGGTGCGTTGCTTGGGGTTAAATTTCTTAAAATTAAATGCGTATGCTGTTTTAATGAAGGGATTGATGATACCGAAAAATAAATACGTAAAACAGTGAATATCTTTGAACAAACAGAAGTGACAGTACAGTACTTTTCCATGTGTTACCCTAATATATACGCTCTTAAATACAATCCTTTATTATAACTCTCTCAAACTTTACTCTCTACTTTCTACCTACACAAACTCCAATTTTTAATTTAATCTCTTTAAAACTCAACTTTCAATATGTACTCTCTCACATACTCATGTCTAATAAGCACTCACACAAGCTTTTCACTCTTATATACTAGTGTGTGTATATATATATATATATATATATATGGCGTCAAAATTGAAGGGGTTAGATATTTTCCGTGTGTAAATCTTTCAGATGTGGATGACCAACGAATAAATTCATCCGCCATTAAAATATTCTTGTACTTGTGCACTGATGAAACTCGTATCGCAGACGTGGTCATTAGGCATTCTTATGAGCGTGACAGAGACAGACTAACCAACCAAGCTCGCAACAAGTGCGTGTTATTATATAGTGGATACTTTTGCTAACTCTACTCTCTGATGCGTCCTCCGCCAGACATTATTCAGAAATATATACTTCGTTAGATCCATCCCTTTGGAAAAGAAATCAAGAGGAAATTCATGAAAAACACTTGCTTATTTGAATTTACTCGCTTTTGATTTCAAATTCTACACGAAGTGACTGCGTGCACAAACTCTTTAGGAGAAGAACTTTTCCATAATATTTTACTATAATGATGAACAATACCTGTCGATACCTGCTATGATTCTTTTTTCCAGATCTGTAATTTTTACTTCATCAAGTTTGGTCTTTCTTGTAACCTTGAGTGGATTTGTTCAAACTTTCAAGAGTGACGCAAAAACCAATCGTCCCTGGGCCCAAAAGACGTCATTTGCTGCAGGTGAGCCTACCAAGTGAACTTGTTCAAATAACATGTTGTATTAATATCTCTCTGCAAACGGTGGGCGTGTAAGAAAGACACCTGGGCTTTAGATAAGGCGGAAAACTTATCGGAAGTGCACGTATGACTTGTAGACACAACGCAGATGTTAAATTCTGCTCGAATAGGAAGAGATCATGTTGAGAAGATTCAAGATGCTCTGCGCATGTCGCTGCCACGCGTGCGGCCATGAAGTTAGTGAGAATTGACCTCCTTTGGCTGTCCATTTCTGCGCGTGTTGTGGTGCAAACCTGTGCGAGTTTTACACAGGTCTGTTTTAACTACACGGAGGGCTACTCAGACGACAGAAGTTTACTTTTGTCGATCTCAATTTTTGTAGTCAAATACCACCTTAAGAAATTACATCATGGAACTATTAAAACTTTGATATGGATTTATTAATATTAAATGATACTAAAATGATTATAGTAATAATATTATTAATGCGCAGATTTTTTGACATTCAAGGTATCGATGCTAATAACCAGGGGCGAGGTTTAAAGCAGCAGAGTTATTTCACACCATCGAGGGCCCTTCAACAGTTTTGACATGCTCTTTTTACAGGCTCTTTAACAGTTTTGACAGAGAAAACACAGAGAACATTCTTTTCGTTATGGTCGAAAGTGGTTTTACTCGATAATATTATCAAGCAAAAACATTGTATGAAATCTAGTATGTTAATAAACCAAAAGAATTTCACGGATTTAGTGAGATGGACAGCGATCCCTAGAACATCTTTGGCAGAGATTGTATTGTGAAGAAACATGCAAACGTTGACATGAAGTGAGGTTATGCGTAACGCTAAGCAGTCGATAATCGAATATCTGATGCGCTGTTCATATCACGACGGACATGTTCGTCTTCTCCCATCAGTTTAGGTACATCATTCTTCTTTTGGATAAAAAACTACTGATTTGAGCTCATGCGTCTTGTCTTCTCGTTCATCCATCTCATGTTCTTGAGAACTATATGGTCCCAATTTGAAAAATAGCCCTAACACTTTGACTGCGACCTGAGCCACTGGTGGTACACGAAGGAATTTTCATAATGCTGGTGACCGACCAGTAGTCACAAACTTAATTTTGAAAAATACTCAATCAAAACGAAATGAAGACACGATCTAGGGAAAATTTGCTATTGTCAACATTGCTTACTACAGTACGATTGACTTCAAATTTTTGAGTTGGACATTGAACCTCAGTTTTACCCGCCGCAGTCAAAGTGTTAATATATGATATATCGTGTTTATTTTGTTCCTTAATGTGTCCTTTGAGGTTCACTGGTGAGTGTCATGTTTTTTTCTCTGAAGTCGGCGACAACCTCACGCCAATACCAGTAAATGAAGGTGTTTGTGATGAAGGTAATATGGCTACAAGAAAGCTGACGTATATGGATTAAACTCACCGAATCTGGTAAAGTCCTAAAAGCCCAAACAAGTCCTGAGTTTCTCAGTGTTCAACTTTAACGTTCTATGAATTTCAAGACAAGGTATTGAATGAATAAATAAATCTGATAAAATGTTGGGCAAATCTTTCACGCTCACTACGCGATAAAGCCGTATTTAGGTGTGGACTTGTCAGTGTTTGGCTTTTGCATTTCGCTAATTTCAGGACGTGTTGATGACTTTGTCAGTTGAATGTTTGACGAAAATATCTGAATATCTTGAAAGTTTAATAACTTCTGATTTTTACTAAAAAATGAATTCTAGACTTTTTCCGGAAGAATTAAATAACAATAATTATCTTCATTAACAAAAAAATTAACGTTATGTCAAACTTATCCCAGGTGCCATCGGGTGGACATATTAAATATTTGTTTAATGTAGTATCGAAAAGGAAGTTTGAGTAGCCGTTATTGATAAATGATTGCTTGAGTTTGGAAACATTTTCATGAAAATGTTCCCATGTTGAAGCTATTTTATATGTCCTGTGGATGAGAGCTTGTATAGTGCTATCTTTGTACCTTTGGGGGCATTCACTGTTCGCGTTGAGGTATATCCCAGAGTTTGTTGGTTTTGTGTGGACGGATGTTATGAACCTATTACCTGTTGCGTCAATTGTTACTTCCAGGAAGTTTAGTTTGCGGTTACTGCCTATTTCGGTAGTGAATTTGAGTACAGAATTAAGTTCAAATGCATTTTTTAGGTTGTTAAGAGTTCGTGGAGTCGATGAGTGAAGCAGTCGTCTATGTAGCGACAACATATTGAGGGCTTGAGCTCCGGATGGCTATGGAAGATGTGGTTTTCAAGTGCGGTCATATAGAAATTGGCGAAAGTTACCCCAAGTGGACTCCCCATGCTCACCCCATCTGTTTGTAGATATAATGTTCCGTCAATATGTGCAAAAGGACATTCAGTGGTGCAGGCTATTAACAGTTTCTCTAGAAGTGTTCTTTCTAAGGGAGGAGGGGAAAGTTGATCTTTGTATGCTGTATCACAGATTATCTTCATTGTTGGAATAACAGGAACGTTAGTAAATAGGGATTCAACGTCAAGGGAAGCTATAATACCTGTGGGATTGGTCGTTTTCAGTATCTGAATGAAATCATCTGTATAATTTATTCGATATTTTGCTGGTAAATATGGACTAAGAATACTATTGAGTTGTTTTGTTATTTTATAGGTTGGATTCGTGACCTGAGATATTATAGGGCGTAATAGATTTCCGTTTTTGTGAGTTTTAACAAATCCGTAGATGTACCCAGGGCTATATTTCCCTACTATTGGCTGGTGTATTTTCTGTGGTTTACCTTTGTTGATTGTTCCCATGAGTTTGTTGACTTTTATTTTTAATGAAGCAATAGAGTTACTTGTTATCCGGGTGAATTTGCTCTGATCGTTCAAGATGGTGTCTAGTTTTCCTTTGTAGTCTGTTTTATTCATGACGACAAAAACGCATGATTTGTCGGCCCGTCGTTCTATCAAGTCTGGGTGTTCTTTGAGTTGTTTCGCGACTAAGGCAAGTTCTTTAGGTAATATTGTGCTAGGCTTGAAGTCGCGGTTTTTAGTTGCTTCTGCTAACAGTTGTGGTTTCAGGTTAGGGTTGATAGATATTTGGTTTCTATTTTCAATGTTTAGGAGTGATTCATATAGGATTTCCAGTTCAATTTTATTTGATTTCCAAAAACAAATTTCCAAACTATTTGATATGATTTCCAAACTACCGAAATAGGCAGTAACCGCAAACTAAACTTCCTGGACGTAACAATTGACGCAACAGGTAATAGGTTCATAACATCCGTCCCCACAAAACCAACAAACTCTGGGATATACCTCAACGCGAACAGTGAATGCCCCCAAAGGTCCAAAGATAGCACTATACAAGCTCTCATCCACAGGACATATAAAATAGCTTCAACATAGGAACATTTTCATGAAAATGTTTCCTAACTCAAGCAATCATTTATCAATAACGGCTACTCAAACTTCCTTTTCGATACCACATTAAACAAGTATTTAAATAAGATAGTTCCGAGGAACATAAACAATAGCAAGATACACAAAATCTATTACCAAAACCAATACTCCAAAGCATACAAATCAGATGAGAGGATACTCAAGCAAATTCTCGAAACAAACACAAAATGTACTAACCAAGACGAAAACCTGCAATTAATAATATATTACAAATGCCACACCATCGCAAGTTTAGTCTGTCGTAACAATCAATGCCCTATACAGTCGCATCTAAAACAATGTAATGTCATATACCAGTATAATTGTCCCCAAGGGGAGTGCGAGCCCCTGCAATCAGCGTATATCGGCATGACAACAACCACCTTATCAAGACGCTTAACAATGCACCTAGCTACCGGCGGACCAAAAAAACATGCTAAAGACAACCACAATACCATCCTAACACGCGAAAATCTAGTTAACAACACTAAAATATTAAAGAAGCAAATAGATTACAACAGGCTGAAAATAATGGAATCACTTCTTATTAAAACGCGCAAATCAACCATGAACCACCAATCAACAGGAACACAACGCATCTTGAAACTCTACTCCTAGGGACGGTACAGTCCCTAGTATCAAACCATTGTATCCACGTCCAAACAGCAGTCTGATTCCTGCTTCACAACATAGTCACACAAATAATTCCGTCTAGCTGTACCTTACACTACGAAACCTAGGTCGCCTATCCCTCCTCACTTCGTAGACCAACTGTACACCATCTAACTTGTATCAAATGCACATTTTCGACATTCGCGGAACCGCAACCACTCTGCCTACATCTCCGTTCAATTAGCTGCACAATTCATACTATTTATAGCCTGATGATGCCCGTGGACACAGGACAAAACGCGTCGCAAAATTTTAATCACTATACGTAAGGGGAGATTTTAAATTAAATAACCTCAGATCAAAGTAAAGTCTTCCGAATACTAGAAAAATTGAACAAAACCATTATTAATAACCATTATGGCATTATTATTAATGAAACCTGTAGCCAAGAAGGGCTACTACCTATATATACTGACAATATACATATATATAATATATATAATATATATATTATATATATATATATATGATCGCCCAATCATTTCTTTACTATCGCGAATTTTGAAATTTTTCATAAAATCAAATGTGTTTAGAATTCAATTTTACATATCGGTATTCATTTCATTTACCTAGTTGCAATAGAATCCTGTAATTAATTGATAAAGTATTTTGAATTTGTCTTTTTAATACTTTCGTGACAAGTGTAACCATAAATTATTTTCTAATCTAAATTTCAAAAAAATCTTACGTTTCGGTCTTCGTACATTCCTTCCGCGTCAAATGAGACCAAAATCACGCTTCTACATTAAAAATTATTGAATGAGTAGGGTTTGCGTAACTAATATATTTTTCTAATAATCACGAAATACTATTTTTTGCATAAATTGAAAGATTTCATTTATGCACATGAGTTCGCAATTGAATTTTACATCCACGTGTAAATTTTCGTTCTCATCGGTGCAATATAAATGTGTACAGTGAAGTTCGAACGAAGAGGTCGAGTCCAGGGTAGTAGATCCCCTTAAGCTTCCCTAACTACAACGGAGTATTTTCAGGTGAGGAGATAATGAATGGATCACTTAGAATGAACACATACATGAGAAATCTATGGACTAGGTGTGTTTCCACATAGGACATCCATGCATAGCAACATGTGTCACCACACAAGATACCAAGTGCATCATAAAACAAGACAGGAAGAAAGTTCAGGCTAGAAAAATGTTGAAATGAAAGTGGTCTGTGCTGAAAAACAACAGCAGTGAGCTGAATAAGTTGGCCATCAGCAAAAAATTTTTCCAGTTTGTCAAAGGCCAACTTAACAGTTTGCTCAGGCCCTTATGTTAGGTAGGCCTTAGCTCGGGCTATCCCCAGCAAACGCTACTTCTCATTGATACAATCATTGTATCCTCCTGAGAAAATCTTACACAAAAAGAAATCAAGAAGTATGCAACAAAGTAATTGCAACATAGAGAAGTTGCCTTTGGGTATGATCATCATTTTAATTTGAATTCATGCAAATTTCCAGACTCGTGACCTTATAAAAGAACTACCAATTGAGAATCACCTGGATATGTAAAAAGTGGTTCTTTTTCAAATAAGGTGATGGAAAGCAAATCGCCTCCTATTGCTGTTATGCATCCTATTTCTCCTGTAACAAGCATTACACAATTATCTCTTGCACCAATAAGTCCACTCTTAATCAGCTTAGAACCAATAGTTACAAAATTTTCACTTATGACAAAAGTTTTGCTCTCTATTACGCGGCTATTTTCTGCCAAAACATGACGACGAATTTGTTCCAACGGTTTATTCCTTCCAGAGAGCCGGCCTCCAATGTATTGGCAAAGGTATGATTCAGATCGGAAGCAGGACTCGTTATCCAGAGGCCCCCACTTCTCATAATCCGGTACTAAGTGAATGATGGAATGAACATTATATGAAATGAGGCTATATCCATTCAGTTTTTCGGCAGATTGAACAAATCTCAACAGCATTGCCTGGGCCCCATGTAGGTTGGGCTGCTGGTTGTTTGTCAAGAGTATGCGCATAACCAGGCTCAAATTGAGAAAATTAAAGTAGTATTCTTCTGGGAAAAAGTCAAGACCTACTACGTCAATATATAGAAAAGTCTGAATTCAGACGCCTTTCAATGTAAAATTGTGTTAAACCCACCAGCTAATTTCCTAATAAAATCTGAAGGCACATGACATGATGCTGCAAGCAAAGAGTTTTGTAAAACTTCTCTTTTTGCAGGACTCAAAGCACACTTAATTTCACCCTTTTTTGAGCCTCTCAATCTGAGCAGCAACAAGCGCATTACTCCCAAACACACAAAGTGCATATAATCTAAGGCAAATGAGCTAACTAGCCCTATCTTCAATTCAAATAGAATTGTGCGGCCTTGAGCTTTGTGATGACTCGGGTCTGAATTTTCATCAAATTCATCTGTTCGGAGATTTCTATTCACTTCTAACAAAACAACGTGCCCTCCAGCATACGAACCTTTCTGATGACATCTCTCACAGCTCTTATAAGCATTATGATTTACAGTAAGTATTAAATCTGACCGAACTGGAGCATCACAAACAAATGCTTGAATCTCAACTGCAACTTTACGATTGGTAATGATTAAACCTTCAACAATTAAATTCTTCATTTCATCGACAAATTGTGCAAGGAAATCATTAACATGGGGCATCTTATTGAATCCTTCTGATCCAGACAAAGAAATCCCACTGCATACGACTTTTGGGGGTTGATGACACAATTGAATCAAGATTGGGTAGGCATGATATTTTCTGGAATCGTTAATCAAAGCAATGCCATATATGTTGATGTTGACTTTCAGCACTTTCATATCGTTGTAATGATACACATGTTTTTTTTAACTTTTCACGCCATTCATTGAAATGAGCATACCTTCCCATATGCATTCTTGAAATAGTTACATTCACTTCATTTTTGTAAAGAGTCTTCGAAGTCAAAACTAGTCATGGAAAAAATTCACTTGAATGGTGGAGTAAGCTTGTAACACTTGCAACTGGAACTCTTGGGCATTCTATTGTCCAACTTATCACTGCACTTTCAATTTTTGTCTCCAGTGACATGTAGTCATGGATGCCTGTTTGTATTTTTGTTTATCAAATTTTCTTCCTTGGAGGAGTCACACTTTTCATCAACATTGAGGAAACTGACATGATCTGCATCCTCTAGCTCTGCACTTATTGGACCAGAACCAAGATCTGCAGTGGCAGTTGAACAAGGCTGTTTAGTTCCACTATCAGTTGATTCTCCGATTGAACCAGAACCATGATCTGCAGCGTCAGATGAACCGCAGGGCTCATTAGGTCACCAAAACTTGCAGAGTTGAAAGCCGCTCTCCGGCGACGGTTTTGCTGGCGTTTTGATAACGTCGAATAGGGTTTGAGTGACCTAGCTTTTTTTCCATCCTTTGTTTACCACTAACTTAGATATTTGTCAAGGGTTCAATCTGTGAGAAAAAACAAGCGAATGAAACTAAATGCCATACACCTAGCCATATAGCCATATGTAATAATTGTGATACAACATAGAAATACTTCAGCTTAGTAAGTACTCCTATATTTATATACTTGCAAAGCTATGAATAGCATGTAGTAGACTCATTGGTGTAAAAAACTGAGTTTCAAAGGATTAATCTTTAGAGCGAGCTAATTTTTTTTTCATTTTTCAGTGGACGTATCTCCTTGAGATTTTCATCTCCCAATCTTGCGTAAAGTGGACTCCATCTCTAAGAAAACATCCACCCTGGATCACGCTATCCATATCCAGGAAGCTGGAAAACAACTCGCGCTTTCTCATACTCGTAATCCTTTCATGCACTTCCCTGTTCACCTCCTTTCGTACCCTTTCATACTCCTCATCGCAAGCAGGCATATATATATAAATACACTAAATGAGCAAATATTTTTATTTCTTTATTTCCAACGTATTATTAAATATATGAATTATTACATGTCAATTCATAGTAAGTTGTTTTAGCAGCAGACAGGCGCAAGACATGTGACCTACTGTAGTAGCAGTCTAGTCCAAAAGACGAAGAATTCAGAAGTTTCTATATAATCATAGTCAAACTGCATTTGTTTCTTAGTTTTAGTTTTTGTTTGGAAATTGAATTATATATATTTATATATATATATAATATATACATCGGAAATAGAGGCAACTGGAGCTGTGTGAATAACTTCTTTAAACAAAAACAGGTATTACCTACAACCAATGAAGCCAAAAAAACAAAATGCAAAAAAATTTCAACTCAATACTCAATATAAGCTATATGGAGTGGGATTTTTCCATTCCTGTCTCTATCCGTAAAAAATGGGATTCAAAGAGAGGAAGGCACCATTTAGTACGGGGTTGAGGGAATACGGAATCTATGCAGAAAGGGCATAAAAACAGTAAGTTGAGAAAGAAGACTATGAAATGAGATCAAAGTTAAAGAAGAACGTAGTAGGTGCTGATAAACAGAACAGCAGTGAACCCTTAAAGAGATGGTCCTTAATATAACCAAAACATTTTATTTCAACAAAAAGAAAGCCTTCCTACCTCTGAGCTCCGACCCTCACATATCCCCTGGGAGTGCTAATTCTCATAGATACTAAAGTTGTATCACCCAGAGGGAAATATAATGTTCATATTTTGTATTCATTCATATAATGTAATATAATATTGGAAATGAAGTAATCAATATTTACTCAATTAGTGTATAGGTATAAATTTAAAATAGAGGGATCTCGAAAAACTTGGGTAAATGTTAAGGAGAGGACACTAATGTGTCCTCTTGGACACGTTGTGAAATAGTCATTTCCCCAAAAAGCGCAGAGAATGAAAGTTGTTTAATTTCATCGAATTACCATACCATGATACAGGCAACAGAAATTCGGAATTCCATTAGTGTACTCTCCTTAATATTTACCATAACTTTTTTGAACAAAAACAAGTATTACAAAAAAAAACAATGGAGCCAAAAAAAAAAAAAAAAACATGTCAGTTGGGTTTTTTTATGAAACCATGGGTTGTTTCGAACCCTGTACCCGTTAATTGCAATTCTCAACCACAAACTTGCAGGCAAATAGAAGACTACCAGTTAAAAGTTGCAAGTCACCGTACAAACGCTGTCTCAGGCAGCAAAAACGCTACTCTCACAGGCTACTTATATTGCCACTTATACGATGTTACACATTATATTCACGTGAATTACCTATATCATTATTTCAGCCTCTTTAATCAACCTCAACTTGAGTAGGAGGTTCGGATGCACTGGTCCTCACTCGACAATGACTCGACATTTAAGCGTCGGCAATGACTCGCCATCAGTCACGAGTGCTCGAAACGAGCTCATTGACCGAACTTTTAGGGTAAATAAACTTATGAACAGATATGTTTGAATGTTCAAAACAAATTTTTTGGAAGAATATGTAATACTAGACAAAAAAATATTGCCAATATTTCACACGTGTAGGCAAGGCTGTAGGGGTGTATTAGATTATGCCTTTATGTTTCTTGATTCTAATTAAAACTGGCAAGGTTAGGGTAATTCATAGATTGATCCTCGATTGGTCTTCGATTTATAAGCGTTCTATTAATTATCAAACTCGTATATACCGAATCTTTGATGAATCACGTGCAAATTTTTTCCAAACGTGCTTTTTATTAAATAAATTCTTGCTATTTTCAATACAATTCGTTGATGATGAAGTCTTCGCTTTAGATTGAATACGGACAACAATTGATCTATAGTTTTTTTCTATGGGCTGTGATATGTGACGAATGTTTAAAACGCACACAACGAATGAATTCGTTTTTTAACGGTAAAGTATGAAGTTTGCGGGCATTGCTAAAATATATTAATTCTTAAAGCTCAAATAAAAAAAAAAATAAACTAACAACCTTGTATGAATAAAACTAATCATGAAATGAAGTGCATTTGCAGCTTTAACTCCTGTGTGATGTATCAAACTAGTTCGGCTAATGTGTGACATTGCGTTGAAGAATGAAATAAGAAGATACCCATCACAATGGTAAGCACATTAATTAATAAACTCCAGTAAACGTACAAATATTTTTATTGAACAGCATAGTAAAGTGTTCATTTAATATGTTGTGAACATTTTGGGAGAAGCATGAATATTAAATAAACTATTCGACATATTTTTTCAAAGATAATGCAGTGTACGCAACAATGTCAAAACACGTTTGAAGGGTGACGTCCATCCATCATACGCACGGCGATAATTCGCTGCAGCAAACTACCTGCAGCACTCCCCATGCAGCACACCACCTGCAGCAGACCACCTGCAGCACATATTTGTGCGGCTGTAAACAACGGATGGCCGTTCTCAAATGTTACGGCCATTAACCAACTGAACATTTTGATCCCCCAAATCATCCATGGCCAACTATGAATTTCCCAACTATGCCAAGCCCGACCGTACATAGTTATGAGCGCGGAGAGTCTTGTAGCAGAGCAAGCCAACCAGCCTATAAATCATACATGATCGACCGTCACGTCCTTAATACAACGACGACACGTCCTTGATTTTCAATTGGGACTCCATGACAAGTTTTTCAAATTGTCATCATTCATGTTCAAAGTGTGTTAAAAATGAAGGGCATATATGCAGTGTCCTAACCCACAAATCAGAGTTCAAAACAGAAGAGTGGATTAAGGAGGTCACTTCAGGTCACATTTGACCGGCGCGCCAGACTGGGGTCCATTTTTTGGTTATTGAAAAAGGAGCCTTAGGTGGTGGACTATTCGGTCCTAAAATTTTATGGCGCTGCGGACGCTAGAACCCCCAAAGTTCATAATTTTGATAAAAAAGAATACTTTTTGGGGAAAATTACATATCACAGTGAGAATATGAAGTGAAGCATGGAGGTTATCGAAATAAAAATGAAAACAGCATTCAATTACATAAATTGTCCATGACAATTCAAAAATTTTTTTCATGTTATTGGCTCTCCTGAAAAATCATATCTTTGAACATTTAAAAGAGTAGAAGTCATTTAGTTTTCATGCTAGAACAAAACCATAGACAGTTTTAGAATCCTTGAACATTTCTAACAATAGTACGGTCTCAACCTTCGAAATTTGGCCAAAATTTTTGCTATCAAACTCAAAAACCAAAATTATTTAATATGCTTTTAAAAAAATTCAATTTTGAACCGTACTATTGTTGGAATTGCTCCGAGGATTCAAAAACTGTCTTTGGTTTTGTTGTAGCATGGAAACTCGATGACTTCTACTCCTTTGAAATATCCATAAAAATGTACCAAAAAACTAATATTTCGTATTTGCCAAAAAATAAGACCTAAATCGAAAAAGTTACATGAGTAAAAAATGTGCACTCTCAACAAATACATAAACTGGACAAATTTCAAACGAATCGGATGAAAATATCTAAAATCGCGAAGTGACCTCCTTGAATGATTTCACCTTAGCAGCTAGATGTCTTCCAGGCAGAGTGGCCTAGTTCCTAGTTCAGTTCCTAGTTAGTAACTTGGCTAGGAAAAGCTAGTTTGGCAACCCTGCGATGAACACCACACCTCTAACTAGAGTGTCCTAAAATTCTGTTTTTTTTTTTTTGTGTGAGGACATTGCTAATTCAATTGCCCTCCAATTATAACATTGAACATTCCTCCATGTTAACGAAAATAGGAACACGAAGGTCAGTGAGCGAACATGTTGTCATGAGAACATGCAACGAAAATTTCGTGATTTTCAACTTAATTTTGAATTTGGCTCTGAAATATATATCAGAAAAATATGAGTGAACATGCTTTTATTTCTCAGATATTTGGGTGTTGACTGGAAGAAAATAAGTGCAAAATATTGTTTAGCGCACGATTTACAGGAGGTAACAGTGATTCATATTTATACTGAGAGAGTGACCAATTTTTGGTTGGTGGAATCTTGGCAATTTAGCATAGCACAAAATAAAGATTTCCTCTTCGCCAGAATATTGTTTACTATTTTCTTTTTCATCTACGCAAACACCATGAAATAAATTGCTGATGCTCGGATCTTTGGTTCATGTTCCGTGTTTTGCATGTCTTTGGTCTGATAGATGAGGTGCATCACTGGGTGGTTCGAGACAGTCACCACAGCCCAGTCCGAATTTTATCGTCGCCGTAACGGTAATTGTCATCGGTTTAAATCGTTTATCGAAGTATTCCGACGGTATTCATATTACCGGTGATCAACGGTAATTTTAGACGCTAAAAATGTCCCCCGACGATGATGACCGTTATTTACCGTCGATTTTTGACTGTCATTCCTGCCGTAGAAATACGACGGTAAAACTACGGTTGTTTTTCAGATTATACATCATAATTTGAAATTAACGGCAATGATAGATAGCCCATGTCTGAGTTTAATCAATGACAAGTCAGATACAGTTTTGTTATGTATTACTCGTGGTCAAATGAAATTACATGAATTAGTTTACGTAAGCTTCACATCATGTAATTTGAGCTTTGGTTCTTTTTATTGTGAAAGTGAAAACTTAAGTTCGAAGCTTAGATATCTCAAATGGATTCATAATTTTTCGATATTTATATAATTTAATTTTATACATTGTAATATGATGTTCAAATTCTTTACCTAAGGCTTCAAATGCGTTCAATTTAATTTTAAATGTCTCAACTTCAACTCTTCATACTTTATATTAGAAGTGGAACTATGATGTTAAAAAATGCAGGACTATAATACCGGCAGGCCACAGCCGATACGGTACAGAAACGGTTTTGTGGAAACTACAGAAATTTCTTGAACGCGCAGTCAATTAAGTTTACCACTCGTAATTTTTTAAAGAATGCGCCTATTGACTTCAAATTACTCTCAACCAAAAGAGCAAAGCATTTTATATTACCCCATCACAAACAAGACCCAAAAGGTTTTCTGAAAATTACAAAAATTCTTCCATAAACCTGTCCAAATCGCACGCCGTCAAAAGACTGAAGTTTACCACTCGTAACTTTTGAAAAAATTCACCTATTGACCACAAATTATTTTCAAACGAAAGAGCAAAGCATTTTCTGGCAGCCCATTATAAACAAGACCCGAACGATTTTCTGATAATTAAAAAATTATTCGATATACCTTGCCGGCTCGCGCGCCGTCAAAAGACTAAAGTTTACCACTCGTAACTTTTGAAAGAATACAGCAATTGACTTCAAATTACTCCTACACGAAAGAGCGAAGCATTTTCTATTAGCTCATCATTTAATTATTGTTCCTATTTCTATTGAAGTCAAAAGGTGCATTCTTTCAAAGGTTACGAGTCGTAAACTTATGTCTTTTGACTGCGCTGCGGACAGGTATCTCAAGAAATTTCTGTAGTTTCCACAAACCCGTTTCTGTACCGTCTCGGTTGCGGCCTGCTGGTGACTATAATGGTATATATATAATATATGAACATTGCTACTAAATATCTCATTCATGCACTATTATATTTTGATTCCAATAAACTAAATGTATTTCAGGCTCTACGCATTTTATAACTCAGGCTTTGAAATATTTCTCGCTTTAAAAGGAAAAAGACTTAGAATACGAGAGTAAAATTGTTTACCACGTTCGTACTATTTGTAACAATCCTAAACCTAACTGATCTATTTTCAAATAAAATAATTTTATGTGAAGTGATTAAAAACAATCATATAAAAAAATACTAGCCTACCTTTATGAATTTACTGCTTTTATTATCGAAATATTTATGAATTAGTTAATCAACATAGAAAAATTATTGGAACCTTCGTGGTTTTGAAGTAGCATTTGAGCTTAACGTGATGTTAAGGTATCACATAGCTAGTTGTTGTTCATTGCGGTGCTCCGTTTGAGCGTTGGTACTGTTTACTGTTTGGATTGCGTCAAAGGATTAAGGTCTAAACATTGAAATTGTTTCAGAGCTAATAATATGTGGACCAAGATCTAATTTCCATATTGTTGGTATTTTAGTTATTTTGATGTGTTTTACTGGTAACGTGAGATTTCAAAATTATTCACTGTGATATGTGCGTTTGTGAACACAAATCAAAGTTATCTTCCAATTTTCTCAACTATAATGAACAAGGATTAATGTATAAAGAAGTTACATAAGTTGTTTGGTACCATTCAAATTACTATTATGATTTACTTCAGCTGCGTTTCTTAAAATAGTGTGGATGAAAGTGGGTGTATAACTGAACCAAGCTGCTGATTCATGCCTGCAAAATCATGGTTTGAGCGAAATTTGAACTGAAAATATTTTCCACTCTCAAATTTTATTGTGCCGATGGTTATTCTCTGGGATTTTTTGGTAACTTGCTACTGCCAATTTTGTTTGTGTTTGTGATGGTGCAAATTGTTTTCTGAAAGACTGAAAATTTATGGTATTTGTGAAGGAAAGGACAATCATCGATTTTCTAATTTTAGCCTCCTAAACATAGTTAATTAATAATTTTTCTTCAATGCACTTTCGGGGGCAAATGAGTATTTACCGAGTTATAGCGGTATATTAATTTTCGTCTATGATCACGAATTCGCTCGAATAAACAGCTACTAATCGATTTTCGAATTTTTGTAGTATAAATCACGGTGATAACATCGAAATAAACTACTTTTCTTCCATACACTTTATGCGACAAATAAGTATTTTACGAGTTAAAGCGTTAGGTTTAGCTGTTGCGCGGTTGAGCTCTTGAGAGTACGTTTCGGTATTCGTAATTTATTGTTTGTTAACCCCGCGGAGCCTGAACCCACTTCTTTGATCTTTTAGTTAATAACACAATAGAAAATATCACCCGCAAATTGCGAGTTATAGCGGTATGTTAACTTTCGTCCTCGATGGCGGGAACGCGTTCAATCATTCGAGCACGTCGGAAGGGAGCGTCCATTGCAGTGTTGCCATACGACGCGTTCGATGAATTACTTCCCGCTTCAATCACTAGAGGTGCGGTAACTAACTTACCGCTATAACTCGTTAAATACTCATTTGCCCCCGAAACTGCATAGAAGAAAAAATTGTTAATTTCGATCTAATTAACTAGGTCTAGGCAGAGAAAATTGAAAAATCGATGATTGTCCTCTCCATCATATATATCAAATTTATTGAAAACTATGTATAATATCCTAAAAATATTACCATTGAGTCCAGCTCTGAAAGGCGTATCTTGATGAAATGTGAAGCATTCAATGCTCACTTATTGAATTCAAGGGTAATGTATCTCATTGGTTGATACAATTTTCATAATGTTGGTATAATAATTATTTGAGTTAGTTGGAGTGTAAATGTAAATTTTCAAGGTGACTTTCCTTCTGAAGGAAAGTATAACCTTGTGTTATCACTACAGGGAATTACTTTCTAGTAATATGATTGTTTGTGAAAATTATTTGTGCATGCATATTTTCTTTATTAGTATTATATTTTTAGACGTAAAAAATTATGGTAAATATGAAGGATATGACAGTAATCGATTTTGTAAATTTCGATGGCTAAGCATACTGTGATCGCAATAAACAAGTTTTCTTCTATGCACTTTCCGTCTGAAATTAGTATTTTTTTAGTTATTGCGGTAAATGACTTACCATAACTCCAGTGTTTGAAGCGGCAAGTAATTCAAGGAGCGCGTCGGGCAGCAACACTGCAATGCACTCTCGCTTCCAGCGCGATCGTCATCAATGACGAAACCAAACCTACCGCTATACATCGTTACATACTCATTTGACGAAAAAAGAGTATAGAAGAAAAGTTGTTTATTTCGAGGTTATTACCGTGATTCAAGCAAGAAAAATTCGAAAATCGATGAGTAGCTGTTTATTCGAGCGCATTCGTCATGATAGACGAAACTAAAACTACCGCTATAACTCCTAATATAATCATTTCAGACGGAAAGTGCATTGAAGAAAACATGTTTATTGTGATTCAATTCATCAGGTTTAGGCACCGAAAAGCGGAAAATCGATTACCGTCATATCCTTCAGATTTACCAAAGTTATTGCAGATAAGTCATCAAAGAGAGCAGTTTCCAACTGCATAAAATATTCAAAAATGATGAAATTGGTAAGATCTTGTTTTAACATGTGTGTTGACTTTACAAATTCTATTCTGAGTCACCTCAGCTGTGTTTTTAGAGATGAGGTGTGGTGTAATTCTGAATCAAACTTTTAATAGACACCAGCAATATCTTTGGGAAAAATTGAATTTAATATTTTCTCACTCCCACTCCAACTTATTTGTACTGTGTTGAGTTGTTAGTTTCAGCACAACATGAGGTTAATGTATCTGTAGCTGCAAACTACAGTATCGGTAGCTTTAACTACCGTATCAGAAGCCTTAACTTCAAGGAGTAGGAGAAGGAAACTCTCAGTAAGGCACTTATCCATCTACTGGTCACTACAGTTCACACAGCTTGCTCTTAAGTCTAGTGCGTAACAAAGACTTCCGCCGTACCTTCCGGCGGCGTCTGCGGTAGGGGCGCTTCCGACCCATCCGAACCCAAGCACGATAAGGACATCCTGTGAGCCTGCCATGCGAGGCCCACAACAATGATCTTCCGGGACTCGTAAACCTAGGCATCCGGAACTCTTACCAGTGTCACACTATAACGATGCATATTTTAATATATAACATACTGATAGTTACTTTCTGATATGCCTCTGCCAGCATCCCATTACCTTTCTACAATGACTTTGAAGAAGCTCAAATTATGTTCTTGATTGCTTGTACAGTAGAAGTATTAGAGGAATGTCATGATCATAATTAATGCAGAAGATTGTTCTCAATTTAATGATGACTTTGAAATAATTTGTCATAATTTTAAACCTTACCAAATCATTCCACTTCATCATGTGTTAAAGTAGTAATAAAATCACTCAGCATCTTTTTATTGCAACATTGTCAATTGGTAATAAATTCTCTAACTCTGTAGTCTATAAAAAGCGACGTTCCAATGTACGTTCAGGCTAAAATTATACAGAAAATTTTTTTCAGCTATATTGATAAAATGCAAATCTAATACTCAAAGCTACATCAGTCAAAGTAATGAAGCTGGAAATGACAGCATAAGAAAATGACTAGAAACTAAACTTGTACCACAGCAATATGTACTACTCTGGTAAGATTAGGTAGCAGTATTAACATACTTTTAGTATTACACCTAGAGCAATACTGTTACCCATACCTTTTTATTTTACTTTTAAAACACTCAAATTCATTTTAAATAAAAGCTCAAGTTTGATTCAAAACAGATCTAGTTAATTTTAAAAATATTAAGTATATTTTAAAACAGATCGAGTTAAATTTTGGAAAGCTTATATTTCTAAAATTGTTCACCTATACCTATGTACTTGAACTTCTATAAATTAAACTTGACCTTTTTTAAATCAAAATAGAGTTCTTCAAATTGAACTTGAGCTTTTTTAAACTGATTTTGATGTTTTAAAATTGAACTTGATATTTTTTATATAACCTGAACATTTTTATATCAAACTTGAGCATTTTTAAATTAAACTTGAGCATTTTTAAATTGAAATTCAACATTTTAAATTCAAACTTGAGTTTTTTCATATTGAACTTCAGGTTTTTCAAGTTGAACTTGAGGTTTTTTAAAGTGAACTTGAGGTTTTTGAAATTTAAGTTGAGGGTTTTTGAAATTGAACTTGAGATTTTTCAATTTGAACTTGAGTTTTTTTAACTTGAACTTGACGTTTTTTTAACTTGAACTTGAGGTTTTTTAACTTGAACTTGGGGTTTTCTGAATTGAACTCAAGGTATTTTAAACAGAACTCGAGGTTTTTTGAATTGAACTCGAGGTTTTTTAAGGTGAACTTGAGGTTTTTTAAATTGAACTCGAGGTTTTTTAATTGAACTTAAGGTTTTTAAATTAAACTTGAGGTTTTTTAAATTGAACATGAGGTTTTTTAATTGAACTTCAAGATTTTTGAATTAACCATGAGGGTTTTTTAAATTGGACTTGTCCTGGTCATTCATTATTCAGTATGATACGGAGCGGCAAAGGTTTTTGAAAACAAAGCTTCATTCTCTTTGCAATAAGGCAATTCCCAGAATGGGGTGCACATTTGATTTCGATTTATCACACACAATTACACTCTCTATTTAATTTCTAGATGACGGAGCCTCAGCGATGTGTGGGCGTCAGTCTGCACATCGCCAGCTCATCATGACGTCATGACGGTGTCTGGGTTAAGACAAACTCGTCAACGGACGAAAATCTCTTCCAAGGAGCATTCCACCTGACAGTTAATATAAGGTTCGTGTAAGATCATACAGTTCTTTTTATTCATTAACTAATATATTTCCTCTCAGGGGGATACAATTATTGTATCAATGAAAATTAGCACCCCAATGGGGAAAATGTTTGAGGGTCCGAGATGAGGTTTACGACGGCTTTTTTTTGTTGGAATAGAATGTCTTTGTTATGTTAATGACCACCAGTTTTCGGTTCACTGCTGTCCTGTTTTTCTGCACTTACTACTATCTCCTTCAACTTTTATTTTTTTTCAGGAATTTGTTTCTCAACTTACTGTTTCCATGCCACTACTGCATAGATTCCGCGTTCCCTTATCTCCATACTAAATGGTGCATCCCTCCTTCCTCTCATCGAAACGCTCTTTTTAGCGGTTGTGAAGGCCTAAAATAACATGTTATCTATCTAATATCATATATAGCATTCCATTATAGTAATACCCCTCCGGGGAATACGACTATTGTATCTGTGGGAATTAGCTCGCCCAGGGGAAAAATGTGAGGACCCGAGCTAAGAGCTATTTTGGCCTTCTGTTTGATGAACTATAATGCTTTTGTTATGTCAAGGACCTTCTTTTTTCGGTTCACTGCTGCCCTGTTTTTCAGCACCTACTAGTTTCTTCTTGAACTTCGATCTTTCTTCACGAAGTTCTTACTCAACTAATTGTTTCGATGCCCCTTCTGCATAGATACCTTGTTCCCTTAACTTCATACTAAATTGTGCCTTCCTCTTTCCTCTCTTTGGATCGCATTTATTTCGCTGCGGATGCGAAGGCTTAAACTAGCCAATAATTATCTTTTGTTATAGTAATGCAAATAAAGGGATTTATTGATACGAATATTTGTAACAAATACTGACAGATCGGTTGCAACGTTTGAAAGCGTATTAGCATTGCAGTGTGAAGAATCGATAATTTAATGCTATTATGAATAATCTGTTTTTTCGTACAAGAATTGACTGTTCCTCAATATATTTGAGCATAGCATAGACGTCAGTCCTCAATGTTACGTTTGAATTTCAGTTCGTTTTATCCCCACAACATCATATGATTTAAATTTAACAAGCCAAATGGGTTCAAAGTTTCATATAAAAATAAATTTTCAATAACTTAACGCCCATCCATCCAATAGGTTACCGATATCAAGTGTTGTATTCAGCGTTAGGGCAACCGACTTATTCTCTGATTGCAGCCAAAGCCAGATGCGCCAAATATTGCGATCACATGTAGAGTTACCCTGGTTTGCTCCGAACCCAGTGGTGGTTTTCATTCGGAAAATGGTGATTTATTTTAGTTTGTTTTCATTTGCACAGTTAATATTTACTAATGCATTCCAATTTATCAGATGCTTTAGCTGCAGTCGGATGTGATGAAGATAAGAAACGAAAAGCGTCAGGCATCCAAGAGGTCCTGCGTCGTTGCATCGATTGAACTGGCTCAGAGACGATGGATTGAATCAGAAAAGTCGCCGGGGTAAACCAGTACACTTCCTCAAAGTCTACTTGCTTCTTCATTGCTTACTTTGACCGCCTCTAAGTCGCCTCATATGCTAGTGTCGTCAACATCAGGTTATGATACTTCACCCGTAAGCTGGGTTTAGACAGAGGGTGCTTTCTCCGTGGCAACGCCCCCTCTCCTTCCCCGCCTCTTCAAAAAATCCCTAAACCCTCGATCTAATGCCTCCCAGCCGGTCTCCACGCGAGTAGAGCTGGAAAAGTAACAGGAAAACTCACGGGCGACTGACTTGGCAGTACGTTATTGGCAGTCTTAAAAGTAGGGTGTACCTCTCAGTTGCTTTACCATCATGTCCTCGTGCCTAAACCTAACTCAAGAAGTATCCCCTGATCTAGAAAGGTAGCGTGTGCTAAAGTTTCAATATTGATTTTTTTACGTTGCCGACTTTGAAATGAACTGATGTTTAAATAATATTTCATTTAAATGAAAAGTACGTACCTGTTAAGAATCGTAACGCATATTTTTCGCTGTTATGCCATTATTAAAACTTGTGATGTACCGATGTATCGGTATCGGTATCGGCAGTATCGGTTATTTTTAGTGGTATCGGTATCGGCAAAATCCGACCGATACTTTCCAATCTAAAATAACTCCATCATTGATGCTTCTCAGCTTGAGAATAAAAAGCGAGGCGAAAATCGCTACACGTAAAGTCATTTCTATTGAAAAATGATCAAATAAAACTGTACGAACGTTTCGGACAAACTGTCTATCTTCAGCAAGTAAATTTTCTGTAAAACGAAACCAAATAAGAGAAATTAAATCACTGAAGTAGTACATATACAAAGTCTAAACTTTAAAACACACAAACAACGGTAAAAAATCATGTAAAAGATAAAGGAAAAACTGAATTACGTATTGGCAACATGAAGTGGGAAAGTTTTTCCTTTATCTTATATATATTTTTTACCGTTGTTTGTGTTTTTTCAAAGTTTAGGTTTTGTATATATACTACTTCAGTGCTTTAATTTCTCTTATTTGGTTTCGTTTTACAGAAAATTTTCTTGCTGAAGATGGACAGTTTGTCCGAAACGTTCGTTCAGTTTTATTTGATCATTTTTTTAATAAAAATGACTTTAGGTGTAGAGATTTTTGCTTTGCTTTTTATACCTTCTAATAATACGTATTTCATCATGAAAATGAAGGTCATAAATCATGAAAATAAAAGTATGTAACCTAATAATATCCGTTGTGTGTTTACTTATATATTCATTTATATATTTATTTAGTGTCCGCTTCTTAAGAAACATAGGTTGTGTGAGTGTGCGGTATCATGAATACCGAATTCCTCCGTGTAACATTAAAAGATGACGTTTTCATGCATTGAAATATTTGACATTTCATCAAGAAAGGAAAGGATATGTTAGCTTAGAATTGGATAGGCTAGGTTAGCACAGGTTAGGTTAAACTGACAATTTTTTCTCGGGTCCACCTAGCTTAACGATGAAATTGTCCATGGAATTTCCACGGACCCTGCTACGGTCTTATAATACCCATGGTTTACTTGTAGTCCGGTTCTTCAATTTTTTTTATCACGCTCATAAGGAGAGTTGTAGTGACCGTATCTGTGATACGAGTTTCACCAGTGCGCAAGTACAAGAATATATTTTATTACGGGTGCTGTTAGGATGGATACATTTGTTCGGAACCACATCTGGAAAATTTGTTCAAGAAAGTTAGTGAATCCCGTACTTTTTGACGGGCCGTGCGTACTATTAATCAAATAAAGAGCCTATTCATACCTAGTATATTAGTGAGCTAACTGATGAATTATAGCGTTTAATCAGGCCGCTAACTGAATTCACTACTTTGAATTCCCGATGTGTCATGTACGGTCATAACTGAAGGCAATGTAGTATGAATAGTCGGAGGGCAAATAGGCAGAGTGGCCTAACCCACAAATCAGAGGTCAAAACTGACAGAGTGGCCTACGTGATAATTTCACCTCAAGCTGCGTAGATGTCTTTCAGGCAGAGTGGCCTAACCAGCAGCGCGTGTGTATCGTCTTGCTGCGCTGCGCCATGCGGTCTGGGGCAGAGTGGCCTAAACAGCAGATTATTGCTTTCTCGATTTTATTTCTTGAGTATTTTGATGATGGTCGACAGGCTCGTTTAACCACTATTATGTAATTGAAGCTTAGAATAACATGATCTGAAAGTAGGTTTCAGCATATCTTAATTCAACGCAAATTGAATGTATTGCACAAACTGATAACCTTTTACATCGTATAGTGCATGCACGTGTTTAATATTTGAAAACCAATGTTAATTTAAGTTATAAACAATTTGAAGCTACTGTATAGTGAGGCGTATGCATAAGCAAAGAGAAGACAAATAATTGCATTCACAATATTTCCATGCATAGGAAAGTGAACACAATCGTATATTTTCTTTCTGGTTACAGGTGACGTCATGATTAAAAGGATAAAGCTATTATTGTTTAGTTTCAGTGTTAGAAATCCCAATACTGCAATCCACCATTATGGACACAGAAAACAAGTGAAATTATTACAAATGTTTTCAGTTGATTTACACACGTTCAGCAGACTCACTGTCTTAATATTTAGTAACTCTTCTGTCACAAAAATTAAATGTTTTTTAGTGAAGGATGACAAAAGATAACAAAAATCATGTAATAAGATTTAATCATAATCTCCTTCAAACACAAAATGCTACACTCATATGTTATCATCCCGTTATTATCATTACCTGTGGCTAATTGGAGAAAAAATTCTGCTTATGGAGACGAAAAAAATATCAAAAGATAGAAGCTAGAAGAGCACGTTTGCAATGAACACATATAATAGCAAGCTTATTCTAATTGAATATAAAAACCTTTTCATGTGTATATAATAAAATGTGTTCCTCTGGATCAATGCAGAAATTTTAACTGATTTTTCTTACAGAAGTAATGAATAAAAGTAGAATTTAATAATATTCTAACATTAACTTGAGCACCATTGTGCTTCAGCTACTTCTCGGTTTCTTCATCTGGAATAAACTCAAAATTGGATTGCTTGCTTCTGATTTCATGGGGGAGATTGGTGAAAAAACTTACAAGATGAGATGGTATGTGAGCAGTCAAGTCTTCCAGGTATTTGAATTTTTCGAGTGAAAGCTTGATTTGTTCTTTATACAGGGGCTGCAGGAGGACAGTTTTCAGTTCAGATAGCTTGTTGCGCTTGCTGAAGTCAATGGCACGGAATTCCTCGTGGTGATCGCTGGAATACTTGTACTGCACCATGCACTCATTTTCCTTAGAAACTTTCAGTCATTTCAGCTTGATGAGCAGAATTTGTTTCATTGTGAATCGGCAGTCCGAAACGTGAGGTACGACTGGAGCTTGGCGACATTGATAAACTTGTCCTTCATATGAGTGACACTAAATTTACACATCTGCATGATAGTAGATCCAGTCGTTGAGAGTATAAATTCCAACATTCCTCTTCTTGGTAAACTATATTTTTCTGAAATCTGTGTCATTGCGCAGGAATGAATGGCCACTCTCTAGAAAAGTTTGAGTCCAGGAAGTATTATGCGTACTCATGCAGGTAAACATGAAGGAAGCGACGATTTTTTATTTCGGTTTTGTCCACCACAACAACCTGCAAATGTATGAATTTCATCGTAGTGGTCAAGATGATTTTCTTGTAGGAACGTTAAAAACGATGAAGCGATCTCACATCTTCCCCGCTTTCCTTCGATCTCTTGCCAAACAAACATGTGACCCTTCATATTATGCCTTGTATTTACTCCAAGGTTGTACAAACACATTTGCCTCTTGTAAAATGCACAGCAGTGTTGAGGTGAGGAATCGGCTGAGTTTTCTCCAGGTCAAATGTGAAAAACAGTAGGCGCGAACCAGGCTGGCGACATACCTCTTCTGTTTCCTTTAGTTCATTGAGTGCAAGTTCAGCACGTGTAATGTGCTCCTTATGGTCTTTTTCTATATTTTGTTCTTCTTTCTTCAACACCGAGATTTGCTTTATTTTTCATCTTGTATTCATTGCATCTAGCCCCCGTGTCTTTCTTTATTCCTACGTTGTATTTTTTGAGTTCACTCATGAAAACGAATGAGCTGACAGGATGATCAGGATTTCCCTCCGTGTACAACGAATGCATTTTTCGGTAGGTAAGATCAGGACTGGAATATAATTTAGAACTATCACTGTAGTGGTATTTGTACTATGGGACTTTACTAAGAAATATTGACACTTTTTTTTCTACCTCAGGTGAAATTTTGTTAGCGGGCACATATTTTCCTCTTTTGTCTGACGAAGCAATTCCTGATTTCACTTTCTTGTTGATTACGTAGGTTACACGCTTCGGTGAGATTCACAGTGTAGAACAAAACACTGCCTTGCACACTCTGGGGCCATTTACCGTGTAATGAAATGTTTTGCTTTTCTGAAGATGCAGTGGGGTGTGGTTGTGACGCTTCACTGGCACCTGCAAAGGAAAAAAATTCATATTAATTTGATTTGCAATTTATGCAGATAGAAAAGTAGTTCTTAGCACAGAACTACTTACATAACGTTCAACATGTCTGTCTTAATGTTACATTGAGTCCGTATTCCACCTGAAAGGAAAAACTTCGTTTAGCTTTTACACTAGGAATTTCGTTTCATTTATATTATACACTGTAAAAAAAAAAGTGTTAAAACAACGGAAAATTGTCTGGCAGCTTTTTCGCCAGAGAGTTTTTTTCTCTCTGTTAGTCCGCCAGATGCATCAATTGCTTCCGTCGTCGTTACAGACATCTGTTGAGTTAACGGACTGCGATAGACGCACCGTTAGTCCAACGGAACTATCGTTATATCTCTGTTTAATTTACAGAAATATTTTGAACTATCTGTATTTCGCACAGGGAACGTCTATATGTCCGTTGTTAGAACGGGTGATGCCGGCATTATGCCGGACGAATTATAGGTTGCCGTCTCTTTTCTAGAAACTATAAGAACTTCCGTTGAATCTACAGAAACATAAAGAAGCCTCTGGGTAACTGACAGTTTTAACAAACTCTGTTACCACGACAGAGGAACCGGAAATAGGACGGTTCTCTGGTTCATCTGCCACGTGCAGATGCATTATGGTGCCCAGTAAACATAACATGCGATGCACTTTTGTCCGTTTTATTTACATAGAAGTATTGCTGCAAGGCAATTATCTGTACGAGCCGCAGGGAACGGTTCAATAAAAAACTAGTCGTATCTTCCTTTGAACGTGGGAAGTTACCGAGTCTTTATATTTGGAAATCGCATTACCGCTGGCGATTCAGGCAGTTTGATGAAATTTTTTATTGCACCACGTACAATTAATAAGATTGACATGGATACTTCTTAGGTTAGTCAAAAACAAATTACTTGGCAAGTATACTGAAAAACAACTTGGTATACAGAGGGTTTTCACACACCGTATGACACACCTGGGAACGAATGATGAAAGACGTGTACTACGAGACAATAAATGCTGGTTGGACCTCTTCTGCGATGAGGTCCAACCTTTTCTGCGAAAAGATCCAACCCATACACAGCTTACTTTTATTCCCGCAGGAGCATTATGAATAAAATATGCCTCTTTCAAGTATGAAATTATTTTCCAATTGAAAACAACAAAAAACTATTATTTAACCAATGAAGTTATAATACACAAACAATAATAATGAACCATACTGAAAAATCTATCGATGTTCTCAGTAAAGGAGTGAAACTGGTCCGTTCCTAAGAACGAAGAACTACACCTAAGTTAATATTAATATAAATGAAACTGAGTCGAGAGCTATAGCGACGCAGCGATGCTCATGCACACAGAAAAAATATTAACTGCCGCTGTACGCGGTGATGCGGTCCGCTTCATCAAAATACTAGCTAAACATTTCAGAGATCAAAGAAAAACAGCGGTGCGCTTCATCAAAATACTAGCTAAACATTTCAGAGATCAAAGAAAAACAGCGGTGCGCTTCATCAAAATACTAGCTAAACATTTCAGAGATCAAAGAAAAACAGCGGTGCGCTTCATCAAAATACTAGCTAAACATTTCAGAAATCAAAGATAAACAGCGGTCCGCTTCATCAAAATACTAGCTAAACATTTCAGAGATCAAAGAAAAACAGCGGTGCGCTTCATCAAAATACTAGCTAAACATTTCAGAGATCAAAGAAAAACAGCGGTTCGCTTCATCGAAATACTGGCTAAACATTTCAGAGATCAAAGAAAAACAGCGGTGCGCTTCATCAAAATACTAGCTAAACATTTCAGAGATCAAAGAAAAACAGCGGTGCGCTTCATCAAAATACTAGCTAAACATTTCAGAGATCAAAGAAAAACAGCGGTCCGCTTCATCATAATACTACCTAAACATTTCAGAGATCAAAGAAAAACAGCGGTGCGCTTCATCAAAATACTAGCTAAACATTTCAGAGATCAACGAAAAACAGCGGTTCGCTTCATCAAAATACTAGCTAAACATTTCAGAGATCAAAGAAAAACAGCGGTGCGCTTCATCAAAATACTAGCTAAACATTTCAGAGATCAAAGAAAAACAGCGGTGCGCTTCATCAAAATACTAGCTAAACATTTCAGAAATCAAAGATAAACAGCGGTCCGCTTCATCAAAATACTAGCTAAACATTTCAGAGATCAAAGAAAAACAGCGGTGCGCTTCATCAAAATACTAGCTAAACATTTCAGAGATCAAAGAAAAACAGCGGTTCGCTTCATCGAAATACTGGCTAAACATTTCAGAGATCAAAGAAAAACAGCGGTGCGCTTCATCAAAATACTAGCTAAACATTTCAGAGATCAAAGAAAAACAGCGGTGCGCTTCATCAAAATACTAGCTAAACATTTCAGAGATCAAAGAAAAACAGCGGTCCGCTTCATCATAATACTACCTAAACATTTCAGAGATCAAAGAAAAACAGCGGTGCGCTTCATCAAAATACTAGCTAAACATTTCAGAGATCAAAGAAAAACAGCGGTTCGCTTCATCAAAATACTAGCTAAACATTTCAGAGATCAAAGAAAAACAGCGGTGCGCTTCATCGAAATACTGGCTAAACATTTCAGAGATCAAAGAAAAACAGCGGTGCGCTTCATCAAAATACTAGCTAAACATTTCAGAGATCAAAGAAAAACAGCGGTGCGCTTCATCAAAATACTAGCTAAACATTTCAGAGATCAAAGAAAAACAGCGGTGCGCTTCATCATAATACTACCTAAACATTTCAGAGATCAAAGAAAAACAGCGGTGCGCTTCATCAAAATACTAGCTAAACATTTCAGAGATCAAAGAAAAACAGCGGTGCACTTCATCAAAATACTACCTAAACATTTCAAAGATCAAAGAAAAACAGCGGTGCGCTTCATCAAAATACTAGCTAAACATTTCAGAGATCAAAGAAAAACAGCGGTGCACTTCATCAAAATACTAGCTAAACATTTCAGAGATCAAAGAAAAACAGCGGTGCGCTTCATCAAAATACTAGCTAAACATTTCAGAGATCAAAGAAAAACAGCGGTGCGCTTCATCAAAATACTAGCTAAACATTTCAGAGATCAAAGAAAAACAGCGGTGCGCTTCATCAAAATACTAGCTGAACATTTCAGAGATCAAAGAAAAACAGCGGTGCGCTTCATCAAAATACTAGCTAAACATTTCAGAGATCAAAGAAAATCATAAGTATAACAGAAAACATTGCCTTATTACGTAATACATACGAAATTTAGGCAGTAGTACTTAGAGACAGAAAAAAAACAAAATCTACCCAAAAGTACAAAATTGTACAAAAATCAACTCATTGCTATACATGAGTAACGCTAAGCATAAATTACGTGGAGGGTACAAACTTTCTAATACAAATCATCGGTTCACTCTATCTTGAATCTGTACTGAACAATAAAATGAGTTTAATGGAGCGATGAACTCGTTAATGAAATGAAAGTTTACGGTTCAGAACAAACCTATTCTGACGTTAGAGTACTTTTTAATTTCGAATAGCGTCGTATCGCATGTGAGCTAGTTGACAATAAGTCCTCTCAAATGTTCATCAATGGATGAAGAAAGTTAGCTGCAGATGCTGTATCTTCAAAATGATGACAATTACATTATAACGGAATACAATGTTATAACAATAACATAACATTTGGTGTAATAACTGACAGAAAAGTGGGAGCGTTTCGTGTACTCCATTTGGTGTTATTAGTCAGAAATAATTTTACGCCTAGACAATGAGAAAGAATGAAGGAAGCCTGATACAGAGAATGTTCACGTACAGATTAGATTAGATTGAATTATTAGTTAGTGTAAGACTCCCTATCCGCAACAAATGCGATCCAAAGAGAGGAAGGAGGAAGGCACCATTTAGTATGGATTTAAGGGAACGCGAAATCTATCCAGAAAGGCATAGAAACAGTAAGCTGAGAAAGAAGTTCATGAAACAAGATCAAAGTTGAAGAAGAAAGTAGTAAGTGCTGGAAAACAAGACTGCAGTGAACCGAAAAAATGATCGATACAATAGTTGTATCCCCCTGTTCACGTACAACTTAAAGCTCAAACATACCGCAGATCTATGCAAGCCTCTATCTGAGTCGTCTACAATGGAAATTAGAAACTATTTGAAAATCGGATGCCGATTTCATCAAATTGGCATTCAAACAACGTAGCAGCAAATACGAGGGCAGCAGCACTTACTAGTTGCTCAGCCTTTCGTCAAAAACTTGAACCATCTTCTATCATCAGAACCTTAGCTTAAAAACCGAACGGAAGCGAAATTCGTCTACAAGTATGCGAAACAAGACTAAAACGAAGGAACACAAACAAAAACACAACATTTCAGCGGTACACTACATAAAGCTAGCTGCAAGTAATTAGCACTGTCATCTTTCAAGACAAGTATGCGACAAAAGGCGCACTGGACATGTAGGAAACCATTATATAATGCACAAAGTGGTCTCTAGCGAAGTATATAAGCATAGAAAAAGGTTGAAAGAAGAGTAGGAAAAGAAAAGCATCAAGATTGAAGTTTAGGTGGTGAAAAGGGCAAATATGGTCTGGAACTCCTCAACTCTTTGCAACGAGAAAGAAAGGCCAACTTGTCCTAAATTCAGGGTCTACACGGCCTATTGGTAACTCGAAGTGCAAAGCATACATGATTCTTACCCATTGGCTGGAGGAGGGGGGCAGTGATGGAAAAAAAATTTAAATGAATTACCAGTTTCACATAGCCCATTTCCAGTCAAAATATATAAAATCGCCATCCTTCGAGGCATTTAATTCTATCGCGATGAGTTGTTCAATTTTTGAATATACGCCTTTTAATTTATGAATGAACTGGGAACCACGGTTTTTGGGCAATCTTAATTGAAAAGACCTAAATTTTCAGAACATAAAAAACTTGTCAGATAATTGAATTAGCAGTCATTTAAACCGAACTTAACATTTAATTTTTCGTCACTAGAAGATGGAGACATCAATCACACTTAAGGAATGGATCCGCAAGCAAGGGTGGCAGGGTCGAGGCCAAGAGATTCTTCAGTGCTGAGGCACGTGACCAACGACAGAACCTTCGGATGCATCCCGCAGTGGCGTTTTCTTCCATTCGTGAATTTGATCTTAGAGCCTCGTTCAGGGTTGATTTTCAGTAGGTATCTGGAATGGATGCAAATACATAAGCGTTTGTTAGGTAGTGAAGTCATATTCATACTACTGAAAATACACCAGCCAACAGAAGTTAAATTACGTAAAACTCTCAGCCTAGATTAGATTAGATTATAAGTTAGTTTAAGCCTCTCTAACCGCTGCAAAATAGAGCGTATCGAAGAGAGGAAGGAGGAAGGCACCATTTAGTATGGAGATAAGAAAATGAGGAATCTATGCAGAAAGGGCATAGAAACAGTAAGATAGGAAAGAAGTTCATGAAATAAGATAAAAGTTGAAGAAGAAAGTCAGAGGTGCTGAAAAACAGGACAGTAGTGAACCGAAAAAAGGTGGTCCTTAACATAACAAAAAAAAAAACATTTTATTTCGACAAAAAGAAGGCCTACCTAACTCTCAGCTCGGGCCCTCACATTTTTCCCCTGGGAGCGCTAATTCCCATAGATACAGTAGTTGTATCCCCCTGAGGGGAACTCTCAGCCTAACCACAAGCAAAAGTTTGGCAAAGGGATGCTCAGGAACATGCAAGTACGTACCTTTCTGAATTTAAAATGTTATGTACAATAATGCATGCATCCGAATGCATATACACATTCATGAACACACATACGTATAAACATCTATATAAATTAGTGCGATTATTAGTCTCGATTCAGTTAATCTCAACCATTTAAAAATGCTATATCACAAAAGTAATGTGTCGGCATTCTTCCAGCATGATGTATTTTATAAAAATCATTTCGAAGAATAATCATATTTTAAACCATTAATGTTCTAAAAAGAACAACCGTATATTCATTAATTTTACTTCTGTTAATTGTTTTCTCCCATCTTGTTGCTCAAATTACTTTCCCGCATCAGAGGAAAAAACATTGAAATAACATCACAATGAGAATGTTGCAGCAGCGCTGGCCGCACTCATTATCCGGCATCTGGTCGTCACCAACGTCAGAGTGAGAAAGAAATTGGCCTTGACGAGGATCGCACATTTACAAATATTACTTTTACAATAGTAAACATCCTAATATTACATTTAAAATGGAATGCGAAACGATAACAAGCTATCTTTTTTTAATTTCTCGGTGCAAAGAGTAAACAGCAAATTTGAAGCACCAATCTAACGTAAGAGTACGTTTACTGATAAGGGTCTGAGTTTTTTATATTTTTGTTTTTCTGTTTCAAAATTAACTGTATTGAAACAGTCCCCCGTGCCTCTATTGAGTGAGCTCAAATAATTTCACTATGCACCAAGAATTAGAATCAATGAAAACTTTCTTCCAAAATAATAGTTTTCCTGCTTGGGTTCGTATTGAAAATATTGAAGGTTTTTAGATGATGAATATTTTCTACCTTCCGTAGTACAAACTGTGCAGAAGAAAATGTACTTCAGTTTGCCATTTAATTGAGTGAAATCAGAGAAACTATCATGCGAAATACCTAGTCTTGTTGCCAAGTTTTATCCGTGCATAGATTTTAAACCCATTCTAACAAATTTTCAATGGGCTAATAATTAAATTTGAAGACCGCTTGCCCCCTGAAATAAGCTCTGGAATCGTATATAGGCCCGCGGTGTGGGTCTGATTGTGTAGGATGTACGCAACGTAATCTTTGGAAGCGATTCTATCTAAAATACACGCGCACCTTTAATACATCTTCCCTACTCATCAGGTAGGAATCAAGCAGCCAGATGTGATGTAAGGATAGTGTGCTAAGATTTTTCTATTCTTGATTTCGCCTCAAATGTCCGTATATACCTTGCACAACTCTCTTCTGACCAAAATTAAATAATATGCAGTCGTCCTACCCCTCTCAAAGTTGTTGCATGATTTTAATATGATATATATAGTTCCTTATGTTTATTATATAATAGCTTCAGTTAAATCCAACACGTCCAGATTTACCAAAGTGACTACTTATTTATAAAAGATGAATTTTAAAAGTACTGTCTTCATCATCACCCTAATTTTACGACGGTCGAGAGGACTTCAATATAATCATTTTTTATTATAATCTCAGTAATGTAATTCGCCTACTTTTGTAAGCAAATTAATTGTTATTACGAAGTACAACCAAGAAGCATCAGGTCGTTTTGATTATTCACTGCGGATGCATGACAATATTTCTTTATATTGTTTTCCAACCAGGATATTGCATAATGAAATAACTTGTCAATAAAGACTGGTAAAACATTAGAAAGAAAAAATTCAACTGGGAAAGGAAGAAATTGTATGGTATCTATACTACAATCCAAACTTGACACAAAAACACATAGTAAATCTTATTTCGGTGCAATGTGTGATAAATCAAACAGCCCATACATACCGTACTAGTTATCTAATGAGGGATCTGATACTAGTATCTACCTCGTAGCCATTGCTTCACTAGCATTTCATTGGGACCTCATCTTACCTTTGTAAAAACTCCAGTGTTGCCCCATGGCTTGTAGGGTACTGGAGAGACAGCACAAAGAATGACGTGATGAACAGAAAGAGAGCGTGCAAAGGGAGATCCGCTTCGAGTACTACTCTCTTGTCTACACTGATCCAAGAAGGCGAAGCGTCTGGAACAGACAATATGTATGTTTACATCTATTTGTAAATACATTTGTGTGTATATATTTTCTGAAAATGTAGTTTTGATATACGTACTTGATTCAGATATATAAGTGTGTATATATAAATTACAAATACAAATTTATTTTAAAATTCAATGCCCTTAAAATTGTTTCCTTATTCGCCAATAATCGAATGCATTTCTCAGACTCATATTCGAGAGGGATGTTCAGTTCGGAATCATCCCATACTAAATAAGCATACAAAATAGGCCACTCGACACGGAAGATCCTACCTGAATAAGTTTTCAACATTTGCAGAATTATAGCAACAATTAAACGAATAATGAAACAATTTCAGGCAAATAAACTCCTCCCACTAGTTGGTTATATTTGCGCCACAATAAAATACTTGTTTACGCATCTTAGAATCCATTTCTATTAAATATTAATACCCCCAAACACTTTTAGTATATTGTTTACATTTATGCTCATTACTTTTCAAGTGTAAAAACCAGAACAAATGTTTTTAAACATGATTCCTTAGTGGCTAGGTACGAATAAACTGTAGTTAAAATTCGAAACATTACCATTGTGCGCGATGCATGGAACACTTGGCAAGTCATCACAAGCAGTGAGGTCCTCCACGCTCATCTCCTCCTGTTATATAAAATTTTTTATATATTGCGTAATCACAGAAAATTCACAGCAAAAACGCATTGAAATAGGCATGCAATTATCATGCCAAAACGCTCAACATAACATGCAAGCGCCAGTCTTCGGATTTACAACACTCAATCATTGACTAACTATCTATTATTAATTGAGGGCCTACTTCGAATTTATTAGTTAAATTTTAAATCTACACAATGAGCAACACCTGAACTTCACCTGTATAGCATGCTTCAGGGTGTCTAGCCAGCCACAGAGCTAAGTACACTTCATAAAACTATTCACGTACAATGCCAATCATTCTAGAACTAGCGCGGCACCTCGTCACTACTCACGGGATTGAAATATGTTCGGTAAAAGATGTCATTCATTAATGATTAGGAAAGAATAACAAATACATCCCGATGCCTTGAACAGCAGAAAGTGTACAGCAAGCGTGTCTAAGGCTCAGTCACGTGCCCTACAATACCCTTCCAATTTTCCTACATCATTGCAATTCTTCACAAATGCAGTCAAGAAATCTTAAAAATCAGACCAAAACACATGATCTGTGTCTAGATGCAGGACCTGCTGAATCACACTTTGAAAAATGTTCACCACGGGTGGTGGTGCAGTTAGATTGCAAACAAACCTCTTTACAACTGAATTTTCTACCTTAAGTTCTATGTTTTAAAGATGTCTATGTTTTAAAGAAATATGTTCTATCAAAATCTGTGAAAAAACGGTTTTAAAATTTTTGTCATTTAGCACATTCTGCGTTCGGACGCCTCATTATGTTGGTACTCGCGAGCCTGTGAAACTCGTATTACAGACATACTCATCAAGTACTTCGTGCTTTTTTATATCCTGAATACCTCAAGAGATGCTGTCAGGTGTGCACTAATTATGATGTGTTATTCACTGCAGCGCACGTGAATTTTTTCCAATTTAAATCATTGAAAAATATACATGATGCGATTTAAATAGAATGCTATGAATATAAATTCATAAATAAACGCACAACGATCATTGTCATTCAAGTATAGATTCCAAATTGTACTTACAGAAATACGGTACGCCAATGAGTCAGGTTCTCCGAAGAAGTGACAAAGGCATTGTAGTAGAGCAACTCCAGCATGCGAAGATTGCGGAGTTGAGATGGGCTTCCTCTTATTGATGTATGCTAAAATACCAGGTACCTTCTGATTAAAATGGTTCAAAGTAGCGGTAAACTTCAAGCCCATCAATTCTTCCACATGATCAGAATAGCAGATATTCTTGAAGAGAAATGGCATTTTAGCTTCTATCTCCAACACTGGATGGCCTTTGAGTATGAGGTATCTTTGCAATGGGAAGGTGGTTTTCATAGTTTGGCGAATAGCTTCACTGACTGGTTCATCTGCAGAGAACTCTTGCTTGAGTTTGCTAAGCTCAATTTTCTGTCGATCAAATTCGCTAGGGGTTAAAGAGGGTGAATAGTTCGTACACCCGTAACTATCCCTTTTTTTGGTTTTGAAGGGAACTTGTTTCTGAATTTTTTTAATACTTGCTCGTTTCCTATTTAGATTGTCAATTCGATTTTCTAGATTAAGAGATAAAGCAGTGTATCCGGTTCCAATTATTTCTCCATTTTCTAGGTGTTCTAATAGGCAAGGATATTTATTCGCTAGCTTTGATGCCACACGTCGCAGAGAAGATCGTCCAGGCCTTTCACACTTTAAATGGATGTCATCAGCAATTACTCTAACTAGAGTTCTCCTCAGATCTAAGGGTAGCAGAGTTTGCTTGGAGCTGCATTCTTCGAGTGCCTCAGTCAACTTACGTGGAAATATTTCACTTGGAATATGGTATGAAGCGGGGTCAAAAATCTGGAATCGGGTTCTTGCTACGTCTTCATCATCGTCGTTCACATCTTCCTTTGGAGCGTCATCCACTCGTTCATTTGTGGTGTCATTCAAACTTGCGCCTTCTTCTGTAGAAGAGTCCTCTCCGATATTGTTACTAGTACTTCTCTCTGAAAAGAATGACTAACTTTAGACAATCATGCCAATGCATAAGGTCAACTTTTGCACACTGTCACATGCTGAAAATAATTGAAGGTCACTCTGGTCCCTCATTATATGTTGTTCCATGATATTGATGAATTATCTAACCAACTGCTTGTAGGATGCATAATCAGTACTTGATTGATGCCATACATCTGTAATTTAAACTCAGCACTTCTCACAAAGTATCAATCAAAACTCATAGGCGGTACAGAACTGCTATAAACAATAACCGAACACAGACAAAAAAAATCAAGAATTATACCAAATTTACACATTTTTATTCAAGTCAGTGTTCAACTCAATCAAAATTAAAAAGTCAAGTTCAACATGTTAAAAATGAGCTTCAATAAATAGTATCAGGTTATCAAGAAACTATGAATCTGAAACTATGTTCATCAATATCTATTATTAATGATCAACAATGATACTTTTAGTTTTACATTAATGTTCACAAAATTCTAAAACAATAGAAAGATCCCTAAAAAAATGAAGATGTAAATGATCCATTGGCCATGTGAAACAGAAAATCTAAAAGAGGGTTCTCATAGATTCTACAACACATTATAAACAAAGTACTGAAGAAAGTGCACATGATATGAAATCAGTTGAGAAGATAGTTACAGGTACTGGAAGCTTTCCTGTAATATAGAAATGTGACCGAAATGCATGAACCCTCAAGAGATCTCCCGGCCTTCTTGCAGTTAAGTTTTGTCTAGCAATAGTATTTGTATTACCAATTAGTGTTTCCCAATTCAATGTACCGAATTATCAGTTAAAGTAAACATTACCATATTTGTATACGAGTAAACTTGTATTGGATCTACCTCTAATGTATGGGTAAGCATTTATACTTTATACATACCAATATCACTCCACTGAATATGAACTATGTAGCATAGACACAGAATGAGTAGTAACAGAAGACTAAGGGAAATAACTAGGATGTAAATTCATCAGAAAATTGTATATTCTCAAAATAAATGAGACAAATATCTTTCTAATTTTGAAGTTATCAAACAAATGATGTACACATAATTGCAGCGGACAGAATAATGACATATCAAATAGTGCATAAGTAAAATGAAGATGAGTTTACTTCTAAAATAAGACATCTAAAAATTATTCATAAATGCTACATACAAAATTGGTACACAAGTGTTAACTTACTTCCATACTTCCTCCACGAGGCTAGAAGGATTCTTGCAGATATCTTATTTAAGATTGGTGTTAAGTCTTGCTCTTCAATGAGAGCTAAATGTTCTTTAGCTTCGACGCCATCCTTTAGTAACGATGCAACTATTTCTGCCACTTTGTTCTCTTCAAGAGACGGCAAAGCTGATCTCACTTCAGATAAAATAATATTTTCAAGATCCATTATAGCTCATGGAAAGTATACCAAAACAACTGGCATTCACAAGATATAGAGTCAGCACACGCACACGTAGGATTATGACACTCGCACTTTGTTTGAAAGTATGACACGTAGGGTTCAATCAAAAGTTTTTCAATCGATGTGCAGTAGATAGCCACTTTGATGTACTCAGCGTCACTTGTGACTATACAATGCATAATTTTCTGCGTTTTTCAAAGCTATTTTTTCACATTCCTAAATCAACAGGAATAGTGGGCGGTACAACAACAAGTTTACCTGGAACTAAATATAAATTGAAAGGATCAGAAGTAAGTTCATCATACAGCACAAATTTGTAACAAGTTGTCTTCTTCACTGTGAAATAACACTGCTCAGGGTGGTCATTTAAACATTGAACAAGGAAGGAGATCTGAGTAGAAGTGGGATTGATGATGATTCTCTCAATCAAACCAAAGGTATTATTACAGTCATTCTTGAAAGTCACTACCATTCCATTTTTGAATTCAGTATTTCGATACACCACTGTATTAGTGGTTTTAATGATGGAATTTTTTTCATATCCAGAATTAGATAATGCATCTTGAAGTGGTTGACTCAAATTTGAGAAATAAACATCCATATATTCTTTTAGTACCATTTCTTGGATATCAGAATCAATTTCACGCAAGTAAGTCTGAAGCATTTGATGTTTCTGTCCAAGCAGGGTGGTTATATTAACAAAATTAGATGCTCTGCAGATCAATCTCTTGAAATATTGGTGTTTGCTTTCAAAACGTAAGGTCCAAACTTGTACAAGGGGTCCAAATGTGTGGAAAAGGTAAGGGTAATGTTCAATCAAATGATGCTTTGGCTTCAGAGGATATTCGGGGAAGCCTAATCTTCTTGAATGTATATAGTCTTCAACAATATAACTGAAAATAGCTATTTGATTGTTAGAAAGCCTAGGAGCAAACGCATAAGAACACAGATTGTGCAGCTTTATTAGACACAACCATGCTATAGCCTTTTCATCAATTCTGAACTGACTTAAAAGAAGGGGCAAAAACTGAAGAAGACACCAGATTTGACAAGCTTTGCCTATAATATTTTTACCTTCCACTAGAACACAAGGTTTGTTTTTGGCATCAACACCTTTAAATTTGAAATTAGAGAGGGCCAAGTTCAATTCCTTATAAGAAAAAAACTGTTGTGCAACAAGTGAGGAAAGGTATATCGACAAGTCGGCTTTGACAATCCCTTCAAGTAGATCATGTGCAGCACAAGGGGGCAAGCCTGGATTACAAACGTGAAAGTAACTCAAACTATTAAAAAGAGAATTAGCCTTAATCCCTTGAGAAGTTTGTTCTGAAGTGGAATGTGAAAGCGCTCTTTTGTAACTATCTGGAGAACGAAGTTCATAAAAATTGAAATTATTAAAATATTCACTCGGGGAAACAGCACAGAACCGACAGAACCTTGTTGTTGTTGCAAAATGTGTGGTAAACCCTCCAATGTCATTGGACCCAAGATTGTCTCCTGCAATTCCCAAAATCCTGAATTTGAAGTTCAGATCACCACACTGCACACCAGTATTTTCAAGGCCTTTTAGTTCAGTCAAGAGAGGTTCTAAGAAGGCTGTTTTATGCTTTTTGAAGTCGATCGATTTTGCTAGAAGCACAAGCTGGATATCATTGACTTTACTTCTATACCACGGATACAAGTTCACAATAATATAATAAAAGGCTACAAGTTTATACTTGTTACGAGCAGAGCCAATTGGATTGCAAACTTCAAACTCATCGGTATAGAGTAAAAGTGCTACTGTGTTTTCCCTAGCAATTTGCTTATAAAGTGACCCATCCTTGATATCAGCTACAACATTAGGAGTATGAGGAAGGCAATGACTCAGTTGAAAGTGAACAGATTTCTTACTCAGCACAGAATGCAATGAATCAGCAACACTCACATAGCAATATTTTTTCACTATGCCACTGGGGATGAGGGGAACAGTTTTTACTATAGGTTCAATAAAATTGAATTGTCTTTCATAAGTCAACTGTCTCCCATAATTACTCTTCAAATTTGATAACAACCTTTCAATGTCAGTATCTCTGAACAGTTCAAGCACTTGATCTTTCAGTTCAAAGTTTTCAGGCAACAAATTTTGCAGTTTTTCTTCGAAAATTACATTATTAAGAGACAGTAGATTCCTAATTTCATTCACTATCAAGTTTACTGTAGATGTAGGCACCAGTAATAAACTTTGCAACTTCAAAAAGAAGAGCTGAACATTCTTTTCAAGCAACTGTACACATGTTTGATTACTTGTTGTCCTGGGCAGTTCAACATCTAAATGTGGAACAACATGTGTTGTTTCTTCAACAGAATCTTGCAAACAGCTGGTCTCAGGAATGTTTGGAGCAGACGAGAGGCGTATTTGTTCAGTCCGGTAGTGATTACGGCTAAGATGCGATGAAAATGTACTTTTATTCACAAAGGTCTTCCCACATGCAAGAATGGGACACTGAACACTCACACCATTATCAATATGAATACGAAGATGTTTGATCAACAATTTCAAAGTGAGAAAAGATTTTCCACAAGATTCCACTACACATTTCAACGGTTGATTACCATGTTCCTGAGGAATTTGTTTATTGTGATGGTATCGGTAGATATGACTCCGCAACTTTAGTCTAGAGGAGCACACGACACAACATTGGGGTAGAGGACATTTGAACTTGCTCAGAGTTGAGTGAAAACGCAGATGAAAAATGAATGCATTTACATTTTTACATGAGGCACTACAAATGTTACAAGTCAACATATGCGTATAAATGCTTATTATATTCTGCAAGAAACCATACAATCAAATAACAGTAACTTACTTTTATGAAAACTCAAACCTTTAAGAAATAATTTTTTCCCACTCAGTGAACAGAAATTTTTTGGCTGCTAAGTTTCAGACATCACGGAGTCAAACCAAACAGAATTCAAGAATTTTGATTCAGTATTATTCGTCTTCATCATAATCTAAGAATAGACCTTACTAAACACACTTCACCTATCATCAGACATTACTACCTAACTGCGGAAAAATACGAAGTAGTCGGAGGTACACCATGGGTCGGTCTGAGCACGAATTACTACGCACTGTTCTGAGCTTGCAAATATAGAAATCGAATATTGACCACTGAATCACGAAACAAAACCACTTTAATATATTTTGGAAAACGTTATTAAGAGTGAATAAATAATTGCATATAAAAATTTTCCATAGAAATAGTAAAATACGATCATACCCTTAAACTCGATTTTATATAGCGACAGTGACCGTCATTAATATCCTGTAATTCGCAATAAACTTAATCAAAAAGCGAGCAATTCCTCATGAAATAAATGTACGGAGCAGTTATTCATTAAATTCACGGTTTAAGCTCTAACTATACGTGCTACATAACAATGCTTCCTTGCATGCAATGATAGAACGCTCTTTGTGAGGCATTTTTCAAACCGCCATATCAGAAACACAAGCCTTTTCTTGTCTAGCGCAACAATACACATCAATGAGGTGACGCCAATCAATGGCGGGAAAAAATAATAGCGTCATGAATGCTGATGGAGCCAAAATCAAGTTTCAATAATTATACTACATAACTTTATAACAATTAACATTTAAAGGAACCAAAATTTTTCTTATTTGTGGAGGACATTAGTCGATTTTCCAATTTTAGGTGCTTGACATTGGTAATTAGATCGAAATAAAATTTTTCTTATATGAACTTTCTTTTTCATAGAAGAAAAATTGATTATTTCGTTCTAATTACCCATTATCGAGCACCAAAAATTAGAAAATCAATTATTGTCCTTTCCTACACATTTAACAAGTTTTTAGTCCCATTATCTACCTAAGACAACATTCCTAGAAAGTGACTAGAAGTTAGGATTATTCGTTGAATGTGCACATTCAAACATTTAAAAGTAATAAATACTAGGTGAAAATTGAATCACAGTCAAGAGAAAAATTGCACTACAATTATATAAAATAATGATTTCAGAGGATCAATCTTGATAATCATAAGCAAGCAACAGTCATGGCACACATGCACGATTGACCTTAGTCACGATTTCGACACACCACCTTTCACTCTCGTGTCCCGCAAGAAACTGCAGTTGTCGGTTCACTGGTTAGACGTTTAATTCGTTTGAAATTCGTTTTACCTTTAGTTTTTCATTTTACCTTTAGTTTTTGATCTATAAGCCATTAATTCATCATCTTAAAAAATTTAACCTTATCGAATTTTGGTCAGCTTTTGTTGAAAGAGCAAAGAATTTTCGAAAAAACCTTCATTGGAGCAGAAAATAATCCCAAGGATAAAATTAGTTTCTCTTGCGTGACGAATATTTTCTGCGTTTTAGATTCCCCCTGCCATTGAAACATTTTTTAGTGGTAGAAAATAATTCGCATGTTAAAATATGACTGCAGCTGGCTGTAAAAACAAAGTTTAATTAAGGGATTGTACCTCCGTAACAAGAAATTTGGAAAGCCAGTATGCAGCACAAACAAAGAACGAATGAATAAGTAATTATTTTCAATCTAACTATCACACACGTAAAGCCAATTTAAGTTACTTTCAGTAGGCAAATGTATAAAAGCATAGAAAACAACGTTGAATTCCACCACGGGCACAGACACTAGAACTAGTTTGTGACGCGTTCGAAATTACGCAGGAGTAACGATTTCTTTTTATTTATGAAATACAATTACTCGACGCATGACTGGAAAAGAATTGAAAATATTTCTAGCATTTTGGAGAGTTTAACGGACTGAATACGGTTAATAAACATTTTCGCACATTAGTGCAAAAAATTCATAAGAGTACATCAGTTTGCTTATAATGGAATTTATAACCACCAGAAATTCAATACGGCGACGACAGCGTCTCTTTCATTTCATAAACTGCTTCATTTTTCTTTGTCCTCTTGTTCGTTTCCGAAGAAATAGAGAAATTTAAAAATTCATAAAAAATGACCTCAACAAGTGGGCTTTATGTTAAAGCTCTACATCATAGCTCTATATCATTGAAAATTTCGTTTACGAGAAAGCATAGTTTCTCAAAGAGAAGATTATTATAGTGAAACACCATATGAACTCATGAGTTATGGATTAGGGCAGCTCCAGTCACTGCCTGTTCAGCAGTTTCAGTCCCAGCCGAAAAACAAGGGGTCTGCAAGTATGGTCACGTGAGAAATGGATTGTGCTTTCGCACAGGATGTATTGATGCATATAAAATCAGAAGGTGATTACTAAATGGTTCGATAATACAGTATGTGATGCCATTACTGTATATATGCTATGCATTATCATACTGGGTCATGTGTAAATAATCATAAAAATGGGAATAAAAACGATACGTTGTATCGTGTTTTTATTGCACATGTGCAGAGCCCAGTTCATGCTTGAATAAAAAGTGAGCTTCCTTCCTGACGCAGGCTTGTTTGAAAATTCATGAACCTTGTAATGAACACATGTATAGTGTTTTCCACTTATTCGAGCGTAGGTTGACCTACATGTATTTCCGTGTATTTACTTACACACACACACGTGAATAGACTATTTGCATGAATTCAGGTACGTATGTATGTACGTATAAAAGCACAAGCCCCTGATTGCTTTATGTTCCTCATATTCATAGAAAATAAAAATATACACGTTTAAGTACGGTCATTTGCCAGTTTATACACATTTGTCAATCCTTGTGCAGAATTCGTCAAATTGTATAGCATCTTTACGCAGCGTTGTCTGCATCATAAGTGCGAGGGAATGGGCACATGTTCTGAATAAATTTGCACTTGCCTTTTATTAACGTTTTGCTTTCTGACTATCATATATTTTTAGTTAGCAATTTGATGTATTTGAAACTTAAAACTCTTTACATAGCGTTAATATTGTGAATTCTGTTCTGAGAGAATAATTAATTTTCTAAATGCAGCTGTTCCGCTACAATTGTCAATTTTTTATCACATACTTGGCAAACGCAAATCGGTAATGTGCATGTTGGTTGAACAGAAAATAAAACGACAACAGAGTATGATACAAGACATAATGCAACGTTAACAGCAATTGTTACATATATTTGATCATGTTTTTACTTTTACGGACCGTTGAAACAATGAAAATTTAATCGAATTCCGTATAATCCCCTGAAGAGTCATTCGAATCTGTAATATTCAGTTTATCTGTGAAAACTACTCCTAAATGTAAAGAAAAGCCGTTGGATCAACGGACAACTTCCAAGAGTCCGTTACGACAACGAAGAGTTCAATTTACTCCCGTAATTTTTAATTGACCCGTGAGAACAACGGAAATCAGCAAAATTGTCCGGTAAGGAAACGAATTACGGATGAATTTGTTGATTTAACAGATAATATTCAGAAAACGGACAAGAAGTAACAATTTGTGTTATTTTAACAGATAATTGGTCTGTTTTTGTCTGTATTTTTGCAGTTTTTTTTTACAGTGTATCAGAATGTGCGACTATATGTTTGTCAAAATCTAGGCCTATACCGGATTACAGTAAACCAACACAAGCATATTCAAATCAATCCCGGAATAATTGAAAGGGGCTCAACTGCATACCTCTGACACAGACGAAGAGAGGAACGCATTTTGGGCATCCCAGCTTCCCAGTTTCCAGAAACGAGAGAAAATTTCTCGTCTTGCCTCTTCTGAGAGGTGCGTGTCGCAGCGAAAGACGCATTTGCAGGACAAATACTTGAACTCTTTGGCTGGATGCTTGGTGTCATCAGGTGAATAGTAAGGTTGCCCCGTTTGTCGTAGGTATTTGCGGTCCGACTTGCTAGTGGTGGTAAGTGCCATATTGTCCTCCGAAATACCCATTTGTTCAACTGCGGCAGGAGTCTCCGTAGGAGAAATCTAAGAAGTTTTAGGAAAATGCTTTGAATGTCGAAACTAGAAAAATTTCATAATAATGAAAATAGGGATAAGTAAATCCCATTATTTTGAAAATAGGATAAGAAATACCTTTCATTAATGCCAAATTGGTAAATGCCGATGATACAATACAGTAAAATGAAACATAGTACATGTGTGGTTCTTCAAAGTATATTAAACCACTATAGCGCAGATGGAACAAGTATATTCTTTTACACCGATAGTAATTTCGCATTTGACATATCTACTCGTGATATTTTCGTTATATATCAGAACACGTATGTTCTAAGTTGGATCTGTTGTGTTAAAAATGGAACAAAAAATTAACATACTCACCAGCATTGCTAATGGCATGCGGTCTTTCTAGAGAAGGGCTGTCTGTTGAGACTCTGACACTGTTGCGCTGTGCTTCTGCCTAACTGTCAATGTTGCCGTCAAAGCCGGCAGCGATAGGCTCTGGATCGATAGTGATGGGCTCTGGATCGACTGTGATGGGCTCTGGATTGACAGTGATGGGCTCTGGTTCGGCAGTGATAGGCTCTGGATCGGCAGTGGTGGGCTCTGGATCGGCAGTGATGAGCTTTGGATTGGCAGTGATGGGCTCTGGTTCGGCAGTGATGAGCTCTGGATCGACGTTTTCTTTCTCCAGTTAGGAAATTTGGTCTGTAAAAAATGTGAAATGCAATAATGATTATTTTATAATATGTGTTCCCGAGGCTCAACTTTGATTACAGTAACTGCAATAGAGCCTCATGTTGCGTTAAATTTAAAACATTGGCTATAATTTGCTGAAAGAATTAATTGTGTCAGTACAGTTCGTCTTACATAATCATGTAGTTGTGTTGATTTATTGATATATCAAACGACTGAGGGAGCTAAGCGATTTACCTGTACATAGACATTTTTTAAAACTAAAATAATACGCAATATATTACCTAAATTTCTCTCATCAAGATTGCAGTAGACTTTAGGCGATGGTTCAGGTCCACTGTAGTCTGTCATAGGGTCGAGTTGCTGCCCAGCATAATGGGAGTGACCCTCATCAAGCCAAGTCGACACTCTAATGTTGAACTGCTGAACAGCAAGGTATTTCAGGGCGAGAAGAATATGCTACTGCAATAGAAATATGCATATTAATATCACATGCATGAGAAGAATCTGCGTTGAATTAGTATCGATGTATGCTGGTGTAAGGTGTATATTCATACATCTTGCTTGCACAGTCAGTCATTATATGGTATAGAAATACTCTATATTTCAATAAGGGCACTGCTAGGGCACTGCTAGCTCGCCATAGCCATGCGGCTAGAGGGTTTTGCCGCCGTGCGGCAGACCCGGGATCGAATCTCGGCGCTGGCGGTGGCGATTATCTCTGTTGGGTATAGGAGAAAAATTCCAAGCACAATTCCCCACTCTACCCAGGTGTCTGAAATGGGTACCAGTCTTGACCGGGGGAAAGCGTCATGGCGTCCTGGTGTTAGTTATAAGGCATTTGAAAATCAAATGTACAAGGTGATATGTATCAGGCTTGATTGGAAATAAAGCATCCGTAGATGCCTTCATTATTTATTATTATTATTTAGTGTCCCGTAAGTTACAACCTTGGGCGTATGACGAATATTAATGTTTCACCCGCAGTATAATTCATTTTATGTAGTGAGCTTTAATCGACTGGGTCCAACATGTTACAGGATGCAGTAATGAAATAACACCCTAATGTATGCCAGCCTGTATCCTATAACAATTTACGGGAGAAAATAACATACTTATACTAAGTTTTCAGTATAATCATGAGCGGTATTGGCACATATTAAGGTATGTATATGGTTTTATACTAAATAGTTGCTACAAATGTTAGCACCTCAAAACAGTGTTTCCCAGCTGGTGGTCTAAGAGTACCAAAATTTACATCAAATTGAAATTATGTAATGTAGCTTTAGGATCTCATTATAACTATCTGAATTTCATTTTAAAATTTATTCAAATTTTCATACCTTCTTTGCAAACTACAGCCAAATTAGTTTTTTTGGCCATTTTTATGGAACACCTAACTTCGAACAACATTTAGCTATAATGTTATTTTATCATCAGTTAATAACAATTGTACTCTATTGATAAGAATGTACTTTTGGCCTTACTGTACCATCTTTTATGAAACAGCAATCTAAAATCGTTCACGTTTGCATCTATTATTGTAACTATGAACTCTATAATATACTAGGTACAGTATCGGACGAACAAATGTTCTCGTAAAAAATGATTGTCACTTTTTTCCGTTACTGCACATCTTAATAATTAACCAAACTGTTATAGAATATGGATTGCACGTCAGGAAGATCTGCTTACCTGTTGCATCTGCGTTTGGCTCAGTAAGACGTCTTTTGCAATGAGGCAACTCTTCCTTAGTCTTCCGTTTAGCTAACTCCACCATTTGAAGCAACGAGAAAACATATTGCTAGAAAGTGACCAAGCACAGCAACGCACAGAAAATCTGTCACACCTTTCCCGACGAAACTTCACGACTGACTAATGAGCTTGCCTTCAAAATGTTGTGCACGCATGATGCAACAGTCTTCTCTGTAGTGCAGTAGCTCATCGTTGCCATGGAAACCTGCACCTGCTGTTGCGATTATCCACAGCCGGTCAGGACGCCCCGCTCTTTCTGTTTGCGCCAGAGTGGCCTAAACAACTGAGCTGTTCCTAGTTCAGGATATACGCGAAACGCTGTCGCTTATCCCACTTTGCTTATCACTGGCCTAAAATTCTGTATTTTGTGGGTTAGGTCACTCTGCATATTTGCCCTCCAGTTAAACCCTGTAGCGGCATAAAATTATTATACTTTTATAGCTAAAACCTATAAAGTTTAACCTAACATCCATTTTTAAAGTGTGTGACAGTCTAACAAAAACGAATCCAATTTAATAAAATTGAAGGTGCATTTGGAAGATTTCATGAATTTAAATCGATGTAGCTGAAAATTCTATTTCAATTTAGCTTGTAAATCGTCAAAAATTCCGAAGGTAAAAATTTATTTTAATCTAGCAGGCATATCGCCGTTCATAACGAAGCTTGTATTTTTCTTCTATGTTAAGATGTTTGAAAAATTCACGAACAATCTTATAGTTGAATACATCTAAACAGGTCATTTTATTGCTTTAACGAGGAATATTCAAAGGAACTGAATCATATTCAATAGGAATACGTTTTGGAGTCCAGATCCATCACCAACTCGTAAAAGTGAAGTTCATTATGTCTACAATGAAAACAAATTGGATAGTGTCATTAAAGGAAACCACGAAAACAAAAAATATAAAACATGTCCCAGAAAAAATGAAATCGACAAAATCTACTTACAATTTGCAGTGGGTAGGAACTGTCAGAATTGTTGAGGGCCGGTTTTCGTTTAAAAATATGCAGCGACTCTAAAATTCTGAGGACACATGCCGTTGAAGCCGAATCTAAGATTTTGAAGTCCGCAGTGGGGATCGGCACGCTGCATTTTACTGCGTGATTACGTACTGCGGAAGCGAGGGGTGTGCTAATTGGGTCCTCGTGCGGAATCTTCGACCCCGATGTTCAGCAATTCTGATATAAAAATTTCGTGACGTCACGCCCACGTACGATGATGTCCACTGTACACAACTGTACAACAGTAAGAATAAATCAGAGAGACTCGCTTCTCCATCGAATGCGACTCGATAGCATTAATGCGGGCCCTGTCGTTTCCTCGTCCCAATTGAAGGACTGAGATGTGTAGTGGTTGAGAGAGTTGGTCATTGTAGAAATTTGATGTCTAAGAATAGAAGTGTGTAAATTTAATTTGAAATTGGCCAAATTTTCTTAGTGGTCGGTTGCTTGATGAGTCCTTAATTTTAATTTGTAAGGCCTGGTGGTGTTACTGCTTCTGCCGGCGAGTTCCGTTTCAAGCGAGTGAGGCAGCGGCCTTATTTTATACTCTCCCTGCGGTTGGTATCGGTGATACGCGATGAAGGAGTTGGAACTTTTTGTTGATTAAATTTACATTGGGTCATATTAATATTACTGAACACAAATAGACTAGAATTGAGATTTGAGGGGTAACTAAGGTAGAACACTACAAGTACCCTCCCCCTAGAGAGAAATTATTTCGAACGATACAATTTAGTAAATTAAAATGATGATGCTGCAGAGCGTTGGTGCCAGGCGATGAAGCCGTGCGATGAGGTCGAGCGTTGGGATGAGGCCAAGCGATGCGAAGAGACCGTGCGATAAGGCGGAGCGATAAGGCCGTGTTGTAGGAGTTTGGCGGCTCGGTTGTGCATTTTCGCGCTTTGTTAAACGTTCTTGCGGTACTTGAAACACATAGCGGAAATTGCGATTGGATGCTTTGAAGCTGGAGAGCAACAGAGGGTGCTGCTGGGCCACCAGTTGTTAGGGGGCAGGCACTGTAGAAGCATCGGCCCGATGGTGAAACCGCTGGAGAGCTGCTAGGGTCACCAGTTGTAGGGGCAGACAATGTGGCAGCCTATGTCCGGTGATGAATCCGCTGAAGTGCTGCTGCGGCCACCAGTTGTAAGGGGCAAGCGATGTTGAAGCCTCGGCCCGTTGGTGGACCTGCTGGGTCTCCAGTGTTCGTAGCGGCTGGGGTCACCCATTTGAAAGCGGCTGGCGATTCGTCTGGGGTCACCACTTGTAATGCTTGATGTTACTTCTTCTGCCTTTGAGGTTACTCTGGGGTCACCACTTGTAAGGCCCCTGGGGGTGTTACTGCTTCTACCATTGAGTTCGGTTTGAGGCGAGTGAAGCAGCGACCTTACTTTATGCTCCTCCTGCGGTTGGTATGGGTAATACGCGATGGAGGAGTGGGAACTTTTTATTGATTAAATTTACGTTGGGACATACTAGTATTACTGAAAAAAATAGACTAGAATTGAGATTTGAGGGGTAACTAAGGTACAGCACTACAAATTATTTAATTAAATGAGTAGTTAATTTTAAATGAAAAATATATACGTAGTGTTTGCAGTGATGAATCTTACAAACAACCTGTGATGGAATTCCGAAGATATTTTTAGAAGAATTTATTTCAATAGTCAAATGTCGGCTGTTGAAAGTGAAATAAATATATTTGTTGAACATCTGTAATGTTTTAAGCTATTTATAAATGAAATGACTTTATATTGTACTGTGATACTGTGGCGTTGAAGAATTTGCCGCCGCAAGAGGGCACCGCAGCGATGAGTGCGCCATCCCCAAGTTTTGGGATCTGGCTGCTGCAGCCGACTGGCTGCCGCAGCCGACTGGCTGCAGCTGGGTGGCGGCAGTGTACTTATGGCAGTTGTGGAGAGTAGTCGCGCGTGTGATTTCGCTCTTCGGTTCGCGTTGTTGTGCCGGCGTGTTTCTTTCGTTACGTTTGTAAAGCAAGGCGGGTGCCTTGCTTTCGATATTCCTCTGGGCCTACGAGGAAGGTCAACAAGCTGCGGCAGCTGCTTGGCGGCTCTGCTGGCGGTGAAGGCACCGAGCAGAGCTTTTAAGGTGAGCCAACAAGCTATCTAGGCTTTTTGGCGGTGGTAGCCTTCTTGTGGGCAGCAAGATGGCGGCGGCTGGAACGGCTGCGTCAGCTGAGGTGGCTGACACAGCTGGGAAGGCTGCGGCAGCCGGAGCTGACGATGCGGCATCGCCAGTGCCGCCGGCGGGGAGCACGTCGGGTGTGCTTGTAGATGTTAGCCTTTTAGCTAATATTCTGACTCAGGCGCGTGGTCCGATCCTCGACCGGTTGTCTAGGCAGTTGCCTAAGTTGACTGGCGATGGGTCGGTCGACGCGCTGGAGTGGCTGGAGAACCTGGAGAGGCTCTGCCAGCTGGAGCGGGTAGCTCCGACCGACGTCATCGGGTTCATGCTCGACGGCAACGCCGCTCGAGTGTTTCGCTCGATGACTGTTGGTGATGCAGGTCAGTGGCAGTCCGGGCTGTACTGGCCTCGCAATTTGCGTTGCCTATGCAGGAGGCGTATAGGCGGTTCACCGACCGTCGGCTTGGGGCCGGGGAGTCGGTGGACGTGTACTTGGATGACCTGGCGCGTCTGGGTGGGAGAGTGGGGTCGACTAAGAAGGATTTGATTTTCAGGGTCAAATTCTACGAGGGTCTCCCCACTACTCTGTATACGTGGGCAGTTTCGCGTGTGGACGCGTATATTGCGCAGTTCGATGATGTGGTGTCGAGAGTGCGGGAGAGAATGGCCGCACAGAGGGCTGCAGCCGGGCGTGGCCAGGAGGCCAGGCGCGGAGCAGACTTTGCTGCTTCGGGGAAGCAGGGCAGCGGTGGCAAGGGTGCTTGTTACCGCTGTGGCGGTGCACACCGCGTGCGGGTTTGCCCACAGAAGCCAGGCGCGGCGGCGCCTGCTGGTAGGGGGGCTATGAAGGCTCCCGCCAAAAGGAAGTTTGCATGCTTTGCATGTGGGGAGGTCGGGCATTTTGCTTGCGACTGCCCGGCAGTAGGTAGGCCTGCGGTTGGTGGATCGGGTTTCTCTGCGGAGGACGCCAGTCGGGGCGACGCGTCCTCCTCAATGGAATCCGTGTAAGCCAAGCTTACCGGAGGTCTCCTCCCCCCGAGGGAGGTGATGGCGCCCCCTCGGAGAGAGGGACCTTGAGCGGCACGGGTGTGTCGCTGGGTCGGGGCGATCTAAAATCGCTCGGAGCGACTGGCGTTACGACGGGGCGTCGGTTGCCAGTCGTTCGTGCCATCTTGAATGGGCATTGTTCTTGGTGTCTGGTAGACTCCGGGAGCGAGCGGACGGTGGTTGGTCCGCGGGTGGTGGTGGGCCAATGCCCCCGGCCGGGGCGGCCGTTGCTAACGGCGGACGGCAGAACTTCCCACGCGGGGAAGCACTGTCGCGTGGTAGTCGGGTTGCAGGGGCATTGCTTTGGTGTCACTGCGCTCGTCATGCCGGAGTTGGGGAACCTTGGCGTGGACTGTCTCCTCGGGAGTGATGTTATCGATCACATGGGGGGCGTCACCGTTAAATGAGGTCCTGACTCGAAGTATGCTGTTGACTGCGGGAGATCCCGGTCAGCTGGATGCTGTGGGGGGTCCAGCAATGGACTCGCCCGTGCCAAGCTGGGAGCCGGCCTGGTGACAGGGGCGGGGTCGGTGGGGTCGAGAGGTGCGCCAGCACCGATCGAGATTGTCGACCCTGACTTTGTTGCTAGGTTCGCTGACGGTCGATGGACCGTCAGTTGGCGGTGGTCCGAGAAGCCGCCCGAGGGGTTGCAGACTCGGGTCGCGGAGTACGGATGTACTCAGGCGCCTCACGTGCGGGAGCGCTATGAGGCGGAGATTCAGAGTTGGATCTCAAAGGGTTGGTTGAGGCGATGGCATGGCCCCATCCCGGGCGTCATTCCGTTGCTGGCCGTCGTGCAACCAACGAAGGACAAAGTCCGTCCGGTCATGGATTATCGTGAATTGAACGGCTTTGTCGAATGTCATACTGGTGATGACATGGTCGCTGTGTGTGGCGACAAAATTCGGAAGTGGCGGCAGCTTCGGGGCGAGCTTAAGGTCGTCGACCTTAAGTCCGCGTACCTGCAGATCCACGTTTCCGAGGATCTGTGGCGGTACCAGATCGTGAAGTTTAAGGGTGTGCCTTACGCTTTGACGCGATTAGGCTTCGGCCTCTCGTGTGCGCCTCGAATCATGACGGTGATTCTCGGCAAGGTTCTGTCGCTGACCGATCGCGTTCGTCGAGGGACGGACCACTATATCGATGATGTAGTGGTGTGTGAGTCCATTCTCAGCGCGCAGGAGCTCCGGGAGCATTTGGCACGGTACGGACTTGTGTCGAAGGAGCCTGAGTGCCTGGATGGAGGCCGGCTGTTGGGCATTTCTTTGCGGAAAGATGCCAACGGACATCTTCGAATGTCGCGGGGGACTGCTCTCTCCGAGTTTGGCTCGGTGAATGCCGGCCTGACGAAGAGAGGGCTGTTCTCCTTGTGCGGTCGGTTAGTCGGCCATTACCCCGTGGCGGGGTGGCTGCGCCCTTGTTGCAGTTTCTTGAAACGGCTGGGGTGCAGCGGCTCTTGGGACGACCCGGTTGACGGTTCTGTCAGCTCGTTGGCGGCGGAGCTGTTGGCGCGGGCTCGTCGGGACGACCCCGTTGGGGGCGTGTGGGGTGTCGACTCGCACGGCACGGTTACCGTGTGGGCCGACGCCAGCTCCCTCGGAGTGGGTGTGGCCCTAGAGGTCGATGGCCGCATTGTGGAGGATGCGTCTTGGCTCCGAAAAGAGTCGGACCACCTTCACATCAATGTGGCCGAGTTGGAAGCGGTGGCGCGGGGTATCAATTTGGCGATTGCGTGGGGTTTTGAGACCTTCACGGTCGCCAGCGATTCCCGGACAGTCGTCACATGGATGGACAACGCTGTCGATGGTCGCAGTCGCGTTCGCACGAAGGGTGCGGCGGAGATGCTCGTGAAGCGACGTCTTGGGGTGATCCGTGAGACGATCGCTGAGCATGGTCTCATCGTGTATGTTCGCTTCGTCTCGACGATTGAGAACAAGGCCGACCAGCTGACCAGGGTACCTAAGAGGTGGCTTAGTTACCGCGATGGTGGGGAAGTCGGCGCGGAGGTGGCGGCCGTGCTTGCCACTGGAGAGAGTCTCGAGGATGCCATTTGGGCGGCTCATCTGCCGCATCATTTGGGCATCGATCGGACGCTCTACTTGGCGCGTCAGATCCGCAGTGATCTGTCGCGCGAACAGGTGAAGCGTGAGCTGGCTGGATGCGAGGCCTGCCAGCGGATCGATCCTGCGCTGCGGGGGGAAAATCTCGTGGAGCGGGGGGATCTGTCTGTGGAGGAGAGTTGGCGCCGGGGTGCGATTGACGTAACCCACTATGGCAATAAGCTCTACCTGTCATTGGTTGACTGTGGTCCCTCGCGGTTCGCCATCTGGCGACGGCTGCTGAATGAGTCGGCAGCGAGTATTGTCGCTCACTTGCGTGAAATCGTAATTGAGCGAGGGCCGTGTGACGAGTTGCTACTGGACAATTCGACGGCGTTTCGATCAGCGACTGTGGAACAGTTCGCTGTTGCGTGGGGGATTTCGCTGCGATTCCGTGCCGCCTACGCCCCGAGCGGCAACGGGATCGTGGAGAGAAATCATCGGACGATCAAGAGGATCGCCGCCAGGGGAGGTATCACTCCTGAGGAGGCTACATTTTGGTATAATGTGACGCCCCGGAAGGACACTGAGGCGGGCTCAGTCCCTTCGAGCGGTATTTTTCGGTATCGCTGGTGAGTGCCGTTCCACGTCAATCTTCGGGTGATTGATGGCTGCGCGAGCAACAGCTTTGCTGTCGGCGATGAGGTGTGGGTGAAGCCCCCACTGCCTTCATGCACGAAGCAGTGGACGTCAGGTGAGGTTACCAGCGTCGTGTCAAAGTACGTGGTCTGCGTAGACGGCATGCCCAGGCATGTGCGCGACGTCAGGAGACGGCGCATTGGTGGTGACCGGGGCCGTGTTCCCGAGAATCATAGGGGCGCTGATGGCGCTGCGGTGCCCGATGCAGTTATCTTCGGCGGAGGTGGCGGCGGTGGCGCAGCTCCTCTTGCGTTGCCTGAGAGGGTGGTTGTTGACGCATTAAACGCGGCGCCAGTGGTGCCGGCGGCGGATGGCGCGTCGAGTGAAGACTCCCATGAGGACAAGAGGGCGAGGAGCCTGACGCTATCGATGGAGAGGCGGAGCAGCCCCAGGGGGAGCCGGCGCAATTGAGGCGGTCACGCCGTGAACGACGGCGTCCCTCGTACCTAAGCGAGTACGAGTGCTAGGCACCAAGCACTGTGAGTTTCGTGAGAAACTGGGGGAGATGTGGCGTTGAAGAATTTGCCGCCGCAAGAGGGCGCCGCAGCGATGAGTGCGCCACCCCCAAGTTTTGGGATCTGGCTGCTGCAGCCGACTGGCTGCGGCTGGGTGGCGGCAGTGTACTTATGGCAGTTGTGGAGAGTAGTCGCGAGTGTGATTTCGCTCTTCGGTTCGCGTTGTTGTGCCGGCGTGTTTCTTTCGTTACGTTTGTAAAGCAAGGCGGGTGCCTTGCTTTCGATATTCCTCTGGGCCTTCGAGGAAGGTCAACCAGCTGCGGCAGCTGCTTGGCGGCTCTGCTGGCGGTGAAGGCACCGAGCAGAGCTTTTAAGGTGAGCCAACAGATACTTATCGTAATAGTCTCGTGTTCTACGATGATGATGACAATTTAAGCCCTCATGCTGTAGCACTCATCAGCATCGCAGCTATTTTTTCTAATAATGCATTGTTACTTGTTACAATAGGCCTCACCCGGTAATGCTAATCTGTTAAATTATTGCAATTCGTAAAAAAATTGACGAAATATGTAGGCAGTATTAAACAAATTTGTTGAATTTGAATAAGTAATTTCGGTAATTTTTGTGCCGTCTTTATTTCTTGGTGCATTTGACATATGCGTTTCACGAGGTGTGGCTTATTGTTTTTGGGATCAATTCGCAATTTCTGGGAGAAATCGTTGCACTGCTTATGAATTTTCCGGAATATAGTGGTTAATGTAGCCATTTTTAACGTTGAATTACCGGTAATTATCGTAATTTTTGAACGAAGATCGACTTTAATAACCGTTTAACTACCTGAAATTAACTGGTAAACTACCGGTTAACTAACCGGTTAATATCAGTCTTCGTCTTAAATTTACCATAAAAACCGGTAATTTAACGGTAATCCGACGATAATATGAGACATTCCCCACACTAATTCCGACGATATATCGTCGGTTTACAGGATGAAAAAAAAATAAAATTACCTTCAAATTCCGAGGTAAATTATCGTGGGTGAAACGATAAATTTCAGATTGGGAGCCGAGAACTTAACCCTGTAGCACAGCACTTTCCTTGCCATGAGTTTCTCCTAATTCTACAACGTTTGCATTTTTATGTTTCATAAATACAATCTAATTCACCTCAAACGAAATGTCATTTTGTTACAACCTTTATTCAGGATGCTATTATAGAAAATATGATCTTTCCTAGATAAAATGAAATTTTGCACACACAAAATATTATCCGCCACAAACGAGGATTGAATTTTTGAAAATACAATTGTCACTTGTTAAGGAGTTCTAATTCTCCCTCTATAAATTGCATGAATTATTTAGCGTTTGTAAGATTTTACCGCACACTACTGAACCAATGCAAGTGCACGCACACGGGAAATTTCTCTCAACACTGAAAAGTATTTTACCAAGTGTTTGCCTGTTATTAATTTTATGGTTTTTAACAAACACGTAAACGTAGAGCTATGTATGCATATAAGCAAGTACTTTTTGTGTGTCTGAATATCTACGTAAATGCGTTTGTGTATTAAAAGCAAAATGAGTTCTCCATCTCTATTATACAAATAAGGGTGTTTTTTTAAGTAGGGGACCTGAAAATATCTTAAATAACGTTTTTTACAATCAACGGATTTCTGAAAACAAAATGTCTGTAGAATTTTGAGATTTACATATTTTATCTGTTACCTACATCTTCATGATACAATAGTCAAAATAAGAATCAAAGGACATAATGAAATTCATCCTGCTTTGAAGCTTCCGCCAATAAGCACGGCACACTTCTCGAATGGAAGAAGCATTGTCCTAGCCCAGCGAAGTTTCATGGGAGTGCAACTAGCAATTTTTCGATCTGACTCACCTCCAGGATGCTATCATTTTAGAAATGCTATTGATCGGTCCCACCCTCACCAGCGCGTTAATGCGAAGCATGCGAACACACGCCCTATATTGCTTACAGTCGAACGGACGCCATATGAAGAATCAATATGGGATGAGAATATTAGTGTTATACTCCTGTTTTGTTTTCAAAACTCCGTTCATTGCATCAAAAGTACTAAAAGATTTTTTTCGGGTCCCGTATTTAAAAACACCCTATAAAAAATTTCTGGCTTGATTACTTCGTCAATTTATCCCGACTTTCATCACGTGAGCTCTAGAATACTTGTAGAACACATCAGTGAAAGCAAAGTTCAGATATATTTTTTGCAGAAGTTTGTTCGTTTTGATCGGTATTTTATCGAGAATTTCAGAGTGAAACGGACAGCGAAAGAAATGTGCTCCTCAGGAGTAATGAAGAAGCTGCGTTTCGGCAAAAGCATTCGGTTTATTCAGCAGTTTGAGTTCTGTCGGTTCTCTCAGTTATTGAATTATTATAGTCCAATCCAATTCTCGTCTCTGTTAGGATTCCTCAAAGTGTAGGCCAATAAATTCATTTCAACAGTTTACCTGTTGCAATTAGCTATTCTCTTCAATATGTAAATAGGTATTAAGACGGCGGTTCTAACACTTAGCCGTCTTTTTGTCGTATTGGCGGTCATGGTACGGCATGGTACTCACAGTGAAGGCATGGTACTCACATGGTACGGCATGGTACTCACTCGAGCACCTGATTATTCTTAGCGGGAATCATAATCATCTGATACCCCGGCGGTCGTAAAATTTTTCTGGATTTAATGATAGTTACATTCGATTTATCAAAGTCTTTGACTTATTTTGACTTAACATGCGTGGAAAGCTTTCTTCTAAAAGAATTATTTATATAGCTAGGAAAAATTCCCCCTTGTACATTCCAACGTTTCTCATACGCGAAAGGGAAATAATCGAAATAAGACAGGTTTTGCAATCCAATTTTTCATGTAGATGCAGGGTAACAGTTAAATAACTGTACGCAGAAGCTATAGCTTGATATCACGGCATTTTTGTTGGAAGAACATTAAAAACTGTAAAGATCGGGTAAACTTTTTGCAATCATTTATTTTAGGTGCGAAATGTCTGCATTTGATTCATAGTGAACGTTTCGCATTTCTCACCCAATTGAAAATCAAGGACGTGTCGCCGATGAATTAAGGACGAGACAGTCGGTCAAGTATGAATTATAGGCGAGTCGGTCGGCTCGGCCTTATAACTCTCTTTCCGCGCTCATAACTAAGCACGATCGAGCTCGGACGTGATATGGTGAGCCGGCCAGTTATGATTCGAGGGCGCAAACTTCTCAGTTGGTTAATGGCCGTAATATTTGGGGACGGCCATCCGTTGTTTACAGCCATACAAATATCATTAAACTATCGCCATGAAACGTGTGTTCTGACATTGTTGCGAACAATGCATTATGCTCGAAACTATATTTCAAATATTTTATTCAATTTCATGCTTTCCCAGAAATATTAACAACATTTAAACAATTTAAACAATTTTAATCAATTTCTTTACCACAGGTGATAAAGAGGTAGAATGTTTCTTAAGTCTAGTACAATGGTCAAACTTGAGTATAGCTACCTGTGGGCCCGAACAAGTTCAGTAACTTCTTGGGCATCCAACCATCACGTTATTATAAGGTGTACAACAATGTTTAACCTAATTCACTTAACCTAGTTGAATAGAAACATTGAAACTGAAAACTTTACTGTGCTGCGGAGTAAATGCATTGGTGCGTTTAATTGTGTTCATTTATGTATTTTTACGCTGCCATTGTTATGTGTATTTTTTTTACATTTTTAAATACCAGACAAGTCAAGCACATTACTACAGTCCCAGCAGTCTATCTCTCTCAGAAGAGAAGTGCAACTTACTGAGAGGACATGAATATTTATTCTTCTTATCTATGCAAGGTTTTACATTGAAAAATGATATTCATGAGTGAAATCAGTTTAATTACTTCTTAGTTCTAAATACATTCTAATGAATTTAATAATCATTCGGAAATTTACAAAATAGGAAGTAACCTGAAATGAAATTGAAAAATCGCGGATATAGTAATTCGAATTATTCCTAAGATTAATCTTATTCCTAAGTTTTATTCTAAGTCGTTTTATTTTTTATGATGAAGATATCGTGGTGTTGGCAATGCTAATTATTTCAAAAAGAACGTAGATTTCAAACAGTGCTAAGTGAGAGCATATTTCGTAATGATAGTTTCTAACAACAAGTTTCCTGACAGTACTCGCTGTAGTTTCCCGAACGAAATAACGCATAAAACTTTGCTAATTACGTTGCAAAGAATGACATGTGGTAATAAGGAACACTTTTATTCTAACAAGTAATCAAATTAATTTTCGTTTGAAAAAGCATAGCAATATAAGTCTAAGTTTTCGTGGTACGCAATTCAGGTAACATCGATTTTTAATTTTAATTGAACTTTTTTTATAACTGAGTCAGTCGTGCGTAGCTGAAGTCTTCCCAAAACATATGAGTGTTTGTAAGATGTTTCACATCGCGCAAATGAATATCCGTTTGGATGAGAGAGAGAGAGAGAGAGAGGAGATGAGAAAATTAGAGACACTATTAAACTCTTGCATTTTGAATAGCATACATGCGTTTTAAACATTCGTCACATACCACAGCACTCAGATCAAAAACTAAAAATCGGGTATTATTTTTACTCAATGTCCTCGTAACAAAGAGTAACATAGACTTAATCATTAACGAAATATACTTAAAAGGCATATAATAAATAAGCATGTCTGGAAAAGAAGTTTACAAGAGATTTGTCAGGAGTTCGGTAAGCATGCGGTCGTTACATCGTCTATCAGTCGAAGGTCAGTCGACGACCAATCTACAAACTACCCTAGCCTTGTCAGTTTGAATTAAAATGGAATAACAAAAAAGTATTATGTATTACACCCTTACAGCCTTCCAAGAACACGTGAAATATTTACAGTATTTTTTAGTCAAGTTTTATGTACTCATTCAAAAATTTGTAACGAGCAATCAAACGTGACGCTGCGAGTTAATTTGCCCTATAAACTTGCTCTATGAGCTAGTTCGAAGCACTCGAAGTCTCGAAGTTTCGAAATGGCAGTCCGTGATACCGCGTCAGGGCTGCTGCAGTGCAGCTGCACTGGCAGGTGATTAATTTTTTGAAGTTGTCCGCGGTGAAGCGACTGTGTGACTGGCAATTATTGCTTAAAAACTGAGATTTAATTGATTGTAATGCTGGTGTTTAAACGTTCTATGTATTGGCAAATCTAGAATTTGTAGTGGATGTAAGTTTTTAAACGATTTTGAGTCGATCGACCGTTACTCTCATAGATAAAACTTTCTTGTCGGTAGGAGAGTTCTAGCTTAGTTTAATTTCTTAAAATCTGTTATGTGAAAGGTATTTTCTATGGTATTTATATAAACGTCCTCAAGATAGATTGCTTTCTCATTATGTTTCTTGATTTCTTTCATATTCAAAAAATTTACGTACTATATAATTTTTTTTTTAGGAAATTAATTATACAAGAAGCAAGTTCTTCAGTCCAATTAAATATTTACTGAAAGCCGTGATAAAGGTGCGATGGCTCAGTGAAGGAAATGTTACAGAACTTACCCGTTGCCTGAAAAAACTGCTACAGGGGTGAGTAGCGTCTTACACCTTCAAACGTAACAGTTACATCAAATAAGTATTGTACGCGCGTATGAATAATTGCTGTTTTGAGTTTTGGTTATTTTATAACATACTTAATTCTAATATTTCATTGTTTTCAATTAATTTAGTTTTAACGCTTCTAGGTGCATATTGAGTCATGAGTTTGTGAGGGCAGTTGATAAATATTTGAGTAGACGTATAAGACTACTAGAGAATCGAGGTAAGTGAACAGACAATGCAAGGGTCTACGCTACAAGGTTAAAAATGTGTGTAAATGTTTATAGAGTTGAAAATAGGCTGATCGCACGCAGCATTACTGTTAATTAAAATTTCAAAGTGAAATGGAGGGACTGTAATTGTGTGCAGACGAGGTAAGAGATTTTGTAGAGAAGTAGCCAACTTGTTCACCACCTCTCGAAATAGGTGGAATGGTGCACAAATTTACTCTTCATATATGTTTCCCTCTGTAAATTTTTCTTTAACAAAAATCATATTTTTACGATTCTTTAAGCAAAGAAAAGGAGAGAGCGATTTGAGCTTTGAAGTAACGTGGCATCAGTAACAGTAGTTTGTCATACGTAAAATTATATTTTTACGATAATTTAATCAAGTACGAGGATAGAACGAGTTGAGCTCTAAAGTAATATCGCGTCAATAACAGTAATATCCTTTATTTACACTATATACTAATAACATACTTCATTTTATAATGTTTTGGAACATTCCCTTTCTTCATACACATTAGAGGATTTTTACTGCTCTAACCTTTTTCTTCAGCACGTCTTCATGGGAATTTGGTGGAGTAATATCTTTTCAAGAATATATTTTTATAATTATAGCAGTGAACGTAAATTGTACATGTGTTTCTAATACAAATGTGTGAATATAATTATACTTTATTGTAAACGTAATTGAATATGAATAGGATAATACAACGACTTCTATTTATGGTTGTCAGTTATATTTCTAATGAAAATCTCATTAGTTCGCTTGCAATCGAAATTGTAGAATTAAATCCAACATTGCAAATCTGAATCCCACGCAAAATCTAACAGTGTCATTAACTTTAAGTTCATCGTCGACAGTAAAGAAGTTTTCTTTTTGTTCAACTAAACATTAAATGACTTGTCATAACTCACCCTAACAAAGCTTAATTCAACCTTGCTCTACATGTGCCTTGCTTAAACACAAAAACTCATGAATATGCCCAGCAGAAAACCTAAATAATATTCAACATCTTGATTTAGAGGTTATTTACTAAGAAGTCATCCACACTAGTACCTATAGGGGTGAAATTGTTGATCTTCTGCAGTAAAATATAGTTAGACTATAATTGTATTGAAACTAAGGCAGAATAAAGAAATTTTCTTTTCAGAAAAAATATGCGATACGTCTTTACCTTGACTAAGGCCTATCTGGAAGTATCTCATATCCGCGGTTTTACTTTCAGAGGAATCGGATTCATCTGAGGACCCTGAGAAAGATACTCAACGTACCTCAGATATGAAAACGGATGAATTCTTTCCGACGTAAGCCGGCAAGAATAACGCTCAGATAACGTTGTTTCGTTTTCATTGATATGTAAAATTCGTTTTGTTCTTCTCATATGAGGCCTCGCATCGAGAGAAAATCTATTTCAGTTGATGTTTAGGGCTAATTTATTTATGTTTTTCTAATATTTTATCATATTTTGGGTGCGTAATGTATTGGGACTTTCCTCTTCTTGATACACATTGGAAGATTTTCTATTGCTATAACCTTTTTCCTCAACTGTTGATAGGAATTGAATGGTATAGTTTCTTTTCAAAAATATAATTTTGTAATTATATCAGGGAAAGTGTAATTTTACGCATATCTTTAATACAAATATCTGAATATAATTATAACGTAAGGTTGGTAATATATTAAAGATGTGTTTTAATTTTCATTACACAAGTACTATGTATTTTTCTCTTCCAGAGTTTCTTGTCAGCCAGTATATTCTTATTAAAATGAGTATAGCTGCTGATCCGTGACCTAATATGAAGGGTAAACTTCACAAACCTCTTGCTGTGCGGCGCATTCATCCTCATTGAAATTTGACTTATGAAATAGTTGAATAAAAAGAAGCTGAGCACCAGACTGCTCTTCAGAGGTGATATTTGGGCACACTCCGAAATTTCCCTTGCATTTTGTATAACTGGTTCGGATCAAGAGTAGTGATGTACCGATACCATTTTATTGGCCGATACCGATACCGATACTCCGATACTTGAAAATACCGATACCCATACTCCGATACTTGGAAATACCGATACTTTGACCGATACTTTTACAATTATATTGAAATAAAATCATTATAAACCCTACATGGGTGTTTTAATAAAAATTTTTACTACTATGTCTAATAATATAACAATATTGACAAAAAATTTTCGATTAGGAATGATAAAACTGCTTTTGCTATGTTAACTATATCGTTTGATTTGTCTCCCGCGCAAAGTTTTTCGATTGCGTCATCTTCCCGCGTTTCGTATGATACCGTTATCAGCGTGCATGAACTAACAAGTATTCACTGTTTAGCAATATTTATTTGCAAACTGATGTTATCATTAGACTGAATTAATTAAAAATTATATTTTTCTCCATTTACAGGCGTAAACTAGAAATATAATGTAGCATTTAGTTTCAGAAATATCAGCCTGAACCCAAGTAGCATACGTATGTACTAACACACACAGTGTGCAGAAGAAAACACGGCTCTTTTCGGTTTGGGGGCGAATCAAATTTTAATATTTTATTTTCGCCAAAGTATGTATTTTGGTGTGAAAAACACAAAAATGATAACTATTTTGTGGAGAAATTATTTACTAAGCCTGAAATTTGCTGATATCCGTTAATATTTTATGAAAATACTGCAGTTTCTCGGCACGTTTTCGCCACGCAAATTCACATAGATATGAGTCCATCATTTGTCGACGAGTGCCTCCCTGACGTTTTTTTTCATTTTTAGACTAAGCTATGCACTCTCAATCATTTGAGTGTGTGCACCTGTTGCAGGGTCCACTAAGTTTTCACCATGATTAACATGGAGGTGTTTGAAGTTATCCCCTCGGTTAGGTTAGGTTAGTAACACTTGATGAAAAATTTGTCCACAAAGTGGTTATCATTTTCGTGTTTTTCACACCAAAATACATGATTTGCGTGAAAAGAAAATAATAAAATTCGATAGGCCCCAAACCCAAAAATATCCGCATTTACGCAACCAACTATAAAATTGTTAGTGAATTTTTCAAACATCTTAAAATAGAAGAAAAATGTAAGATTCGTAATGTACGGCGATTTACATGATAAATTAAAATAAAATTATTAGATTCGTAATATTTGAATATTTACAAGCTAAATTAAAATGGAATTTTCAGCTACTACTATATTAAATTTACAAAAACTTTAAAATGCACCTTCAACTTTATTCAATTGGTTTGATTTTTGTTAGTCCGTCACATACGTTAAGAAATTTAAATTGGGTCAAACTAAATAGGTTTTAGTTGTAAAAGTATAATAATTTTATGTCGCTACTGTGTTTAACTATTCATGCTACATAGCTTTCACTTAATGACCGTACGTGACTCATCGGGAATTCTAAGTAGTATATTCAATTAGCGGGCCTGATTAAACGCTGTAATTCATCAGGTAGCTAACTAATTTACTAGGTATGAATAGGCTCATTATTTAATAAAACTTTTACTTTCATGATTTATGACTTTCATTTTTTTGATAAAATACGTATTATTGGAAAGTATCGGTAAAGTATCGGCCGAATTTTGCTGAAACCGATACCAGTAAAAATAGCCGATACCGATACATCGGTACATCACTAATATAAATGTGTGAATATAGGTAAACTTTAGTATAAACATTATTGAATATGAACAGGATATTATAACGACTTCCATTTATAGCTGCCATTTCAATTTCTACTACAAAAAACTCCCAATAGTTCGCTTGCAATCAATACTGTAGGACTAATCCAACATTGTAGGTCTGCAGCCCACTCATAATCTAACTGTGTCATTAACTCCAAGTTGACCGTTAACGGTAAAGAAGTTTTTTTTGTTCAATTGAACATTAAATTGCCATAACTCACCCTAACAAAGCTTAACTCAACCTTGTTCTACCTGCGCCGTGCTTAAACACCAAAACACATGAAAATGTCCAGCAGGAAGTCTAAATAATTTTCAACAGTTTAATTTAGGAGTTACGTATTAAGCAGTCATCCACACTAGTACCTATAGGGATGAAACTGCTAATCTTCTGCAGGAAAATTTGGTAAGACTATTATTGTACAGAAACTAAGGAAGAATGAAGAAGTTTTCTTATCAGAAAAATTACGAGAAAAGTCCTTACCTTGACTTAGGTTTATCTGGAAATATCTCATTCACGCGTTTTTACTTGCAGATGAATCGGATTCATCCGAGGACCCTGAGCCCCTGGCTCAACCTACCCCAATTATGAAAACTGATTCATTCGTTCCCAACGTATGCCGGTGAGGTGAGAATTACGTTCAGATGACGTTTCATTTTCATTGATATGTAAAATTCGTTTTATTCTGCTCGTGTTAGGCCTCGCATAAAAAAATCTATTCTAGTTATTCTTCCCCTCAGGAGGTTACAAGTATTGTATCTATGCGAATTAGCGCTCCCATGGGACTTGTGAGGGCCTGAGGTAAAGGTTCGGTAGGCTTCCTTTTTGTTGAAATAGAATAGGTTTTTGTTTTCTTACGGACCATCTTTTTTCGGTTCACTGCTGCTCTATTTTTCAGCACCTACTACTTTCTTCTTCAACTTTTTCTTGTTTCATGAACTTCTTTCTTAGCTTCCTGTTTCTGTGCACCTTGTGCATAGATCCCGCGTTCCCTCAACTCCATACTAAATGGTGCCTTCCTCCGTCCTCTCTTAGAACATCTTTGTCGTGCAGTTAAGGGAGGCTAAAACTTTCTTATATAATAATAATAAACTAGTTAATCTTTAGTGCTAATTTATTTTATGTATTTCTAATTTTATTTGTGATATTTTGGGTGCGTAATGTATTGGGACTTTCCTCTTTTTGATACACAATAGAGGATCTTTTATTGCTATCACCTTTTTCTTCAACTCATGATAGAAATTTGATGATATAGTTTCTTTTTAAAAATACAACTTTAAATCATATTAGTGAAAGTATAATTTAACATGTGTCTCTAATATCAATGTCTTAATATAATTATAACGAAAGGCTGGTAATATATTAGAATGTTTTTTTAATTAATATAACACAAGTAATTCGGTATTTTTCTCTTTCAGAATTTCCTGTGTAGTCATTATTTCCTTATTAAAATGAGGAAAACTGCTGATTCGTGGCGTAAAATGAAGGGTAAATTTTATGAATCCTCTTGCTGCGTAGAGCATTTATCCTTATTAAAATTTTAGTTATGAAAAAGTTGAATGAAAAAAGCTGCGCACTACACTGCTTTTCGGAGGTGAAATTTTGCCCACACTCCGAAGCTTTTCTTGCATTTTGTGTAACTGGTTCGTATAAAAAGTACTATTCATCAATAAAAACTGTTCGCTGTATTACAAATTACCAGAAAACTGTAGTAAAGGTGCTTCGCACTCAGAGAATATTCATTTGTTGGGTCGTAATCTTATGCTTGGCAAATAATAATCTTATTTGTACAGGATCGGTTGATTGAAATAGGGGGAGAGGCAAGATACCCGTTACTTCTCTTCCAGCAGTGAAGAATCGTGCACCAGCCAGTGTGGAGCCACTGTCAGTGTCAGCAGAGTTAGACGGAAGACATTAGCCGTGCTTTGAGTTGGAGTCATGAATGTTCTCTTAAGGCCCCGATACACTGGCGTTCATGACTCGAGAAATTGCGGCAGTGGATCCGTCCGCCAGTTGAAGTGAGAACTGGCGACGATAATACTCAGCACGCAAAATGAAGCACCGCGGAATGCAATGCAAGGCGTCAGTCTGCCTCAGCGTGTCGTACGGGTAGGTGCGCGATTGCGACCAGCCGTATGGAGCGCAGAATTAAACCAAAGCGCACGTTGCGCTGTGCTTTAGCCTTCTGTAAGCGCTGCTCATCACATTCTGCAAGCAGTCGAATTTTTTAAATGCGTCTATAGAATTCAGCGTTCGAGTTTTGTCAACTCAATTGCGAAGCAAGACATGGCTGTGCACCTCTCTCGTCAACGTTCAAAACTGTACTGCTCGTCGCAGTGACGACCGTCCTAATCCAGACATGCTCGGCTTCGCTGAAAGCTCGGTGGCCACTCTGCCAACTGGCTGGTGTGCAGGGATGGGAGGCACATTGAGAGGCGGGCTGGCGGTTATCACCGCGATTTTTGACCAGTGTATCGGGGCCTATAGATACAACCTTGGGGGATACAACTACTGTATCTATAACTAGCGCTCCCTGTATGATTTGTGAGCACGAGCTGAAGGTTAGGTGGGCCATCCATTAGCTGTTAAAATACACCATTTTCAGGAAGCCAGGAAAGTTACTTTTTTGATGCGAATGGTCATTGGAAATTTAAAAACGAACCAAGGACTAAGTATTTTAATAATTTTTTGTAAAGATTCCTCGAAATATGAAATTTACTAACTGAAGAGGGAGCTAGTCTCCGAAACGCTTTATGGGACTGACGCTATGTACTTATTTAGAAACTTGAGAACGAAGAAAATTCCGATAAAATTTATCATCCGAGGATTTTAAAAATAGGAAAATTTCAAAGAACTTAATCATATATACCAGAATACGTTACGGAGTCCAGCTCCATCAGTTCGTTAAAGTATGAATCATTATGTCTGTAATAAAAGAAAAAAACAAAGTGTTGAATACAGTCATAAAAGGAAATCACGAAAACAAAAATGAAATTATAACATGTCAAAAAAATAAAATCGATAAGATTATTATCTAGTTACAATTTCCAATAGGTAGGAACTGTCAGTATTGTTGAGGGCCGGTTTTCGTTTAAAAATATGTAGCGACTCTAAAATTCTCAGGTCATATGCGGTTGAAGCCGAATCTAAGATTTTGAAGTCTGCAGAGGATATCGGTACGTTACATTTTTTTGCGTGATTACGTACAGCGGAGTGTGAGGGATGTGCTAATAGGTTCCCCGTGCGGAAGCTTCGACCCCGATGTTCGGCCATTCTGATATAAAAATTTCGTGCCGTCATACCAACGTACGATGATGTGCACTGACATGTTTTAATTTCATTTTCTGTTTTCGTGATTTCCTTTCATGACTGAATTCAACATTTTGTTTTTTCTTTTATTACAGACATAATGATTTGTACTTATAGGAACTGATGATGGAGCTGGACTCCGAAACGTATTCCTAGTAAATAGGATTAAGTTCTTTGGAATTTTTCTTGTTTTTAAATTCCTCATCAAGTTGCGATTGAAGCAATCAACTGACCCGTTCAGGTATGTTCAATTTATCACCTTTACTAGGGACACGTATCGGAGTCCCGCTCCATCATCAATTCAAAGGGAAAAAGTTATTATGTCTAAAATAAAAGATCAATGTACAGGGAGTTGTAACGCACTAAAATTATTTCATGAGAGTAAAACTACGAAGTATGCCACGGAAAAACGGAACACAGAAGCACAGGCTTCATATGCGAGCCTCTTTGATGTACTCTTACAGTTGTGTGCAGTGCACATCTTTGTACGTTGGTATGACGTTACGAAATTTCTACATCAGAGTGGCACAGCATAGAGGTAGAAGCTTTCATATTGGGAATCAACTATCACACCCATCGCATTCTGCAGTGCGAAATCATACCGAAAAATGCAATGTCCTTATATCTCCTGCCGATTGCAAAATTTTAGATTCCTTGCATATTTTCAAGCGAAACTCTGATTTGAACGATATGGACAGTTCGTACCCTTTGAAAATAGTGATTAGGTAATGACCTCGTAATTCCAAGCCCAATTTTATTTCATACCTACATTTTACGGGTATTTTTTGTGCTTTTATATTCTGTTTTTTGTTTCTCTGTGGCATCCTTTTTTTCTACTCTCATTATATATTTTTAGTGTGTGCAATTTATTGTACTTTGATCTTTCATTACAGACGTAATGGTTTTTTCCTGTGAACTGATGATAGAGCAGGAATTCGAAAAGTTTTCTTAGTAATTAGGATAAATTTTACCGAATTTTTTTTCGTTCGCAAATTCCTGATAAGGTTGCGATTCAAGTAAATCACTGACGTGTTCAGATATATTAAACCAAAACACGGGGATGAGGGAATTCGTACTATTTTAATTTCATATATCCTGAATTCTTTATTAATTATTATTTTAAAACTTAGAGCCCTTTGTTTTGTTTGTATATATATATATATATATATATATATTCCTATCCTATTAATCTTGTGTGGCAACTTAATCGTTTCTTACGCTCGTAAGTAGATTATTTCGACACTATTTTAGGTAGTTTGACCATTCGTGTTGTCCCAGCTATAATGCAAACGCTATGGTTAGCATTGTACAACAATCCTTATGTCTTTGACTCCAGTAAAAATTGTTATTAGCGTAGGAAATATAAATTTTTGTTATGGTAAAATATTTTATCCTCTCCGAGCTCGTTATTTTGGCATAATAGTTGAGACGTAAGAATAAAAAACTGTCCCGAATATTGGCCTCATTGTCTTCGACGCAAAATAATTTAGATCTGCCCATTTTACTTTCAACATAAATCCTTCATATCACTAGGTCCTATGTTCGTATGCTCAAATTCCAATATAAGTACGCACTTCTGAGATAATTTTCAATAATACAACACTAGGATTGTGTTTTCTCAATCACTTGTTTTTATATGCTTTGTCAAATCAGATTAACGCATGGAAGGGACCGGAGAGAAAAGCACGTAAGACCTTGCCTTTCTCTCAATCATTTTGTGTTTTGACAATAGATATTGGTATTACGATACCCATGTGTGAATGTCAACCAAAGGTCTTAATGTTAAGATGTTTTAACTTTAACAGCTTTTTGACCCCATGATTTAGGTAGCTAATTCCACGAAATTTTCCATTCGGTTTGTGAAATGTTTTCGTTTAGTATTATGCAGCAATCACTTCCTTGGTCCTGACTGCGGTGATTTTTTATTTTTTTTTGGCGAAAATTATGCACGCGTAGGAAATATCACGAATTTGTTGAATGATTAAACTTTTTCCGAGCTAGTCTTTTGGTATACAAGTTGAAACCCAAACATAAAAAGATGCTTCCGAAGTTCTAGTGTGTCGACCTTTTAGACTGTACATACACCAATTTTTACTCTCAAATTATCTCCCCAATATCGGTTAAGTTTACTTTCATATTTTAATGAAAGTAGGGACTAAAAAATTGTTTTTTATCAATTTGAGTTGCATTATTAATGAATGGAGGGAGATATGCATATGTTGGTGTATGTGTATGTAGTTTATATGGACCAACAACTTCAGAACAATTCAACAGAGGGAATACATTTTCATGATTTTCTGTCAATTACTTTTATCTGACAAGCAACATGGGTGTTGTGACACCCACACACATATGTTTATCAACTAAGGATCTTAAAGTCGAGGCGTTTTAAAATCAAATGACCTGTCTTTATTGTAATAAACTGTTTTTTTTCTTGTTACGGAACATCTTTTCCTGGTTCACTGGTGTCCTTTTTCATCACCGTTTACTTTCTTCTCCAACTTTTATCTTATTTCATAAATTTCTCCCTATCTTGTATCTGTGCCTAAGGTTTGTAGACGCTCTTCGTTCATATAGATTCTCAGTGTTCTTAAACTAACTTCCATTCTAATTATTGCTTCGGAATTCTTCGAATAAAGGGTTGACTTATATCGGTCATCTTATTTATACTTCACTTAGTCATTAAAAGCTCGGCTAGTCTCAGCGAGATTGTCATCCTGGAGAAAAACCGTCAAATAAGTAATATATATGCGTTATATAGATGTACAAAGAGTCTCCGGCTTACGGTATTGTTGGGAAAGATTTAATTTTGGGAATTTAACTAATTTATGTCCTTTTTGTGCTAACTGATTGGTGCTCTTGTGTTTTGGGGTCAGGTCGAGAATAATCAATTTAGCGAATGATTAACGAATTAAAACATGAGAATTTAGGAAAATGGTAATTATGATTTCACTCTGCGTTTTTTTAGAATTTAGGGAAATTATAATTATGTGTTATAAAATTTTATTTTTGTTGATTAAAATTCCAGCGGTGCGGAGGTGTAGTCTCTTCAACATTGGTGTGTGTTACAAGCCAGAATGTCTGGACGGGTGTGTGTGGTGAGCCCATAAAGGATGTGTTGTTTCAGAAAGGGTGTGTTGTTTCAGGCAGGGAGTGTATAACTCTATCGAGAGGGGAGAAATAACAATCTCAACGGTTGAGCACTAAGACGTTCGAAAGTGCTGACGCCTTGGTCCAGGCGATAGCTGTGTATATTATGTTCTCAAGATTTTTGGCTATACAAGCAGTCTGCTGGCCCTCGGCGGGTACCGCATGCTGTGTGGGTTAATGGCACAATCTCAAACTCCATACACAGTGCTCGACAGATTTATGGCAAGCACTTGAGCGTGAAAAGGAAACTCTCAGAAATAGTCGGAGGGCTAACGTTGAGATCGGCGGTCCTGCAAACCCTCGAGAGGGAGGAGGCTGCTAAGTTACGTCAGAAGGCTCTAGGCCAATACCACGACATCAATATGGTGGGAAAGTAGTTGAAGCTAAGGAACACGAATGAGGCTTTAGCTGCTAAACAAGAAGAGCATTCGAACATGACGTAGAAGCTTCGAAGTGTGTGATTGGCCATGCGTGAACTAGAACACCGCTTTCTCGCGAACAAGTGGGTAGAGCTGATGAGAAAAATTTAGTCTTGCGTCGGCGATCGTCGGATATAGTACGTGTTAAAAATAGGAGGTGTTGAAAATTACCCTGAAAATATGTGACATAGATATCAAAACAGGGAGTTAAACTTATCAAAAAAAATTTCGCTTAATAAAATAGTCTCCGTTTTTCCACAGAGGGTAAATTGCAGACCTGGCTAAAGCGGGGAAATCATTCTGAAGATGCCACATTAAGTGGGGAGGGTAAGAGTGATGTAATTACCTTTGGAGAAAATATTTTGAAATAGAGATGATAAAAGTGTGTGGCCTTTTGTTGAAGTGAAGATTGGAATATTTAAGGGAACTTCATTAGCACGACTAGAAGTAATGAGTATTTAATTTTCATCGTGCAGGCGGGGAGGTTTTTGTCATCGGCTTGGAAGAAAGGGAGATCATGGGTCAAGATAACGAAGCGGGACGAGCAGTGTGATATCAGCAATAGACATTTTGAACTGTGCATAAGGCAAAAGTTGGAACTGAAGCTGTGTTGTTTAATGAATGTATGTTTGAAGTGACACCACCTCCAGCACTGTTAGTATGTGAACATGTTGTAGGCCTCATTTGTGGCATTTTGTGTAGGAGCAATATATGGGGGGGAAGCTGGCCAGCGGTAGCATATATTGTCATTCTGTTATGTAAGCTGTTTAACACATGAAATTTCTAGCATACCATTACTCAATTTGCACCAGTTCTAATGCCATACATTGCGTGCGCTTATCGATGTTCTGTATGATGTATTGCCGTAAATTATAAATTAAGTGAATTTTCACGTGTATAAAGTCCCCCAAATTTAGTAGCAAGCAGCCCCTCATCATAACTGATGCGCTCTGAAAAACGCGCATTGAGTAAGTCGAGTTCAACGTACATCGGTGAGTACTGCCCAATTTTTGTATACACATTTTGTAGTAGTGTTGATTTGTTTGGGCTTGCCCATAAATTTTCCTTGTGTTTCCTGTGCATTTCATTGAGGTATGCCAACCCCTCAAGCGAGCATTCGGTCTTCTCATTAGTGTAAATTAATGAGAGACGAGGCGGACAGCTTTCTCGTGACAGTATTTCGCCTTACGGTATTCGCCGTTATGAGCTAATGCCCATAAACTCTACCAATACATTAATACATTTTTCCTATTAATAGATGTATGATTCTCGGTTGGCTATCCTTCAATTTTGCGTTTAACAAAAATCTCCGCCACGCACAGCCGAGATTATCGCCTCTGAATGACTCTCAAATTTATATATATACATGTATATTTTTATACGTGTATGTATAATATGTATATATATAAATTCGAGAGTCGTTCAGAGGCGACAAATCTCGGCTGTGCGCGGCGGAGATTTTTTTTAAGCAAAATTCAGTGATGGCCAGCTGCGAACCATGTACGTATCGGCGCCGAAATTAGACATGCCGGAGACGAGCAGAGACGTAGAATGGACGATCATCGCGGTTGGCCGCCGACGTCCCTGGGCCAAAAATTTCGTCCCTAAGTGGACATTTCGCCTATGATTCGGTGGCGGTTTATCGGTGATAAGTCCCTTAGGTTATCCCTTGTTCGACCATAACACATCGGCGATACGTCCTCGATTTTCAATTGGGTACATCTATCACTCACTCAATATAATCTTTTCTCCGAGAGGTAGTTTACCGAGAAATTCTGAATGTAGTTATGTATTGCCACACTATTGAAACAATTTGACAACCCATGACTGGCTGAATCAGGTTCCTGATTCTAACAACAACGCTAGAGCATTTTTCATATGTTGAATATTTGTAACAGGTCGTGTTCAGAATATTCGAGATCGATTGTAATAACAATATAGAGTGAGGAAATTTAAAAAAAAATAGTTTTAGATATAAGAAAATTTGAAATTTTACACGAAGTCATCACTGAAATCTGAGAGCGAGCTGTAACTAGCAAGCAGGCAAGCAAACAAAATGAACAAAATTATCATTGCTCAAATATTTTTATAGATTCAATGAACTTTTTATAATGTTCGGGTATAATTAATCTGTATCTGGATCCTCACAATCGACCCAATTGAAAATTAAGGCCGTATCACCGGTGGAATGGAGTTGTTAAGAATTTTTTTTTATTGGAATACGCGCGGTTTAGAGGATAAAGGTCCCCGTTATCGGATGCAAAACCGCCTGCGAATTACCCGTGACCTGCCTAACCTTCCGGCCGTGTACCGCCTCAGAACCAGATTCGAATCGAGGCTGGCCGTCCGTTGTTCATGGAATAAAAAATCGCCCCCAGTTGCACCCGCCTCGCCGCACAAAGAGTGCAATATCGCACTGGATGCTATAGATCTCACAATACATTCGCACTTGAAGCATTGTGAATGTATTGACCTAATAAGCTCAGTACAAAATTGTACATCCAATGAGATCGATACGCGTGCAACTGGGTGCGATTGCTAAATACATAAAAATGGGGTGTTATAGAAAGAATATGAAATACCGCTAAGTCTGTAATTTTTATTGAAAAATTAGATATTCTCTGAATAAAAATATACGTGAATATTAAATCACAGCCTCCCATCGCATGGAACACTATAAAAATTCTTGAATTGAACAAAATCACCATCCGTCTAAAATACTTCATGTAACAAACAAATATTCAGTACGTAAAAATAGGCATGAAAATATAATCCCAGATCACAGAGTTCCCTTTTAACTTCTTATACATATATACATGCACTCATAGAGGGTGTTTTGTGATTTAACGCACGTATTTCAACTTACATAGAAAATCGCAAAATACAACAATTTTCAAAAGTGTCAGAAGCCTAAAAACTCCGTTGTTGAGAAATTATGACTTTAAATAATTATTCTAGATTCCCGTAGGAATAAGCTCACCATGCAGCCAACGAGTGAAATCTATCATTAAGGTTATTCCTACGGGAATTTTAAAGAATTTTAGGTCATCATTTCTCGGAAACGGTCGAGTTTTTAGGTATTTGTTACTCATGAAAATCGTTTTATTTAGCGTTTTTCTGTGTATGGGTGAAATATGAGCTTATAATTACCAAACACCCTTTACATAAATATGATACTTGATATATTTATATTTCAAGGAAAAGCAATATTTCAAAAACCAATAAAATATGCTTTGTTTCTATTTCTTGATACATAGATATATCAAGCCAAATGAACTGAGTTCCGTTTTAACGCTCGTCTACATCTAAACATTAATACCCTTACGACGAGCGTACGTACCTGTGCGTGAAACCGTCCAACATCATTGCGGTATCTATAACACGGGTTGGCTCGCGTCGGGTTGCGTTACATGAGAGAGATAGAGAGGGATAGAAAGAGAAAGAGAGAGATAAGTGAAAATTGGTAATTTTTAAAAAAATTAAATTTTTTTACTGGTTGGCTAGGTTACGATATGATGAGATAGGTTAGGTTAGGATGGGTTGAGTTAATATAAGGTAGGTCAAGTTATAAGATAAGTCAGGTTAGGATAAGATGGGTCAGGTTAGGATAAGATAGGTCTGGTTAGTATAAGATACGTTAGGTTAGGATAGGTCAAGTAATGTTGATAAAAATTTTAACGGGTTCACAGTTTTTTTTGTTTCACATATTATCAGGATAGCTTTGGTTAGGATAGGATATTATATGTTATGTTCAGATAGGTTACGTTAGGTTATGTTACGTTAGAATTTTTTAGGTAATTTTGACGGAATTTTTTCACGGGTCCAGCTAGCCTAACGAAGACATTACTTAAAGTTAGGTTAAAGTAGGATAGATTAGGTTAATATATGTTATGTTAGAACAGATTTGATTAGCATGAATTATGACAAGATAGGTTAGAATATATTCGTTAAGATAGGTTAGGTTAGAATATGTTATGCTACAATTTGTCAAAAAATGTTGATCGACTTTTTTCACAGGTCTACCTAGCTTATGGATGACACTGTCCGTGGAATTTCCACGGGTCGTGCTAGTTATATAAAGTTCTTCATATATCTATACCTCATGACATGTAAATAAACCATCAGCCAATACAACGTATTTTGGATTATTTATATTTTTTTTAATACTTTTGTTTAATATTCGTCGATAGTGAGCATTGACTCACTAGACTTTTGGGGGTAAGGGAATGGTACTCCCGATTTTGGCGTAGAATGTCCCTCGTCTTGTACTTGCTTAAAAGGTGTGCGCTTCTGACGGCGGTTTCATACGAGTCTCTCTGTGTCCATCCCAGTCACACGCTCCTGCACAGAAAAAAAAACAGATAAAAACCTTACTCCTATTTATGTCTTCAATAATCTCAACTGCGTGCTACCTTTATTACCTCAACCCATTATTTCACCATACGTTCAAATCATCTCAAAACTGTTGATGTTCCCTGGAAATACACTATGCAAACCTTCATTCTCTTCAACTCTGCCAAGCACTTAAAAACTACACCACTTTACATTCAGGTACTACACCGCTAGAAAATATACTCAAATGCATGTACAGTTAGGTGGTCCTTAACTATACATAAATTTTATTTTTTCAATGTTGAGCTCTCACCTTGTCAAAGTGTTCCATTGGTCCCAAAAACATCTCAGCCAAAAAAAAAGAAATGAAATCCATCAACATTTACGGCTTTTCACTAGGGGTCAAAGATTCGCCTCTTGTGCATATACCGGGCAATATGCTGAAATGTACAATAAATAGCTAGTATTCCAGGTCCCCCCACGAGTTTGTGGGTATTAACTGCTTTAAGGCAGGTGTAAGAGTCGGGTTTTTCTTCCGCACTCTATATTTATGAGTTTTTAATTTATCATTTCTGTTTCTTTTCTGAATACTCTCGCTCGGCAGAGCGTTACGTTAATTATTAATTAATGAGAATCAATGATTATGATATGCTGCCACCAGAGGCTTAGAGCCTCGAAATTAAGGATATGAATTAATTAAGATGCGAGAACTAAACGTGAACTAATATTTTGTTAGGTAGCGGCCGAGGGTCATGGCACGCGTTTCTAAGCGAGACGAGAGAGGAAAATCACACGTACTGAAGATTTAGAGTTGTATTTAGGAAGCAAGCACGGACGGCGAGAGCACGGCGAGGTTATAGAAATCCTACCTAGATTTCCGAGGGTCAGCCCACACGTACTGACGCACTCAGGAGACAAATAGTGACAACCGCCAACACAGAACCGACCACACGAGCTCGGATGAATATTTTGCATATATTCAATCGCGGTCTCGCCGGGTGTTTAGCAGACACCCAACTCAATCCAATGAGCGTTTACAGACACTCGACTCGATCCAAGGGACCCGATCCAAAATGAACCTCTCGCATACGTTCCAACAACGATCCACGGAAACCCGATCCAAAAATGAACGTCTAACACACGTTCCAACAAGAACCACAAGTACTGAAAACACAACTACTGGAACCGCCGATCTCAAGTTCTGAACTGCAATAAGGGAAGCCTCCACTATCAGAACACCGCGCGATGCGTTTTATTTAACTTTACTTTACTAGTCTCTGATCCCTCCCGTCTGGAGCCCTTCACTGCTCACTCAAACGACCGGCGACCGAATGCCCTTCCTCCTCTGAGCCCGCTCCTTTCTCGTCTCGCGCCTCCCTCCCAAAAAGGGGGGGGGGGCGGTTGGCAAAAGGGGGGTAGGTTTTGTGGGGAGAAGGGATGCAGGGGTAAGCTCTCGTGGGGGCCCAGCTTTCTCTGACCATGACGTATTCAGCAATTGCTCTCCCGCTCTGTCCTTCGTCCCAGCGACCGAAGCCGGCCGTCGTTTTTATATATCTCCAATAACTTATAGGGCCCTTGACAAATTTACGTGGTCGTGCTCTACGAGTCCTGCGTCGTCTTTATGACTGTGTAACCGCCGCAGCCCAAGCACACCAATTTATCCAATTTAATATGGGAAGTATTTCGTATGAGAACGTCCCGCTTGTCAAGTTCCCAAAAAAACCAATGCTCGAGTGCCGGCATTAAATTTACGACCCGTATAAATTTAGAGATGCTGTCTTCCCCGCATTTTAGATTTTCTTCTCGGCAACGCTAACGGCTAGGATCCATGATATACACAGGGGTCTCATGGTTGCTGGCCACTCATTGTTACCTGGTCACTGTCAGGGTATATTTCTTGGAGTCTGGAAACATCTTCCGGTGTTCTTCGACAACTTGAAGAAAGGACTGGAGTTTCTCTTCCCCTTTTGTTAGCAATTCACTAAAGTCCTGGACGAGAGCCACTCCTCGTTTGGCACGGTCATTGACGACCTTCAGGGCTCCGACAATGGCATTTCTTTTCTTGAAGTTCTCAAGATCTTCCCAAGATTTTGGGTTTGCCTCCAAGATCCTATCAAAAGACCCAGGCGAGTGAGGAGGAGAAATTAAGGAGTTCATGGAATCGAAATCGTCCAGAGTCTTATTTCTGATTTCTTGCAGATCGAAGACTGCTCTCTTACACTGAGAGAAATTTTGGCCCCTCTGAGTGTCTCATGGCTGTTCAGGTGTCTCACACGCAAAGAGAGAGAGCAGATGCCTCATTGGAAGTGCGACTTTTCGATAAGCGCTTTGTGTCTCAGAGCAAGGTGTTGTTCGTTCGTTCGTACGCAAACACAATGTGGTAAGTATAATAACAAAACACTTGCTAAATAGTGTGGAAGTATTCTGTTGGTACTTGAGCATAACATTTAATGCCGACTTCTTTGCAAATTGTGCAAATGTATAATAGTTGCAGAGAACTAGAATGCTCTGAGGAAAGCTAGGAGCTTCATACTGTATTGTATTATTACGCATCAGTCCCACAGTATAAATGGTGCATTGCTGCGCTGGAGTTGTATTTGTGTGATGTGTCGTTTAATAACTGGTGGGTTCTATTGCATGTAGTCCATTTGAGCAAGACAGGTGTTTGTTTATGTATACATACAAGACTGATAAAGATATGGTACTTTGTTCATCGAAAACTGAGCTTGTAATCTGCGATGCGATGGATTGCGTCTCTGTAACAAGTTGTGATCGTCATAATCGCGATGAAGCATTTTAATGAATAATTCAATGATTGCTGTTCATTTGGATTGCAAAGTTAAGTGAAGAGGTTAGCTTTATTAATATGCCAAGCTTCATTATACGAAATTTTCTCAAAATAATCTTGCATATTTAAAATTTAAGCAGTTGAACTCGTTCAACAATCTACCCCATTTTATGGCCACCCTCCCTTAAAAGGTTATGAGTCATATTCGTGAAGCTAGGTCATGTTGTAAATAATGAGATTGTAGATTTCTCAGTATATTTTGAATTATCTAATAACTCTTAGAACTGTATGCTGAATAACTATTATGTATAAGTATATCTTGTGCTTGGCAACCATGAATCAATTTAAACTAGCTCTGTTGATTGTGCCTCATGTTGCCAAAGTTACATGGCTATGAAGCAGTATTTTTATATACAGGTACTTGTGGGTTATCTTAGTTATCTATAACCACTTGTTCAGGGAAAAAGTTTTCTTAAGAGAAAAGGTAAAAAAATGAATTGTTATATGAATATTGAGTTGATGTTCTTGACTGTATGAATGGATTTTTCATGTGAGAAGGCATCCTTGTTGAATAATATTCATTTCTAATGCAATTTATCTTCTTAACAAGTATATGAGACCGTCATTTTCAGTTCATGGAAGGTCCCAGAGATTCATTTTGGAGTGAAAGAAAATAAAAATTTTGAATGATAAAAAATAATACCAGTTTAATAATCTACCCTAACTTAACTTATCCTCAAGATCAAAAGGAAACCATAAATTAAAAGTGGTGACAAATAACCCAAAATACCTATTTGCATTATTGTGTATGCTTCAGCTGGTTAACTTGCTTAGGAAGTAAACAAATGTAAAAAAAGCCGATCATTATAAGTATTATATTAGCTAAAGCACTATTTTAAGCTGATGTTCAAGTTAGCCTGATGCTATTACTTACCATGTTTACAGTTTGCTATTAGTCCTGTGCATGTTTCATTAAGAGGTCATATTTAGCGCTCCCAGGGGTGACTACGTGAGGGCCCGAGCTAAAGGTTAGGTAGGCTCTCTTTTTGTTGAAATTAAATAGGTTTTTGTTTTGTTATGGACCATCTTTTTTCGGTTCACTGCTGTCCTGTTTATCAGCACCTACTACTTTCTTCTTCAATTTTTTTTCGTTTCATGAACTTCTTTCTTACCTTACTGTTTCTGTGCACCTTGTGCATAGATTCCAGGTTCCCTCAACTTCATATTAAATGGTGCTTTCCTTCTTCCTCTCTTGGAACATCTTTTTCGTGGTTAAGGGAGGCTAAAACTTTTTTATATAATAATAATAGGTCATACAAAAATTTCGTGCTAATCTTTACATTTATGGTTTGTGTAGCTCAAATACCATTTTGAATATGGTGTGTTTGGATTGCTATTTTGAATAAAATTTCTGAATATTCTGTACATTTGTGAGAGTTTAATTGCTGTGATTGAGAATGCAGTATGTATGATGAATGTTTCATGCTGCCTATGTTTTATTGGCAATGATAATAATAATATTTATGATAATTATAATAATTCTCATAATTATAATAATAGTCGTATAGTAGTATAGTATAATATAATAATAGTAGTACTAGTAGTATAGTATAATATAATAATAGTGGTACTAGTATACTAGTATAGTATACTACTACTAGTAGTATTACTAGTACTAGTACTAGCACTAGCACTAGTAGTACTACTAGTACTACTGGCAATGAGTCATCCAGTGGAACAGACAACGTTCCTGATAATGTTGTGGAAAAAATTTGAATTTTTTCAAATAACCAATTTTTTCCGTATATCAGAGAAAAATAAGAGGTCACTGAAAAAGAGCTGAAGTTATTGGTCAAGAATTTGAAACAATTGTTGAATCTACATAAAAATGACAAATGATTTGAATGCTACTAATATCCCTGCTGATGAGAAAGTGAACATATTTCACCCTATATTGCAACCCCTATTGAAAATCGAGGACGGTGCACCGGTTAAATATGAGAGGAAACATTGACGATTTGAGGTTGGTTTACCGTCTATTTGAGGGTCAAATGTCCAGTCTCCGCGACCCATACTGCGCCCTCAATACGTCCATACTGCGACCAACTTTGGTCGGGGAACAGCTTCAAATTAACTTCAAATCCCCTCTAAAACCAACTTATGCCGGTGAATGGTTTCAAATCAACCTCAACCCAACTCTACATCCAATGAATCGCTCGCTTCGCAACCTTAATCAACTCCAAATCACGGGTGGCCACCTCTACGCAATCGCTTAAAAAACGCTCCAAACTGCCAGTGTATGACGTCACGAGCATATATACATATGGTTGTGACGTCATACACTGGCAGCTGGGAGCGTTTCTTATCCATCGTACAGAGATCACCTGTGATTCTGATTTTGCTAGGGTGAAGAAGCAACAATATTAACATACCATGCTAACCGCACACCAATATTGAATATCATATACCCTTATTTAGGATATATGAATAAATTGCGCAACCTTAACCAATACATTCACGTGGATATTTGGTAGCTACGATCAGATATTTGGTATACAAATCAATCTATTAATAAGCCTCTTAGGTAAGCTCAAAAATTTAGCCATGTTGAATGACCTCTAGCCTCAAGCCTGATATCAAAAATTATTCAATCGCCTTTATGATAGGTCAGGTGCTTTACTCAAAAACCAACCTCTACGTGGGTCAAAAATCGAGTATTAGAATGAAAATAATTGGAAGGATATGAAACAAAATTCGTAAAATATATATTTTTTATAAACTACAAGCGAATAATATCTATGTATGTATAGCCGAGAGCTTTCTCCCTCCACAAGGGAAGGGTAGCTACAAGTGCAGAGAACCAAAAAATAGCAAAAAACATAGATAAGAAAATTTTTTTTTTCAACGTTCATACATCTCCATCTAATCACAATCGCACATCCTTTGCATTCCAGGCATCTGAATTCAGCAGCCAGGCCCGACAGCTACCGCTGGTTTACCCCGGCCGCATCATGAGTGGCGCGGGGGCCCCCGAAATTTTCGACGAGACATATTGAAATCAACTCTTTTGCCAATTCTTTTACCACCCCAGTTGTCCTCCGCACCTCCTCATTTCTCCGTCTGTCCATCAGATTCACCCCTGCCATACTTCTCAAACATTTCATTTCCAACACATTCAACTGTCATCTTTCATCCTCTTTTAACCCCTCGTTTCACTGTTGCACTGTTTCACTCTTTTCACTGCACCATACATCACTGTTGATGATATAATATTATATCGAAATAAGAAAATACTACACAATACTTGAGCATGATTGCCGTAATTGTATTACATACCAATAAACAACCTATTCTGCAGCTTAGAGTTGCCAAACATTTATGACATTTAGATGAGACTAATCTCAATTCAAAATTTGCATAATTTATCTAGAGCAGCTTCAAAACGAACGAAGTATTTATTTTTCCGTTCTCTTCATCATCCAAGTTGGGAGATATATTTGGCATGGACGTTTTTGTCTTAGGCTAAATATCTAACCCAATTGAAATTCTGAGCCTTTTACAGATCGTTTTCAGGCAGTTATAAGCCAAGAGTTTAGTCGTTTTCAAGCAGTAAATTAGCCTTTTTCGGAGCAAATGTCTACCCTTTTAAACGGATATTTCTGGGCATCGAAACGGCTAATGCAACGGCCATTTTGGGCTTCTCTACTACCTGAACGAGGCTATTCACGACCATTTTTGGCTTTTCCATTGCTTGAACGAGTCTCGTCCTGGCCTTTTTGGGCTTCCTTACTGCTTGATCAAGGCTAATACCGGCCCTTTTGGGCTTCCTTACTGCTTGATCAAGGCTAATACCGGCCCTTTTGGGCATCCTTACTGCTTGATCAAAGCTAATACCGGCCTTATTAGGCTTCCGTACGACTTATAGTGGGCCTTGCAACCAGGGTTGCGGAGTCGGTGGAATAAATTTGCGACTCCGACTCCGACTCCGACTCCACCTTTCCAGAATTTTGCGACTCCGACTCCGACTCCGACTCCACCTTTTCAGAATTTGGCGACTCCGACTCCGACTCCGACTCCACCTTTTCAGAATTTGGCGACTCCGACTCCGACTCCGACTCCACCTTTTCAGAATTTGGCGACTCCGACTCCGACTCCGACTCCATTTCTCCAGAATTTGGCGACTCCAACACCGACTCCGCCTATTCACAATTTTGTGGCTCCTACTTCACCTATTCATAATTTATAAGATGAATATTTTATTTCTTAACTAGTGTACACACACCGTCAAAAATGACGAGATTCAATACCTTTCTACAACAAATTTTCGTTTGAGTGGAGTTTCCATGCTTTCAGCTTATTCCAAAGGTAACTTAAATTTCTTATAAGAGTAATAAACACTCAGAACACAGCATTTTTGAGCCGCAAGAGAAGTAGTTATAGCCATTCGTGTCGTATCCGAGATACTGAAATTCAGCATTACTGAAAGCAACTGCGAACTTGTGTATGTATATTTTAATATGCAATACAGTACATTGCAATACAGTATATTGTAATATACATTACAGCATATTGTAATATGCAATACCCCGCCGAACTCGGTATTCACGATACAAACTTGAGTATATAAGGCTATGGATCGCTCTAATTGTGATGAAAGTGACTTATTATAGAGCTATTGCACAACGAAAATGAGTGTATTAATTGACCGTGAACTGGAACCAAGACCGCCAGTGCAAATTTTTTCCTATCAATTATTCTTAACAGCGTGACACAAAACGTATAAATAAACACACGACAGTCATTCTTAGTAGTAAACGGTTGCAGGTGTTGAAACCTGTGCATATGTTCATTATATTCTTTATTATCGAACGACTTTTAAATTGACTACAGATTGTTAATAATCAAGATACTAGTGTACATGATTGGTCAAAAATGACGGGATCCAATGGAATCGTTTTAAAAAAATCTCAAGATAAAATAGCAAACAAATATATCCATTGTAATAGTACCCGCGATTAAAATACAGTATTCTCATACTTGTGACTGGTAAAACTCGTATCACAGATACGGTCATTAAGCATATTTAAAAACGTCACAAACGCACACAACAACCAAGCAAATTGTATAACATAATACCTATCTGAATTGTAATTTAAATTATTGTTCGCAAGAGGTTTTTAAAAAATTTGCCATACCTTTTAAGCATTTAAATGCCTTTGAAATTTAAATGCGATGAGCCGCATTTTCTTGACAGTTGATTCGATTTTCACGCAATGGTTTCTACTTATAAACATAAGTGAGCAGATGCCTGGTTTTTCTTATTTCGATGGTATTTATGATACTGAGTTTGGAGACTGGTTACAGAGTTTGGTAGAGTGTGCGAAAGGCGGAAATTGAGGGTAAATGTGAATAAAAGTAAGGTGATGAGATGTTCAAGAGGTGGAGTGTTTGGAACTTTGGATGCGAGGTTGAATGGGGAAGTTTTAGAGGAGGTAGAGCATTTTAGGTACCTCGGGTCGGATGTGACTGTTAAGGATAGTATGGAAGTAGAAGTGAAGCATCGAGTGAGTGAAGGTTGTAAGACATTGGGTGCAATGAGGAAAGTTTTTGAATGCAGGAGTTTGAGTATGAATGTTAAGAGGGGACTGTATGAAAGTTTGATTGTGCCAGTTTTGTTGTATGGAGCAGAGTCCTGGGGGTTGAGAGCAGCTGAGAGGAGGAAGTTGGATGTGTTTGAGATGAAGTGTTTGAGGAGCACGTATGGAGTAACTAGAAGAGATAGGATCAGGAATGAGTTGGTTAGGGGGCAGACTGGTGTTATCAAAAAGTTGAGCAGGCGAGTGGATGAAAAAGTGCTTGGATGGTTTGGGCATGTTGAAAGAATGAATGTTGAGCGGCTGGTGAAAAAGATATATATGTCAGAAGTGAGTGGTCTTCGAGCGCGAGGTAGACCACGGATGAGTTGGATGGATGGGGTGAGACGTGCTTTGTATGAGAGGGGTCTGACTGTGGACGTGGCGAGAGGGATGGCTGCGGACAGAAGTGCGTGGGAGCAGTGTATAAGGAGGTAATTTTATTTCTGACGCGTTACTGGAAGCTGCCCGCTTGTGATGGGGTTGACCTGTCATGTGCGGGGGGAGGGGCTGCACTCAATGAAGCGGTCGGGGTAAACCAGCTGTGGCTGTCGGGCCTGACTGTGGGAGGTGGTTGTGCTGGGCTGCTGCTGATCCTAGCAGTTCAGGTGCAGCCAGTGCTGCCTCTCTCGCCTTCTAGTGACTAAGTGTGGGGATTGTGGCCTGCTGTCGGCTACCCTCCCATAGGGAGGATAAGCCCGGTATATGTTTGTATGTATGTATGTATTTATGATACTGTCCAAGCAAGCAGATTCCCATTGTAATGAGATTGGGGAAATTACGCACGAGAACATATACTTATCATTGACGGACACCTGGTTTTTTATTATATCGGGTGTCCTGTAAAAATGTCCCCGATTTTTAATTAATTATATCTCAGCTTTAAATTAACATATTTGAATTGCCTTTGTTCACAATGTAGTAAATTTTGTTTCCTTTTCGAATAATTTATGTTATTGAAAATTGGTTGAATAACCACTTTATAATGTCCAATTTACTGAAAAGAGTAGAAAAATTAATTGTTCAAATGAAAAGTTTTTAAAACAATATTGATATTCTTCCTTATTTTGTAGTTTCCATAAAACTGAACACACAAAAATTTTAAGGAGTAACAAATCATTACCTTATATAACCTTAACGACATACCCTCCATTTCTCTCAAGGCAAGTATTACTTCTAGCCACCATTGAACGAAGAGTTTTACCCATTATTCCACCGTTTTCTATCAGTCCTTGAAACACTATTATTGAGAACACTTGAAACTTGAAACCTCTCAGAGGGTTTAAATACTTAGTTGTATGTACGATACATCGTTATGAAATTATTCTCAACAGTAGGTATTGAGGAATGATGAAGAACACCAGTGTTGTTTTTAAAACTTTCCCTTTGAACAATTTTTCTACCCCTTTCAGTAAATCGATCACCTTGAAGTTTATTCAACTGATTTTCAAAAACTTATATTATTTCAAAAGGAAACCAAATTGAATAAATTGTAAATAAAAGACAATTAAAATATGTTAATTTAAGCGGAGATATTATCAATTAAAAAGTCATGGACATTTTTGTGGGGCACGCGTATAGTATTGATTGTTCTTATACAATAAATGGTCAAGTGTCTCCTTTGAACAAATTAATAAATAGGTTTAGCTATTTCGTGAGCGTAATCTCTCCTATGTTAGTTCAATGAAATTTTAGGACTTAAATTTTAAGAGAAATTGGTCGAACATTTATTTCAAATACAGAAGAACTTCATGGGAACAACAGCAAGTCGTTTCCCGAGATACGCAAAAAGAGAAACCGTACCCAAGTTAGGTGGATCTTGAGGATTCCAACAGTACGCACAGGAGCGTCCTCTGCGAAATTTTTATTATTGAATTCCTTTAAAATGAAGACCGAAAATCTTCTTTAACGTAAGGTTAGTTTTTAAAACGATACTCGCTAAAAATAGAAGACACCCAATGGACGCGGCCGGTCATCAGCACGGTACTCCGGTAGGAAATTTTAGAGGCGTTCTGAGTAGAGAGATACAGAGTTTTAAGATGTCCGGTCGCCGACTAGGTGAATATCGTATCTTATTGTAAGATTACATATAGCACTAAGATGTTACCAATTAATTGACAATTAATTACCTTGAATAGTAAGTGCCTATTCAAGAGGCTGCAAAAGCCGGGTCGAGGAGTTCAAGTCGCAGAAAGAGACTGCTTTTTACGCAATAGAAATAAGTTAGAGGTACCAGACCCACTTTTATTAAAAGGAAGACATGCTGCCCAAGCGGAGCAAGCTCAAAGATAATTTAATGAGTGAACGCCAAAGCGTCACAAGTAATGTTAATTAAAGCTATTTAAGGTTAATGCAGTCTGCTAGAAGCGCAAACATGCTTATTTATAGAAAGTTAAATTTAAACACAAAAACCGGAAATAAATATGCAGCTGCAAAACAAAAAACAACGAACAAAAAGATCTAATTTCATCAGTTTCAAATTCTTGTCTGTGAACTAAGAGAGGCCAACTGAAGAAAACTTTTTCTTCCACAAAGCCGCCATCAGAAATAAGGAAAATATTCAACAGGAAATTTCATTGAACAAACAAAATTGGCTGTTCGTCTTTGTTGGTTGATCTGTCTCCCTTTCACGCTCTTAGAGATACTTAACTACTGTATCTGTGATGCGAGTTTCACCAGTGAACAAGTATTAGAATATTTTAATCGCGGGTGCTATTAGGATGAAAATATTTCTTTATGGTCCACATCTGGAAGATTTCTATACAGACAATATCGAATCCCGTCATTTGACGAGTCGTGTACACAATTATGTATACTGAGTGTTTCAGAAAACGAGGTACAAAATTGCACATCAAGTAGAAAATGGCCAAATAAACACTTTTTGTCCTATGAAATTTTCACCCAAAAAATCGGGGTTGGGAGGCATTAGGTGTTTATTGTTTTTAAGGTTGAAATTTAATGGCACAATTACTCGCGGTATTGATTCTGAATTTGCTTTACAAAAATTGTTCAAAATGTGTTCCACCTACATCTATGCACTTTTCGAATGTTAGCCTTAACGGCTACCGAATATTAGGAAACACGTCTGGCATTAAGGTATCTCACCTGCAGCCACTGCAATTCTGGCCACAAGATCTTCCTCAGACCCAATGGGTGTAGCATAAACAAGGCTCTTCACGTGTCCCCAAAAATTGAAACCGAGTGGAGTCATGTCAGGAGATCTAGGAGGTCTTGTAACTAGCACATTTCGCCCGATCAACGTAAATTCAAAATAAATATTGCGAGTAGTTTATTCATTAAATTTCACCCTTTAAAACAATAAGCTGCTAATATCTCAATGTCTCTTTCTTCGGAAAATTTTATGGAAGAAAAAGTTTTTATTTGGATATCTTCTATTTGGTGTGCAATTTTTTGCCTCTTATTCTGAATCTGAAACACCCTGTATATTACTGACAAGTGTTTTCTGAGTAGGTAATGTAGGCATTGTCTACACTGAGAAGCATAGATAAGCATCAACAGTTTTTTATTACTAAGTATGCACTAATTCAGTGAAATTATAGTAGTTAATTCAATGACTATGCTTCAAATCCCCAAAATTATGATATACGTGTAGATAAGGTAGGTAAGATTTGCACACTGCCTTTTCTTCTTTGTATCTACACTATGCAGGGTAACAATGCAGAAAAGGTGTCATATTATTGCTCAACACTATGTTACATTTCGGCTATAATAAGCAAAAGTTGTTCTGCTTTCATTGCAGGGGCCTGACGTTTTCGGAAAGTTTCTTTCACGAATAAAAGTCACTTCTAGCTTCTTTGCGTGTATTATGATACTATCTCTTATTTTCGTCTAACTTTTTACTTTGTATTGGACACTTTGTTATTTTAATAAACGCCCAGGTTCTTCTCATTTCGTGTTTTTTGGAGCAATTTGAAACGTTTCCAGCAAGAGAATTTGTACTATCGCATAAATGCAAAAACCATTGCAGCTGAGATAGTGCATTGTTTTCAGTTACAATGTGTGTGTGATTGTAAGTGAAGTTTTTGCTGGTGTGTGTAATTATTTTCATTGCAGCTCGCTTACATCGTATTTTTATTTTTTTTTCAAGTGTCTCAATGCCGATATAGATAACCTTACAACATTTCCAAATCTTCCTTAACAAGAAGTAATTAATTACATAATGCTACAAAACAAATACTATTTCAGTTTTTTAAAATGTATCAACATAATTATAAAATTCTGCATTTCAGCGTATACTAGCTTAGAAACTGGGAAGTGATACGAAGATAAAAATTAAACATGATGATGAAATAGTGAAATTCAATATAACTCTGAAAGAACCAAATTACATTCAAGGAATAACTTGAGAAATGAGAAGAAATTTTTATTATCAATACATGTTAACTTGACTTAAAAACACGGAAGCCATATCAATTTTGATAACATGACTTGAAAACTAGAAGTCTTTGTGCACTAGACCATAGCTTCAGGTTTCGGCAAAGACTACTCATTGGCAATGAATCATAACCAAAAGACTAGAAATGTTTATGATCATTATCAATCAATGCATCATTTTGAGCATACAGAGTTACCACTCTTTATGTGAGTACAATGTATTGCATCAGCTGAAATGTTCTGCAAGTAACTTGCAACACATTTACTACTATTTTCCTGTTCCTATGTATTAATTGAAGGAAAAATGAACAAAACAGAAATATACAGAATGAATTTGCGATGCTTTCAATTACTAATTCCTGCTTTTAACCACAAAATATACATTAATGCTGGGTACAAAAATTATATTTCGCACTCGTAGGTTTCTCATATATATCTGTGCAAACCCTCAATGACTAGATAACATGGCGGTATTAGGTGATAGGAATAAATACGCTGTTTCAAACTTAGAACAAAACAATCAACGAAAACATTGCGTATTTCTTAGATTTTTCAGCAAAGCATTCTAACTCTGTTTTGGTTTACTTCTAGTTTTAAAGAATTATAAATAATTTTAGGCAAAAATTAGAATCGAAGACACCAAAAAATAGCGACTCCAACCACGACTCTTCCACATCCGAATGAACGACTCCGACTCCACCACATTCGGAAAAGCGACTCCGACTCCGACTCCGACTCCATCACACTTAAGAGTAGCGACTCCGACTCCGACTCCGACTCCACCACACTTCAGAGAAGCGACTCCGACTCCGACTCCGACTCCACCCTAAAACATCCGACTCCGGCGACTCCGACTCCCGACTCCGACTCCGACTCCGCAACCCTGCAGTTGCAACGACCTCAAAGAGCTCCAACATCAGATTTTTTATACGATATAAAGAGTTTGTAAGGCCGGGTCTTGTGGCTGCTTCGCCTAGTGAGTTCCGATTTGAGGCGAGTGAAGCAGCGGACTTACGTTTATACTTCTCCGGCTGTAGGGATCGATGATAAGCGGCGGAGAAGTGGGAACTTTTTCTAACATAAATTGAAGGGTGGAAAGCTTTAGTGGACTACTTACAATGGATTTCCTATGCAAGTAGTCCACTAAACCTTTCCACCCTTCAATTTACATAGGGAGATATTAAGATTACTGAACATAGAAGGACTAGAATCGAGGTTTGAGGGGTAACTAGGGTAAAGCACTACAAGTTGAATGCTCAGCGTTCGACAACCCAAGTGTTCCAACAGTTATAAGCTATCATTCATATTTATTTTATATAATGCATTAATAAAGTGCCAATTTGATGTTATGCTCAGCAGTTAGCTTTTCTATCCTAGTTTTCATGTTGACTGGATTAATTATTTATAGTATTGTTGAAGATGTTTAACGAACCTTACCTAATCTAACTTAACTAAGTTAGGTTAGTTGAAATTCATTTAGTTCTTTACATTTACTGAAGTAATACGACTTGTACAACATTTACGATTACGATTCTTTTTACAATCTATTACGCGTCCAAATAGAGGTCGTCGAAAAGGCTTGAAAACGACTTTGAACGACCCGAATGAGCCCGCAAACAGCCATTGAATAGACCTATAAAAGGCCAGTTGAATGAAGAGCCCTTTTCAAGCCCTAATAGGCCAAGTATAGGTAGGAGTCGGTTTGAAGTCGTGATTTTTGGCCCTTTTGGGCCGTTTTCGACCTTTTACGACTAATTTACTACCTGAAAAGGGCGATAATTTTCAATTGGGAAGAAAGATGAATTAGTAACTCTGATTAGAGAATGACAGAAAAATGTCCGATACTTCGTTTGTTCACTGCATACTAAACTTCACGATTAACAAACTTTGCCACTAGGCGTTTTATTATGTTATTTCTTGTTCTAGTGAGTAACTTGAATTATAATTCTGTTACGAGATTTCAAGTTCAAATACCAACTATTATTCACAAGTAGAAATATTAACTATGCTTTTTCGATACCCAGTTAAAAAAACATGAGGTTTTCAAGTCGTTTCTGTGCCGCGGTAGGCAAGACTTCTAGCCGTGTTTTATTCGGAAAAGCAGCAGTTTTTTGGTCGCCATGTCCCCTTTTTATGGCAGGAAAAAACGGCTACAAAACCATTGAATTCCCTTTGCAGCCTTGTACCGGCCTCCTGCGGCAGCAAATCGACCTTGCCCGAACTTGTTTACACTGGCTATTCATATACACCCCCACCCCACCCCCTACATACACACCCCAACCTCCCCCCCCCCGCTCACACACACACACATACACCCATAACCCCCTTTTCCCACCCTCCCCCCCTCCCACACACACACACACAAATATGTACCTGAACACATTGTTGATCACCTTCAAGAACGTCCTTCAATTCAGAGGTTGCTGAAGACGGACGAGGGACATTCAAGTTTGGTTTCCACATTTTGTTGCTTTTACATTGCCTTCACTACCAGCCCCACCACAACCATGAATCGTCATAAATATCAATTGACCGAGGTGGTGAAGCTAATAGTTGGGCCATCTCTCGTTCCTCGTCAACAAGAAGAATCGCCATCTTCACCAAAAGTCACGGGTCCGAACTCAAATACAAGCGAAATTTTAGAAGAAAACGACTCTTTGTGCGTTCCAGCGTCATTTTCTTATGAAGCTTCTGTTAGAGTAGCCAATGCAGCATCCAACCGTCTTTCTTTTTGGCCGTTGCACATAAATGTAAATGGCTGTCTTTTTTATTTGAAATTCGGATCGAAACTTAAAAAAATATTGATAAAATCCTGTCATAAAGTTATTGATGAAGCGATGTATTGGCATCGGTCATTTTTACTGGTTTTGGTAAAATCCGGCCGATACTTTCCAATAACGCGTATTTTATCATAAAAATGAAGGTCATAAATCATGAAAGTAAAAGTATGATCAAATAAAGAGCCTATTCATACCTAGTTAACTAGTTAGCTAACTGTTGAATGACAGTGTTTAATGAGGCCCGCTAACTGAATTTACTTCTTCGACTTTCCGATGAGGCACGTACGGTCAGTAAGTGAATGCTATGTAACATGAATAGTTGAAAATAGAAGCGACACATAATTATTATACTTAAACAACAAAACAGGCGAACCAAAATCAAACCAATTATGTAAATAAATTTGAAGGTGTATTTTAAAGTTTTTGAAATTTAATCCAGAAAAAGCTGAAAATTCGATTTTTATTTATCTTGTAACTCATCAAATACTACAAAGCGAATAATTTTATTTTAATTTAGCATATGAATCCCCGTACTGTAGCAATATTGCATTTTTCTTTAATTTACGATGTTTGAAAAATTCACGAACAATCTTATAGTTAATTGCGCGTGTTTGGATCTTTTTGGTTTCGGGGCCTATCGAATATTAATGTTTTCTTTTCGTCGAAGTATGTATTTTGGTGTGGAAAACACAAACATGCCAACTATTTTGTGGATAAATTATTGTTTTGGTCCACTTTTGGAACTACACCTTTTTCACTTCAAATTAATCTAAGTCAAGTTCAAATTAATCCGAGTGAAGTTCAAATTAATCCGAGTCAAGTTCGAATTAATCCAAGTCAAGTTCAAATTGATCCAAGTCAAGTTCAATTTAATCCAAGTCAAGTTCAACCTAATCCAAGTCAAGTTCAATTCAATACAAGTCAAGTTCAAATTAATCCATGTCAAGTTCAAATTAATCCACGCCAAGTCACCGATACTTCTACAATTTTATTAAAAAAAATCATTATAAGCCCAACATGAGTAATGCAATAAAATTATTAACTAATGTATCTAATAATATAACAATATTAACAATAAAGTTTCCGATTAGGAATAATAGAACTGCTCTTGCTTTGTTAACTATATTGTTGCAATAAAATAACAAAATGAAATCCTTGCAATAGATGTTTCAAACCGTATTGCAAAGTAATGTAGACTAGTTGTAATAGCAAATGTTTTCAAAAGTAGACCGAAACAATAATTTCTCCGTAATATGGTTATCATTTTCAAGTTGTTCACACCAAAATACATACTTTGACGAAAAGAAAACATTAAAATTCGATAAGATCCGAAACCGGAGAGATGCGCTAACACGCAACCAACTATAAGATTGTTCGTGATATTTTTCAAACATCTTAAAATAGAAGAAAAATGCAAGATTTGTGATGAACGGCGATTTGCATGCTAAATTGAAATAAAATAATTAGCTTTGTAATATTTTACGACCTACAAGCTCAATTAAAATAGAATTTTCAATTATTTTTATATTAAATTTATAAAAACTTTAAAATGCACTTTCAACTATATATGATAGGTTTAATTTTTGTTAGCTAAAAAGGTTTTAGTTGTAAAAGTATAATAATTTTATGTCGCCACTGTGTTTACCTATTTATGCCACAAAGTTTTAACATACAGACCGTCCGTGAAATCGGGAATTCAACGTAGTAAATTCACTTAGCGGGCCTGATTAAACGATGTAATTCAACATTTAGCTAATTTACTTGGTATGAATAGGCTCTTTAGTTATTTTACTTTTTTTTAACGAATTATGACCTCATTTTCACGATAAAGTACGTATTATTGGAAAGTATCGATGAAATATCGGCCAGATTTTGCAGCTACCAATATATCTGTACATCACTAGCCTACGATCACGCAACGTTTGCTAGTAGGAAGCTCCTCAATTCAAAATATAATTCAATTATAACTCATCAATAATGTTAATGTTCATCAGGTGATTAAGGAGTTTTATTCGGTTAGTATTTACTTTAATGCGTTCACGGAAATCACGACCTCTGTTTTAAAGAATCACTAAAAGCTCTCATATAAGAACGCGTTACACGAATGACATTTTACTCGCTGATACGTAATTTTCAAGGTATAACATGAATTTCGTTCAGGTTAAAGTAGCATTATATATTCGGCTGCATCATACCTGCATTCTTGAAATACGCCCAGTATTTTGGCGGTAACCATCAGTGTCAGTATGGCTACGTTAAGTTATTTTAGGTTAGTTTATTCAGCTAATCTAACGTTACCTAACCTAATTTAACCTAGCATCACGTCATGCTGTATTACATCATATTTACGTGTCCGTTTCTCCGCTTTTATATACAAAGTTCCTATAACTTCACAGGTTAATAACTTGAAAATTATGCATCAGCGAGCAAAATATCATTCATTTAAAACGTTCTTAAATGTGTTCCTTTGGAGATTCTTTGAAAGAGAATTCCTAATTTCCGCGAACGAATTTAAGTAAACATTGATGTTTTCTTCTTTAGACATCGTTATTCCGTAATTTTATAACGCACTCGTCAGATATTTGCGAAGTTTAATTTTCTTACTAATAAATAGAAAACTAGTGATGTACAGATAATAGAAAAAGGCCGATACCGAAACTATCGGTACATCTGAATTGAAAATATCGCATATTGTTTCTTGTGAAAACGTTTCTCAAGTGGAATTATACTGCAACTTAGAAGTTTGAAGCTAAATTGTGTTAACACTGTAAAATAAGAATGGAATTATTAGTGAATAAACATATCATTACCATTCATTACTATTCATTCACACTAAAAAATTATTCCGACGACAAGGCAGTCCAGGGCTGCCATCCATTGGGAAATTTCCCAAGATCTTGGGAAATCAGTATCATCCTAGGGATATTGGGAAATCTGAGTAAATACTATCGAATTCTTGGGAATTTGACGCAATGATCTCATTGTTCATTAATTACATGCTTACTGAATAACAGCAAGATTCAAATACATTTTCATCACCAATGAGAATATTTTTCAATTAATCTGAGATGAAAATTAATTTCGTGAAGTACTTGTTCAAAGCTCGTTTAACATTCGTTTGTAACAAGCGTGTGCCAGGTACAGCAACAACCTAGAGCGATTTTGATGTGTGCGCCCGCCCTGTATCTGTGCCACAGTGGACACTGTCGAGTTCAATCTTCCAAAGCCTTAAACATGGAGCCTCAGAAGAAGAAAACAAAATTGTATGACTAGTCATTCAATAAGGAATGGATGAATAACCCAGACATCAAAAACTGGGCTTTAACAAGATAAATACTACGAAACTTCGAGCTGTTGCAAACTTTGTAACTGTACCATGAAAAATATAAACATATCAACTATGAACAAGCTTCTGGAAGACATAAAGCTAAACTTGAACTACAAAATCTTCTTACTCAATTTATTGTAAAATCAACCAACAGAAACAGAAGAAATAGCAAGGGGTGAATTACTCATCGCAGGATTTTTTCTGTACAGCCGCTGCTACACACGTCTCAAACGAAACTCAATGGCTGCAGCAGCAACTACACCATCAGGCCTTTCATGTTCATGCAGATCACTTCACGGGCTTATTGAGAAAGAGTGTGTCCCGATAGCCAAATCGCTAAGAAACTAGTAAAGAAAAACTCTGAAGTTTCATATGTTATACAAGATGGCGTTGCTTCATATGGAAACTTGGCGCTGGATGAAATTTGTAGAGGATCTTCTCTGATAAATTTCATAAAAACGAAAACAACGAAGGCGTTAAAATCAGAAACAACAAGAGATCGATTGTTAGCAAAACAGTAATTGAGAAGAAGTTCTTCAAACTGTCTAAACTAGGAGCCGGAGAAATCATTAATAAAGAAGGTTGAGAAGGTTGAAGACGTAACTATTCATCAGCTGTATAAAACCAGACTCAAAAACAGAAAGGAAAGAATATCATAAGTCTTCATGTTGTAGACAGGGTAGAAAATTATTATTAAAAAGGTAAGCGGCTTTAAATATTATGTTATTTTCAACATTTTTGACATCTGGGGAATCTTGGGAAAATTACTTGGTCACCCTTGGGAAAATCGTACAATCTGAATGGCAGCCCTGCAAGGCACTTGTCGTCTCAATCGTAACCTTCATCAGGCGCTTGACAACATGCCATACCGGCATAACGTCTTCAATGGAATAAGAAACTTACTCGCGAGCGAACACCTTATACCTTTTCAGAGCAAAAACTTTTTCAAAAATAAGATACACTCTAACGTACTACACAATTGCACTGAAATACATTTTGACATTGCTTGAAACTTATTAATGAGTCTGAAACCAGCACCACTTCTGAGACGCACGACATCATTCAAATAACTGCCGCCACCGTGAAACTTCGAAAGAGCTTGAGATCTTGCCGACGTGCGCGAGCAGTGTTGCCATCTCTAACTCGAGTGCAGATAAAATTTTTGGCTTAGATGAATAACAGGATAGTATTATATATTGAAAACTGTAATAAATGATTAAATTGGCATTTAAATACCTTATTACATTATAACTATCCACAAGTTAAAGTTTTAGGTGAATTTAACAATTTTTTAGCTGACAGCTTTGACTAGCAAGAATTCCTCGGCAGCTACCAACTGTAATTTTCATGGCAAATGAATTTTGCTGTCTGAGAGTGCTCAAGAATGTTGGCATGTACGATTTTCCATAAGAATGTTTTTATCTTTCATTTGAGAGTAATTTGAACTCGATAGGTGAATCATCTCAAAATTTACGAGAGGTAGACTGAAATCTAAAGTTGCACTAAAGAAATTCTAAAGAAATTTCTGTAGTTTCCAAAAGACCGTTTCCATACCGTCTCCGCTGCAGCCTGCAGGCGTGATTGAAAGTATTATGTGCTATGAAAAGTTAAACTTTTTAAGCTATTAGTGTCTTAAAAATTCATAATTATCGGCTTATTCAATGTATTCATCGTATTTTGATTTTTATCGTAGGTATCTCTCACTATTTCGAGACGGTATCTAAATAATAAACCGATGAACAGTTATTCTCTTATTAAACTATTGCATTTCTTTTAATATTGTTATCATTGTCACAATTTACTTCTGTTTGTAGGCTATTACGTGTAGTTTTTAATCCGCGTATTCTTTAAGATTTTTGTCTATTATGGATTTGTCCAAATTGTGCGAGCATTGAATTAATTTTCGATTTATCTGCAAGCCTTTTTCAAAATGAGCCAAGAGCTTGAAACGTTCAAATGAAATCGTTTTTAAAATGGATCTTCTCTATCGCCTGCTTTACGGACTGTTTTTTCTTGTATGAGATTTGCACATGTAATTGTTCTGCCAATTATACATATTTTATTAGGCTTGATTGGAATGAAACATCCCCTCAGGGGGATACAACTATTGTATATGTGGGAATTAGCGCTCCCAGGGGAAAAATGTGAGGGCCCGAGCTGAGAGATAGGTAGGGGCTTCTTTTTGTTGAAATAAAATGTTTTTTGTTGGGTTAAGGACCACCTTTTTCGATTCACTACTGCACGGTTTTTCAGCACCTCGGACTTTTTTTCTCAACTTTTATCTTATTTCATGAACTTCTTTCTCATCATACTCTCATATTCTGCTTAGATTCCTCATTCTCTTATCTCCATACTGAATTAGTTGTAGCTGGATTAGTAGAATTAGTAGCTGGAACTGAATTCCAGCGTGATCTGTACTAGAAATGCTATCTTGACTTCTTAGAAGTTTTAGAATCCATTTTAGCCCTATCACTCAATGTTGGACAAATTCTACATATGGGTACACTAATTTCTGAATTTCTTCAGGAATTTTTTTCTTTAAATCCTTAATTATCAGTCAAACCCAAAGCTCACTATCTTGTTCACTATGCTAGTCAATATCTAACATTTGGTCCCCTACTGAACCAACTTTGAGATTTGAAGGAAAACATGCTTTCCTGAAGTCAATTATTTTGAAAGCTAAAAACTACAGAAATCCATGCAAGACAATTTCACTCCATCAGCTGTTCATGCAGTGTTTGCACATGTGTGAGGGTTATCTTCAAGCTGGAAGGCTTCAGGCCGACCTGCTGGATTGTCTTCATAACGAGATAATTAAATTTACTTTGCAAGTTTATCTCATGAGACTTGAAATCGCTAAAATGGTTATGAATGATTTGCTATTTGAGCCAAGGTCTTTTTGGTATAAGGTATAGTGATGTCATTTACTAACTATTCATATCTGTTGCAGTTACCCATCTTCGAGCAACTATGATGGAGTGGCCACAGCACTCCTATTGAAGTATCCATATTTACAACAGTGTATTAGCTTCGGTGATGCTAAGGTTAGTGGCTGACAGTTGATATTCAGTCATATCCTAAAAAATGAGCATTTTTTCTATTTTTCAATAGATTCCTCATCTTTCACAATTTGAGTATCTTATATGCAGTGTAATAGCGTGACGCAGATATATAATGTATGAGGAAATTGTTTGCAACCTAATTAGTGCTTCAAAATTCTAGGAAATCTGGAACGTAAGAATGTCCACAAAAGCACAAAATAATAGACAAAGAAGAGACAGTTCAGTGTCGTGTGTAGTGGCAAAACGTGAAAAGAGGAGGCAGCACGCTGCTAAGGAGAATGCAAGCAATCGTAAGCTTTCAAAAAATGTTCCTGCTTTTGGAATGGTGAACTATTTGCATGAGCAATTATGAACCGAAGATGATGTGTCCATTCCCCTCAGGGGGATACAATTATTGTATCTATGGGAACTAGCGCTCTCAGGGGGACAATGTCAGGGCCCGAGGTGAGAGTTAGGTAGGCCTTCTTTTTGTCGAAATAAAATGTTTTTGTTATGTTAAGGACCACCTTTTTTCGATTCACTGCTGTCCTGTTCTTCATCACCTATTACTTATCTCTTCAACTTTGGTCTTGTTTCATGATCTGCTTTCACAACTTACTGTTTCTATGCCTTTCTGCTTAGATTTCCGTTTAGATTTTGAATGGTGCTTTCCTCCTTCCTCTTTTTGGATCGCATTTATTGTTGTGTAGGGGGGCTAAAACTAACGACTAATCGAATCGAAACTAATTGATGTGTTCATTGCGCGACACCAGAGTGGAATGATTAAGGAAATACCGAAAAATTTCCCAAATCACAAAAAAAATGATGAAGTCATGCGCTTGACTTTCCCTCATCGAAGAAACCTCATCATTATTGAGACTGCTATTGTTGCATTCATTAAAGAATTGTATCCTGCTCTCTTTGGATCCAATCAGGTAGAAACTTGAAGTTGAATGATCATAATTAAGTACGTTTCAATATATGTGTTCAAAAACAACTCAATTTATTCAAGCTATCATTGCAATAACTTAACCATGAATTTCAGTTCTGTTTTGAGTTCAACCGTTTGACGGAACAAGACATTGCCACACTTCTCCAGAACAGTATGTTGGAGTACTGCCAACCCATTCTCCAAATGCGTAAATGCATGTGCCACACTGCCCTCCTGAGCTACCACCTGCAGTGTTTGAAGGTAACTCGAGTAATTTGTGTTTTATGGTAAGACGTGGAACGATTGTCAGCAAATGAATAAGTGCAAGTGAGTGTGTTCTACAGATCGAGTGGGTTAGCTTCAGTGATGCGTGCTGACCTTGTGATTGATTGTACATGCATGGTATGGGGAGAAAAATCAATGTAAGTTTCAGATAGAGGTAAACGCTTGAAGGATATACGGGGCAGTGCCTTTGGTGTAAAGCAATTACTGTTTGCGCATGACACTGCATTGGTTGCAAAGTTGGAAGTTAGGTTTTGCAGATTGGTACAAAAGTCAAGACTTGTTTGGCAGAAGGAGGTTGAGATCGCATGTGAGAAGAATAATGCTACGAGGTTTTCAAGACATGGAAATGTTAGTAAAATGAATGTAGCATTAAATTAAGATTTAAAAAGTAATTCTAGAAACCTTGAGTCTTGTATAGGTGCGTATAGCGATGTGGAGGAAGTGCAAGCATGAGCCGACAAAAAGATTAAGAGCGTCAAGAGGTCTGAAATATGTGGAGGAAATAAAAGATTATGCAAAAGTGTACAACGGTAGTTGTAACAAAAGAGAGGTTACATTTACTTTGTTACATGGAGCTGAGATTTAGAGTATGAGATTAGCTATAACAGAACAATTGACTGTTTATCAGATGAGATGTCTGAAAAGTATAGCAGTAGTGACTCTGGGAGGTAGAGTAAGAACTGAAGTGGAGAGAGTTGTGTTGGAAAGAAGCTGTTAAGAAGAGCAGACTGTTCTCTATTAATATAGTTGTCAACTTTTATCTTATGAAAAATTGAGGAGCATCTAAGTGAATTAAGTAATGTAACCACATACTGTGATGTTGCCATTATGCTTCACTTGTAGGAGGAATGAAATGCTGAAGAAATAGGGTAAATTGGCCATCATCTCTTAGGTACATTTGTGCAGGAAAAAGTAAAATTAAGTTAGATAGCTGGATACAGCTTTCAGATTGAGATTTTATAATACGTAAGCATGGTAGTGGAGTGAAAATTGGCAAACTAACATGTCAGTAACAACAAACCAAACAGAGCCATTAATATACAAGATGATTTCTATTTCAGAGTATTTTGAGTCATTATTTCCAAATGTTAGAACAACATCTCGTCCCTCATATGTTAATCCTTCGTAAATCACTGACTTAAGCTGCTGTTACTGAAGGAATACCTCAAGCAACATTGAAGACGAGTTCACTCACAGTCTCATCCATGTCAATAATATTCACTTCTTTGGATGAAGATATCCAAGTTTGGAATGATTAAACGGAGTTTAAACATTGTTTCGTGACGAATTTGACTACAGAAGAAATAAATTGATATGGCTTGAAGTGTGGTAAATGGGAATAGTTTGCGAGTGTCTGATTTGAACGCAACCAGAAAAGTAGAGTGAGTGTTCGGAGCGGTGTGGGCGACATCTATTGTATTGTGGGTGGTCGCCAGTGTTAGTCAGGACATTCGCACTCCATACCATGGGGCAGGAGTACGTTTTGTGTGCTGCAGGCCCCACAACTGAGGTTAAGCTCGGAGGGTAAGCTTGGCTAATGGAGAGCAGAGGAGCGTTAGCGCTTACCCTTTAGTTGCCGCTCTTGACTGAAGGAAAGAGGCTATTGTAAAGTTTCAGATTTTAATAATTTACGCATATGATGATTAGGATAATTATGAGGGATAATTATCTTCCATTAATTTTGTGGGCAGAACTTATGGTCTGCAGTGCCCGTCTTCAAGTGCCCAGTCTAATGAAGGAATCTGTAAGCTTTACCTCTACCCCACAAGTAAGTTACAATGAATTTTCAATGCGATGTCTCAGTGCTTGATGTTCTGAAGTAAGAGAAACTGAGATATAGATTACGAAGTTATCTATTGCTGTAATTTTTTTGGGTTTGTTAGGAATTACACCAGTGTTATTCTTTTGGGTTGTTTCATCACTGTAATTCTTTTGGGTTTGTTTTGTTTGATAAATTTTGTTCCATAATGGAATTGGATCTATTCATTTTAATGTAAGAGAAGTTTTTTCTAATATTCTACTGGTAAGTGTATCCATTTAAATGATATTTGATTTTCATTACGTTTTGGTCAGTTGTCAGGAGAAGCTTATATTTGTAAATGACGAGTGTAGAAAATTAGGACAATGAGATCATGAATATTGGTTCACTAATGGGTGTGTACTGAACACTAATGTTATTACATGTATTCTGCATGTCAGGGGAATACGATTTTCCATTCTTCCAGTCCCCATGCAATTTGATGTACGCAAACCTGCAGTAACTACGTTTTTTTCATTATTAGATATACTTCTTGCTTACTACAAATGTTAACACAAATTATTCGTACATGCACAAAATACTTCGACTGTATCTGTTCATAATGATGAAGCATATATAATTTATGGGAGTTTATGAATTGAATTCTCGTTCTTACCCTCTGCTAAATGCGTTCCACTAACCAAGTGGTATTAATTGCTCGGCTTGCGATGACTCAATTCTTGGCTCAAAAATATATGAATTGATTAATATGTAATTCATATAATAACATACGCTAAGTTGCAGTAACTAAGGCTCTCTCAATCAATGTGTTTAACCGAAGTGGCTCTCATGCAACAATTAGTGAATAACACTGCACAAGACTATTTATTCCCAGAATTGTGCTGTGAGAGGTGCTGTCTACTACATTCAAAGGTTTTCCATTCTCTAATGAAACGCATGAAAGCCTCCAGTTTTGAAGCATGATGATACTTCTTGTCGATATGCCTTGATGAATTTATTTTCTTCATGAGCAGTTACCTTCATACTAAAAGTGTAACCAATAGTTCATGCCACAAGATTTTATGAAATTCGGTTTATGTTCAAAATAAAATTTGCCTTCTAACTGTTATGTACATAATAATTCAAGTTGTTGGTCAAGACATGCGCTTGTTAGAAAGCTAAAATTGTATACTCGCACGTATTTCCTCAAACCCATGTTGAGCAATTTTTGGCATTAATTCAGGAACCTTGTTTCGGATAACACGAAGCACCGAATACTAAGGAATAAGTGGAGTAAATTGCACAGTATATTTTCCACATGATGTAGATGTCTTAGGCCTGAAGGTATTAATTTTTTTAACTTGGGTTGGCTTATGATCGTTTTTATGGAAGTGTTCTTAAGACATTCGTTATTTCCAGGAAGAGACTGGATCTGCTCCTATGCTTCACTTCAGTGACCCTGCCGACCGATCAACTTACTCTGTGGAGCTGATCGTCATTCGTGCTGCACTTCGCATGATTGAGGAGCGGCTTGCTTCGGGTATTTACGTGTTGTTCTCCGATTCCAAAGCTGTTCTCCAGTCACTGAGGTCCTACAGCTCCACACATCCAATAATGCGACTTGCAGGCTCTCCAAAACTTCTATCTCTATTCCGGGTACCTGGCTATGTTGAAGTACGTGACAACAAGCAGGCAGACGCGTTAGCGCGAAGTACTGCAACCTCTGCTGCTGACCCAACAAATACCAGAGCACTCGCCTGAGATTACTACCCTATAATTAAAGCTGCAGTAAGTCAACTTTCGCAGTGGCAGTGGGAAAACACCCAAGACAACAAGTTGCGCAAGATTAAGAACAGTGTCCGAGCCTGGCCTTCTCAGCCTGGCCTGGCCTCCCGCCTCACCCATGGCCATTTAAAGGAGCGTCACCCGGCCTCTCTTCGGGATCGCTGCTCGGTGCCGTTATCGGTGCAGCATATATTGGTTGTGTCTTCATTTTTCCGATGTACGTTCCCGTTATTACTCTGATTTAACAGGGCGCTGACTCTGGTTTTATCTTGTGTAAGATCCCCTCAGGGGGAGACAACTATTGTATCTATGGGAACTAGCGCTCCCAGGAGGACTATGCAAGGGCCTGAGCTAAAGGTTAGGTAGGCTTTATTTTTGTTGAAATAGAATAAGTTTTTATTTTTTACGGACCATCTTTTTTCGGTTCACTTCTGTCCTGTTTTTCAGCACCTACTTCTTTCTTCTTCAACTTTGATCTTGTTTCATGAACTTCTTTCTCATCTTACTGTTTCTGTGCCCTTTCTGCATAAATTCCACGTTCCCTTAACTCCATACTAAATGGTGCCTTCTTCTTTCCTCTCTTTGGATCGCCTTTTTTGCGGATAGGGAGGCTTAAACTAACTAATAATCTAATCTAATCTCTTGTGTATGATGTTGGGAGAACAGACTCGTCGGCGTTTTAATCGTTGGCGACTTATTAGTTATCTCTCTGACTCATCTCTTGTGAAAATTATAGCGCATCTGTGCATTGAAAACTTCGAAAAGATTTATATGTTTAAATTTTTTTCTAGTCGAACAGTCCTTGGTGAGTCCTGCAATATTTGTGTTATTTAGTTTTATATGCCAAATCTTCGTGGCTGCGCGGAGAATGTGATGTTTGGAATACTCAGGGAAGACGAACGCTCGGGCTTAAACGCAGCAGCGTTGCTGCTGTTCCTGGAGAGGTGTAAGCTATATTCTGAAATTTAACAAGAACCCACGCAGTAACGCACTGTAGCCAGGCGTGATATCGTCTTGAAAGATTGTAGATGAGGAAACTGCAATATTGCCGGGTGCGCTGCGTCGGTACCTTGGGGGGTTTCAGCGTGGGTTAGGCGTGAACCCCCTATGGGGTTTGGCTGCCCAATGCAATCGAATGTACTGTTGTGTGTAAAAAATTTTGATCGGGAGACAATTATAATCTTGAGTCAGAAATTATAATCTTGGTGTTCATATAATTTTGATATTCAAATAATATTGATGTTCGTCTCATGTGGTAAATTGTAAAGGTCTGATACTTATTAAATTATGTGACCTTCGGGGCGATATAGTTGAGTAACAGAAGCGCTATCAAACCCATGTCACTACTACTTCTACTACTACCCTGCCGACCCTGATGCCGAGGGTATTATTCTTGTTGAAGCTGTTGAGGTATGCCGCGTGAAGGGTTTATTGCAAGGTGTTACTGTGTGGCTAGCGTGTTACTATATATTTAACATGAGCTACCCCAAATCATGTAAAAAACGCTGATATTCATTCAAAGAGGACTTCTTGGGTTGAAGGACATGTGCAAGACTCCCCTAATCGCCCTTAACACCGTTAAGAGCTTAAAAACTCTCATAAGTACAAACCAATTTTAAGTCTTTAATTTGAACCCCTTTTTTTACGTCAATTAAGTCATGGTTGGGTGAACCCTCGTTTCAATGGAACAAGTTTATTTTTAAGCTAGGGGCAATTTTCCTTTCGGGTCATTGCTACTCGTTTTTCAGTTCCTCCCGCTTTCTTCAACTTTTTCATTCTTTCTTTTCCTCATTCCCCTCAGGGTGGAACAAATATTGTATCTACTAGAATTACCGCTCTCAGTGGAAAATGTGTGAGGCCCGAGCTGAGAGTTAAATGGGTTAGGCCTTCTTCTTGTTGAAATAAGATATTTTTATTGTTGTGTCAAGGAACAGCTCTTTTCCGAATCACTGTTGAGCTGTTTTTCAGCACCTACTTTTTTCTTCTTTAACTTTTATCATGCTTCATGGGCATATTTCTCAACTTATTGTTTCTATTCCCCTTGTGCATAGATTCCATTATCTTCATACTAAATGGTGCCTTCCTCCTTCCTCTCTTCGAAACGTTTATTTTAGCGGTTAGAAATTGTTAAACTAAGATATAATCTAGTCCAATAATTTCTTTATTCTACCCCCCCCCCCCCCTAACGCTTCTGGAGTCCTAGCTGTTCTCGCACTCACTTTCCTACGTATCCTCTTTATTTTCAACTCATGGCGCAAACGGGTGTAAATTTTAAGCGCGACCAGCAAATAGATCCCACCTATTAAGTATGCAGTTATTATGTGCTTTGTAAGCAATTATCATTGTATTTATTAAGCTACTGATAATTTTTGCTAATCACCGAAATATAGATTATATAACACTGTCTCTGAAGTGATGTGAAAATCTGTATTTAATCCATGTGACCTTATGGGCGAAATAGTCCGGGTTACTAAAGCACTAGTAAGCCTGCGCTGCTACCACTACTGCTGATAGTCAAACAATTTTTCAAACATCCATCAGTACACTCCCCTCCATCTGCGTTTTAACTTTGCTGGTTTGTTTTAAGCCGACCGTGTGCTCTGTCATCGAAAACCATCTCCCCCACTTTCCCAATACTTATGGGGGGGGGTCCGCAGTTGCATTTTGCTGGTGACCATGGTTGAAAATTTTCCATAAAATTCTTCTTCTTTATTCTAACTTTTTGTTTTTCTCGCTGTGTAGCCTATACGGAAACACACCCTGAGCAAAGATGCACTTTTCCAACATATTCATGCTAAACAGGATCTTGTTCTTTGTTCTTTTGATACTACTTGAATGTTGTACACAAGGAGTTCCGAGACTCGAACTCAGGACTTAGAAATTACCGCGCCGGCACGCTACCGACTGAGCTATCGATCACCCTAAAAGGTGACCGAAGCCCAACGATAGCAATGCTTGGCCCAGTGCAGGTACGTGCTGTCCCGACATATATTCTACTCCCTATTTTTATCGAGAGTTCACAGTCTAGTAATTATTTAATTTAATTTAATTTAGTAATCACAGTCATTATCTGTTTCTGGGAGTTTACTAGACTGTGAACTCTCGATAAAAATAGGGAGTAAAATACTTGAATGTTGTTTATGCAAACCTTAAACTAATTAATAACCTACTAACTTAACACTCACCGTAAAACTGTCATCTCTATAATAATATAACTAACGATAGATATCTTTGAGAAATCCAAAGTGTCTTAATTATACGGAAGTACATCGCTCGAAAGAAGACATAGAGAGGAAACAACAGGTTCTTCACAAACACAGGAATACATTCAACAAATGGAAAGATTTAAATTCAAATCGAAGATAAAATTATTGATTGGTTTATGGCTTGCATGAAAAACATTCGAGTTGCATCAAAAGAGGAAAGATCAAGATACCGTTTAGCATGAATATGTTGGAAAAGGGTCTCTCTGCAGAGAGTGGGTTCCCGTATAGCCTATACAGTGCGAAAAAACAAACAGGTAGAATAAAAAAAGGAATATACTGAGAATCTATTTTGGATGTAACTTTTCGTTTTATTTTCAATAGGTAACTTGTTTTTCGCACTATTTCATTTAATTTTTAATGGAGGTGATGTATTTTGTGCTTAGAACTATTTTTTTATCGTTCACCCTTCTATCAACTCTGTGAAAACGAGTCCCTTGGTCAAGAAGATACCCTCTGCTTAACTCATTTTTAAAACATTAGTTAAGTTAGTAATACTATTGTTTCTTTGTGCTTCTATTAATTGTTCCCTTTTTATAAGGTATTATGTTTCCTATCTTCATTTAAAACTCCCTTTAAACCATTTAAATAAAACAAATAATGAGGGGACTGAGAACCATTCCAGGTTTATTTTCTTTATAAAATATATCCATATATGTTCTTGTGTAACTGCTTTTCATTCCTCCCTAACTTCGAGAGCATTTCTAATTGACAGTGAAACTGCAAACTATCCGAGTGTCAACCATACAAGGTAATGCAATGCATTGTATTAGTAGTAGTAGAGTAGAATTAGTAGTAGTAGTAGTAGTAGTTGTGGTGGTAGTAGTATAGTAGTAGCAGCATGCCCTTTACTACTATTACTACTACTATAGCTACTACTACTAATTCTACTCTACTACTACTAGTTAAATGCTACGGTTAATATCCGTAGAGTTTTATTTGAGACACCAGTTAAAAATGCATCAAACTGAAGCATAAGTGTCTCATCGATGAGACACAGGAGCATCTCCAATGAGACACTGGAGCGTCTCTAAATCGGGTCAGGAGACACTGGCATGCATCCAAATCTCGAGTGTCTCGTTGGTGATGCATCTGCGTGTCTCGGTTTTGGGACAAACGTCAGATGCACCAGGGTGTTTCGAAATAGGGCCATTATTTCTTTCAGTGTAGGTAGATTTTCAAGCCCTTCTTCTTCGCTCATCTTCTGTACAATCATTCTCTTCACATCAAGCGGAACGGTGGCATCAAAAAGAGAGAGTCCGATCAGTTCCTCGGAGAGATCCCAAAGATGAGATACCAGTTTCTTGCTGGCGGCCTTAGACACTTAGCTTTCATACTCTTCAAATCCAGTAAGTTGCTGCAATAGTACGAAGTCAGAAGCAGGAGCTGAAACTCCATCTGTTGCAGTTGTCCACGCCTTCAGATAGAATTTGACGATGAACACATGGATTCTTTCCAAGCTATATGATTCTTTTTTTACCATTTCAATTGGCCAGAAAACATCCACACTTTCAAAGAGTATATTACTTTGGCCATCCATCTTGCATGATGCATAGGTCCTGGAGACTTGAAAGATATTCCTCCTTCTGGAATTTCACCCCAAAAAATGACACACAGTTCTGAAAATTTGCGGTAATCATCTTTGGGTTGCATTTTTAAGATGCTTTTGGTGCAAACTTCTAGATATCGTCTCTGTCAGGTTCGAACAAAGCAAAGTTCGCCATTTTCTCTGCTGTTTGGTATGATGACTGGACCATTAACGACCACTTCTGACAAAATCTTTTAAAGAGGAGAACATCGGGAATGTAAGTTTATACCATGCTAGTTCTGAAAACAGCCCCCAACAAGCAAATCCAAGACGTGGTGATGGCAAGCTAGGAATAGAAGCTCTCTTCCCAACTTCTGCTGGATGAGAGTGCACGTTCCAGAGATGTGATCAGCGTTCGAAGATGTTGTGTCGAAGGACCTAACTGCAGCACGATCAGTTATATCCCATTCCTGCAGTGCGTTTACCCCAGCATCGGCCTGAGCTGCCCCTGTGCCGCTTCCCAACTTTGGAAATGCAAGAAGCTGGTTGACTCCAAGCCCAGAAACCAACACTGGCCATCGGCCCACTTGCTCTTTGCCAGTTAAAAGCGGGGATTAATATTCCATCCCAGTGGACAGTGAGGTTGACAGTGGGATCAAATTTATCCTGAACGGAGCGGGCAAAGTTCATCTTATAGGATTCTCGGTGGCGGTGAATGGAAGAACGATTTATGTTGAGCTCTTCCACGTTGTGCCCTAAGCTGTTTGCTGTTTCGGCAAGTACGTAGGCAACTTTTCTGTCAGACAACTTTGTTCTGTCCAAAGCAGCTGCCAGCGATGGCGTCACAATGTTAATCTTCGCGCTGGAAGTTGATGAACTTGCAAGCACTGCCACATTTGAAGAAGGTCCGGGTTATTCGTCTGCCTCATCTTGTATCCGTTTCTGGCTTTGCACTGTCTTGCTCTTTCTTCCTTAGCTGCTAGAATGCTAGGTCGATTCTCTAGGCGCCAGATGCGTGAAAATCGGCCAGCGTGTAGTTCACTGTTTAATTGTCTTGTTTATTTCTAGGTATATTTAATTTGAATATACTGGGACATACATTGATTACATGTGCATATTCATTTATTTTGTGTATTACCGAATAACTTAGCTTTATTCATTATCTTTCCAGACACCTCGCAATTCCTCAATATTTTAAAACTTGTTTGTTTGCTTGCTATTATTAGTGCTACCGTTAAAAGGACTGTAATGTTTTGTTCATGTTCCCTGAAATAAATCATGAGAGCACGCAACGGGCTAGTATCAATTTATTGAACCGTGTGGTAGAGGGAAGTTTATTCCCCTATAACATCGTAGGCCAGAAAGAGAGCCTAGACTTATTTTCCCCAAATAGGGATTCCGTCTTCTTGATGGCGTGCTGTTGCGGTTATGTCGGTATTCTTGCTCTTTCCCAGAAATTGGCAAACCTCTGAATTACGGCGTCGACGCTTCTCGAACTGTTTTCATTTCCTTCACATGAATGCACAGGAACCTCCCAAGCGCTTGCGTATTTGGAGGCAGCTTGTTTCAAGCTAGTTTGTCTGAAGGTCTAAGCAAGTAAATATCTTTTTTCCTTGTTTCCATTTTGAAAGAAACTGAAATGAAACAAATGTTAAATGTTAAATTAGACAGCAGCGCAGCCGACTGACACACTAACAACCTGGCTCACTTGCTACTACGTACAGTGGAATTGGCGCTCAACTGCTCCATTGATACACTCTTAAAATGAACCACTTGCCACAAGTTGCTAGATACCTTTTGTCATCCCATTGTAAGCTGCACACAGATAATTCTGGATATGTTAGCAAGGAGGAAACTTTGTTAATGGGTTTCATTTTTTTTGGCTGCGGTGTTTTTAGGACCAATGGAACACTTGCAGGGTGAGAGCGTACCATATTATATATTTTAAGACCACCCTGATTTTCAGTGTATTTAATTTTCATGTATTGGTGATATTGTTAACGGAACCGAGTCTAAACCATTCGTGAAACGTTCTACGTTGTGTTTTCTTTTCTGTAGAACCGTGTGGAAACTATATATGTTTACTTCCAGTGAAAAATCCTTCTTCTAATTTATAAAAAAAGTACCACAAATATTTAGACTTCAATTTTGAACGCTAGCCTAACGAGCTAACCTTTGAGAGCTTTTTGAATAGCTGCTTTCACTTTACAGCGAGATTCTGCCGCATATTACGGCATGCTGGAGAGTATGCCTGTAAAGAGATATTCAGAATATAATTCATTGCCGAAAAGATTACCATAGAAATTGAATATTTATATTTATCTGTGATAAAAACAACACACCTTTGCAGAGAAAAATTCCCTTAGATCTCAACAGATCATAGATTAGATTTTTAGTTAGTTTAAGCATCCCTATCCGCAACAAAGGCGGTCCAAAGAGAGGAAGGAAGAAAGCACCATTTAGTCTGGAGTTAAGGGAACGCAGCATCTAGGCAGAAAGAGCATAGAAACAGAAAGTTAAGACAGAAGTTTGTGAAACAAAATCAAAGTTGATGAAGAAAGAATTATGTGTTGAAAAACACGCCAACAGTGAACCGAAAATAGGATCGTCCATAACAAAACAAGAACATTTTATTTCCACAAGAAAAAGGCCTACCTAACTCTCAGCTCAGGCCCTCACATTTTCCCCCTGGAAGTGCTAATTCCCATTGATGTAATAGTTGTATCTCCCTGAGGGGCCTTAGATCTCAACAGAGAATACTACTACACACATTACAAAATCCACACTATCTCCTTCAGGATTCATTACTAAGGTACAAGAGTTAATCATTGTGAAGCCTACACGGCATTGGTTCACAGCCTGTGATTGGCCTATAAGAACATTTTTACCACATCCCGAAACTTGCTGAAAAATAGGTCACTTTAATTAATGCCTAAAAATAATATACATTGGTACAGTCAGTCAGCTATTACTTATTTGCCTATTCGAGTGCATTGATCAAACAATTTCATAGAAAGAATCATTGATGAATAAAGTCCTCATCATCAACAAAAATGTCGGAGAAAACCAATTGAATACATACAACTATACACACAATGTTGCCGAGATAGTAAACTTATTTGATGATTTATTTGATAACAATATGCGATTTAAGTTTCATGTGAACCGCAATTCTGCCACAATAATATAACCTTTTATACGAGCCACTAAGCAACAATTCGACTGACTGAGCGTGAACTGTCAGAACGCATGCAAAGTAGAGGCTAAAACGTACATTTTTGGCCAATTTTACTGCCTAGTAGTACAGCAGTAAGTTTAGGCCACTAATTCTATATTTATTAACTTATTAACCAAGCTTTTCCTCCTTACCGGAGGGTAGCCGAAAGCAAGCCAAAGGGAAAGATATACAATGAACAAACATTCAACCTTAGTCACTAGGAGACGAAGAGAGGCAACACAGGCCGCACCAGAACTTCCACGATCAATAGCAGCCCAGCACAACCCTCTTCCACAGTCAGGCTCGAAAAGCATAGCTGGTTTGCCTCAACCGCTTCATTGCGCACAGCCCCTCCCCCCCTCCTCCGCACATGATAGGACAATCATATACCCCGTCATATGTGGGCAGGCGTCCAGTGACTGCGTCAAAATTTACATCCATATTCACTGCTTCAACTCACTTCTGTTTGCAGTCATCCCTCTCGCCACACCCACAGTCCGACCCCTCTCATACAATGCACGTTTGACCCCATCTATCCAACTCATCTGCGGCCATCCTCGCGCCTTAATACCACTCACCTTTTGACGTATAAATCCCTTCTACCAGCGGCCAGCATTAATTCTTTCAACATGCCTAAACCATCCAAGCACTCTTTCATCCACCCGCCTACTCATCTTCTTGACAACACCTGTATGCTCCCTAACCAAATCATTTCTAATCCTAAAACCCTTCATCTCAAGCACATCCAGCTTCTTCTTCTCAGCGGCTCTCAAGCCCCAAGACTCTGTCCCATACAACAAAACTGTCACGATTAAGATTTCAAACAGTCCCCTTTAAACACTCATACTACTGCATTCAAAAACTTTCCTCATATCACCGAAAGTCTTGCAGCCTTCACTCACTCTATGTCTCACTTCTACTTCCATACTATCATTCACTGTCACGTCCAACCCGAGGTACCTAAAATGCTCTACCTCCTCTGACACTTCCCCATTCATCCTCACATCCAATGTTCCCAACACTCCACCTCATGAACAGCTCATCACCGTGCTTTTATTTACATTCACTCCTGCCTTTCGCACACTCTACCAAACTCTGCAGCCAGTCTCCGTAGTTTTTCGTCTGAATCAGCCACAAGCGCTCTATCATCTGCAAACAACAGCTGACACACCTCCCAGCTGACACTGATTCGATAACTTGAATAATTTCACACACAAAAGAGAAGGGACCATTGAGTATGGGCCAAGCAAAACGTGGAATCTGTGCACAAGGTAAAGTACCCCCTGGTATACTCTGTGCATAAAAGAAGCAATTTCAGATAGACGAGAAAAACCACTAACAGGGAGAAGAGATGAAAAAAACAATGAGAGCATGAAAATTTAAAATCTCGATAGCGAATATATGGTTGAGATTCTATATAAGTGTCCCACCTGTGATGCCCATCCCCATAGTATGAGACAAGCAAATTCGAGTCACCTGCCTAAACAATATCATATCTTCAATCAAGCAGCAAGCAGATGAGTTCTTGAATTTTAACTTCGAATTCAGTCGCTTCACCCCTATCCCCGTCATGCTGAACTGCACAGCAAGGTGTCGGGTCATAAGTGGCCTTAGCATACTGCTAACTGATTTTCCGAGCTTCGATTGTCTCGCATTCACCTGCATGCATTTTAGCATAGTACCTGAAACTATGTGGAACACACGCGTTGAAATTAGTTCCAACAATGGGGTAGCACGTGAGTTTGAGCTGCAGATATTCAAAGAAATTACAGCAGTCATCTGAACTTATGGGAGTTTTATTTCATCTAAGATTGACTGTCCTGAAAATTTGCAAACATATGCATATTTGTTCGGTTTAAATGAATCAAAATTGACATTGTAAATTTCTAGATTTTACCAGGTCTTTGAAGTTACTGAAGAAAATGACTTATAGCTGTTGTTTTCATTCAAGATTAAGGTAATTTAATTTAATTTTAAACTCAATGTAGACAAAACCTTCCTACCAATTTGGGTGACCAATTTGAATTTATTTTTGTGGTTTCAGAAAATCCTTTATACAAAGATACTCAAGATGAATAGAAAGAAAAAATTAAATAGGCGTTCCAGTAATGTAGCGTAGTAAATTTCATTTTCAGAAACCTTATCACCACTAGCAAGGCTTTTGAAGTTCAATTATGCATTTAAATTAGCCAGCTGTTGTTGATAGTGGACAGAACATATCAACTGGCTAGCGTAACGAAGCAATGCTTCTGATAAGCTTACAACATCAAGTTCTACAGTACTTGCCAAAACATCTTTGAGATGGAACTCCAATTCATTTGGCGTATCAGCAGGCACTGGTAGGCAGTGAGGAACTGGAGTTTAACTGGGCGTCATCTCCTTACCCTTTCTCTTGTCCACTTTCTCTTTGAGTAAGAGGTTATCTCCTTTCACAACTTCCAGAATTTGGTCCAACTTAAGATGCAAGTGCTTTTCTTTCTCTTGACCTGTTGTTGCTTCTTTTGGCGTTCCACTGAAATCAAAAGAACAATAGTTCTATAATTGTTTTTACATCTAAATAACATAAAAATAAAAAATATACTTGGGACTATTGGAATCTGAGATTTATAGCTATTCAACGTGCAGTAAATTCATAGTATTCGGAGTGAAATCAAATTGCAGATACTGTTCTCAGATTTTCACTAGGAGATTTTCATTAGTGTCAGATCCTTCAATGGGTTGATTGATTATAAGAAAGTTTTAGCCTGCCTTTACCACAACAAAGATGTTCAAAGAGACGAAGGAGGAAGCACAATTAGTATGGAGTTAAGGGAATGCAGAATCTATTCATAAGGTGCATGGATACTGTAAGCTGAGAAAGAAGTTCATGAAACAAGAAAAAAGGAAGGAAGAAAAAGTAGTAGGTGCTGGAAACCAGAATAGCATTGAACAAAAAAGTTAGTCCTTAACATAGCTAAAAAATTCCATTTCATCAAAAAGAAGTCCTACCTAACTCTCAGCTTGGGCCCACTGATTTTCCCCCTGGGAGCGATAATTCCCATAGATGCGATAGCAGCATTCCCATGATGCTGTTCTCTATTTGTGGGCGCATATATAAAAGTTTTATGGAGTACTAGCAGTAACATGCCATGGTCTAGGGAAATACTGTAAAAACTTCCTAGAGCGTAAAACTTTTAAGTTTAGGAGAGCCATATTAGCTTACACATTCAAATTGCCACTACTAGAAGCAGAAGCGAATGAACAGCAGACTTCCTCTATCGGACCAAACACTCTTTATATACGAGTACTTATAGCTAGGCCGAACTCCATGTGTAACTTTGGATGGGACCTAATAGCATCTTGCAAAATAGGACAACAATCAACTATTAATTAATGTTTAGTTTTAGATTCAATATTCTCAACTGATTTCCCCCAGCTGCCAAGAGTTTTCACAATTATGAGCTAAAAATATTTAGTTAGACGATATCCAATTGCAATCAAAGCTATGAGATAAGTGTGACACTGACAACCTGACTGGGAGTGGAATTCAATGTGGCTTGTTTTATTGACAAATCTACCACACTACCTTTATTATTATTATTATAGTTCCCTGCTTAGGGCTCCCTAGCAACCAAAAAGCCTGAAGATAGGAAAAAAATCAACATCTTGCATAAAGAGAAGGGTACGAGAAATCAGCCCACAAATTTCCATGCACATATATGGAAACAACGATTAAATTGAGTTTACGAAACACGATAAATGCTTAATAAGAAACTAATGGTGCTGAAAACATGACAACTGTCTATCGGAGAAAAAGATTATCAGTGGATAAACAAAACTTATTCTATTTAATTCCCATATACGCAATAGTTATATCCTTGAGGGAGATTGAGAAATCTATAAAAAGTGAAATTATTCTGGGATACTCTCGGCATTTGGGTGAACTCTTTTGTTGCCATGAGGGTCAGAGTATGTGGAGTTGATTGTTCTTTCTCAGAGCTGCTCTGGTGTTCTGTGAACAAAAAAGGGGGCCCGTAAAATTTGTTGAACTGATTAAGAGAAACATGAAAATGAAAACTGAGAATTGCGCCTAATTTTTTAAAATTCTCTTAACAAAATAAATTGGAAACAAGAAGCCAATCTAATAATTCATGTCATGAAACAGTACTATACAGCATAATTACATCACCTACATGAACCCAGGACGTGTGTCCATTATGTCAACGGAAAATGAGGTTTTAAATTCAGTTTCATTCTATAGATTCAGCATAGGTTTTGCTAGAAGTAAAATTGTTTATTATTCTTGTTTAAGACTCCCTAGCCACAACAAATACTATCTCTAGTGAAGGAAAATGAAGGGATAATTTGGTATAGACATATTCACAGGCAAGCTATCCAAGAGGTGTGTACCCACACTTGACAACCAAATGCATAGACACACCCAATTAAAAATCAAGGACGTGTCGCCGATGAATTAAGGTCGAGACGGTTGATTAGGGACGAGAAAGGAGCCTAGTAGGCCAGCTCAGCCTTGTAACTCTCTTTCTACGCTCTTAACAACTCACGGTCGAGCACGGAAGACGTATTCGAAGGTGGCCAGATACGATTTGAGGCTGCAAAATTTTCAGTTGAAGATGGCCGTAATATTTAAGGACGGCCATCGGTGGTTCACAGCTATACAAACATCGTTGAATTATGGCCGTACAATGGACGGACATAAGGCATCAAACGCGTGTTTTTACGTTGTGTACACTGCATCAAGCTTGAAACTAAATGTCGCATGTTTTAAAATTGTCTGCATCAAAAATGGTCACATAAATGTGAATGAACTCTTAACTGTGCTGTACAATAGAAGCATTGGTGCGTTTACTTACGTGTTTATGTGTTTGTATCTTTGCCAGCGTACGCGGCACATCACAGATAGCACGGCATTATACAATGTTCGATAAAGTAGAAATTACCCGTTCTTTTTAAAATGTTGGATTTAAGTACTGCATTAGGTATAGGTTAATAATTCGAAGGAAAATTCGAGAAGTGTTGAAGCATGCATATTAGCCTCAGAATACAGCTCTGAACCGATCGTTAAGCATCTGTTTATATTTTCCTAGCTAATACTGAACAAGTCGCAAATAAGAAATTATATACATGAATACGTATACAGGTTTTGTCGCTAACACTTAGAGAATCTTAGGAACTTTTTGCCCCAAACCGCAGAAAGCTCGTTGAACATGCAGTATTTGAGATAAGGGCTTCACTTAAATCCCGAATTTCCCCTTTGTGGTCTTTTACATGCAGCAGTGTAACAATTCAATGCACGTATGTGTGAATGATATCTAATTGGTCACAAAGGATATCTATTTTGTTGGAAAGGTTATCTAATTTATTACGAAGGCTATCTAATTCGCTGCAATGGATATCTAAATTGTCACCGATGAAATATCATGTCAGCAAGGATAGATAATTCTTGATCAATTATATCTAATTTATCGTCAAGGCTATTATATTTGTTACCAAGAATATCTTATTTGTCACATAAGTAATGAAGTGTATCAGAAACAAATTTGACTGTCATCCGATGTAAAATTTCAACTGTCATGAATGAAATATTCAGTAAAACATCAAAAATTTGTCTTATACTTAATGTAATTGCTTCTATCATAAATGAATATTGGTTAACCTTTGTCTGAAATAATAGGAATGTTCATTTTATTTTGTTTCATACTTTTATTTATATTTTCATTTATCGAACAATTTTCTACCAAATTATGCTCTTGCATTGTAAACTGAGCGAACGTTACTCCTGTAGTAAGTAGCCGTGTCTAGACCAACCGTTCAGAGACACCTGTATAAAATAGGACTGCTTTTGAAAGGAAATATATTTAGGCTGTATGAATATTCTAGAAGAAATGTTCTTCAAGAAAATAATACTACTTTATTTAGATTAGATTTTCTTTCAATACCTAACATTTTTTTTAAATATTTCATTTCTTCGCATATACGAGTATCTATTGTAAAAATAGGTTGTAAACAATAAAATGTACACCAATATGATCTGGAATATGTACTGCAAAACTTGTCTATTATCATTAATGACATGCAAAGAATTATGAATGAAAGAAAATGGTACACTATGAATGTACACGTGAATTTGTCACACATTAGCTGAAATATGTTGGAAATCACGCAAGAGTTAAATCTGAAGATCTACTTCATTTTACGATCAATTTCATTACTCAGTATTTCGAAATTGTCATGAAAAGTAGTTAGTTCGATTTTGTTTCCAATATTTTAACCTGAAAATTTTCTGTATTTCAGCAACGCCACAAAATTTTACTCCTTAATGAAACGAATTTAGTCAATGGGTACATTTTTAACATACGTCATATACCAGAGCATTTTGAACGGAGACTAATTGTCAATTATTATATATATTCAATTGAAAACTAAGACTTCGTCATCAACGAAAATTATTGAAAATGCTGAAAAGACCTATAAAAAAACCTATGTCTGGAAAAGAAATTCGTACGAGATGTGGTAAGTGGCTAGGTGAACACGAGATCGATAAATAATAGGACATCGACTATGAATCGCAGGCAGATAAATTGAAGATCAAGCTAAAAATTACCCTAGCCTTGTACGTTTATATTAGAAATAAATAAAAAATTAAAATGTAATCTCCCTTGCAGCCTTACACACACACACTAAGGTGAAATATTTTCAAAATGTTTCGTTTAGTGCTATGTATTCCTTTGAAAAATTAGTTCCGATTATTCAATGCTTACGCTACTGAACAGTTAAACTATACCTTTTTATGGAAAGAATTAGCTTTACAAGCAGGTTCAAACTCCGAACGGCGAGTCCAAGGCTCCGAGTCCGTCAACGGCCCAGCGACAGCCGACAGCGTTAATTCAAATCTTAGTTCTCAATGTTATGTTGCGAAAGGCGGGGCTGAATTAAGTGGTTCGCAATGATTATGAAAGAATAATGCATAAGCTGTAAACATGGATTTTAAAAATTAATTTTATTCATGGTTTTTCGGTGGGTTTCATTCTATCGGCATAATTCAAGTTTTTACTAGCCTAAACTTCTAAAACGAATTTGTGCTAACCGTTATTGCTTAGATCTGTTTCGTCACTTTGTGAGCTCAAGGTTAGTTCAATATTTTTTAATCAGTTATGTGGAGGGCAAGAAAGAACAGCATATTAGCTTGGGCTTAAGATACGATCCGTTGCATGGAATTAGATTTGATATATTCCATTTTATTTTTTATCGTAGATTTGATTAATTGATTATTAGATTTCAATTGTATACAGGAAGAGTTTCATTGAACATTTGTTTCAGCAGCCAGTTGATAAAAAGTAATGTTCAAGATAAGTTTCGAAAAATTTCAGGATGTGAGAAGGGAAGGAGTTTTAAGTTTTGCTTTCAAGATGTAGAAACTGATTACAATTTCGTTTTGTAATAGGCAAGAAGTTATCATTTCTGTTACTCAGGTTTTAATGGCAATTTTGGGCGACCGTTGAATGTAATAAGATCATTATCTCTTTCATGTGTCTTTGACAATCAGTTTGGCCAAGAAACATTAGACAAGTCTAGATTTGTGAAGGGTCAAAAAACTGTCAATTATTTTCAGGAGTTCGAATGAATCGATCCCTCACTGTTCTGTTGGTTTCTATTGTACTGAAGAGTTGGTTCGTTTTTCATCAGCTCCAGTTTCTGCTTCTTATACGCAGCGCAGAAATGAATGTAATAAATGTACGAGGAGTTCGTGGGCTCGAACTCAGGACTAGAGATCACCGCGCCAACACGCTATCGACTGCGCTATCGATCACCCTAAAAGGTGACCGAAGCACAACGAAAGCAATGTTTTGGCACAGTGAAAGCAGGCGCACTGTCCTGACAGATATTTAATTCCCATATGTATCGAGAGCTCAAAGTCTAGTCACCCCCAGAAACAGTTAATTCTGGTACGGGAAGACACTGCTTCCACAAGGTTTTTTCAAATGAAATAAATGTACGAGGAGTTCGTGGGCTCGAACTCAGGACTAGAGATCACCGCGCCAACACGCTATCGACTGCGCTATATCGAATGTATTGAAGTTAGGCACAATATTTTCAACACATTCTCAAGTGAACCATTTGTAGCTCCATCGAGAATGGTTAGAGATTCAGCTTATTTAGTTCTAATATGAAACATTGGCTTTAAAAGATAGCTTTTAGTTGGTAATAATACTTCGTTATTTTTTTTTAGTCGCTTCCATCCGGCTGGCCGTCACTGATCTTGATGCTAGATATATTTCGCTATAAAACAGAATGTATTTTTCGTTTCCGATCAAAATTAATGGATATTTTATTTGCGTTGAGACGCATACAAATTTTTTCCAGTTCAGTATTTATGCTATTTGTCCGTGAGATGTAGCTTTCATTAGGAGTCGTAGCAAGTGTACTATCATCAGTAAAAAGCATAAATTTGAAAAATGGAGTACATTGAATTGCATCACTGATAAATATCAAAACCTGGAGAAGACCCAAAACTGTTCTTTGAGAAACTACATGGTTAATAGTAGTTCTGATAGAGCCTTACCAGTTACAACACATGGTTTCGATTCGTCATGTCATGTGTGAGTTTAATTTAAATCAGTTTTGAATAACCCCTCTAATGCCCTAACGTTGCAACTTCGAGAGTAATAGATTTGTTTCCGAAAATGGAGAAACTGAAAGAAACTATATGGTAAACAATGTGAAATAAATTATCGAAGATGATTTAGAATAACATGCGTAATCGACTTTTTGAGATCTGAAATCAAATGACTTGTCATAAATTATTTATGTGCTATGGTTTGAGAGGATAGGAGATATTCGATAAATATTTGGCAGGTTAACTGAGTTCAAGTTGAATGAGTTCAAGTTGACTGAGTTCAAGTTGACTGAGTTCAAGTTGACTGAGTTCAAGTTGACTGAGTTCAAGTTGACTGAGTTCAAGTTGACTGAATTCAAGTTGACTGAGCTCAAGTTGACTGAGTTCAAGTTCGCTGAGTTCAAGTTCGCTGAGTTCAAGTTCGCTGAGTTCAAGTTCGCTGAGTTCAAATTCGCTGAGTTCAAGTTCGCTGAGTTCAAGTTCGCTGAGTTCAAGTTCGCTGAGTTCAAGTTCGTTGAGTTCGAGTTTGCTGAGTTCGAGTTCGCTGAGTTCGAGTTCGCTGAGTTCGAGTTCGCTGAGTTCAAGTTGACCGAGTTCAAGTTGACCGAGTTCAAGTTGACCGAGTTCAAGTTGACCGAGTTCAAGTTGAACGAGTTAAAGTTGACCGAGTTCAAGTTGCCCGAGTTTAAGTTGACCGAGTTCAAATTGACCGAGTTCAAGTTGACCGAGTTCAAGTTGACCGAGTTCAAGTTGACCGAGTTCAAGTTGACCGAGTTCAAGTTGACCGAGTTCAAGTGGACTGAGTTCAAGTTGGCTGAGTTCAAGTAGGCTGAGTTCAAGTTGGCTGAGTTCAAGTTGGCTGAGTTCAAGTTGACTGAGTTCAAGTTGACTGAGTTCAAGTTGACTGAGGTCAAGTTGTCTGAGTTCAAGTTGACTGAGTTCAAGTTGACTGAGTTCAAGTTGACTGAGTTCAAGTTGACTGAGTTAAAGTTGGCTGAGTCCAAGTTGACTGAGTTCACGTTGACTGAGTTCAAGTTGACTGAGTTCAAGTTGACTGAGTTCAAGTTGTCTGAGTTCAAGTTGACTGAGTTCAAGTTGACTGAGTTCAAGTTGACTGAGTTCAAGTTGTCTGAGTTCAAGTTGACTGAGTTCAAGTTGACTGAGTTCAAGTTGACTGAGGTCAAGTTGTCTGAGTTCAAGTTGACTGAGTTCAAGTTGACTGAGTTCAAGTTGACTGAGTTAAAGTTGGCTGAGTCCAAGTTGACTGAGTTCACGTTGACTGAGTTCAAGTTGTCTGAGTTCAAGTTGACTGAGTTCAAGTTGACTGAGTTCAAGTTGACTGAGTTCACGTTGACTGAGTTCAAGTTGACTGAGTCCAAGTTGACTGAGTTCAAGTTGACTGAGTTCAAGTTGACATAGTTCAAGTTGACTGAGTTCAAGTTGACTGAGTTCAAGTTGACTGAGTTCAAGTTGACTGAGTTCAAGTTGACTGAGTTCAAGTTGACATAGTTCAAGTTGACTGAGGTCAAGTTGTCTGAGTTCAAGTTGACTGAGTTCAAGTTGACTGAGTTCAAGTTGACTGAGTTCAAGTTGACTGAGTTAAAGTTGGCTGAGTCCAAGTTGACTGAGTTCACGTTGACTGAGTTCAAGTTGACTGAGTTCAAGTTGACTGAGTTCAAGTTGTCTGAGTTCAAGTTGGCTGAGTCCAAGTTGACTGAGTTCACGTTGACTGAGTTCAAGTTGACTGAGTTCAAGTTGACTGAGTTCAAGTTGTCTGAGTTCAAGTTGACTGAGTTCAAGTTGACTGAGTTCAAGTTGACTGAGTTCAAGTTGACATAGTTCAAGTTGACTGAGTTCAAGTTGACTGAGTTCAAGTTGACTGAGTTCAAGTCGACAGTTCATGTTCACTGTTTTCATTCTTTTTATTCATTTTCGAGTAGTTAATACATTCATGATATCGGAGCTCAGAGTTGCGTTAAAAAGATAGAATTAGTTTCGTGAAATCGATTCTAGTAATCCTAGTGGAGAGTTGAGTCAGTAATGATTTAGTCAGGTGCATTTTCGCTATGGTAATAATGAATTTGGTTGATTGATTTAGAATTTCTGTTTCTTTATGAATTGTTATATTTTCTTGAAGGATGGATACGATTTTCCTGGTCTAATTATTTGTGATTCATAAACAGAATTGAACGGGCACAATTAGTGTTGCAATAATTAGTGGCACAATATCGTTTTTGAATGAGGTAAATGTGAAAATGAAATAATTTTTCTGGATATTATTTTGCGTGATTTTTTACATAGATTCTAAACCTTGCATCCACTGATTGGGATAATTTCCCATCATGAGTCAATGCAAAGTATGGTAGGCGCTGTCTTACTTGCATATCTTGAGTAATCCGAGACGTTGGTTATTTTTTGGGTATAATTTCCGCTTGATTATCAAACAACAATTGATGGAATTTACTGTGAAATGTGATTATAAATGTTTATTGGTTAATCTAAATATGATGACGTTACACTCGTTATTGACAGTGATATTAGCATTATGAATAGCAAACCGTGTGAACTATCATCGAGGCAGCAGAAAAGCGTAGGAATCTTAAATTGGCCTCCGTAATTACACATAACCTTCTGACAAGGGAAGCTTAAAATCACGTGGTGAATTATTAGGGGATCCCTACCTTGAATAAAGAAGAACACCTCGGCAGTGTCTGTTCTGCCTCCAATGATACTACAACAACAAGAGCAGCAGCAGCATCAAGTTTGGGCGATGCCTTAACGGGTCCGAGCTGAGAACGGTGTTTCGGGAAGAGCAAAGCGACACCGATAAAAGCTGTCATTCAGAAAGCTCTGAAGGAAAGTTGCATCACAACCACTATGCTCTTATTTGAGTTCTAATATATGGCTTTATAATCAATGTAAATTGTTTTCATTCGCAAAAGCAGATTGTCAAAAGAATGTGAATAAGCTCGAAATCATACAAGCAAGGGCACCTGACCCCTGAATGGCATCATGTGGTCAGACAGATACCAATTTTTGTGCCCAATTTTGATTGTTCCTAAATAACTCAGGTCAACAAGCGCCAAGGCTCAAACGAAGAAAGAAAGGCTCAAACGCCCTTTCTCGACAAGACGACTACATACTGTATCTATCTATTAGTCATCCACTTCTTGCGAGTTGCGAGTGATATGCACGCGCATGAATTTCAAAAGAAATCTTCATGAGTATATATTTTAGCACTATGACCGCAATTGTTTAAACTGAATTTCAATATTCAACCAAAATTTGAAATCAAATAAAGTTAGCTACTGTGAAAATGCAAACAATATCCAGATCCGGCCTTCATTTTGCTTTAAATAAATTTTCATTAAAATTTAGTTTGTGATACTGTTCGGTCAGCAGCATTAAAAAAATCCCCTCCGATATCACCAGTAGAGTATGTTGCACTGAAAGTGTAAATGATGATAGTAGTCATTTGGAGCGATACTAAGTGTAGCCTGTTATTAAATGGGGGATGGGGGGAGTGCCGGGTACGGGTATTATCTCAACTGACCACCATTCACCATACTCATTGCGCACGTAGCACTGAAATTAGATTATTTTATGTGTTTATAACGACAGATTTGATAGTATAGAGATAATTTTTAAATATTCTAACACAATTTATTTACCAACTTTTCAACTTTGCGAAATTGTTTTAGTTCTTCACGTGTTAGATTACAAAGATAGTCACATATCATTTTACTGAAATGAATACTCAATTTCTCAAAAATTCTATGTATATATGTCCATAAAAGGCATCGTCTCGATGTTACTAACATCATTCTCGGGATGCCATAGACAAAACAATCACTTTGATAAATCTATATCAATCCAAAACGTAAGCTACATCAGACTGAATATAAATATTGGTAATCCCATTGCGATATGACTAGATAGGACTTATTGTGTGCAAGATTAAAATTACAGATGCCTAGTTACTGATCACCAGATATTCATATGGTAACGGCACCAGAGATAGAGGCAAAATGGATGATCTACTAGAGGTTACAAACCTCTAAAGGCCCGTCTACACTATCAAACACCTCGTCAATCACGAACACACCAAAACGCGAACAAAAACACAAACTTTTCCTAATCGTGTCCAGACGTCCAGACTATACGCTTTCAGCGGAGAGAAGTTGTTCGCGAGCAACATGTAAACAAACAATACTGCTTCCCAAGTAAGTTTTGTTTAATTGATGTATATAATTGGTAAATTTAATTTGTTGAGAGTTAGTAAACATAATTTATCGGTGTGGACATGCGTGAACAGAAAATATTAAGAATCGCTGATATATTATGAGAACATTTCGAATACTATCAGTGTGAGAGTGGTAAGACGGGATCAGCTGATGTCCTTGATCTTTTTCAATGCTCTTCATGAAGTTTAAATTTTTGGACTTGAGCTTAAAACTTTAAAATATGCTCCTACTCTGCCTAAAAAATATTTTTTATTTACTTTTCGTGACCAAAATTTTCTATAAGAGGTGAAAAATGCTCATATTTTTCATTTGGTCATAAAATATTCCTACAATATTTGAAGTAATTTACCAAAGTTATTTAATATTTTTCTGTTTAATTAAGCCAACAATTTATTTCAAAAATTTAAAATTTAGTTTATGCATTATATTGGTGTCGTAAACTATATGCAGTATCTTTATTTTCTGTGCACATTTTTGAAGCATCCATTACTCAGTCAAGCATACCAGAATGTATTTCTACTATTGCGCAATGAATTTTTGTGTGCTTTTCTGTGATATTTTTCTGAGAACATTGTTAACACCTAGATCTCTTATAACTATTAAACATATCTAAGAAATAGTTCTAAGGGAAGAATCTGAGAACTCAAAGCTGAATGTCAAGCAGACCATATTTATATTGAAGTTTTTTTTGCTTGTTAAGGACCATATTTTTTTAGTTCATAATCATTTATGTCAGCACCTGCTCACTTACATATTTCATGAAAAGTATGACTGTGGAATGTAAGTTATCCATGTGTATAATTTTGTGTATAAAATCTGTATAAAAATACAATCCATGTATGAAAATATATATTGAAATATTATACGTATATAAAAAACAAAAGTATAATAATTATTCTGAATTATTGTTGGACATCTCATGTTGATTATAAATAATTTGCTCCTATTCAGGACCTCCTAACAATTATATTCCACAAATTTGGATGCTAGCACATAATCATTTAAATGTGTTCCTCATGTATGGATTATTTTTTTACAGGTGGCTGCCATGAGGTCATTCATGCACTTCTCTACAGTATTTGACAAGAATATCAAAGCAGTCGCTCTCCATCATACCTGAAGCTTGTGAGGCCATCTATACTCTACTTAAGGATGAAAGCATGAAGGTATGCATCCCATTGCAGTGTTGGGTTCAAATATTACTTTGCAATGAGTATTGTAATGTTCCTCAAATAGAAAACTAATTTCTCTGGAATATTGAAGTCATTGTGAAATTTACAGAAGGTTGAAATCTCTTGAAATATGGTAATGAAATGAGTTAAGTGACCCACGTATCATCATAAATACGGTATTGACTTGGTACAATAGCAGAGCTGAGCACTATGTTTTTGGAACACTGTCTGGTCTTGGGGTGCTACTTAAATTGATGAACTCTCGCACAAAAAAGTAGTGGTGTGCAAAGTACATATATATATAAAAAAAATAATAATGAAGGCATCTACGGATGCTTTATTTCCAATTTCAAGCCTGATACATATCACCTTATACATTGGATTTTCAAATGCCTTATAACTAACGCCAGGACGCCATTACGCTTTCCCCCGGTCAAGACCGGTACCCATTTCAGACACCTGGGTAGAGTGGGGTATTGTGCTTGGAATTTTTCCCCTATACCCAACAGAGAAAATCGCCAACAGCGCCGGGACTCGAACCAGGGTCTGCCTGGACGGAGGCAAGTTCGCTAGTCTCACGACACGATATATTTCAATTGTTCTCATAGTTGATTGTAACCTATTACAATTAGAACTACTTTGACAATTACAATTAGAACTACTTTCTCTTCTCTAGAGATTGCATGCTACTTTAGCATCACTATGACGGAGTGAGAAGAGGGCTGGCAGCAGCGGTGGGCGCTGCGGTTTCCTTGGGCTGGCGGCAGCGGTGGGCGCTGCAACTGAGCTGCTCCGCGATGTGGTGCTGCAGTGCCGCTTCCATCTGTGGAGGCTAGACTGCTGCTGCTTCCTAGAGCTGTTATGAACTATGGACTGCCTCAACTACCTACATTGGCATTGCACAAATAGCGTCCCCGTGAACTTCCTGTGGACGACTGCAGCGGTACCAGAGACTTCAGAACGATTTTGCTTTTGAGGTGGGTCAAAGTGACATGTAGCGCTGGGTTCGGTCGACCTTTTTTTGAGAATTTCTTATCAAAAATGTTAATCCTCCATTCCATCCCTTTCCATAATTTCTGTGTTGGTTGGATTGGAGTTTGGGGTCTTCAATGATAAGGGATTAGGTTTTATGTACACATGCTAGTAAGCCAAGAATGATCATTTTAAACATTTTCTGGTATTCAAACTACTCTAATTATCGTAATATTTTGATTTAGGTAAGCTATAGTTCTATCTACAAGGAATTTTGCTGAGTAAACGCTGCTATAATATCGCCAATGTTTTAATTTATGAACAGCTAAATTATTGCATTTCTTGAATTATAAACTTAACTTCTCTCCGCTTGACATAATTCAATTCCTTGGGACCTTGTTTGACGTTAATGTTTGTTCACAGCCCGAGCTCGACCCTCCTATTCGTTTGTGCTCGTGGGCCAGCCGTGGTCCTGTCCTGCGCTGCCAAACCTTCCTGGTTTGGTTTTCCACGACTGGCGAGGGGCATTTGCGCTTCTGGTGTAAATGATTCATGACTTGACAATAATATCAAATTATAATGCATTGGTGTCTAAATACCTTCCTTCACCGACCATCATATCATCATGCACTTTATGATTATCATATATATATATATATTACCATATATTTTTTCAAATACTTTATGATTATCATCAGGATACAATGACGGTTACCCGGTCAAGTCTGTACCAATTTCCGACACCTGGGTAGGGTGTATCTGAGTTCTCTCCTTCCAAAACGGGCAGAAATCACTGCATGGCGCTGGGATTAAAAAAACCGACACCTACCCATGAAGGGTGCGTTCTTAATCACTTAATTTTGTAAAATCATGTAGTCCATTATTCAAGCAGGGGGAAAAAACAGTTGAATATTTTTGTGTATTATCCCAAACGTGCAAGACATTGATCAGTTACCAAAAAGATGATAAACTTGTTCTGAATACAATTTTGTAGATCCATTACCTAAAACCATGTTAGTTAAAGAATGCATTTTCATGAAACTGATTAACATAAGGATAACAGTGAACCCAGAACAGGTGTTCTCAAAGAGTAAGTGTGTGAATTCATTTTATTCAATATTTACAATGAAAATAACTGCATGAATAAAAACAGTAAGTCAAAGGTTAAGGCACCAGAAACATGTCATAGAGATACCTTGAAAGGTAAAAATTTGCAAAGGTGACTTGTTGTATGCACAGATCTTGAATATCTAATCATCCATTGACAAAAAACAATGATTAAACAAAATGCAGTGCTATCTAAAATCAATTCACCAATAAAGATTTAATTTCTAAACTATTTCAAGCGTTTTTCAGAAGTTGTTCATTGTTTCTTTCAGCTTTGATAGCAAGTTTGTTGTTCCCCATACCTTGCACTATTTTTATTACCAATGAAGAGACCATATATGTTACTTTGAGCCTCCTTAACCTCAACAATGGTGGTCCAAAGAGAGGAATAAAGTAGGGATCATTGAGTACAAACACGTACACAGGGTTTGTGCAATGTTTAAAAATCCACTAACAATAATAACATATTTCTGTAATAAGTAGTCAACCACAAGCCATCTAATTCTGACATGAAACTGATGAAAAGTATATGGCAAATAAATATTTCTTATAACAATCATCACTATACAACATAACTTACATTCGGCTAAATAATTAGCGAACATTTAGCTCAATGGAAAAATCTGAATAGAGATGCGCATCCCTTAACCACAGCCTCATCTTATATTTTGTACGCAAAGTAACATCACTGCATAGAGCAAAATAGGATAGACTATCATGCTTCGCTTGACGTGCACTTCGATGGATTTTTAATGCAGCCTTAACTAATGCTCGGGTATCAAATTGTAGGGTTTACTTCAGCTTGAATTAAGTTAGAGACGTGCTTAATTTATACGTCTCCTGTATGGACACAAATGTAGCGTAAATCATCACAATACAGCATAAGTGTCATTCTGGTAAAAAATTGGTGAACATTTAGCTCAATGGAAAAATATGTCTTAGAATTATGGCATTTATATACCACATATGTAATACAGAAAATTTGACTTGTCAGTGACTAATATAAAAAGTTTATTAAAGCAATCTTTAAATACCCTTTGGTATTGTAATTGTTAAATAATCATAACTGGGCATAACAAAAGTATAACTAGCATATAATGTAGCATAATGAAAGTATAATTTGTAATTACTGGTCAAGCACATCATTAGCAAGGTACAAAAAGACTAGAATTTCATCAATCCAGCACTTCACTCATTTCATCATCTCAACATTATTTCAAGCATTGCAGGAATATTTTTTTAATACTTCATGCACAATTGGTTTGCATAGGTACTACAAAAGTAAATATGTACATTTTGTTTTTAAGCACATCAGGATGCTAATGGAACAAAATTTTCCACTATACGAATATGATTGGCGCATGTTCATCAGTTGAAAAATTTCCTTTGTGGAATTATGATCAACAAAAAATTACACAACAGCCAAACCATTTAGACACGATGAAGAAAGGGCATCCTGCTTTATTCTCTTTGAAATTTTTAACCTTCACTATTCAATTCATGTAGAGTATAACCAAAAACATACCCAACACAAGTCTGTTTAGAGACTTGAGTTGGGAGAAGAGTACCACCAGAGAAAAGGACCATAGCGATGGTGGTAGGGATTCATCCGATGTGCTTCAACTTGAAGGCAGGGCCTTTGTAACAACCTGTAGGGAAGGTAACCAATTCGAGGAAGGCCCGTGGATAGTCTTCAATGATTTCCATTGTTTCTTGGATGGCAATGGGCTTCCTAATCTGACGGAAGAGAAGAAAATAATTAGCTTTTTAACCATAGGTGGCTTTCTAAAAATGATAGAAACTCTAAATAATTATGAACAACTTGGTATATTAGAATAACATGCTGGAGCAAATTGAAGTTCAATTTTTAAAAAAAATTTAAATTTCAATCAAGCATAGATGAAGCTCATCCAAGTATTTTTAGTAGAGAGATGTGACTCAGCTAGAATTTTGCCAAATTTAAAGCACTGGAACTGTCACAGGATGTTATAAGTTGACAACCATTTCCAATAGTATTTGTAACAAATAATATTAAGAAAAAAATGTATCCAATTTACAACCTGCATAGAATGCTGGCTTGTTGAAGTACCAAAATTTTAGTTCAGAAATAAATTTAAAATTTTATTTTTATTCACACTTTTGCATTTCTATTTTTTATTGTTATATGCCATGAAAACTAAATACTTATGGACTATATTTTTAAAATAGTGCTTCCATACATACAAATCTCACTAACCTCAATAGTCATGAATGAAGTGAGGAAGGAAAATTTTACAATGCAATGCAATACTAACCATTGTTGAAGATTCTGAAGACCCAGCTCTGCAGTTCCATAGTAGAGACACCTAATGACATCGAGTCACCACTGCTCATCAAATGCTCTGAAGCACTACAGGGGCAAGAAAACTGCCTAAGGTTTCTCATTTAAATAATTTTTTCTATAATTGATTCTTCTACACAAACATCTTTTATGCAAAATCACCAAATGTTTGAAAACTATCTGGAAAATACACAAAAAGGGATATAGCATTTGGTTTAATTTCACAGACTGCGCCTATGACACATGACAGTTAAGAAACAGCCCTAAATGTTAATTATTAGTTACAGCAAAGTCTACACAAACATACATCTATTCAATATAATGATAATTGATGCTTATGCTACAGCATACACTTTACCATTAAGAATGCAATGTTGGATGAATTTACTTTTGTAGATAGATAACAGAATTCTTTGGAATTAAATTTGAGGAATAATAGTTTAGAACAGCTGATTTATTCAACTTTTCATCGGGCCACATTCATGACATAACAAAGGAAAACAATATATTACCCAAAGTACAAGAATTTAAGCCAGATTTATATAGAATTAGCTAATATCATAATTTTAGAAAAAGGTTAAATTAAAGGAATTCACTTTTGGATCCATAAGCAAAAGCAGTTAAAATTTTTAGAAGCCTAACAAGTCCCAGCATGCAATTTTTAGAAATGCAAAGAGAAACATAAATGAGAGGAGTTTAGCAATGCTTTTTCATAAAAATATTCAAACTCTAAACATATATGTAAATGACTCTACATACAGCTATAACTTTTTTACCTAGTTACTAATTTTTGAAATAAGTTGCAATTATGCTTATTTAAAACTACAACTATAAGTTTGTAAAAGATTGCATAGTTCTCCCTGAAAATTTTTATATAATACAATTTCTAATCTGAGAATTTCATTTTAATTAATGTAAGCATCAGGGTATAAGAGAAATAGGCTACAGTATTTTATTGAAATAAAAAAATTCTTACCAAGAAATACAATAAATAAAGGCCACATATTCTGCAAATGAATTATTGTGGCAATTCTATCATCATATAAGTAGCTACCATTGTTGAAATACTACTGAAATATTTTCAAAACTTCATTTAGATATCAAAATCACTAAACTTTGATCATTTTATGCATGTTCAGTTTCATTTCAGAGAGGTAATATTTCAATTACATTCACATCAATTAAATCCAAACCTACTTACATATTCAGCCATATCTGAATAAAATGAAATAACCACGTAACGAAGTTCATTTTGGTAAGTAAATGTCCGTGCCACCCTACAATCAACTAAATTTGCACCAAAAACATAATTAAATCGTTAAAATAGGAAAAAAACAAATAATTCACTCGCAGCAGAACCACCTTCCCAGCACATAAACAAGCGAGTGTTCGCTGTTTGATGGAAAGTTCGTGTTCGTGTTTTCCAACACGATGGAAAACACAAACACACCGAAATCTGCGAACTTTTCATCTGTGTTCGTGTTCGCGGACTGCCGAAAAACACGAACTTCGGTCAAAAGATTGATAGTGTGGACGGGCCTTAAGGCCGCGACCAGACAAACAGCAGGGGAGCGGGGCAGAGCAGAGCAGAGCCGGCGCGGTGTTTTATGTTAGTGGTGGTATTCCTATTAGGGTGGCCAGACAAGCACAGAGCAGTGCAGGGCAGCGCTGTCTGAAGCAAACGCTAGCGGCGTTTTATCTCGGGTGATAAAACACTGCTCGGGAGCTAGCAGTCAGTTGCACCCCAGAGTTCGTCCGGGAAGGATGTCGAACTTCTAACCTCCTCGGTACAATCTATTCCTGCGATCGGGGGTGCATCTCTTTATATTTCGATCATAACTATGTTAATGAACAATGGACATTTATAGCAGACGCTATGGAAGTTAGTGGAACGTGGGATTCTACAGTTATTTATACTGATATAGGTATTTTCTACCTCATAAATCGAAAAACTATACTATATCAAGCATTTTCTTTGTCAATACCTAAACTTTAGAGCGTACCAATGCCGAATATTTCATATCAGGTCTATTTTTGCCACATGGCACTAAACTTGACTTGAAACATATATCTTTTACGTATGAATTATTAGTTTTTTAGTTATAAACATTAATCATTTTTCTCCTGAGTAACACTGAGGAAACTCAGGTTAGGTCATCTGTGAGAAAGAAAGAATAGAAAACCGTTTATTTCAAAAAAGGGTGGAATATGAGATACATGGCAACATCTTGGCTTTTAAAAAATTTCTCAATATAAGACGTCCTTAGACAAACGTACCGTATGAAGAGTACTAATAGACAAACTATGCGTGGTCTACTAATAGATACAAACCATTCTAGGTTTACTAATAGACAAATTATACGAGGCGTCGTAATAGACAAACTATCCGAGGTGAACAAATAGATAAACCAAACTACGCGTACTTATAGACAAACCAAACGTGGCGTGCAAATAGATTAACCCTGTCAATGGCTAGTTGAATCAAAATATCATTTCTTGGAGATTTTAAATCCCAAGAGATGGCTAACAACATATAAATAATTCAATATACTACTAGGGAAGTCTTCGGAATTCCTGAATTATTTGTTGTATAATTATTTGTTGTATAGATATAAGCATACGCACAGAGATGATAATTTTTCACGAGCACTTTTTTCATTTGTCTTTTTTATATTTTTCATTGTTTTTGTTCACAGATACGCCCTCTGGGGCAGTGATAGATCTATTTTTGAATCATTAAGCAAGTGCAATAAATATATTTATTTTTGAATTATGGTTCACTGTTAACTGGTCGCAGAGCTTTAGGTAAAATGTAATGTGTTTTGAGGTTTTGTTTTTACTCAAAAAATAGAAATAGAAACATATATATGCATAGGTGCGTATATATATATATATGAAAATTATATGTGCGCACACACATAGGATTGTTAAATGTGAGTCAAATGTGGAGAGGAAGGATCTTTTACTTTTTCTGGACCACCGCAAAGTGCTGGGCAAGGCCGATACAGAATTATTTAAGTTTTCGTTTTATCAGTATTACATCGGTGAAAAATAAACGGTTGTGATGCTTGAGTTTTACGTGAAAATTGCCATTAAACTGAAACTTGGTGCCGCACGTCAAATCCAAAAGATCCTTTTATACTTAGATATTGTTTATTAGTTTAACAATTCCAAATTCAAGTTTTTACATCCATAGATGTGTATATTTATACGCCTGAACGAATGTGTTCCTTGTTCTGTGATGTCACTACACGTCCATTACTGCAAAATAATCCATATTCAAGTATTTATAAGGTTTCAGGTCATGCGTCAGTAAATTATTTGCATGATTATTCAATCAGCAACCAAAACTAGCATATTATCATGTAATTAATTTTTTTGCGGAATTGCCTGGAACAATTATAAAACAGTATCATAGCTATTTTAAACATTTTGGGTAGAAATATTTTAGCGAAATGAAAAGTACTATACGACAGTGTACGAATGTACTTGTAATGCTAAGAAGATAATGCATAGCATAGTAATATGAATAGATATAAACAAACTTAATTAGATCAAATATTGTCATTTCTACATCTATTTATTAAACAAAATTTGAGGTTACCTGTCACAAAACACCGCCCATCGTGGCGCCAAAATTACAACTGCTTCGGACTCAGGACCAGCCACTGCTGTTTGTTTGGCCACCTAACTTACGAGCATAAGCTAGCAGCTACCAGAGTGTCGAAACTGCTCTGCTCAGCCCTGCTTCAGTGCTGTTTGTCTGGCTGCGGCCTAAGCCACAGTCCTACAGAAAAATTTTGAGCGAAAAATAATTTGTATTTTCGTTGAGGGTAGGTTCAAGTTTATAAATGTGCAGTGCTTCCATAACTCGAACTCTATACCGGTGAAGCCGATTTTATACGGAAGGTACGTGGACGATATTATCGTTGAAATTGATATGGTTGAGCAGTTGGGGATGTTGAGGAATTTGATGACTTGATATTCCGGTGTTACGTTTACGTATGAGCTGGGTGTAAATGGGAAGCTGCCATTTCTTGACGTTGCAGTTGAAGCATCTCAGGGTGCTTTTCGCATAACTGTGTATGTAAAGCCCTCACATGCTGGTGGAACCAGAAACTGTGATTGTGATGCAGCGCATGTGTATTGAGAAGGCGTTATCCATACCTTGTTAAAAAGCACTTATGAAGTGTGCAGCAGCTGGGCTAGTTTTCATTCAGAAATGCTATGATGCAAGCGGTTGCTAGTTAATAACAATTTCTCCAATACGCTTATTGATGGAATTGGTTACTTTGTAAATCGAATTTTGAATGAGGACCATAAACCAGGATATTATGCGGAACATTAATATATACTATGGAAATCAAATGCATTGCAATTACAAAATTAATGAACCTGTCTTAAAAAATGTTGTTAAAACTTTCGTGAAACCCATAGATCCAGATATGTCAATAAAACTTCGTGTGTACAACAAAATCACAAAATCAGTGATCGCCTAGTTAGAAACAATATTTCCAGATCCGGATTCAGTGACCTTGGCAGAGGCAGTGTGATATATCAGTTCGAATGTAACAGGATAGAACGCAAGTCTTACGTTAAATGTTGCATTGGCATGACTAGGATGACACTCAAGCTAAGATTAACCTCACGCAAGTATTAAGGTTCCATTTTTAATCATTTCCGTGTTGATCATAGCTGTATGCCCTCATATGAAGATCTGTGCTCAAATGCAAAAAAATTGTATAATGTTGTAAAATGGAGCATATTCAAATAATAGAAGTCACACACTTTAACCTAGCCTCAACGAAATTACAAATAATTATTTTTGTTTTAATATTGTCCAATAGGACTATGGCTTATAGACATGTGAAACCTCAAGTAGTTCATTCATTTGGCCTCTATCTCTGGTGCCGTTAGCGTGCGAATATCTGGTGAGCAGAAACAACTAGTCATCTGCAATTTCAATCATGTACAAAATTACCGTACCTTGTCTTCTTGCATTGTGATATTTGATACTAATATTTGTGATACCAATAGTTTTTTTCTGTCTAATCTAGCTTAAATTAGTGATTATATTTGTATTCTAACTTGTTTAGAACTATTGAAACACAAGTAATTCGATATTTTTCTCTAACAAAGTTTTTCTCCAGCCAGTATACCCTTACTAATTAAATAAGTAAAGCTACTGATATGGAACCTAAAACGAAGGATAAACTTTACAAACCTATGCTGTGAGGAGTGAGGAGCATTTATTCTCACTAAAATTTGGCCAGGAAACTATTCAAGGTATATCCCCTCTAGGGGGTACAAATATTGTCTCTATGGGAATTAGCGCTCCCAGGGGTCCATGTGAGGGGCCGAGCTAAAGGTTAGGTAGGCTTTCTTTTTGTTGAAATAGAAGAGGTTTTTTTTTGTTATGGACTATCTTTTTTTCGGTTCACTGCTGTCCTGTTTTTCAGCACCTACTACTTTCTTCTTCAACTTTTTCTTGTTTCATGAACTTCTTTCTTGGCTTCCTGTTTCTGTGCAACGTGTGCATAGATTCCGCGTTCCCTCAACTCCAAACTAAATGGTGCCTTCCTCCTTCCTCTCTTAAAACATCTTTGTCGTGGTTAAGGGAGCCTAAAACTTTCTTATATAATAATAACTATTAAAGGTATTTCGTACTCAGAATATTCATTGGTTGGGTAGCAATCCTATTCTTAATATCCAACTATTTTTTTCAACAGGATCAGTTGACTGGGATGGAGGAGAGGCAAGAGACCCGTCACTTATCTTCCAGCTATCACTTGGGCGTTTGAAAATTGTGCGCCAGCCCTTGACGAGCCAGTTGCACTTGAGTTAGACAGAAAGAGAAAGAGTGTATTCTAAGATGAAGTGTCACAGAAGGTTTAGACCCCTCAGGGCATAAAACTATTATATCCATGGGAACTATCGATCCCAGGGGAATTTCTGAGGCCCAGCTGAAGGTAAGGTAGTCATTCATTTTATTTCATATGCTTTTGTTTTACTACGGATCAATTTTTTGCAGCTTACTGCTGAATTTTGTATTGTTTATTTCGTTCTTCTATACCTTCTATCGTGTTTCATAAACTTCTGTGTATCTTGTTGATTCTGAAAACAAGGTGTGTAGATACGCCTTGTTCATAGATTCCCCGTTTGCTTAATTCCCTTCAAATATGTGTGTTCCATCATCCACTCTTTACAACGCATTAATATGGCTAGGAAGGCTTATCCTAATATTCTAGATTTAGCTTAAATAAAGGACTAATTTCACTGAAATATTTTATTTATGCCTTTTTGGGTGCTTAAGGCCGATCGTGCTTTGCATTTTCGTAAAAAAATTAAAGCAAAAATAACTTAGATGTCAAAACATGTTTTGATAACTGCGAGTCCAGTGTGTGATCGTAGAAATAAGACCAGCGCAGTCTATGTTGAATTTGGACAGGTGTGCTTAATTTTCGGCCAAGATGAGCCGGTATTTAGTTTCTTTACATAATTAACAGCGAGGGTAAGCATTTCAGTGTTTAGTAAGCTTGGTTATTAGAAACTCTCTGCCACGCTCAGCGAAGTTGTAGTTTTGAAGAGCAACACTCAAATATTTAATATTTATTAAACATTTGAGTGTTGCTCTTCAAAACGACAACTTTCGGCGACAAAAAAAGAAAACTTTCAGCCGCGCATAGCCGAGATTTATCGCCTCTAATCGACCCTCAAATATAAATATATATATATATACATATGTATTTGAGGGTCGTTTAAAGGCGAAAAATCCCGGCTGTGCGCGGCCGAAAGTTTTTTTTTTTACGCCAAATTCAATGATGGCCATCCGCGAATCGTGTGCGTGTCGCCGGTGAAATGGGTCGAACAGGGACGTAGCATGGACCTAGCATGTATGATCGTCGCGGACGGCCGCGTACGTATCTGAGCCAAAAAGTTCGTCCTCAAGTGGACATTTCGCCCATGATTCGGAGGCGATTTACGCATGATACGTCCCTTGGGTTCTCTCTTGCCCGACCATATCACATCGGCGATACGTCCTCGATTTTCAATTGGGCAGCACATCAAGTCAGGAATGCAGTTCAAACAAGAAAACAGTTTGAAAATCAAGCAGTCAGAACTGCCAAAAGTATTGATCCGTGGGTCTCAATTGAAAATAAACCAATTAAATTTTGGTAAAAAATGGGCTACCTAATCATGGGTTCATAAATCTACTTTCCATAGTACGATAAGTCTCCCCTTTAGGGAATTAGGCTGTTGAATAGTTTTTAAAATTCTTCTAATATTTTTCCTCAGGTGAAATGAATTGAGCTCTTAGAACATGAAATGTGGCGGCATGTCCCTGAAGTTACAACAGAAATCGCCTGGGGGACGGAAGTATCTACGTTCTACTTCTTGAAGCGTGGACCCCATCGTGGGCTTCTTATTTTTCTCTGTTGTTTAATTGGAATCGTTAAGCATTCCTGAGTAATGAATGTTGGAGTGGTACTGGGAGACGTACGGCGGCGTCCTCGCATTTGAATTTTTTCATTCTCTGAAGCTGTAGGTACGGCGTACGTCTCATCGGCGTACGTCGGGATGACGTCACGCAGTATTTACACATGTATAGCAGAACACCGCGGTAGGAGCCACCGTACCGGGAACTTACTTGCACATCCTCCTCATTCAGCCGTGCGCAACCATGCTGAACAGTGCAATATAGTAGTTCGTGAGGAAGATTTTAAAGTCATTGATAGCGCTCTCAATGAGTTTGACCTACGAATTTTAGAATCCCTGCATATTTTTAAAGGAAAAACCTTTCCTAAATAATATGCTTAGTTCCTATCTATTCAAATAGTAAATTCATAGTGTGTATTTTTTCGCTGCTTTTTTGCTAGTTTTTAGGCATAGTCTCATATTTATTTATTTTATTTTTTGATGATATAATTGTGTTCGTTTTACTTTTTTGTATTGCTTGTATTCTCCGTAATGTTCGTACTTTTCGCACTTTTTGAATTCTTTGTATTTTACAGAACTAAAGATGGAGCTGGACTCCGAAACGTTTTTGATTATGTTTTTTTTCCTCAATTTGAGTAAATATGACTAGTTTTATTAGTATTTTCTTCGCTTTTGAATGGATTATGAAGCGCGTAGGAAAAATTCGTAGGCTCAAGTTTCTTAGATCTCTATGAAATTGCATGAATGACGTTTTATTTTAAATATACAACTGATAGCCAATGAAGTATATTTTTAAAGTTTTACTGAAAAAAGCAGACACTCTTCAAAAATTGAACTACTACCTCAGTATTGTGATTTTAAATTTGCACTATCGTAAAGGAGAGTAAATCATTAACTTTCTTTTTGTGAACTGTTTAATCCAAGTTGAGGATCTCATAAAAAATGCAAGTCATGAGTATCACAAACTAAAGAATACTTGTGTTCCGCACAGATCATAACTCAAGATTGTCAATCACACAATCAAAGTCACATGTCATCTGTACGTATAAAAAATATATGCACACTAAAAACAAAAAATATATGCCTAAGTTCATGAGTAGGTAATTGTCTTATCAGCTCAAATGACAAATTGGCATTCACTTAATCTTATGTTTAACTAATGGATTATAACCAAACATTAGACAAACTGCTAGGCGATGGAAAGAAGAAGATGCTACAACTTCGCGGACTTGGTGTCTTGACCAGGGAGTTTCTATTTCGTCTTGATTCTTTGCTCGCATTGTAACATCTCCCGCATTTAGCTAAGGCACACAAATTTCTTTTTTTGTTGATAACAACCATTTTGTTGGAACTACTTGCCAGGAGTCATCTTCGAAGAAAATTCCACTAAAATTTGTAGACATTATAGAAATGATTTGCCTGCAGGGAACATGTTAAATATCATTAAAGAACATAACAAAAAAATTTAGATTTGCAATATAAATTTTCAATACCCCTACCTTAGCTGGATGACCAATGAACATGCACCAAAAAAAAGTTTCATTGCAACACAAATGCATCATTCATAAACTACATTAGGTAGATACTTAAAATTGACATTGTGTTTGTTCTTTAACTGGATGGGGAATGGCTTTTTATTATTACAACTTCAAGCACAGAAAATATTCCATTATAAAATCAAATACAAAATAAAAGAAGAGAAAAGTACTGAAGAATTTCCTTGCATTACTGATGGGGTGTAGAAACAAGCTCAAGCATTTTTATTTGGTGTCATTATCTACTAAAAAAGTATTTACAACGAACTATACCCTCAAATGATACAGATAAGGTGTACTGTTGCACAGGACTCAATGCACAGAACTACAAATTGTGAAAAACAATTCAATAAAGAGAATAGTTTGAAACAGTTAAAAAAAACAAAATCAACAGCAAAAAATGAATAATAAATATCCATCATGAAATGGGAAAACAATACCTACTCGTAATTACAATATAAAATGACCCAACGGCACATCTCTCTCGGACCCTGTAGAAGTGCTAAGTCCTGAAGGTGCAAAATTTATACCACGCAGTGCTATTTTTTGGCAATGTTACATAATTACAGTTGGCAATTTTTCATAATAAACTCAAAGTTTTGGTTATCACAAGCGTTCTTCTCTATTCTTGTTAGCACTGATACAGAGTACTGTAAAGAGCACATTGGTATTATTTTGTCCGAAGGTTCACATTCAATCACACTTTTTACTATGGTGAAAAATCATAACTCATTGTGACGTCAATATACATTTCTAAAAAGAAAACATATTTTTACCACTCTGTAACACCTGTGTTACAATATCATATTCATATTTCTTAAAAGATTATCGCAGAAAAATTATCATTGCTCATATACACAAAAGTAATAATTATTATTATTGTATACGAAAGTTTTAGCCTCCCTTCCCCAAAACAAAGATTTTCAAAGAGAGGAAGGAAGAAGGATCATTTAGTGCAGAGTTGAGGTAACGCGGAATCTATGCGCAAGGTGCATAGAAACAGTAAACTAAGAAAGAAGTTCATGAAACAAGAAAAAATTGAAGAAGAAAGTAGTAGGTGTTGAAAAACTGGACAGCAGAAAACCGAAAAAAGATGGTCCTTAACAAAGTAAAAACCTACTCTATTTCAACAAAAAGAGAGCCTACCTAACCTTTAGCTCGGGCGCTCACATAATCCCCCTGGGAGTGCTAATTCCCATAGATACAATAGTTTTATCCCCTTGAGGAGTATACACAAAAGGCAATTTGAGCCTCCCTATCTACAGGAGTTATTTTCAGGAGAGAGGATAATGAAGGGACCATTTAGAACAGACACATACATGAGGAATCTATAGACAAAGTTAGTTGGCACATAGGACATACTTGCATAACAACATGCGTCACCACACACCACACCAAGTGCATCATAAAACAGCAAATCAGGAAGGAAGTTCAAGCTAGAAAAAGGTTGGAGAAGGAAGTGGTCTGTGCTGAATGCAACAATAGCAGAGAGCTGAAAAAGTTGGTCCTTAACATAATAAAAACATCTATTTTAGCAAAAAAAGGCCTGCCTAACCATTAGCTCAGGTCCTCTCCGGGATGCGCTACCTATTGATAAAATTATTACATTCTCCTTAAGAGATCTGGCAGAAAAAGTCAAGAAGTATGCAACAAAGTAATTGCAACAAAAAAGTTTCATTTGGGTATTATTTTCAGTTGAATTTCATTGGGTGCTACTTTCTTGCAAATTTCTAAACTCATGACCACATAAATACCACCAGTTGATAATCAACTGGATTTGTAAAAAGTGATTCTTTTTCAAATAAGGTAATACAAAGTAAATCACCTGCTATTTCGGTAATGCATCCTATTTCTAAAGTAACAAGCATCACAGAATTATCTCTCGCAACAATAGTTCCACTCTTAATCTGTTTAGAACCGGTAGTGATGAAATTTTCACTTCTGAAAAAAGTTTTGCTCTCTATCATGCGACTATTTTCTGTTGAAATATGACGACAAATTTGTTCCAACGGTTTTTTCCTTCCAGAGAGCCTGCCTTCAATGTATTGGCCAAGGTATGATTCAAATCTGAAGCAGGACATCTGAATCATGATCCATAGGCCCTCTCTGTTCATAATCTTGTATTTAGTGAATGATGGAGTAAACATTATATGAAATAAAGCTACTTCCATACAGCTTTTTTGAGCATTGAACAATTCTCAACAGCATTGCCTGGGCCCCCGGGAGGTTGGGCTGCTGGTTGTTTGTCAAGAGGATGCGCATAGCCAGGCTCAAATTGAGAAAATGCATATAGTTTTGTTCTGGGAGAATGTAAAGAACTACTAAGCCAATATGGAGCAAAAAAGACTGCAGTAACCTTCCAATGTAAATTTGTGTTGAATCCCTCAGCTAATTTCCCAACAAAATCTGAAGGACAATGACATGATGCTGCTAGCAATGAGTTTTGTAAAACTTCTCTTTTTGCAGGACTCAAAGAACACTTAATTTCACTTTTTTTTGAGCCTCTCAATCTAAGCAGCAACCGCCACATTACTCCCAAACACACCAAGTGCATATAATCTAATCCAAATGAGCTAATTAGTCCTATCTTCAGATTAGAAAGAACTGTACGGCCTGGAGCTTTATGAGGACTCGGGTCTGCTATTTCATTAAATTCATCATCTCTGCGGAGATTTCCATTCACTTCCAACAAAACAGCATGCCCTCCAGCATACGAACCTTTCTGATGACATCTCTCACAGCTATTGTATACATTATGATATTTACAGTAAGTTTTAAATCTTACCGAACTGGAGCATCATACACTAATTCTTGAATCTCAACTGCTACACGACGATTGTTAATGATTATACCATCATTAGTTAAATTCTTCATTTCATCCACATATCGTGCAAGGAAATCGTTGACATGGGTAATTGTATTGGATTGTCCTGATTTAAACTAATAAATCCCAATGCACAAGATCTTTGAGGGTTGATGACGTAATTGAATCAAGATTGGATAGGCATGATGTTTTCTAGAATCATTAAACAAAGGAATTCCAACTATGATGATGTTTATCTTTAACACTGTTAAATTACTAAAATGGTACACATGTTTCTTTAACATTAATTTTAACGCCAGTCTGAAAGGAAATCACACACTTCAAGGTTTTCAAAGTTTTGATTTGGCAACGCAACAGATAACGAAAACGTAGAAGTTTAACAAAGGTTGAGGCAAGAACGGAATTGTATTCCGTTCTGAGATCGGTTGATAAGCCCTCGCTTCTTCCTAGTTTGAGATTGTTCAGCTGGGGCACACTGGAAACAGCGCAGCCTACAAAGAATAGGAAAAAATTGGTTGAAACTTCATCAAAAGCGACTATGGAGACTATGAAGATGATCTAGACAAACTAAAGCAAACAAGAGATAGGAATTATCAATAAAACATTAAGCTTCAAATTCATGGTCAAAACAAATGTTTGAATAGGAACGTATTTAAGTATTTTAATAGTACCTCCAGAAGGGTAGGAACATCTGACAAAAATTAGGAGTTAGACGGGCGCACAACAAGAATTTAGCGGGGCCAAAAGGACGCCCTATCTGCTGTCGGGTTGGAAGCCGACCGGACCCTGTCTTAGTTGCGGTATACTGCGCAAAAAGAAAACTGTAAACTTGCGAATTACACAAAACTATCAAGTTTCTTGCAGTTATTTCAATAAAAGTTGAACGTAGAGCACGAATTTAAATTGAAATACGAGTCAAGTCCTAATAATCCTCACCTAAGGAATTACTTCCCGAGTGAAGTCATTGGAGCTTCTTTTAGAAAGAGAGAAGGTAAGAGAAGGAAAAAATAATGAAAATACAATAGGAGAAGAATGCCATTCAGAGCAAGTATCAACAAGAGTTAGACTTTTCAAGGATAGCCCAACGGGCTCCTAATACACTTGGGGTAGCTTGACAGCTAAGTAAGTACGGCTCGACAGAACCGGCAAGTCAGTACGGTTCGACAGAACCGGCAAGTAAGTACGGCTCGACAGAACAGGCAAGTAAGTACGGCTCGACAGAACAGGCAAGTAAGTACGGCTCGACAGCCTAGAAAATAGTAATAGTTAAAGCGGCTCGAAAGCCTAGTAAATAGAAATAGTTAAGGCGGCTCGAAACCCTAGTAAATAGTAATAGTTAAGGCGGCTCGAAAGCCTAGTGAATAGTAATACCGCTCTGAATGGCTAGTTAAACAAAATAAACATGAAACACACACATTCATACAAACCAAATCAGGAGCACGGTCAAAGAAAAGAACCAAGATTACGAAAAGGTTAGCGAATGCACAGACGTTGTGAAGCACTTTCGAGTTTGACTTAAATCTTTCGTCGTTACACACGACGAGTAGACAGTCCAGTTAAGTGCGTCGCGTAATGGTTAATATAAAGCCTCTAATAGTAATTTTAAAAAAGGTCTCACCGACATCGCTTTCTCCTCCGCCACCGGTTAAGGGGATCCTCCGAGGCCCATTTTCTCTCCGACGTTCATTTTTCATGTTATTGTCAGAAAAGGACTCTTAAGTGGTGGACTATTCGGCCCTAAAATTTTATGGAGCTTCGGACAATAAATCCCCCCCCAGAGAGAGATCCCCCCCAGAGAACCAAAATCTTGACTTCGAGCCCATTTCAATCTCATATAAATAAAGAACAAATGGGAAATAGAAAAAAAGTCCATTTGAGTTTGTTAGGAATGTTTCAAGGATTCTATACTGTTTTTGTTTTTGTTCTAGCATCAAAACTGAATGAGGAGATACATCTTGAAATATCAATACCAGTGAAATATGAATACCTAAAATCCAGTATGTCAAATTTTTACAAAAACTAAGGCCTAAATCAAAATAATGAATTGAATAAATTGTGTTTCTTTTCAGAAGTTACATATCATAGTCAAGTTTCATATGAATCAGACTAAAAAGAATTCATATTTTTGAAAAAAAAATTTTGGGGGGGTTTGGAAATTTCAATTCACAGTGTGAATATGATGTTATGCATGAACATTATCGAAATAAAAATGAAAACAGCATTCAATTACAAAAATTTTCCATTATATTACACTTCAATAAAAATTTCGTTTATGACCTTTACTGTAAGGTCACTCATTTTCAAAATTCAAAAGAATAGAAGTCATTGAGTTTTTATGCTAGGAAGAAAACAAAGACAGTTTTAGAATCCTTGGAACAATTCTAACAAACAGATAGCTCTCGATTTTCTAATTTGTACGTCGTCTTTTTTTTCTGCTAGTTCAAAACCTAAAAATTCGGTATATTTTATAAAAGGTATTAATCATATATCGGATATATAAAGAAAATTTCAAATAGAAAATTCAGACCTATCAGTTTGTTTGCAATGTTACGAGGATTTCAAAACTGTCTTTGTAGTTGTTCTAGCATAAAAATTCATTGACTTCTATTCTTTTAAAAACATCTCAGAAATGAACCAAAAAACGAGTTTAAAAAAACTAAGGCCTAAATCAAAGAACTTCTCGAATAAAATATGTTTCTCTTGCAAAAATACATATAGTGGCCAAATTTCAGACCAATCGGATCAAAATTTAATTTGACGGGAGGACCCCCTTAATTAACTGTATGCCTCTGAAGTTCAAACTGAAAAGTACCTGAGAGGAGCACTCGGAAATTCTCAACAAGTCATTGAAATGAGCCTACCTTCCGATGTGCATTCTAGAAATTGTTACATTCACTTCATTATTGCAAAGAGTCTTCGAAGGCAAAACTAGTCTTCGAAAAAAATCAGTTCGAAAATTACTTCGAAAAAATTCACTTAAATGGTGGAGTGAGGTGGTTACACTAGAACCTGGTACTCTTGGGCAAACTATTGTCCAATTAATCACTGCACTTTCAATTTTGTCTTCAGTGACATGTAGTCATGAATGTCTTTGTTTGTATTTTTGTATATCAAGTCTTTTTCCTTTGGCACTTTTCATCAAAATTAAGGACACTGACATGATTAGAATCTTCTAGCTCTTCATTGATTGGACCAGAACCAGTATCTACAGTGACAGATGAACAGCAAGACTGATTAGTTCCAGAATCGGTTGATTCACGGATTGGACCAGAACCCTGCTCTGCAGCATTAGATGGATAGCAAGACTGATTATTTCCACTATAAGTGGATTCACCATAACAAGCGGAGTTAAAAGCCGCTCTCCGGCGACGCCTTTGTTGACGTTTTGACAAAGTAGAATGAGCTTTGAGCTTTTTATACTTTTTGCCATCCATTGTTCACCACTAACCTAGTATTTGTCTAGGGTTCAATCTGTAATAACACAATCTAATAAATCTAAAAGCCATACACCTAGCCATAATGAATGAAATGGTGGTGATTAAACCAGGAAATACTACAGCTTAATACTCCTATTATAAATAAAAGAGCCACATACACGTCATAAACCTCATTATTTATCTAGGAAAGTCAATGAATTTAAATTTCTGGAACGTTTGACCTCTAGGGTAAGTTGCGAAAATTCGTCCACTTCGAATTTCCGTACACACCAAGTATATTTTACTTTAACAAGCTAATATGGAGTTGAAGTTCATCGAAAAGTGGTTCACGTGGTAACTGTTGGTTTATAATATTGTATAATTGCCACACACCGCAAATAAATATCACTGTTTGAACAAAAATGACAGCCCAAGTGAATGACCTGCGTTTCAGTTGTTTATGAAGTTGTCACACCTTAATTGACTACCATTTTGCATCGCCGACTAAAAATTTTTCCGTTGACGAAGTTGTTGTGTTAGGCGATGTCGTACCTGTGTGAATGTTGACAGCTGTAGTGCTGCCATTATACAGAGTTTTATTTCTCCCTTTGTTTGTTTCTGAGGTGTACTAAATTTCGAATTTTTTGACGGCTTGTGTTATTACTTCGTCCACATGTACGGAGTTTTGAAGAAATCATTTATATGAATTATTTTGTTCGTACAACGTTTTTTCTTTAAGTTTCTCCTCATTGTTTATGATCCTTAATATCTTTTAAGGTATAGATTTTATAGTTAATGAATTGGACCGGCAGGCCGCAGCCGAGACGGTTCAAGAAGCGGTTTGTGAAATGTACAGAAATTTATTGAGAATTTCTTGAGTTCTACTTCAAACTTTAGTCCACCACTCGTAACTTTTGAAAGAATGCACCTATCGACTTCAAATTACTCTCAAACGAAAGAACAAAACATTTTCTACAAAGGTGTTATGAACACATTCGAAAAATTTTCCTGAGAAGTACAGAAATTCTTCGATAAAAATGTTTGATTCGCGTGCCATCGCGAGCGCGAAAGGGTCAACTAAAGTCTTTCGTCGGCGCGTGAGTCGTACAGGTTCATCGCAGAATTTCTGTACTTTTCAGAAACAATTTTGAATGTGTTTATACCACCTTTGTAGAAAATGTTTTGTTCTTTCGTTTGAAAGTAATTTAAAGTCAATAGGTGCATTCTTTCAAAAGTTACGAGTGGTGGACTGAAGTTTAAAGTAGGACTCAAGAAATTTCTGTACTTTTCACGAACCGTTTCTTGAACCTTCTCGGCTGCGGCCTGCCGGTGCCTTGCACACGCTCTTGAAGCGTTGTTTTTGGAACACCATATTTGTCACTTGCGTTGCGTATACTCAAACTTCCATTTTTTATCTCTGCTAATGCGTGAACGAGATCATCATTGCAGTAGTGGTGTGTTTTACGAGGAGCCATAATTTAAGGTCAACATTCGTCCCAATTCATACCGGCAGGCCGCAGCCGAGACGGTTCAAAAAACGGTTTGTGAAAAGTACAGAAATTTCTTGAGTCGTACTTGAAACTTCAGTCCACCACTCGTAACTTTTGAAAAAATGCACCTATCGACTTGAAATTAGTCTCAAACGAAAGAACAAAACCTTTCCTACAAAGGTGTTATAAACACATCCAAAAAAGTTTCCTGAAAAGTACAGAAATTACTCAAAATGAACCTGTACGACTAACGCGCCGTCGAAAAACTATAGTTGACCCTTTCGCGCTCGCGATGGCACGCGAATCAAACATTTTCATCGAACAATTTCTGTACTTTTCAGGAAAATTTTTTGGATGTGTTTATAATACCTTTGTAGAAAATGTTTTGTTCTTTCGTTTGAGATTAATTTGAAGTTGATAGGTGCATTCTTTCAAAAGTTACGAGTGGTGGACTAAAGTTTGAAGTAGGACTCAAGAAATTTCTGTACTTTTCACAAACCGTTTCTTAAACCGTCTCGGCTGCGGCCTGCCGGTATCAAAACGTACGTATCAAATCCATTAAAAATGAACACGCTATTATATTACAAAAAATTCGAACGCTCACAGGTAACTTTAGCGCTAAACAAAAATATAAATTTCAATTTAGAGGGTGTACGAACTTTTGTGATGAGATTCGAAACGTGGTCGAAATTTTAAATTAATTTCGAATTTGGTACGAACTTTCGAAAATTTCAGTTGGACAAAGTGTTCGTAAAGCAAGTTGTTTTTTTCATATCAAGATTTGAAAGATCCTTTTTAGAGCAAAGCACGATCAACCCAATGCATTTGCGCTTTTTTGACAATATTTGCTGCAGCAATAGCGATCTTGAGAACCGTTTGCGAGGGTTTGAAGTTTGAACCGTTTAAATCGGACGAACATTCGGACTTTACCCTAGGGTCATTATCAACCTGAAAACAAGTAGAAAAAAACTAGTCAAATCTCAAAATTACATCAATCACGAACGAGAAATGCAAAAAAAACACATACGAAAGGAACATAATAAAAATATTTAGTAATAAAACTACGTTAGTTGTAGATGAAAGGCTGATTGCATATCATTTAAAACCGGTTTTTCTTTCAAAATGTGTAGATATACTAAAATGCAGAGGTGTATTTGGTTTGATGTAGAGGAACTTACCTTAAAATCATCTAATCTAACAGGAATGTCGCACTTCTCTGCATGAGAGCGGACTGAAGAGTGGGAAGGTGTGGGAAGTAACCGATTATATCTGAAACTCCTGCCGGCATGCTCTGCAACAGGAATACTGAGGACTCGAGTGGTCGACCCCACGTACGTACTCAGACACACAGTGCGCAGCTATATTTGTATATCACAGATGAGAGCATACCTTTAGGAGTTTTATCTTCATAAGTTTGTGGAATTTTAATTATAAAAGTGCTCTGAAACCAAAATGGCGCATTCAACAGTTACCTGTCCTCCAATCGACGTTGAAGTGGAAACAGTGTATGAATTTTTACAACGATTAAAATTTTGTGCAGTGTGCAGACGTTTTTCAGAAGGCGGGAAACAATAGCGGTAAAAAAGCTTGTATTTTTGTAAAAGCTTTGCCTGTTAACATCATTACTGATCTACAACGAAGAATTAAACCTACGTTAGTCACTGATGCTACGTATGGTGAACTGGAAGAGAAGTTAATACAGCAATTTGAAATCAAAAACTCCATTGTCGGCGCATCTACTACATTTCTAAACCAAAAGTAAGGCGTTAATGAATCAATAGAAAGTTATGCTGAAACGTTAAATGATTTTGCATCTTCGTGCAACTACGATAAATGCTGTCATAATCGTCTCTTGAGAGATGCGTTCGTTGCTGGTCTACGTTCATCGCAAATTCTCAGTGCAGTTCTACAGAAGTGTGATTGAAAATCGTTTAACGAGTGTGTTGAACATGCAAAACTCATCGAACAGTTGAGTTCCGATGTTCACGATATTATTCGTGAGGACTCATCATCGTTTTTCACAACAAAAAAATTACAGGCGAACTAAATATGCATACGTTGCGGAGCTAAGCGAGAGCATCATGCAAAGAATTGCTATGCCTTGAAACTGAAAAGTAACACATGTGAAAAAATAGGCCATATTTCTAAAGTTTGCAAATCTACGACTGCAGCACGGCGTCTTCCGGCTGAGCCTACACGAGGAGGACCTACACGTGGGGGACCTACAAGTGGAGAATTTCACACAGCCCTCACTTACATGACGCAACCGGAACGGTGCGGTTGTCATGGCAACGTCGGAAGAGAAGATTTTTCAACGCAGAGTTCACGCGAGCCTCTACAGCGGAAAAAGAAGTCACTCTACAGAAACCTAGGAATAGTTCTTGTGACGGTTACTCTGTTTCTAATTTCTCTGATGTACATAACAATTACTTGAATGATTCTCCTTTTTTACAATAAACACCACTGTAATTCCCGTCACTAAAGAGCCTACGATATTGAAATGTCATTTAAATTTTAAACCTGTTAAATTTCTTCTTGACAATGGTAGTGCAGTCTTGACTACACGTAAAAGTGATGCGCTTGCTTTTGGTGCTTCTATAAATCCTACGTGTAGTAAATTACTCGGATGCAGTGGTGGCTCTGTAAATTTGATTGGTCAATCTTCAGTAATCATTAGGTATGAAGACGTTAGTTTTAATAATAAGTTTCTCATTGTGGAAGATGATAGAATCAACTTACTTGGCCGAGATATTAGTTCTAAACTTAACGTAAATATTATCATCCCCGATCAATGCGACACTATAAACAAAACAGATTCTCACAGTCTGCCGAGACGCTTGTCTTCGAAATATGATTCGTACTTGTCATCTGAGTCGGTTTTCCAGTCATAACCCCGAGAGTTACCCGCGTAACTCTCACCGGAGTAACTCTTGTCAAGATCCGAAAACGCAACTGCGAACACGATTTTGTGGTTACTCAGGCTTTTTTGTAAACAAACATTGAATCAGCTGATTAGCTTTCCCTCTTATTGGGGTTGATAACGCATGTTGAATGTTAATGTGTGATAGTAATAAACATTATTTTATACTGACGTTTAACCCCGTCGATGATTTGATTTATATCTTGAACTTTGCATTTTTTGATGAATACTATGCTAAAGTGGTGCTGTTAAATGACTTTTCCGATCATCCACCGAAAGCGCTTATATACATGTAACTCTACCGTGTACTGAGTATTAACTCTGTAAAGACCATGCTTTAAGTTAGATGCTAAAATATCAATTAATAATATTTCAACATTTCATTCACCATTAAAAACTTTTAATTATTTTGTGTGTTTTTGTAGAGAAAGTGAGCTTTGATAAGTGAATCTTGTTCCAAAGATTATGAATAATAAAATTCTTGTACATTCTGTTATATAATTGCAATAATTTTATTTCAATTGACTGCTTTGTGTATTGAATTGTTTTATTGGTAAAATTTGAATTATAATTCATATTTTTTCACAAGAAAATGACATGAACAAGATAAAATTCAATTTTCAGCCATTGCTGGTTCTGAGCCAGTGTTTAGTAGTGATCTATGTTCAGATATGAAGTTTTCCTCAGGTTCATGAAATTCTTTTCACAACTGATGATGAAGAGATAACGTGTAGCAAATGATCAACAGTTCTATCCAGTTGTCAAGATTATTCAGTGGAAAAATTTTTTTGGAGTAAACTTAATTTTGTTCTTTGTTAAAGCAATTAAACACAGTTACTATAAAAGCTTTCATAAAAACTATTATTAACCTAATTGGCAGCTCTCAATTCTACCAAAAGCTTTTAATTTAGGGATATTTTTTAATAATACATTCTAAATGGTAATTTTTTAGGCTAGTAAATTTATGAGAGACATAATCAAGGATATTTTTTTCTTTTGCAGACATGAGAGATTCTTTGACTGATTATCCTAACTAGCTTAGTCATGTGCACAAAATGAAATTTTCAGAAGCTCTACTAACGGTGTTGTGGTCTCTTGCTTCATAAACAGCTTTTAGAAAGAAACAACATTGCAATCTTTTGGCCAAGTCAACAAGTTGTTTTACAGGATATTGAATACAGTTAACACTACTCGAGCCTCAAAACAATCCTAGCAATAAATCTTGAAGAGAAATCTAATGGACTATATATGAGTGCAGTGTATGACAGTGTCATTCAAGTGAAGTCAAACACTTTCTCTGATTCCACTTACTGAATACAAAACCACAAATGTTGTAAGGTGAACAACTTCATCTATTTTAACAATAGAAATGGTTTATGTGAATTACTGGAATGATCTGGAAGTTGAAATTTTGTAAGTTAATGAGTTAAGGTAGGGGACTTGTGCAGAGATTAATATTGTGAGCGATATCAACTAGTAATAGTTTCACAAGAAAATACCTGGAATACCTGGAGAAGATTACAAGCTGCCAAATGTTTGCCCAAATGTGATGAAGCAATCAAGAGAATCGAATAAAATTTTCTTCTATCAGAAAATTTTTATGTGCTCTGGAGACTTCATGACTTAGAGTATCTAAAATGTAAATGGTTACATGTCATGTCAATATATGTGTAGGACTGCTTTGGTGAGAAAATTTGATACCCTGATTAGAGCTACTACATTTGTCATTGTGATTTCTGATTAGAGTGAGTGGAAAAGTTCATAAGTTAACAAAATGTACCTGAATGGTTTTAAAAAAGCAATACTGATTCGTTTAATTAGAGCTTGAAAAAATCTGATAGAATAAAAATCAGTGGCAAGAAATAGATCTGTTCATTGTATTTGTATGTTTGAATATAAGGGAAAATGTACATGTCAATCTGACCGTTTGAAAAGCAACATTATGCTTTATTGCTTATAATATCAGTGTGGTTGAAGAAATAAATTGCATGTTGTGGGCTGTAAAATTAACAGTAGAGGTACACAAAGACTCTGACGTAAAGATTTTGACGGCAATCCCTAAAGTACGGAACGATGAAACGCCCGGAACGGAACGTTCCGTGGAACTGATATTACTGGTCCTAAAATCCAGAATGCCCGGAATAGTTACGGAAATCTCACAAACCTAGCTTCGAATTGTCGTAAGTGATGATGGAACACGCGTAAACAGTTTCACCCAGTAAACAATAATGAAACCCAACAATAATTGAGCTCTATAAACACCACACGAACATTTCTTCCCAGGAGCCTAATATAGTTCTGCAGTGCCCGGAACGATCCGTTAAGAAGTGCCCGGAACGTTCCGTTCCGTAGTGCCCGGAACGTTCCGTAGCGCCCGGAACGATCCGTTCCGTAGTGCCCGGAACGATCCGTTCCGTAGTGCCCGGAAGCGCTCGTGTCAAAAGCTTGCCTATGCCCCCCTTCTATCATGATCACATGTGCTGCATGCCAGATACCGCCAGATCTTGCATACACCTGCGATGCATGCCAGATACAGCCAATAACTACCGTATTGTGTTCTCTTATTTCTCTTATACTGTATATTCTATATAAAAAATGTTAACGACAGTCGGATACCAGGAAACACGTCTGGCATTTCAGAAATCTCACCAGCAGCCTCTGAAATTTTGGTCACGAGATCTTCCTTACATTTCCATTCAAAACGTTTTGCTGAAGCCTTTTAATCGAACATCACTAAAAGGAAATTTCATCATAGTAAACCCTCGTACATTAGAAGTGTTTATAACGTAAATTTAAACTAAATAGTGAGAGTAATTGTATCGTAAAATTTCATACTTTAAAACAATTAACTGCTAATATCTCGAAAACCGAAAAGTGTTCTGAAAATTTCATAGAAAAAAATTTTTCATCTGGCCATATTCTGCTGGTGAAATTGTGTACCTCTTGTCGTAAAACATCTTGCACAAACTAGCATTATCTCCGTACAGTTAGCCAGCAGGTTGTAATTATATTAACTTAATATATCTGAACACGTCAGTGGTTTGCCTTAATCGCAACCTTATCAGAAACCTAAAAACGACAGAAATTCCGATAAAATTTATCATTTTCACCATGAAAACGTTTCGGAGTCCAGTTCCATCATCAGTTCAAACGAAAAATAAAAGAATTACGTCTGAAATATAAGATCAAAGTAAAATGGATTGTAGATACTACAAATATATCATGTAAGTAAATAGACAAAGTATGAAACGGACAAAAATAAAGAATAAAATACCGAAGCACAAAAAGAATACATGTGACACATATGTGGGTATGAAATGAAATTAGGCTGGTTCTGACGAGGAATCTACCTCTTCACAATTTGCAACAGGTACGAACTGTCCATATTGTTGTTCAAATGAGGGTTTCGCTTGAAGATATGCAAGGACTCTGAAATTCTGAGGTCATGCGGGGTTGAAGCTGAGTCTAAAATTTGGAAATCGGCAGAAGATATAGGAACATTGCATTATTAACTTATATATGTAGTAACTAAGTAACGACAGCTTTTTGAATATAAATATTGTTCACTTTTCTTGACGACGAACTATAGTGAGACAAAACGAACAGTATTTAAACGTGCGTGTTCAGTTGATATCTAGTATTTATATTCCCGCAAAAGAATGAAATACTAATGAAATTCTCAAAACCTACGAAGAAAATTACGACAGCAATATATAATTGTAAAATTCCTAATATTTTTGTCTTTTTATCCAAATAAACATGTAGTTTCGATGGAGAATGAGCTGTAGAAAATAGCGGTCTTGCAAACAGCTGCGATGCATGCCAGATACCGCTATTTTCTACCGATCATTCTCCATCGAAACTACATGTTTATTTGGATATCGTTATCAATTTTAGAGTCTCTAACCACAATAAAAGCAATCTGACGTGATTAAATAAATGAGATTTTTAGTATGGACAATAAAACGTAGTCTACGCATGAAATGTTTTGTTACACAGGATACCCTGCGCATTGTAACAACAATTTTGAAAAACGACAAAGAAGAACTACCCAGGTAGCAAAATTTATTGACCTAATATTGAGCCAATATAAAGTCTCAATATTGACTGGATATTCAAAATGAACATTGGGACAATACCTTATTTTGGAAAATTCGGTTGATATTAGAAAAATATATTGGCCCAATAACAATATTATCATCAACCCAATATCAACTATTTATTGTGTAAATATTGACTTGATAATGAAGTGTTCCCTACAATGACATTGGCTTAACACTCAATTCCCGATAGGTTGATATTTGTAAAACATATGGCCCCGATAATGATAATTTCACTATCCCAATTTTAGCTAATTATTGTGTCACTATGCACTTGATATTGAGGCGTTCCTAAGAAAATGATTAGCCTGTAAGGCTTGGAGTTGTTACTGCTTTTACAATTGAGTTCCGCTTGCGGCGAGTGAAGCAGCGACTTTAGTTCCATACTCGTTCTTCTCCTGCAGTTGGTATCGGTGATATGCTTTGCAGACTTCAACGCTATTTCCATGGTAAATTTTACATTCACACATATTAGTATTACTGAACATAAATAGACTAGAACTGGGTTTGAGGGGTAACTAAGGTAGGGTACTACAGGCCCAATACTTTTTTCTGACATCAAGTGGATATTGGTTTACTATATTGTCCCAATAATAATTTGTTTTTAACCCAGTATCAGCTAATTACTGTGTCACTATTGACTTGATATTGAGGCTCAATAATTAATTAATACAACACTTTGGCTCAATAATTAATTTCTAATATCGCATCAATATTCAGAAGGGTTCAAAGACGAGAAATATGTATAATTCTGATAACTATGTTATCCGATGTACATACCTACACACCTACAAGACTATGAATTAAACTGCATTCAAAATTTATCTAAAATCCATGATTACAAACCTCTTTGTCATCGTAGTCCAAATTTTGTTTTGCACGTACGTACCAGTGGTCGGGCAACGTGTACTAAGCAGCATATATACGTTCATCTAAGCAGCAAATATATGCGTGATTGAAAAATTGCACGAAAGCGCTTAACTCAAAGAATGATGCATGCAAAATGGATTACATGGTAGGAATAGGCTTACTCAATACCTTCGTTACGAAATTAAGTCATTTGTATCATCTATATAAATGGCTTTATATCAGCTTAATTCAATATATAGACATTTATTAGTATAGTAACATATGACAAACGATTTTAGCATATTTTTTGAAAAAATTAGACCTTCGAAACTCATTGGACGACTGAAAAAACAAGAACTGTGAACCTGTGGTTACAGTAATTCTGAATATACATTTTATTGTAACGTATTCACATTTCTTGATATCTGTCAAATATAACTGCACTCATTAATGACTGCAATAACTATTCATCAACTTCATTGGTACATTTTAAACAAATTACTCCGTATTATTGGCGTACAATATCAACCCAATATTTGGGCAATAATAATTTATATTGTAACAATTTTTATTAAATTGCGAGATTTTTAATTATTATGAGATAGTTTCCACTTATATGAATATCGTACATATATATATATATATATATATACACTGTTAGATTAATATTAGAAATAAAACTATTTACTACATTGTCCTAATAACAGGTTGATATCATAAATAAATATAACTTTTTTCGATATTGTCTTGTTATTAGCCAATTATTGTAATCCAAGATTCCAATATCAGGTCAATAAATAATTATCAACTCAATATTGGCCTAAAATTTTCTTGCTACCTGAGTGGTGAGATTTCTGAAATGCCAGACGTTTTTCCTGATATCCGACTGTCGTTAACTTTTTTATATACAATATACAGTATAAGGGAAATAGGAGAACACAATACGTTAGTTTTTGGCGGTATCTGGGATGCATCGCAGGTGTATGCAAGATCTGGCGGTATCTGACATGCAGCACAGGGGATCATGATAGAAGGGGGGCAGAGGCAAGCTTTTGACACGAGCGCTGCCTGGAAGCACTCACTTCAAGTTCGCACATTCTGAGTGTGCGTGTGCGAGTCCGTGTAACTGTATGGCTCGTCCCCATCACCAAGAATCACTACCATGCGCACTTCAACATTGCCACTTGTCGCTATATGGCAAAACTCTAGAGCGAACATTTATTATTGTATTGCTCTGCCATATAAGTATCATTTCATAATGAATTAAAATACATGATGTGTTATTTTACACTAAGAAGTCACTGCGATTTTAAACGACACACATTATAAAATGAATTAGACCAAATAACAGCACAGTTACTGCGACACTACCGTACGTCATAATGTATTGTTCGTTGGTCAAAATGTATCGTTAATAATGCAAATCGCATTTAGTTTCTATTGTGAATTGGTAGTTAATTTGAGAAATTACCCAGTACTATATCAATGAATAAAAAATATTCTCGAGCTGAAGCGTTTTGTAAGTTGCATTTTTTTGCATGTTTACGACAAATGAATTTGATTACTTTACTTAGAAAATGTGACTAAGAAATTTCATGCGCTCATATCAGTATAATTAATTAACACTTCCCTTTCGTTATTATAATTTGGTCGTAATGTGTAAAATAAAAGAAACTCTATGCTCACATTGGATACAAAGAAAGCTTAACGCTTACACACCAAGTAATAAATGATATGAATTTCATCACAAATATTGCGCCTTTTTCGTTTGCGTCAGGAAATTGAGTACAGCCTCTGTACACACCACTTCCCCTATCATATGTGACATGCAGGTATAATGCTTCTTCAATACCGAATTCTTTTCAGTTGCGCTGACGGTAATGAGACATTTTTTGAATGAAATTAATGCTTGTGACCACACCACTTAATACTGCAAAGTTTGTTCATTTATTCTGTCTTTACGTGACAATTACAATATTTTAGATGATATTTAACGTCATTTTCAAAATTTCCTATGTAAGTAATGAAAATTATTTTAAAAATAAAAGAGAATTAGATGTAATAGTATGTATTTTAATATGTGATACATTATTTCATTATTCATTCAACTTCTAATTATTCATTATTTATAATGAAAGAAATGGAGGAGAAATACTTTAAAAACATCGAACGTTTCGAGCCTTGGCTCATTCTCAACAAAAAGTCTGCAAATACAATAATAGACAAGTTAGTACACCCAAAATTACAGAAGCGCAGAATATGAGCACGAAAAATGTATAATAAAAATTTATCGGCTAACTATTTTCAGAGTGTATGCACTCTGCATTTTGTTGAGAGAAGATTTAAGTTTATGCGAGAATAATGACTCTAAAATACGTAGGTCTTAGTTGGCAGTACAAGTGTCAAGTATTTCAAATTTGCTAATTTCAATAATCTGTTCAGAGGAACCATTACTACAATGTGGTCTTATACTAGAATGAGTAGGGTAAGTTAGCAAGCGACCTGTACGATGTACGATGCAGGTCAAAGTCGTAGTACAGGTCGCTCGCTCAAGTTTTCTTAGTAAAGCAAGTGCATAATCTAGCTGCATTGCAACATCTCGTAACTCATGATAGACAATGCAGCGACTTCTGGCAATGACGTAAACTCTGAACCAGTGCACAAGACGCATCCCTTACGCACACGGACGCTGCAACACACGTACATGAAAATGTGCGAACTTGACGTGGTGCTGCCCGGAACGTTCCGTATTGCCTGGAACGTTCCATAGTGCCCGGAACCAACCGTTCCGGAGTGCCCGGAACAAATCTTTCCGGAACACACGGAATAAATCGTTTTGGGACACTCAGACCAAATCGTTCCGGAACACAGTGGAAAAAAATCGTTCCGATACACTTGGATTAAATTGTTTCGGAACACTTTGAACAATAAAAATAAAACTTAGTTCACGACAGTTATCGTGCAAGACGCTCATACTCAGTCACGTTTTTTAGCTCGTACACTTCAGTTTGAGGAGATCATCTCAGGTGGAGACCTTTTTCGTCCGATTCGTTTGAAAATTGGCTAGTATATGTCTTATGTGAAAGTAAACCATTTTTGCTCGTCATTTTTTCGATGTAGGCCTTCTTTTTTTGACGAAAAATGAGTTTTTTTGGTTTATTTTATGTAAATTTCAAAATGTATCTCCTCATTGAGTTTTGATGCTAGAACAAAAACAAAGACAGTTTTAGAATCCTTGAAACATTTCTAACAAACTCAGTAGGGCTTTTTTCAAATTCGAATTTTTTCTATTTGTACGAAATTTTAAAAATTTCTGAAATGAACAATTTTTTGGGGTTCAGAGATATATATTTTTTCGAAAAATTCGAATTTCGAAAAAAGCCCTTCTGAGTTTGTTAGAAATGTTTCAAGGATTCTAAAACTGTCTTTGGTTTTGTTCTAGCATCGAAACTCAATGAGGAGATACATTTTGGATGTTGAAATTTGTTTTTTTTTGGGGTATAAGCCATAACAAAATTTTTTGTTAGTGTGTAATAAAATGATCAATTTATGTAATAGAATGCAGTTTTAATTTTCATTTTGATAATTTCTATACATAACTTCATGTTCACACTGTAAATTGGGATTTCCAAAATAAAATAAAAACAAAAAATTTTTTTTATCAAATGAAATATTTTATTTTCAGTCTGATTCTTATGAAATTTGACTATGATATGTAACTTTGGAAAAGAAGCACAGTTTATTCCATTCGTTTTTTAGATTTAGGCTTTAGTTTTTGCAAAAATTTGACAAATTGGTTTTAACGTATTGATATTTCACTGATATTGATATTTTAAGACGTATCTCCTCCTTCAGTTTTGATGCTAGAACAAAAAAAAAGACAGTTTTAGAATCCTTAGAACATTTCTAACAAACCCCCGAAGAGCTTTTTTTCCATTTCTGATTTGTTCTCTTTTTATATGGGGTCAAAATTGGTCAAAAATTGAAAAATTTTGGTACTTTTTACTGATATTTATATTTCAAGACGTATCTTCTCCTTCAGTTTTGATGCTAGAACAAAAACAAAGACAGTTTTAAAATCCTTTGAACATTTCTAACAAACTCAGTAGGGCTTTTTTTCCATTTACCTTTTGTTCACTTTTTTTATGGGGTCAAAATCGGCCGAAAATGAATATTTTGGTCCCCTCACCACCCCGGGGGAGGGGGGGGGGGGAATTATTGTCCGTAGCGCCATAAAATTTTGGGACCGAATAGTCCACCAACTAAATGTCCTTTTCCAACAAAAACATGAAAAATGACCCCCGGACCGACAGAGGCCTGGGATGACCTCCTTAAGACATCACGCGCAATCCTCTTTCACTCCTATTACCGTAAACGTACCTATCACTCACCCACTAATGGGTGTTCTCAACATTGCAAGGGTATCAATTCCGTTTAACCTGCATTTAAATAAATTGTTTAACAAGAATCAGCGCAACAATGGAAATCCATATTTTCCCACTTTCCTCTCAATGATTGGTTTCGCATAGTAACAGACATGGTTGTAACGATGCCCACGCATTCGTCCCATAATTAACCAGTTTCTACCCCTCCGTAAATATCCTCACTAATCAAAATTTTCTTAGTAGCCAATAACTCTTATTTCTGGGTGTTGGAAATTCATGATCTATTTCTTTATGCTGATTTCATTTGAAAAAATATTCAAGTATTTCTTTCACAGATAACTTCGTAAGAGATAATAGAAACAACGGCAACGTCAGCAACCACGATAGCGTCAGGCCACCGCCACTACAGCATCAAGCCGCCATAAGGACGGCCACCACCAGGGCGGCAGCAGCAGGAGGACGGCCACCACCAGGGCGGCAGGCAGCAGGACGGCCACCACCCAGGGAGGCAGCAGCAGGACGGCCACCACCAGGGCGGCAGGCAGCAGGACGACCACCACCAGGGCAGCAGCAGCAGCAGGACGGCCACCACCAGGGCAGCAGGCAGCAGGGCGGCCTCCACCAGGGCAGCAGGCAGCAGGACAGCCTCCACCAGGGCGGCAGGCAGCAGGACGGCCACCACCAGGGCGGCAGGCAGCAGGATGGCCACCACCAGGGCAGCAGGCAGCAGGACGGCCACCAACAGTGCGGCAGGCAGCAGGACGGCCACCACCAGGGCAGCAGGCAGCAGGACGGCCACCACCAGGGCAGCAGGCAGCAGGACGGCCACCACCAGGTCGGCAGCCGCGGGACGACCACATCAGGCCGCAGAACGACCACATCAGGCCGCAGGACGACCACATCAGGCCGCAGGACGACCACATCAGGCCGCAGGACGACCACATCAGGCCGCAGGACGACCACATCAGGCCGCAGGACGACCACATCAGGCTGCAGGACGACCACATCAGGCCGCGGGACGACCACATCAGGCCGCAGGACGGCCACATCAGGCCGCAGGACGACCACATCAGGACGCGGGACGACCACATCAGGACGCGGGACGACCACATCAGGCCGCGGGACGACCACATCTGGCCGCAGGACGACCACATCAGCCCGCAGGACGACCACATCAGGCCGCTGGACGGCCACATCAGGCCTCAGGACAGCAGGACGGCCACATCAGGCCGCTGGACGGCCACATCAGGTCGCGGGACGGCCACATCAGGCCGCAGGACGGCCACACGACAGCAGGATGGCCATATCAGTCACCAGGCCACACAACATCACGGCACAGCCATATCTGTACAGGCAGTGCAGGCGTGAGGACGGCCACAACGTTTCTATACCAGTGCGGAGACGTGCAGCAGTTTTTCCTTCAGAATGACATTGCATCAAGCTATTTTTTAATATTTACCTTTCAATGTCTTGGAATAATTCTATACTTTTATGTAGATTAGAGAGAAGCGTGCGATAATACTTCATCTTGACTGATTTTTGAACTTTCATTATTTATGAGTTCAAATATGTTCTCGATACGTACAAAAGAATGATACGTTCAATCATTGATGTTTCTAACTTTGCCAAGAAAATTGGAAAACATGAGAGCTCTCACAACCCATATGAGAAACATAATTTGTCGTTCCAAAAATATTCAACAGCAAATTAAATGCTTCTCGTGAGCATCAGAAATGATTTACATTCATGGTTATGTACAAGCCGGGAAAATTATGCCGCCACGGAAAAAAGGGTACTGCTACGCTCTAGGGATTAAAGAGAGGTATTGTTGCGAGTGATGCCAAATCCAGGTAAACAGCGAATCTATAACACTTTTTTGTATACAGAATAAACTGCTTCTATTTCAGTAATAATGCAGAAACACACAAACTAAATATAATACAGAAAAAGTGATACAGGACAGCAGGAACAGTAGGAATTCAGAGGGAGGATTTTGAGTGTTGTGTAACAAGAAGATCGCGACATCTCTCAAGCTGCCGAAAAACGCAGCGTATTCTTTACTCAGGGGCCAACAGGGTTACGGGCACGAGCGGGCCGCACTCGATCAATCTTAACAATGAAGTTATTACGCAATATATATGGAGTATATGGTGAGCAATAATTTTATATGAAAAGAGATCAAATAGAGAGACAATTTCCTTGAAACGATTTTCACGCTATTATTTCACAAATGCATATTTCGCAGGCACATCAATGCCATTTTGGATCAAATTCAAGCGTCAGTGTCTTGGTCTTAAGTTTTTAGCTGCTGTGCCTGATATTTTATTCCGACCAAGTCAGAAACCATTATTTTAAAATATAGGTGTATTATGCAAATTAGTAGCTACTTTCTTAAGAGACAAACAGCGGGTTCGAAAACAGGCAATGACGCAGTACAAAAATATGAAGTCTACTCAACTTGATAATTCCATTTCATGAATAGTCTAAATGAAACTTTATTAATCTATTTTCATAATAGAAATGAGTTTAAAAGGGAAGGAATAATTATTATTCAAACATGAAAATAAAACGTTCATTTCAGTCAGGCCGGAGAGATGTCTGCTCTTAAGCCCCCTCACACGCGCAAATATATCTACAGACAAATCTGAACTCGTGCTGAATTCGCGCGTTTGTACGCTGATTTCAGGTTGGTACAGACTGTATGAGGCAGATCAGCTATGCTTGACAATTTTGGAGCGACCGGCAGTGCTTCCACTCCTAGGGTAATTACCCTAGTCTAGGGTAATCAGGCCCCTCATAGGTCCCAGTCTAGGGTAATTGAAAAAAATGGAAAATCTAGGGTAAAATCGATATTCCAAATCTAGTTTATGAAAATCCTGAAAAAACATAAAAGATTGACAAAAACTTCAGTTGAATAGCCAAAATGAGAATTAATTTAGCAGGAGACATTAATTCAAAGGTAAAAAGTATCAACATTTGATTCATAAATAGAGCACAACTTGAAATTTTCCATACAGGCACTGAACAAGTTGCAGATCTTTTCGCACTGTGTGGCGAATGGCTTCTTCACAAGCTTGTGTACAGCGATTGCTGGGGCAATGCAATGTACTAACACTTAACTTTATCGAGTTGCCGTTTAGCGAACCAACTCATGCAAATGATGTGATAGCAAATGCTTTAAACAACAAGCTAACACGCGCTTATTTGGAGTTCTTGGGTTACAATTTGGGGAAATTAAACACATTTAATACCTTCTTTCAGACTGACTTTCCGAATATCTTCAATCTGAGATAAAAAATTTGTAGCCTAATTAGAAGTTTTTGTTTAGATTTTATGCTTGTTGCTATTGTGAAGAATGCGACCATTTCTTTGCTGAATCCCTCCTTTCAACATTTACTTGTGTTTTTGTGCCAGTAGGTGATATATACATTGGAATAACAGCAACTGAAACAATACCAGAGATAACTGGCATAACGTCACAAAAGAAAAAGATTTTGTTACTAGTTGTAAATGCTTCTGCTTTCACAAATAAAAAAAAACGTTTTTTCATCGAGGATCCTGTACATGACATCGTACTCTGATCTGCGTGATGCTTCAACTAGGGGATCCTGGATAATTTGAGGCTGAAATTTCCCGGTCCGGGAAGTCCTTTTGTCCCAAAAATTCCCGGAAATCTAAATAGTATATATTTTTCAAGATATGGGTAGGAAAATAACTTAAAATCTTGCTGTCTAGTATGATTTATCAATTAGAGAGCTCAGGATAGAATATTAGTGTAAGAATATCATTGCAATTCACATCACGACACCAGTGTAGTCTATACTATCTCTTATTAATATAGTTCAACTATTGCATCAGAATATATTTTGTGGTTTAGTTTTGCAGGTAACATAGAATAGACTGTAATAGGTACGACGGCAACGGTCGATGTAGTAGAAAGAGAGCGAGGCAGGGTGCAGATCTTATGTGTGTGTCGCGCAGGCTGATGCGTGGATTGTTGCCCCTATATGCTCTACTCGTACGCCGTGTTTTCTGAGCAACACGTGCAGTTGTCAAGTTTTGACAGTGTTGTCAGCACCTGCGCCAGCGGGCTGCCTCGGTAGCTGTAATTGTGCTGTAAGCTCGTGTGTTCAAGCTACCCGAGTCTAGGAGTTTCCTAGTCTCAATTCGTCAACCATTTTAAGCGTTTATTTTGCCCTTTTTTCACCTTGTAAACCATTTTAAACCGTTTGGCAATAAACGTGAACTTTTAATCGCATTGTAAAAATGCTATCTAATAAAGTGCAATTCCTTCGGTTAATTTAACCACGTTTTTAATAAATAATCACCAATTACCGGAACTGTAATTAATATTGGTCTCACTGCACATGCATGGAAAAGCAATAATTTCCGTGGAAAAGGAAAGAATAGCGACTGTAAAATAATTTATTGGAAAAACATCGCAATCCATTGTGAATCGTCTGTCGGCAGTTTATAGTGGTCAGGAATCCTGAAGTCGTAGTTTATCGGCCACAAACTTGTACGGCGAAATTATGGTAAAGATACAACTGGAGAAAGTGTGAAGTGTATAAAGTGCGGCAAGAGTTTACTTTGCAAAGAATGGTCTACCAGCGGTTTGTTACGTCATCCAAAGAGTAAACTCAACATAGTGAAGCCTGAAACTGTAGACCCAGATGCGTCAACTAGTAGCTCAGACGACAGAATTCGTATTGGAACAAAACACCCTCATGCAAGGAAGAGCAGTAGGAAAAGCATTAAACCTAAACGAACAGAAATAACAAATTTGTAAAGGTACATACTCATGAAGAGCAAGTGACCAAGCTTGTAGCAGTTGATGACGTGCCAGTAAATACAGATACAAAGAGTGAATTCATTAGAGAATCGTACTCAGATAAGGGTTTGCGCTTCCTAAATCACCAAATACCGTAATGGGGGTCGGCAACAAATTACAATAGCAAAAATGTAAAAATACGAAGAAATCCCGGAATCCCGGGAATTCCCGGGATTGTCTTCCTGGAATCACGGGATTTTCATTTTGTCCCGGGATTGCAAACCCTAGCTTCAACTCCAAAATCTTAGTAATTTATTTGACGAAATTCCTCAAATGAAAAAGTTTGTCGATGAGAAATTTCTTACGGGAGAGTGGTAAAAATATTAATAAGATAAACAATTGACATCAGATGTGTCAGCTGCTAATTTCTTGAAAACAGTGTTCTACCCTAAAAATGCCGGTGGGCTGGCATGTTATCCACACCTTACAATTATTATTTCAACGTTGTTACCCCTCCCATTATTAAGTGCTTTCGTTAAACGTTTCTTTAGCCAATTAAATTCCACCAAAGCTTTACGAAGAACCAGTTCGAAGAATAAAACCGTGCGTAGTTTGATCCATGTAGTGGATAACCTAGAGTAGTCTGGTTCCATGGCATCTAATTTTCCAAATAATACTATTTTAATTAAGGCTATTAATGAAGTAAAAGTAATGCTACGCATGTAAAATCTTCAGCGACGCCAATGCCGTAGAAATATAACATGGTGACTACTGATATTTCATTTCCAAATTTTACTACTTTTTACTACTCTTTACTACCTTCAATGGCAAAAAATTACTACCTTTTTTTCCCACAATGATTGTTGTCCAAACGTCTAGAGGTAAGTAATTGGCCTATAATGAGTAATTTGAGTCAATAATATACGCAATACCAAAGGTTCAAAAAAGATCCAAGTTTCTTAATACTTAAAATACTAAATAGCTTGATGTGTTCACAACCCGGACAAGGTCTCGACAAGGACAGTCTTGATTAACCAATGAACGATCGAGCTTAGGAGGACGTCAGAGCTATGACTTATGAGGGAGGGCGGTCCTAACTAGACGCCATTTGCAAACCTCCCCGCCGACGCTCCGCTTGTAAGCAAGGTAAAAATTTCGATTTTAAGAGGTCGCGATCTTAATTTTCGGCGTCAGAATATATTGAGGCCATGACCACGAATAAGGCGTGATCAACTTGTGATAAGTTTTGTTATGTAATATGCCATATTGGCATAAAATCAGTGATAATACGGATTGCCTAAGCAACAATGGACTCGTTTGGGGTGCCTGCTAAACAAAATTATACCGTGTTCTCGACTCGGACAATTTTTGACAATGCATGCAAATTAAGTGTACTGGAAAAACCAATTAAAAAGTGAATGATTGCATAGTTCTTACAACTATAATGTATCATATGTGAGATAAAGCCATGAATGGAAAAGGCTGGAAATGGGTGTTTGCCACAGCTAAATATCGAGTGATTTTTCGAAGTGTTTTATTGATGGAAGTGAATTATTTTTAGCATTAATATGTGCCCCCCATTAGTGTTTACTTCTCCAAATTGAAATATTTAACCTAGGCCAATTGTTTATGTTTTTTACGAATTTTTAAAAAAATGATGTGCGTGGACTCGACTTAGTTATTAGCTAGTTTAGTCATTAGTTTTAATACAGATTAAAATTAAAGTTGTAAGTTGTATCCCTATTCAGTGTTCAGCCATTTTGATTTTCCTAATAGAAAGAAAACAAGCCATACGAAAGAAAAAAGGCTTAGTTTTAAGGAATTCAGTTTCCTTTTTTTTTATCATGTTTATTTTTTATTACATTGATATTTTGCAACCAATTGTTTTATTCCACCTTTCAGTGTCATGTTCTGGATGTTCTTGGTAAGAAAAAATATAAAACACATTGGTGTGAGTTTTTGGTGGACCAAAACATCCGTCCGGGTCGTGAACACGCGGTCTCGACCCGGACAGAGAATTCTGGATTTTAAAAACGGCTGTAAAACCTATACTATGATATCTATAGATATGAAACTCATAGCATAAGATGGGGAACTAGTTAAGCTTTCTCTTAAGCACAAAATCTCTCCTGTAGCTCAATAACTTTTTTTTATGAATATTATTCACTTTACTGTCCGGGTCGTGAACACATCACCCTATTAAATGAAGCAATCGAAGCTTTACGGCAAAAAAGTTACCTAAATTTTTAAGGTACCCCATCCTAAATGGACTCCAACAAAAGTTGGGAAAGACCTTGTCTTAACATCTTTCAACTATGATGAAAACAGTTTATCATATGGAAAAAATAAACTGGCTGGAAACTAGTAGACACAAGGGGAGTGTCAGATCCCTTTACAGCAGGGTAGAATATCAAGAATTTCATTATGACCACTATGGCACTTCGGAAATATGAGTTTGTATACTATTTCAATCGTACCTCAAAATATAAATCGGCATTCTAATTGCGATCAATAATAAAAAATCGGTTATGAACATGTTATACTACGGACCGCAAACAAAAATGCAAATTTCATGTAGCTTTCCTATGTACATTTAGTAGAAGAATGTACTTTGATTACATGGAGCATCTCCATGCCATGACGACATCCTGGAGGAAAATGAATCGCCATGACTGCCAAAAGGAACTTCAAAGGAACTAAACTCTCGTTCAAATGATGACACATTGTATTAAAAGATAATTTTATAACACAACTCTTTCTGTATTTGGACATAAATTAACGTCACTGGAAAAAACTTTTAGCTTTACAAAGAGGTAATTTAAAAAAAAACATTTATAGTTTCATTAAATCGTTGTTTCCCCAAATCGAAGTGGACAGAATAAACTCGTCTTTTCACAGGAAGATTATACTGTTCTCAATCAAGCTCAGGTCCAAAAAAACACATTCTGGATATAAATGAACTGGGAGAAGTTCCTTTGACGTACGCCATTGTAATGTTTCTATCCTGCCGCAAAAACCTGGAGTGTGAGTACATTTTTCTTGGAATAAGAATTGGAAGGCTACATCAAGTTTATGATAATCAAGACCTTACCAGTCAAATATATGACTTTGAATTAAACATTATTTATTAGGAGGAATTGAAATGTAATAAATTTGATTCACGACTTGCTCATCTGAAATTGCAGCGGGACTCTAAAAGCTAATTGAGAATACTTTTATTTCTGTGCTTACGTTTGTGAATAAAATATTTTAATTTTTGAGTATCAAGTGCACAAAGATTAGATTAGTCATTAGTTTTAGCCTCCCTACCCAGCACCAAATGCGATACAAAGAGAGGAAGGAGGAAGGCACCGTTTAGTATGTAGTTGAGGAAACGCGGAATCTATGCAGAAAGGGCATACAAACAGTAAGTTATGAAAGAAGATTATGAAACAAGAGCAAAGTTGAAGAAGAAAGTAGTAGGAGCTGAAGAACAGGACAGCAGTGAACCAAAAAAAGGTGGTCTTTAACATAACAAAATCATTTTATTTCAACAAAAAGATGGCCTACCTAACTCTCAGCTCGGGCCCTCACATTTTCCCCCAGGGAGCACTAATTCTAATAGAAACAACAGTTGTATCCCCCTGAGAGGAACAAGTGCACAAAAAGAACAATTATGCCAACCATGCTATATGTATATCTTATGGGCAACTGCATCCACTAAAGATGAAATCCAATAAAATGTAATAGTTATTTAGTGATAAGTAGAACTACCTATTTAAAAATTTTGGGTAGTTGTTAATGTTTATTCATAGAATTTAAAAGAAAAAGTTCACAAGATGTTTTACATTTAAAAGAATCGGAATTCTCAATACATGACAAACATATTTCAATCAAAGCTACTTGATATGCTTCCACAAGAAAATATGTAGCTATGCTATTCCATTTTTCCTTGAGATCTTATAATGCATACTTGATACGTAAGAATAAAAGATGTTAAATGTCAACCTCATAATCACAAATGCACAATTTTTAAATCCCTATTATTTTCAATACTAATCCCTGATATCACACATTCCTAAGCTTGTATCTCAATGTAAATGCGCACTAATAGAAGTGTTTTCAACCATGCATCGCCACTGGTATTAGATTTTTTAAATTTACAGTTATACGATTTATGAAACCTCGATTACCGCATCAAAGCGAAAGCCATTTTATGGTTTTCTCTCAATAATTTGTTAATAATAAAATGGCTCAAATGAACCTTCCATCATAAAACAACTAGATAACTTTCAGATCAAACGGAATGAGAAGAAAAAGTGAACTATTTTCACTATTGTTCGCAAAAATTTTGAAACTTTTTTCAGTTTTGTGTGCTTCAATCCTAAAATTACACCCCACCTGTACAGGAATATTTCCCAGTAATCGAGGCAAATTTTTGATTATGGGAAAAATAGATTTAAAAGAATTTTCGTACTCTATATAAATATGTAACATTACTTCAAATTTCAGAAAATTATTCCACTCAACTATTTTTTACTACCCTGAGGCAAATTTTACTACTTTTTACTACTTTTTTTACTACTTTCCAAATTTTACTACTTTTTACTACTTTTTACTACTTTACTACCTAGTAGACACCCTGTATAAAATACGGAAAGCGTGATAGCGTTTTTATTATGTGGTAGATTGTAGTTTAGTGCGATGTATTCCCAGAACTTTATTTTTTTAAGAGAGTAGTAAAGCTTCCTGAAGCTAAAAAATTGTTTGTATTAAGTTAGGTTTTCTCTAATTTTGATCAAATTTATCTCAGGCTACACTGAACACCGCGCACGGAGTTAATTAATTTTATACTTGTTTTGGATCGGTCAAAAAACTCAATACCACGAGCCGAAAAAAATATTACATAGGTATGTATTTTCCACCCAAAATTTTTTGGCTAGTTACTGTAACTATTAATATTTATGAATTGTGAGCACCTAATACGTAAACCTGGATTTCAATTTCGTCGACCACAGTGCTCCGTGTGTTTTTTGAGTTGTTTAACGATCCACATTTGGAAATATCGTTTGAAATTTTAGTGGAAGGATGTCATTTAATTCACTTTTCTGTAATAAAGGTGCCCAGATCATTCATTTAGTAATTAACGAATCCTCAGAAACTTTAAAAATGTTGTCAGTTTGCCGTTATTAAGGACAAAGCCAATAGCATTATTAAAGTCTATACGGTGATTATGATATCGCTTGCATTTACATTTTCTAGGGTAATGAAGGAGCATTCTAGGGTAAAATACAGGCCAGCCTAGGGTACAAAGATAGACGAGCGTGGAAGCAGGGTTGCCATATTGGCCTTTTCAAGGCCAAATATCACAAACCTGGCTTTTTTTGAAAGCGTTTGGCTTCGTGATTATAAGTTTGGCCTTTTTCTTAAATTTGGCTTTTTTTGGGCTTTTAAGGACACCGTCTGGGTAGAAATCGAGATGAGTGTTGATTTTCTGTTTTTATATGCATCTTATAGAGGATTTTCTTGCGCTTCCATTGGTACTTTCCGTTTACGTCTACTCCGAATAGTGCGCCCACCAGAGGGGGGGAAAGCGATGGGGGTGGCGTGACCTTGACTCCTCCCCCCCTTATTATTGGGAGTCAATTGAGCGTGTTTCTCTGCAGCAATGGCAATAGAGTTCGTTCATGAGCTACTCAAAGTGTTTTCATTATTCAAACGAATCATTCTCACGCTAAATAAATATTTTTTATAAGATTTTGACAATTTCAGAATTTAGCTGTTCTGCCGAATCTATGATACCGCAGCTTTCATTCATTGCTCGATGACAGCTGCAGTATCATAGCTACATCTATGGCGAGCACACCAATCCAAAGGGCTTGAAAAGAGCTACGAAACAAAGAAGTTGACTTAAAAAAAACGTATTTTGGTCAAAAAAATGAAAAAATAAAAAAAGTGGTTATTTTGAAGAATTACATGTATTGTCTTTTGTTCTATATTTTATCCCAGAGTTACAGAGCTACAGCAATGTAAATTATATCAATCGAAAGGGCTAGAAAAGAGCTACAAACGCTCAAGAGTTCATTGTAGAAAATCCTGTAGTTCAAAAGATAAAAAGAAAAACAATTTTTTTTGTGAAAAAACACGTTTTCTGGAAACTTGATAATTGGTTTCTCAAATGCTACTTCTTCCACAATTTTAGAGCTACAAGAATGGTATATATACCATTCGATAGGGCTTAGCAAGGTGTATCCATTAGGGGAGACATTTTTTGATACATCAATTATTTTGAAAATTACACGACATGAAAAAAAATGAAAAAAGGTTACATATTTTAAAAAAAAATTCCCAAAATCCACAAATAAAAGTTATCAAAATTCATAGCCCCTTATGGTTATATAGACATATAAGCAATCTAAAAACGAAGTTCTGGTTCTGTAACTTCAAAATTGTAGAAGAAGATAGATTTTAAAAAACCCTATTTTATCATATTTGAAAAGAAAAATAAATCCAGTGCAGATACAAAAATTTTGTCGAAATAACAAATGATCTTCCCATCATTTCACACCTACTGTGAAAATTTCAGAGAAATCCATCCATAAATAACGGACTTTTCTCCTACCCAGACTGTGTCCGTAAGTCATTTTCCGGTTTTTGTGCCGTACAGGCGTAAAACTGAAACGTGACAGTTGAACGCAGAGCAACAGGATCAGCTAGTCTCCAACAGGATCAGCTAGATCTTGCTGAATATAATAAAATCCTTTGTGAATATCAAATCAAGTAATCAAAGGAGAACTTACAGATTTGCACAGGCTGTATTTAGCTCAGGATTGTATCAACATTAATGAGCCGCAGTACCGAAAAATTAGTATCATAGACTGGAAGCAGGAGGGCATTTTGACGGTGTTGAGATTCCTAGAGACACCATGCAGTTTTGACTTGGTTAAAGAACTCTCAGGTTATGCGCTCATTGCCTGGTGACTCCCGCTATCAATGCTATTGTTGGAAGAATGTTTTCTATGGTGATAGCAGTCAAAACAAAGCCCAACATTAGATTACGAACTTGAAAGCTAGATGAGAAAGTGCAAATCCGAGCACATCTCAACAATATTTTTTATGTTGTAAGACTTCAAAGTGGCCTCAAGAATGCAACCTAATATCAAATCGAGCATCTTTTATCAAACGGAAATCAAGAAACTAGCTCTCTAGCTGCTTCTACCTCTCAAACGTCTGCTGAGGATGAAAAGTCAAGGTGATTTATGTTATTCCTTGAAGAATAGTGCAAGTTAGGTCTATTTTTCCTTTGTATTTAGATTTTTTAATTGCTAGTAGAATTATGATACCCTGAGGCACGGGTCTCCAAACTACGGCCCGCGGGCCAAATCCGGCCCGCCAGTGTGATCAATCCGGCCCGCGACACTTAAGCCGACCGCGTACTCGGCGAGTACTCTAGAAATTATAGATAATGGCAGGAAAATCAAAACTTTTTTGGCCCTTGGAACTAAATGGAGCAATTAATATGGCCCTAAGTCTGGCAAGTTTGGAGACCCCTGCGCCTATGGGCATCTTCCGGCTATATTAGTTTACCTATAAATAAATTTGGCCTTTTTTGGCCTTTTTCTTGGTAAAATTTGGCCTAAAATTCATGTAGCCATCTGGCAACCCTGCGTGGAAGGCTTTGCTACCGGCTGCCAGTGCTTCCACTCCTAGGGTAATTACCCTAGTCTAGGGTAATCAGACCCCTCCTAGGGTACAGTTTAGGGTAAGAGGAAAACATGCAAATTCTAGGGTAAAACCTTTTTTTCAAATCTTGTTTGTAAAAATCAAGAGAAAACATGAAAGTTTTCAATAACTACACTTAAATAACCCATAAAAAGAATTAAATGAGCAGAAGTTATTAATTCACAGATGGATCGCATGGAAATTTGATTCGTAAATATAGCACAAGTGAACGTGTTCCACTAAACAAGTTACGGTTCTTTTTGCAATACGCGGCGTGCAGTTTCTGAACAAGCTTGTGTACGACAATTGCTGGAGCAGTGGGATGCACTCACACTTTGTTGAGTCGTCGTTTTGCGATCCAACTCAGATAATTAAATGATATGATAGCCAATGCTTCCAACAACAAGCTAACACTAGCTTATTTGAAGTTTTTAGATTATATTTTGGGGAAATTGAACGTATTGAATACCTTGTTTTACTCTTACTCTCCGAATATCTTCAATCTGGGATCAAAAAATTTGTAGCCTTATTAAGTGCTTTTGTCCGGATTTTATGCGTGTTGTTTTTGTGAAGAATGCGACCATTTCTTTGCTGAATCCATTCCATCAAACATTCACTAGTGCTTTAGTGCCAATAGGGGAAAAAGGTACATAAAAATTGGGATGACCGCAACTGAAACTATGTCAAAGATAATTGGCATTATGTACTTCGCAAGAGAAAGTGCTTTTATTGTAATTGTAGACGCTTCTTGGTTGAAGCAGTTTCACAAATCCAAAAACGGTTTTCCGTCAAGGATCCTAAACATGACCTCGTACGCTGTATAAATGCGCTTAGTGCTCAACACCGACCGCAAATTCTTTGTCTTATATGTTAGACGAAATTTCCCCAATGGAAAAGTTTATCGATCAGAAATTTCTTGGTGAAGAGTGGCGAAACCATTAGTTGGATGAACAATCGACACCAGTCATGTCAACTGTTGATTGCTGGGAAACAGCGCTTAGCCGTGAAAATGCCTGTGGGCTACCATACTATCCAAATCTTACAACTATAATTCGAACGTTTGTTGACTCTCCCATTTTCAAATGCATTCGTTGATTAAGGGGGTCATCTGAGCGATTTTGGTCTTAATAATAATTTTTTTTCTTTGCTGAAAAAGGGTACTTGGGTAGTGGGCTATTGTTTCTTAAAATTTCAAGGGACTATGCGGCACCAAAATTTCAACCCCCCAAGAGGGGTCTAAAAGGGGGAGGATGGGGGTCAAAAATCATGAATTTTTGACCACAGTATCAAAAGAAAATGGAAAAGAAAAAGAAAAATCTGGATTCGCTGTTTGTTGGAAATGTCTCAAGCATTCCAAAACTGTCTTTGCATTTGTTTTATCATGAAAATTTCTTGACATCTAATTTTTTGAAATATCTGAACAAAATAACATTAAAAACGAATATTTCCCATTTTCTTAAAACTAAGGCCAAAATCGAAAAAGGTACCGGAGTTAAAATGTGTTTATTCAAAAAAATTATTTATACCTGGAAAATTTCAAAACAATCGGTCCATAAATAAATAATTTACCGTATCTGCACAAAAATAATGCGAGTTAAATGTATTTCATTCATGTAATTTATACATATAATATGTTTTTCGCCGTATAAATATGCAATTACGCATTCATAGTATTTGTGGATGGTAAATCAACGTGAACAAAGGATTCAAGTAAAAATAAGCGTTATATCACATTTCACCACAAAATTCAGGTTTTTTGCCTGTTTCGTGAAAAGCAAATTTTCCACCTAAAAATGAATAGAAGGCGATGAGTTTTCATTCACAAAATAATAGTTTTGGAATCCATGTTACATTTCCAACATTCTAACAGATCGATTTCCCAAATGTTTAAATTCAATTTTTTGTACTTCTACAAAACCGAAAATTTTGTATATTTTAGATACTGACAGAAAATCTTATACAATAATATAATAAAAAAATGGAAAATTCGGCTCTGTTACTTTGTAGGAAGGATTCTAAAACTGCCAACAGTTTTGTTCAAGCATGAAAACTCATTGACTTCTATTCCTTTGAAATTTCCGATAGTATAGCATAAAAAACTAATAATGCCCATTGTCTCAAAAACGTTCTGGTCAAATTTCGGATCAATCGGTTGATAAACCAAAAATCGCTCAGATGTCCCCCTTAATTTTGCCGTGAACATTCCAAATGACCAGTTTGAAAAATGAAACCGTATGTGGTTTGATGCATGCAGAGTATTCACTGCATCTAATGTCCCAATTAATACCAATTTAATTAAAGCTATTAATGAAGTGAATAATAATGCCATGTGCACAGAATTTTCAGCAATACCAATACATTAGAAAACCAAAATACGAAAAGCGTGATGACGTTTTTATTATGTTGTAGACTGTAGTTTGCACAAGGTATTTCCAGAAATTCACTTTTATGTTGAGTAATATAGTTTCCTGGAGAATAAAAATTATTTACATAAAGATCTAAGGCTATACCTAACAACGCACGTAGAGTTCATCCATTTCTCATTTGGTTTGGATCGGTCAAAAGACTCAATACAAGAAGGGGGAAAAAATATTACATTGGTCTGCATTTTTCATCCCGAAATTTTTTCCTTCTTTTAACAATTATTATTTATGTATTGTGAACACTAGTTATGTGAACCTGGACTTCAATTTTGTCGGCCACAGCGATATGTGTGTTTGAGTTGTTTATCGATCCGCATTTGAAATATATTTTGTAATTATAATGGAATGACGTCATTTCATACATATTTCCAAACCAAAGGTGTTCAGATAAATCATTCATCATCATATCCCCAAAAACTTCAAAATGCTATCAATGGGACTTAATTACAGGCAAAGCCAATAATATTGTTAAAGACTATGCGGTTATTATTAGATTACCTTCATTTATATTTTCTAGGGTAATCAAGGAGCATTCTAGGGTAAAATACATGCCAGCCTAGGGTATAAAGATTGACGTGCGTGGAAGGCCTGCCGGCTGCAATCCTTGACATGACGTCAGTGTCACGCCAGCCTTCGTGGGTGGTGGGCGACTGTACTCTGCCTCTTTCCCTCCTGATGCACTTCAATTAGCAATTTCGCATTTGTATATTCACTACTTTTTAGGAACCATTCTTTAGCCCATTTTGAGCGAGCTTTTACACCTATTTTATTTCTTATTCATTGCAACTATAGCAAATTCCATCGACTGTACGAACTCGCCGTCGGGAGTCGCTATTCATGAACGTACTCTCCACCTAGCTGCTACTGGCATACTGAAGCGTGTGCCAGTCTTTGTCAAGTTTGCAGTGCGTGGTTTGCATCGTGTGAGGGGTCTTGAGACCGACAAACCAAATTCAGTTCAGATTGTCTGCAGACATATTTGTACGTGTGAGGGGGTCTTTACACACACGGCACCGCAAGGGGTAGACGAGCTTAATAAACCACATCTAAATTAAAGCCTTCAACGACCAGAAGGACATACATATCTTTATTTCTCATACTGCTTACTAAAACTTCAAATATTCATGCCTGTATCACCACTTCGAAAATAATTTATACGAATTGAACTTGTCCCGGCACACGTATTAAAATACACTGCGCTAAAAGAACACCGTCTCATTAACCATTCTCTATTCAGAATTTTGACGAGGAAAAATTATGAAAATCTGCCTCTGTAACTGATAAACAACGTACCACTACATGTAGGCATTTGCGAAATATATAAAAAGTATGCTCCGATTTCGAACTCAATTTATTTTTTTTTAACAATCAATGACTTCCTAACCAACAAATTAACAATTCCAGCTGCCTTTAAAATCATCTGTAGCACATGTACACGAGCATCGATAACTGAAACCTTGTTTTTTCAGTACTTCTCGACTTTTAAAAACATTAAATTGAGTAAGTAATACAATATTACTCTCGAAACTCCACTGTAGAGGCTTTGGAGGAACTTCCCCTACCTGATTTACGATTTTTTGGACAATTGCCCTCACATGAACGAGATTTAAGTGTCACGCGATCTACGAATGCTGAAAAAATCGTTTGAATTAACTTTGATTCTAATTCCAACTTAAACGTCTAATAAATCTACAAGGCTTGTAGGTCAGACTTGTTTCGTAAAACAAAATTCGTTATCAGTGGACTGACGCCCGGCTATCTACGTAAATTCGCAGCATCAAAACATTGCTCAGGCAAAGTTCAGGAGCGACGCTGCACGTGAGCTGTACAGTCGCCGGTCAAATTAGCCTAACATCTTTCAAAATTTGCTGAAGCAGTTTCACGTAAACAGAGCGTATTCTTCAATAGTGTAGCTTTAAAAACGTCGATCACACTGACATTGATAAGAAAAGAGCAACTGAGAAATATGTTATGACAGCAATTACATATTGAAACACTTTTATCGCGTACATGAACAAATCGTGGTTGAATGGCTACTTGCCTACTTCAGTTACGCACAGCGGTGATGCTCAATCAAGGTATTAAGTAACGGAACACCCAATTTTGACGAACTACATAACTGATTCCTTCACAGCGCTCTTCTGTAATGCTTTCAAAAGTGATGAGTAGACTGATTAGCGTCGACAGCAACATGTGTTTTCTGCAACAATTGGCATCGTCACCACGAAACCTTCAGATTCTCGGTAAAATTTTCAAAATTCAAGTATTCATGTTCATCGCTGAACTTAGAAATCTTTCAATTCTTTCTATTCTTATGAATCCAATCTATGTTGAAGTCTCTTCATTCCTACTTGGTGCAATCATTTTAAGAGAAAAATCCAACTATGACAGCGCAAAATACCAACGCATTTGGTTTGGTCATCACCTTTAATTTCAGTGTTGAAACTAATACTACCTGTGATCCAAAATTGTTTTATTAGGGCTATCAAGCCTTTTCAAAATGAATATTTAAAGTACATTCAATGTTCATTATCATGAGTATTAACTAAAATTTCTCACCAGCTGTTGAGCTAGTCGATGAATTTTATTTCCTGTAATTAATGACTCTTACAACCAACCTTCAGTCCATTGCCACCCAAGAAACTATTGAAATCATTGAAGACTATCCACGGGCCTTCCTCGAATTGGTTACCTTCCCTACAGGTCGTTACAAAGGCCCTGCCTTCAAGTTCAAGCACCTCTGAATCCCTACCACCATCACTATGGTCCTTTTCTCTGGTGGTCCTCTTCTCCCAACACAAGTCTCTAAACAGACTTGTGTTGGGTATGTTTTTGGTTAAACTCTACATGAGTTGAAAAATGAAGGTTAATAATTTTTAAGAGAATAATGCAGGATGCCCTTTTTTCATCGTGTCATAATGATTTTGCTGTTGTGTAATTTACAGTTGGTTATAATTCCACAAAGGAAATTTTTCAACTGATGAACATCAGCCAATCATACTCGTATAGTAAACAATTTTCTTGCCATTAGCACCTTGATGCGCTTGATGAAAATGTACGTAAGTAGTTACTTTGGTAGTACAGATGTAAATCAATTGTGTATGAAGTATTAAAAAAATGTTCCTGCAATGCTTAAAATAATGTTGAGATAATGAAATGAGTGAAGTGCTGGATTGATGTTATTCTAGTCGTTTTGTACCTTGATAATGATGTGCTTAATCAGTAATTACAAATTATACTTTCATTATGCTACATTATATGCTAGTTATACTTTTGTTATGCCCAGTTATTATTTAACAATACAATACCAAAGGGTATTTAAACATTGCTCTAATTTACTTTTTATATTAGTCACCGACAAGACAAATTATCTGTATTAGATATGTGGTATATAAATGCCATAATTCTAAGAAATATTTTTCCATCAAGCTAAATGTTCGCCAATAATTCACCAGAATGCCAGTTATGTTGTATAGTGATGACTGTCTTAAGAAATATTTATTCGCCATATACTTTTCATCAGTTTCATTTCAGAATTAGATGGCTTGCAGTTGACTACTTATTACAGAAATATGTTATTATTGTTAATGGATTTTGAAATATTGTACAAACTCTGTGTACGTGTTTGTAGTCGATGATCCCTACTTTATTCCTCTCTTCGGAACACCGTTGTTGTGGTTAAGGAGGCTCAAAGTACCGTATGTTCTCTTCTTTGGTAATGGTAATAGTGCAAAGTATGGGGAGCAATAAAGATGTAATCAAAGCTAAAAGAACCCACTTACAACTTATGAAAAACCTTTGGAATAGTTTAAAAATTATATCTTTAGTGGTGAATTATTTTTAGATAGCACTGCATTTTGTTCAATTATAGTTTTTGTCAATGGATAATAAGATTTTCAAAATCTGTGCAGGCAGCAAGTCACCTTTGCAAATTTTTACCTTTCAATGTATCTCTATAACTTGTTTCTGGTACCTCAACCTTTGACTTACCGTTTTTATTCATGCTGTAATTTTCATTGTAAATATTGAATAAAGTAAATCCACACACTTACTCTTTAAAAACACCTGCTCTGGGTTCATTGTTATCCTTATGTTAATCAGTTTATGAAAATGCATTCTTTAACTTACATGGTTGTAGTCTATGGGCCTACAAAATTCTATTCAGAATAGGTTTATCATCTTGGTGATTGATCTATGTCCTGCATGTTTGGGATAATACATAAAAATATTCAAATGTTTTTTCCCCTGGCTTGAATACAGGCTTACATGATTTTACAAAATTAAGTGGTCAAGAATGCACCCTTCATGGGAAGGTGTCGGTTTTTGGAATCTCAGCACCATGTGGTAATTTCTCCCCGTTGGGGAAAGAGAGAACTCTGATACACCCAACCCAGGTGTCGGAAATGGGTACCGCCTTGACCACGTAACCGTCATTGTATCCTGATAGTTATAAAGCATTTGAAAAACCAATGTGCATGATGATATGATTGCAGGTGAAGGAAAGTATTTGGACACCAGTGCATTATAATTTGATAGTATTGTAAAATCATGAATCATTTGCACCAGTAGTGCAAATGCCCCTCGCCGATCGTGGAACACAAACAATTTATTAACCACAGGTGATACAGAGGTAAAATGTTTCTTAAGTCTAATACACTTGTCAAATTTGAGTATAGCTACCTGTGGGCCCGACTAAGTTCAGTGACTTCTAGGGCATCCTACCATTACATTATTCTAGGGTGTACAATAATGTTTAACCTAATTCACTTAGCGTAGTTTTGCATTAGACTGATCAACAAGATAATGAACTCGATATTGATGTTTAATTTTACAATATAGATCATATGGACTATATTTAACAGTATATTCGATAACGATTTAAAAGCAGACTGAAAATCAGCGATATTACTCATGGCAAATTACAGTATTAGGACCAGACATGTAGGAGGCCGGATTTGACTTAGTGATCTTACACGACTAGTATTCTGATAAGAAGTGAGACTTAAGATTTATTTTGAATACCTTGTAAGAATTACTTTCACGGATCTCCGCAGGTATTGAGTTTCAAGTTTTAGTTCTAACGAATAGTATACTGTGTTGCGAGCGGGCCTTTGAATAATAAGGAAGCATGAATTTACTTCTATTTCGCGTTAAATGGTCGTGATGACCAGTTTGCGCAGTTAATAATTGTTGTAGGCTATTGTCGCCATCAATAGTTAATGTTTCGTAAATGAATTTGCAGATGGAGATTTTGTAGAGATCCGAGAGTTCAAGTATTTGTAAATTTTTGAATGAATCATTTGTATGAGCATTATATTCTAGGTTCTTTACCGCTCTGATGGCTCTTTCTTGCAGAGTAAAAATTATATTGGTTTCATTTTTATCAGTTCCATGCCATGCTTCTATTCCGTATTGCAAGTATGGTGAAATGAGCTTTCGATAAAGCATTAGTAAGGCTGTTTCAGGCAGGAAACTTTAAACTTTATTCAGGATTCCGATTGACTTTGATAATTTAAAACTAATATGAGCGATGTGCTCTTTGAATGTCAGATGTTTATCTATTATGATGCCCAGAAATTTACATGAGTAGGTTTCTTTGATTTCACCTTCGCCAATTTTAATACATTGTAGAGATATATTTTTCTTGTATGAGAATGTAATATAATTTGTTTTATCGATATTAAGGCTTGTTTTATTAGCTTTAAGCAACAGTGAAACCTTATGGAGTTCATTATTTATACTCTCCGCAGTCGTAGTGGGATTTTGGTTCGGAAGGACTGCAGAAAGCGTACTGTCATCGGCAAAAAGTATGAATTTAAGAAATGATGTAGATTCAATAATATTGATGAAAATCAGAAAAAAAGAGGCCCAAGAACAGATCCTTGTGGAACACCATGGCTAATTTTCTGTGGGTCCGATTTTGCGTCGTCAATGACAACGTATTGCTTCCGATTTGTTAGGTATGATCTGAACCAATCATGGGCAACCCCACGAATGCCATAACAGTGTAGTTTCGAGAGTAATATGTTATGGTCCATACAATCGAATGCTTTTCGAAAGTCAAGAAACACAGAAGACAGTCTTTCCGTAATCTGTATTAGAATAAAGGAATTGTAAATGATTTAATATTGCCAGTGTTGATTTTTTACAGCGAAAGCCGTATTTTTTTCATAGAGAAATGATTTTTGTTCAAAGTTGGAGTACGCATTTCATACAAAATTTTCTCGAATACCTTGCTAATAATTGATAACACGGAGATAGGTCGATAATTGTTTACACAGGTTTTTTCACCATTTTTAAAGATAGGGGTTACTCATTGAGGGAGTTGGGAAAGTGCCTATAGTAAGAGAGACTGGTTAATAATATTGGATATCAGCGGGGCCACAATAACAGCAATAATTTCAGGTATTTCAGTTGGAAACGTTTGTAACCCACTTGATTTATTTTTCATGTTGTTTATGCACGTAATTACATCGGAGGAGTTTGTAGGCGTAAAGAAAAAGGAGTTGTGTTCTTTAATATGATCCATAAATTCCAGGTGATCAGTAGGTTCACTTGGAATACCAATGGTTATAGTTTTCCCAACGTTTACAAAGAAGTTGTTAAAGAGATTAGCAATTTCATTCCTCTCATGGTATTTCACATTATCTTCAATAATATATTCAATTTTCTTTTTATCGGTGTTATTCGGTTTAAACAAGAGTTTAGGAGGTGCCAAGTCTTTTTAACGTCAGCTTTGAATTGAGTAAACTTGAGGGTAAAGTAGCTCTTTTTTGATGTTCTGGTTTTGATCTGGTTTGTCACATAGTTTCTGAATCGGTTATATGCTTCTCTAGATATTCGTCCTTCTCAAAGGAGGGACGCTTGACGTTTCTTTATATTTATCACGATGTCTCTAGTAATCCATGGCTTTTGTTTATTTTTCGGGGTAACTGTACGAGTTACAATCGGGCAACACTGATTGTATGCGGTCATTATAGTTTCGGTCAACTTTACTACTGCTTCATCAATGCTTCTTGCATTATTGTTTTGTTGGGAGATGTGCAATGTCGGCATTGATTCTTCTAGAACGGTGCTCATTTCTTCTAAATTTGATTCGTTTATTTTGCGATATGAGTAAGTTTCTGTCCGTGCTTTGGTGCAAGCAATATAGACATTTTTCTTAATAAGAAATACTGGAAAATGATCTGATAAGTCAGAAGTAATTATTCCAGAAAGAAAATCCGTTGGGTCTGTCATAAAGATATTGTCAAGCAGCGTAGCACATTCTGAGGTTATTCGTGTAGGCTTTGTGATGATTGGAAGGAAAGATTTAGAAACATTAAACATTCTACCTCTGTATCACCTGTGGTAAAAGAATGAAATGCATTTAGAAAATTAGAGATTGGTTCATAGCTTTCATGTTTCAGTAAATCATAGTTGAAGTCACCGCATATTATTATGTCATTGTAGAAGTACCTGTTGAACTGAGAAATAATGCGCTTAAGTTCATTAAGGAAGTATATAGGACAGGCTGTAGGAGGCCTATACACCGTTCCAAGCACAATTCGTTTGTCATCTCTAGACAGTTCTACGAATAATGATTCTATATGATCCTGATTCAGTGTTGCACTTGCTATGATTCTCGAATCTATGTGCTTAGAAATGTATGTACTGATGCTCTCGCCTCGCTTGTTTTTTCGTAGCGAATGGTAACTATGATAATTTTCAAATTTAATCATATCTTTGGTCGAGTCATCTAGCGCCAGCTTTCGGTGGAGCTAATCACATCTAGGTTATACTTAAGTTCAGTAATAGTGCACTGTATCTCTTCCAATTTTGGAAAGAGTGACCTACAGTTCCAACACAGTAGCGAAAAATCCTGCCGGGTTATTCGTATAGATTCGTTGAATTTTGATATATTAGAATATCTACAGTTTTCAGAGTCGTTTAGGTTTGGAAATATTCTGTTTCAATGATTGAGATCTGGGTCGAATTCATCTAATATATCAGCGTGATCAATCATTCAAAATTAGTAAACAGTAGGCAGTTAGTACTATTGTATAACTGTGGGGTTGTCGTACGTTGCGGCAGTTGTCGTACTATGTCGCAACCGCCTCGGCTGAGTCGGCTCGCTGCCGCCCGGATCGGCAGTGTGGTTATGGAAACAGTGGAGTGCAGTCGTGCGTGCTTTCGCTCTTCGATCGTATTATCTTCGCCGCGGTTCGGTACTTGTGTAAGGCCGGTAAGTGCCTTGCTTTCATTCCTCTCGGTGAACGAGGAAGGCGAAACAGCTGCGGCAGCTGTTTTGCGGTTGCTGTCGGTGTCAGCACCGGGCAACGTTAAAGGTAAGCCAACAAGCTATCTAGGCTTTTGGCGGTGGTAGCCATCTTGTTGGTAGCGAGATGGCGGCGGCTGGAAAGGCTGCGTCAGCTGTGGTAGCTGACGCAGCTGAGAAGGCTGCGGCAGCCGGAGCTGGCGATGCGGGATCGCCAGTGCCGCCGGCGGGGAGCACGTCGGGAGTGCTTGTGGATGTTAGCCTGTTGGCTAACATCCTGACTCAGGCGCGTGGTCCGATCCTCGACCGGTTGTCTAGGCAGCTGCCTAAGTTGACTGGCGATGGATCGGTCGACGTGCTGGAGTGGCTGGAGAACCTGGAGAGGCTCTGCCAGCTGGAGCGCGTAGCTCCGACCGACGTCATCGGGTTCATGCTCGACGGCAACGCCGCTCGGGTGTTTCGCTCTATGACTGTCGGTGATGCTGCTCAGTGGCAGGTAGTTCGGTCTACGCTGGTCTTGCAATTTGCGTTGCCTATGCAGGAGGCGTATAGGCGGTTCACCGACCGTCGGCTTGCAGCCGGGAAGTCGGTGGACGTGTACCTGGATGACTTGGCGCGTCTGGGTGGGAGAGTGGGGTCGACTAAGAAGGATTTGATTTTTAGGGTGAAGTTCTACGAGGGTCTCCCCACAACTCTGTATACTTGGGCAGTTTCGCGTGAGGACGCGTATACTGCGCCGTTCGATGCTGTGGTGTCGAAAGTGCGAGAAAGAATGGCCGCACAGAGGGCTGTAGCCGGGCGAGGCCAGGAGGCCAGGCTCGGGGCAGACCTTGCTGCTTCGGGGAAGCCGGGCAGTGGTGGCAAGGGTGCTTGCTACCGCTGTGGCGGTGCACACCGCGTGCGGGTTTGCCCGCAGAAGCAAGGCGCTGCGGCGCCTGCTGTAAGGGGGGCCGTGAAGCTCTCGCCAAAAGGAAGTTCGCATGCTTTGCGTGTGGAGAGGTCGGGCATTTCGCTTGCGACTGTCCGGCGGTAGGTAGGCCTACGGTTGGTGGATCGGGTTTCTCTCCGGAGGACGCCAGTCGGGGCGATGCGTCCTCCTCAATGGAAACCGTGTAAGCCGAGCTTACCGGAGGTCTCTCCCCGAGGGAGGTGACGGCGCCCCCTCGAAGAGAGGGACCTTGAGCGGCACGAGTGTATCGCTGGGGCGGGGCGATCTAGAATCGCTCGGAGCGACTGGCGTTACGACGGGGCGTCGGTTGCCAGTCGTTCGTGCCATCTTGAATGGGCATTGTTCTTGGTGTCTGGTAGACTCCGGGAGCGAGCGGACGGTGGTTTGTCCGCGGGTGGTGGTGGGCCTACGCCCCCGGCCGGGGCGGCCGTTGCTAACGGCAGACGGCAGAACTTCCCATGTGGGGAAGCACTGTCGTGTAGTAGTCGGGTTGCAGGGGAATTGCTTTGGTGTCACTGCGCTTGTCATGCCGGAGTTGGGGAATCTTGGCGTGGACTGTCTCCTAGGGAGTGATGTTATTGATCACATGGAGGGCGTCACCGTCAGGAGAGGTCCTGACTAGAAGTATGCAGTTGACTGGGGGAGATCCTGGTCTGCTGGATGCTGTAGGGGGTCCAGAAATAAATTCGCCTGTGCCAAGCTGGGAGCCGGCCTGGTGGCAGGGTCGGGGTCGGTGGAGTCGAGAGGTGCGCCAGCGCCGATCGAGATTGTCGACCCTGATTTTGTTGCAGATTCGCTGACGGTCGGTGGACCGTCAGTTGGCGGTGGTCCGAGAAGCCGCCAGAGGGGTTGCAGACTCGGATCGCGGAGTACGGATGTACTCGGGCGCCTCTCGTGCGTGAGCGCTATGATGCGGAGATTCAGAGTTGGATCTCGAAGGGTTGGTTGAGGCGATGGCATGGCCCCATCCAGGGCGTCATTCCGTTGCTGGCCGTCGTGCAGCCAACGAAGGACAAAGTCCGTCCGGTCATGGATTATCGTGAGTTGAACGGCTTTGTCGAGTGTCATACTGGTGATGACAAGGTCGCTGTGTGTGGCGACAAGGTTCGGAAATGGCGGCAGCTGCGAGGAGAGCTTAAGGTCGTCGACCTTAAGTCTGCGTACCTGCAGATCCACGTTTCCGAGGATCTGTGGCGGTACCAGATCGTGAAGTTTAAGGGTGTGCCTTACGCTTTGACGCGAGTAGGCTTCGGCCTCTCGTGTGCGCCTCGAATCATGACGGTGATTCTCGGCAAGGTTCTGTCGTTGAACGACCGCGTTCGTCGAGGGACGGACCACTACATCGATGATATAGTGGTGTGCGAGTCTATTCTCAGCGCGCAGGAGCTTCGGGAGCATCTGGCGCGGTACGGGCTTGCAGCGAAGGAGCCTGAGAGCCTGGATGGAGGCCGGCTGTTGGGAATTTCCTTACGGAAAGATTCCAACGGACATCTTCGGATGTCGCGGGGGACTGCTCTCTCCGAGTTTGGCTCGGTGAATGTCGGCTGAACGAAGAGAGGGCTGTTTTCCTTGTGCGGTCGGTTAGTCGGCCATTACCCCGTGGCGGGGTGGCTGCGTCTTTGTTGCAGTTTTTTGAAACGGCTGGGGTGCAGTGGCTCTTGGGACGACTCGGTTGACGGTTCTGTTAGCTCGTTGGCTGCGGAGCTGCTGGCGCGGACTCGTCGGGAAGACCCTGTTGGGGGCGTGTGGGGTGTCGACCCGCACGGTATGGTTACCGTGTGGGCTGATGCCAGCTCCCTCGCCGTCGGTGTGGCCCTTGAGGTCGATGGCCGCATTGTGGAGGATACGTCTTGGCTCCGCAAAGAGTCAGACCACCTGCATATCAATGTGGCCGAGTTGGAGGCGGTGGCGCGGGGAATCAATTTTGCGATTGCATGGGGTTTTAAGACCTTCACGGTCGCCAGTGATTCCCGGACAGTCGTCACATGGATGGACAACACTCGACGGCCGCAATCGTGTTCGCACGAAGGGCGCGGCGGAGATGCTCGTGAAGCGACGTCTTGGGGTGATCCGCGAGACGATCGCTGAGCATGGTCTGGTCGTGTCTGTTCGCTTCGTCTCGACGATCGAGAACAAGGCCGACCAGCTGACCAGGGTACCTAAGAAGTGGCTTAGTTACCGCGACGCTGGTGAAGCTGTCGCAGAGGTGTCTGCCGTGCTTGCCACTGGGGAGAGTCTCGAGGATGCCATCTGGGCGGCTCATCTGCCGCATCATTTGGGCATCGATCGGACGAACTAATTGGTGCGTCAGATCCGTAGTGATCTGTCGCGCGAACAGGTGAAGCGTGAGCTGGCTGAATGCGAGGCCTGCCAGCGGATCGATCCTGCGCTGCGGGAGGAAAATCTCGTGGAGCGAGGGGGTCTGTCTATGGAGGAGAGTTGGCGCCGGGTTGCGGTTGACGTAACCCATTATGGCAACAAGCTCTACTTTGTGGGAAAATTTTCCCCACCACGGTTTGGGTGTCTCCGAGGTGGCTTTTCTCTTTCAACCTTTCCGCGTAGGTGTCGGGGTGCCGTTCGCTGGTCGTTGCTCTGATGTTTCGGTAGGGTCGCAGGTGAGGTCGTAGGTACGGAATTTTCATTTAGCAGTCGTGACTAGACTTGATTTTGATTCCTCTAAGAGCTGATGTTAGCTCAATTCTCTAATGACGTTATGTCGATTTAAGTAGTGATTAACTTGGTGTATAAGCTGCCATTTTTATCCGTCCGTTTATGCCTTTACAAAGGCTTGTTGCATCGTCGGCCTACGCTTCGGGGATGGGGTTCGCGGCGAGTTCCGTGGCACACAGTTCAGGCTAAGACCCTCTACCCTCTTCCTGACTGCTTTTTCTCTGTCTATTATTTTGTGTGCTTGTGCTATTATTTCTTTACTTTTATTTTGTAGACTATCGTGTCAATTTTCCTATGGTGCTTCAAGCAAGTAAAATTAATTAAAATTAACATTGAAACTTCAATGAATTAACTCTTAACTCGTCCTTGCGACGTTAATTACTATTACAATTAATATTGCTATTGAAGTCGTTCGTCTTTTTGATGGGCTAAATTAGCCTGGATCAGAGCGATCTTCTAACTTTAACTTCTTTCTCAAGTATCTAAAATCTCTTTACTATTCTTACTGTCTTTCCGCTTGAAGCACTTAATCTCTTACTGATTTCTTCTAAATTTCCTTAATTAAACCTTCTGTCTGAACGTATCGTCACTGAGTGCATTAAAAACTCAGGTTAGTTGCTTTACTTGTATTGTGTTGTCATTTTCATTGTCATTGGTGATGTTGCTTCTTAAGTGAAATATTGTCCTTATTAATTTCTTGGTTTATTCGGGGTTTAAGGTTGTACGTTTTTTTTTATAGTATACTCCGGAGGAGGCTTCTGCTTGTACTGACTTTGCCGCAGCCGGGTTTCAGCTGTTCCAGCTAACTTCTAACAGGCTAGCCTCTCCGTTGCTTTGAGGTATATATCTAGTCGGACTTTGATGATTAGGTTGCATTTGCGTAATACTTGAAATTAACTGATTAGTTGCGTTGTTTCGCCTTGACTCTCGCTAATCTTCCTGTTTCCTAGCAGTTGAGGGTGGAACGTGTGCCAGAGGTGTCGACGCGGGGTTCTATCTACCATTCCAGCCCTTTTCTTGAGTCGCGGCGTTACTCGCCCTCTGCCTGCCACTGCTTGAGGTGTCACCTCTGTTCGGAACCAAGGGTCTACGTGTTCTTAGAACTCAGCCCTTCTCGTGGAGCCGACGTTCCTCGCCTCCTATTGCTGCCTGCGCCCGTTTCGAGCTCGCCGCGACAGCGCCCTGGACTGTGGTCCTTGACGGCGCCTGCTAACTTGTTTAACGCCCACGGCATAAGCGGACTTTTAACTCGCCCTAACTTTTAATCAACTTAATAAAGTGTTTTTAAGAAGGCAATTATCTGGTTAGCGAATGCTAGCCGTAAAACTTAAATTGTACTTAAAATTAAATATTAAGAGTTGCGTTTGCGTTCACTGTGTTCGTTACGTTCATGTCGTTAAATCACTCGATATAAGGGTGGATCTAATAAAAACTTTGACTAATTAAACCTTACTTCTATTTTTCTATTCCTTCGCTGAAAACGATTGTATGGAAATTATTTCCCATAACTTGTCCATGGTTGACTGTGGACCCTCGCGGTTCACCATCTGGCGACGACTGCTGAATGAGTCTGCAGTGAGCATCGTCGCTCATTTGCGTGAGGTCGTAATTGAGCGAGGGCCGTGTGACGAGTTGTTACTGGACAATTCTACGGCGTTCCGATCAGCGACTGCGGAGCAGTTCGCTGATGCGTGGGGGATTTCACTGCGATTCCGTGCCGCCTAAGCCCCGAGCGGCAACGGGATCGTTGAGAGAAATCACCGGACGATCAAGAGGATCGCTGCCAGGGGAGGTATCACTCTTGAGGTGCTACATTTTGGTACAATGTGACGCCTCGGAAGGACACTGAGGCTGGCTCAGTCCCTTCGGGTGTTATATTCCGATATCGTTGGCGAGTGCCATTCGATATCAACCGTAGGGTGAGTGATGGCTGCGCGCACAACAGTTTTGCTGTTGGTGATGAGGTGTGGGTGAAACCCCCACTGCCTTCATGCACAAAGCAGTGGATGTCTGGTGAGGTCACCAGTGTCGTGTCAAAGTACGTAGTCTGCGTAGAAGGCATGCCTAGGCATGTGCGCGACGTCAGGAGACGGCGGATTGGTGGTGAACGGGGCCGTGTTCCCGAGAATCATAGGGGTGTTGATGGCGCTGCGGAGCCCGAAGCAGTTAGCTTCGGTGGAGGTGGCGGCGGCGGTGCAGCTCCTCTTGCGTTGCCCGAGAGAGTGGTTGTTGACGTACTAAACGCGGCGCCAGTGGTGCCGGCGGCAGATAACGCGTCGAGTGAAGACTCCCCTGAAGAAGAGGGCGAGGAGCCTGCCGCTATCTACAGAGAGGCGGAGCAGCACCAGGGGGAGCCGGCGCCATTGAGGCGGTCACGCCGTGAGCGACGGCGTCCCTCGTACCTAAACGAGTACGAGTGTTAGGCACCCCGCCACGCTAGTTTCCTGAGAAACTGGGGGAGATGTGGGGTTGTCGTACGTTGCGGCAGTTGTCGTACTATGTCGCAACTGCCTCGGCTGAGTCGGCTCGCTGCCGCCCGGATCGGCAGTGTGGTTATGGAAACAGTGGAGTGCAGTCGTGCGTGTTTTCGCTCTTCGATCGTATTATCTTCGCCGCGGTTCGGTACTTGTGTAAGGCCGGCAAGTGCCTTGCTTTCATTCCTCTCGGTGAACGAGGAAGGCGAAACAGCTGCGGCAGCTGTTTTGCGGTTGCTGTCGGTGTCAGCACCGGGCAACGTTAAAGGTAAGCCAACAATAACTTAGAACGAAATACAGACTCAAGATTAAAAGGACATTCCATTCTAAAAACTAGCTTAGAAAGTATAGAAAAGAGTAAAAAATCTAGCGTGATTTCGTGAGTACACACAATACTCAGCCCATGAGCGAATAATATTGGAGTTCAATATACAATATTGATGCGTACAAATTGCTGAAGGCGTGGTTACAATGTTCACATACAACAAGTAATAAGTTTCAAAAATTTTTTGCGACAATGATAATCTAATCAGCTAATATGGTTTACCCATAATAATAATTTTATTGGTAACAAATATCATACAATTTATGAGGAAAAGCGAACAAGGTGGATATCAATATTCCATTATAACATTGGTAGGTACAAATTGCTGATGGTGTTGTTGCAAGTTCACATACAGCTGTCATAAATGTTCATATATATCTGTCATACAATTGTCAAAATTGAGGTAAAACTGACGTATATATATCTTTAAAGGTTGGAGCTGGTTCATGACATGAAGTTATGTAGTTTGAAGTTTTATTGTAAAGTTATAGAATTCTAGGCGTTATTGACATACGAGTATATAATTTGACACAGTTACAAGTTTTGATACATAATTGAGGTGATCACTCAAGACCTGTTTCGATGATATGTCCAGTTGCAGCATCAGGTATTGGTCTAAACCAAACCAGGAAGGTTTTGCAGCGCAGGACAGGACCACGGCTGGCCCACCGCACAAACGAAAGGAAGGTCGAGCTTGGGCTGTGAACAAACATTAACGTCAAACAAAGTCCCAAGGAAATAGATAATTTCAAGCAGAGATGAGTTAAGTTTGTAATTCAAAATAAACATAATTTTTTGAGTAATGTTAGTTTTCAGGAATTTAACAATTAGCAATACTTTAGGTATTTATAAATTAATACATTAACGTTACTATAGCAGCGTTTACTTTGCCAAATACCTTTCAGATTGAATCATAGCTCCCGTAAAATCAAAAGATTATTACAATATTCAGAGTAGTTTGAATATAAGAAAGTGTTCAAAATGATCATTCTTGGCATTCTAACATGTGTAGATAGAGCCCAATCCCTTCTCATTGAAGACCCCAAACTCCAATCCAACCAACATTGAAATTATGGAAAGGGATAGAGTGGACTGTCATTTATGATCGAAAATCCTCAAAAGAAATGATCGACCGAAATCAGCGTTACACTTCACTGCTTCCCACCTCAGAAGCAAACTGGTTCTGAAGTCTCTGGTGCCTTTGCGGTTGTCTACAGCACAGAACACTTACATAAGAAGAACTGGAAAACTACGGTGGACCGCAAGTCCGCTCTAGATAAACGTAGTCACGCACGCCAACCAATCAGCTTCTAGCAGCCATGACTCGCAGCTGACGTCATTGTTGACAAGGCTTTCAATTGGCTGCGTATCCAGGCTTTACTATACGTTTCTTGGCGTAATAAGGATAGTGAAAGCCAAAGTAGTACATTATATTGATAACACTTTTTTATATTGTCCTTCACTGTACATAAACGTGAATGTGCATTCATAAAAATATTTACAATTTATATTTATAAACTAAGGCGTATTTAAATTAGACTCAGGTTCTAAATGTGATAAAACGTCGGTGCGGTATATTAAGTTTTCGGAAAGAGTTCTTCACCATTTTAAACCATTAAACACCAGATTCTCATATTAGTCGAAACAATACGATAATGAATAAATTAAAATGTTTGAGTGATAAAAAAAACTGCTATAAATAAGTAGCACAATTTTTCATTGAGCATTTTTTAAGCGTACGTAAGGAGCCGTTTGTTCTGCAATTTTCGATGCACCTCTGTCACAGGCTCACAGCCGACTAACGACTTTAGATTCAAACAAGAGACACGTAACAATCTATCGGCTTCGTCATTGGCCAATTGGCACCTACGTCATTGTCGACAGGGCTGAAACTCACTTAGTGATAAGTTGCGGATCTTCTAGTATATGATCTGCGTCTACAGGAAGTTCACGGGGACGCTATCTGTGCATTGCCAATGTAGGTAGTCGAGGCGGCCAATAGCTCATGATCGCTCTAGGACGCAGCAGCAGTCTAGCCTCCACAGCACGGCAGCACAACATCACAGAGCATCACCCCCATCGCGGAGCAGCACACAGTCGCGGCGCCCACCGCTGCCACCAGCCAAAGGAGCTCTCTCTTCTCACTCCATCTTCGTGACACTGAAGTGGCATGCAATCTCTAGAAAAGAGTTCATGAAATTTAAGAAGTTGTAAGGGAAGTTTCACTTCGGGTAGAAATCACTGGCTGCTCATTCCCACTCTCCTTGAGTTTATTTATTTATACCAGAGGGAATTACAGATAGAAGTTCACCACACCAATTTTTGATGGTTTATGCAATATCGTTTCATGAGATGTGAACAATATTACTGGAAAAAGACAGTGGTTAGCCCCCTACTATCCCTGCATTGACAGGGTGTCTACTAGGTAGTAAAGTAGTAAAAAGTAGTAAAAAGTAGTAAAATTTGCCTCAGGGTAGTCGAAAATTATCAAGTGGAAAAATTCTCTGAAAATTTAAAGTAATGTTACATATTTATATAGAGTCAAAAGAATTTTTAAATCTATTTTTCCCACAATCAGAAATTTGCCTCGCTTTATGGGAAATATTTCTGTAAAGTGGGGTGTAATTTTAGGATTGGAGCACACAAAATAGAAAAAAGTTTCAAAATTTTTGCGAACGACAGTAAAATCAGTTCACTTTTTCTTCTCATTCCGTTTGATCTGAAAGTTATCTAGTTGTTTTATGATGGAAGGTTCATTGGAGCCATTTTATTATTAACAAACATTGAGAGAAAACGATACAACGGCTGTCGCTTTGATGCGGCAATCGAGGTTTCATAAATCGTATGAATATAAATTTAAAAAATGTAATACCAGTGGCGATGCATTGTTGAAAACACTTTTATTAGTGCGCACTTACATTGAGATACAAGCTTAGGAACTTGTGATATCAGGGATTAGTATTGAAAATAATATTAGGATTTAAAAATTGTGCATTTATGATTATGAGGTCGACATTTAACATATTTTTTTCTTACGTATCAAATATGCATTATACGATCTCAAGGAAAAATGAAATAGCATTGCTACATATTTTCTTGTGGAAGCATATCAAGTGGCTTTGATTGATATATGTTTGCCAAGTAAAACAATTTATATTTTATTACGAATTATGATTCTTTTAAATGTAAAACATCTTGTGAACTTTTGATTTTAAATTTTATGAATAAACATTAACTAGCCAAAATTTTCAAATAGGTAGTTAGTTCTACTTATCACGAAATAACTATTACATTTTATTGGATTTCATCTTTAGTGGATGCAGTTGCCCGTAAGATATATAGCATAGTTGGCATAATTGTTCTTTTTGTGCGCTTGATACTCAAAAATTAAAGTATTTTGTTCACAAACGTAAGCACAGAAATAAAATTATTCTCAATTAGCTTTTAGAGAGTCCTGCTGCAATTTCAGATGAGTAAGTCGTGAATCAAACTCATTACATTTCAATTCCTCCTAATGAAAAATGTTTAATTCAAAGCCATATATTTGGCTGGTAAGGTCTTGATTATCATAAACTTGATGTAGCTTTCCAATTCTTATTCCAAGACAAATATTTTCATTCTCCAAGTTGTTGCGGCAGGATAGAAACATTGCAATGACGTCAAAGGAACTTCTCCGCATTTCATTTATATCCAGAAAGTGTTTTTTTTGGATTTGAGCTTGATTGTGAGCAGTATTACCTTCCTTTGAAAAGACGAGTTTCTTCTGTCCACTTCGATTTGGGGAAACAACGATTCACTGAACCTATGAATTTTTTTTTAATTACTTCTTTGTAAAGGTGAAAGTTTTCTTTTTCCAGTGACGTCAATTTATGTCCAAATACAGAAAGAATTATGCCATAAAATTATCTTTTAATACAATGTGTCATCATTTGAATGAGAGTTTAGTTCCTTTGAAGTTCCTTTTGGCAGTCATTGCGATTCAGTTACCTCCAGGATGTCGTCATAGCATGGAGATGCTCCATGTAAGCAAAGTTCATTCTTCTACTAAATGTATATAGGAATGCAAAATGAAATTTGCATTTCCGTGATTGGTTTCGTAATATAAGATGTTCATGACCTATTTGTTATTATTGATCGCAATTAGGATGCCGATTTAGATTTTGAGGTACGATAGAAATAGTGTACAAACTCATATTTCCGAAGTGCCATAGTGTTTGATCATAATGAAATTCCTTGATATTCTACCTTGCTGTAAAAGGATCTTACAATCCCCTGGTATCTACTAGTTTCCCCTCAGTTTATTTCTTCCATATGATGAACTGTTGCCCTCATAGTTGAAAGCTGTTAAGACAAGGCCTTCGCCAAACTTTTGTTGGAGTCCATTTAGGACGGGGTACCTCAGGAATTTAGGTAACTTTTTTGCAGTAAACCTTCGGTTGCTCCATTTAGTATTAAGTATTTTAAGACTTAAGAAACTTGGAGCTTTTTTTGAACCTTTAATATTGCGTATATTATTGACTCAAATTCCTCATTTTAGGCCAATTACTTGCAACTGGATCCTTGGACAACATTCATTGTGTAAAAAAAAGGTAGTAATTTTTTGCCGTTGAAGGTAGTAAAAGTAGTAAAAAGTAGTAAAATTTGGAAATGAAATATCAGTAGTCACCATGATTGATATATCACACAATATACATTTAGCTCATGCACCTAAAAGTTCACAAATAAGGGAACTAGTTTGGTTTCAGTTTGGTTGTAATTGTAGTAGGTTACAAACAACTACTACAACAAATGAAATATATATATGTACTTTGCTCACCACTACCCTTTTGAGCATGAGTTCATCAATTCAAGTAGCACCCCAAGACCAGACAGTATAGCAAAAACACAGTGCACTTATTATATTCAGCTCGTTTATTGCACCAAGTCAATACCGTATTTATGATGAAACGGAATACATTCTAGTGTGCCTGGCTGAGCAATGGACGCTTCAAAAATGTGCACAGAAAATATGGATACTGCATATAGTTTAGGACAAAAATAAAATGCGTAAGCTAAATTTCAAATTTTTAGAACAAATTGTTGGGCTTATTAAACAGAAAAAATTTAATAACTTTGGCAAATCATTTCGAATATTGTAGGATGTTTTTAGACAAAACTTAAAAATATGAGCATTTCTCACCTCTTTCAGAAAATATAGGTCACAAAATAGTAAAAAAAAACATTCTTTAGACAGAGTAGGAACATATTTTAAAGTTTTAAGCTCAAATTAAAGAATTTTAACTTTTCGAAGAGCATTGAAAAACGTAGAATTATATCAGCTGATCCCATCTGTGTCACTGATAGTATTTGAAATGTTCGCATGATATATTAACGATTCTTAATATTTTCTGTTCACACATGCCCACACAGATAAATTATGGTCAATAACTCTCAACAAATTAAATTTAACAATTATATGCATCAATTATCTAAAACTTACTTGGGAAGCAGTCTTGTTTGTTTACATATTGTTCGCGAACAACTTCACAACGACGAACATGTAGTCTGGACGTCAGGACACGATCCGGAAAAGTTCGTGTTTTTATTCGCGTTTTGGTGTGTTCGTGATTGACGAAAAGTTTGATAGTGTAGACGGGCTGGATCAGTGAGTTCGTAATCGAACACACAACACAACTGCTACAAAGTAGTGTGTTCCAGAAATTTTCCGAACGATTAGGAACAAGTGTTTGTTTCGTTCCACAATATCCTTCATAGTTTATCCCTCTACTCAAATTTTGCTGCTCAAGTTCCTTCGTCTCGGGCATGAATGAAAAAGTTTCGTTGCTCCATGTCTTTAGTGTTGTGTTCCGGGCTCTCCAGAACGGTTGTTCCGGATGCGTTTCTGCCAGGTGCAAATTTGCCCTTTTTCCATTGCGTCAGACACGTTTCAAGTTGTTCTTCCGCTTCGTGTTCTCAGGACTCGGAAGCAGATTGTGCTCGGTGTTGCGGAACAGTTGGTTGTGAGTGCTTTTATGCAATATGTTTCGCGGGCTCTGAATAAATTTGTTACTTAAGTGTTTCAGAATTCCCGAAACACGTGTTTCACTTGTTCCACACACATCTTTCAAGCCCTGAAAACTATTTCCGTGCTCAAGCTGCGTTCCATCATTTCGACCCACCGTTCCGATGCACCATTCCGCGACAGTATCGTGTTCTACGTGTTCTGCTACGTGCTTTTCGTAGCCGAGTGGTTAAAGAACCCGCCCTTCTATGAAGGTGTCGAGGGTTTGAATCCTGGCGCTGTGTTTCATTGTGTCGGACAGAAATGGAAGAAGCGTCACTGTTCAATGTTTTAGCATTTCGTTCCGGGTGCGGAGTGTTCCCGATCCGGAACAGCGTTATTCGGTGGCTCCGACCACTCCGGAACGTTTGGTTCTGATGTAGAGCAGTTTTCAAGTGTTCCGGAACAGTTTGCTCTATGTGTTCCAGAAAGGTTTGTTAAGTGCATTCCAGAACGGTTTGTTCTGTTAAATAAGAGCCATTTGTTCCGTATATTCCGGAACGCTAGGTTCTAGGTGCTCCGGAATGGTTCGTTCCGTCTAATCCAGACGGGTTTGTTTCGTCAATGCCGGAACGGTTTGTTGTGTCTATTCCGGAACGGTTGGTTCTTTCTATTCTGAAACGGTTGGCTTATATTCCGACTTTAACCAAGCAGTTGTGTGGGAAAATTTTCCCACTACGGTTTGGGTGTGTCCGAGGTGGCTTTTCTCTTTCAACCTTTCCGCGTAAGTGTCGGGGTGCCGTTCGGTGGTCGCTGCTCAGATATTTCGGTAGGGTCGCAGGTGGGGTCGTAGGTACGGAATTTTCATTTAGCAGATTAGACTTGATTTTAATTCCTCTAAGAGCTGATGTTAGCTCAACTCTCTAATGACGTTTTGTCGAATAAAGCAGTGGTTAACGTAGTGTTTAAGCTGCCATTTTTTATCCGTCCGTTTATGCCTTTACAAAGGCGTGTTGCATCGTCGGCCTACGCTATGGTGATGTGGTTCGCGGCTAGTTCCGTGGCACCCAGCTCAGGCTAAGACCCTCTACCCTCTTCCTGACTGCTTCTTCTCTGTCTATTATTTTGTGTGCTTGTGCTATTATTTCATTACTTCTATTTTGTAGACTATCGTGACAATTTTCCTATGGTGCTTCAAGCAAGTAAAATTAACTAAAATTAACATTGAAACTTCAATGAATTAACTCCTAACTCGTCCATGCGACGTTAATTGCTATTACTATGAATATTGCTATTGAAGTCGTTCGTCTTTTTGATGGGCTAAATTAGCCTGGATCAGAGCGATCTTCTAACTTTAACTTTTCTCAAGTATCTAAAATTTCTTAACTATTCTTACTGTCTTTCCGCTTGAAGCACTTAATCTCTAACTGATTTCTTCTAATTTCCTTAATTAAACCTTCTGTCTGAACGTATCGTCACTGAGTGCATTAAAAACTCAGGTTAGTTGTTATACTTCTATTGTGTGTCATTTTCATTGTCATTGGTGATGTTGCTTCTTAAGTGAAATATTGTCCTTATTAATTTCGTGGTTTATTCGGGGTTTATGGCTCTACGTTTTTTTATAGTATACCCCGGAGGAGGCTTCTGCAGGTGCTGCCGTTGTCGCAGCCGGGTTTCAGCTGTTCCAGCTTATTTCTAACAGGCTAGCTTCTCCGTTGCTTTAAGGTATATATCTAGCAAGAACTTGAAAATCACGAAGCATTTGCGGAATACTTGAAATTCACTGGTTAGTTGCGTTGTTTCGCTTTGACTTTCGCTAATATTTCTGTTTCCTAGCAGTTGAGGGTGGAGCGTGTGCAAGAGGTGTCGATGCGGGGTTCTACCTTCTATTTCCAGCCCTTCTCTTGAGTCGTGGCGTTACTCGTCCTCTGCCCGCCACCGCTTGAGGTGTCACCTCTGTTCGGAACTAAGAGTCTACGTGTTCTTAAAATTCCGCCTTTCAATTGGAGCCAGCGCTACCAACCACTACTACCGGAGCCCGTCAGCGTCTCGTGCTCGCCACGCCTGCGCCCTGGACGGTGGTCATTTAAGGCGCCTGCAAACTTTTTAACGCCCACGGCATAAACGGACTTTTAACTCGCCCTAACTTTTAATCAACTTAATAAAGTGTTTTTTAAAAAGGCAATTATCTGGTTAGCGAATGCTAGCCGTAAAATTAAAATTGTACTCGAAATTAAATATTAAGAGTTGCGTTTGCGTTCATTGTGTTCGTTACGTTCATAGTTAAACCGCTCAGTAAAAGAGTAGATTAATAAAACCTTGAAAAATTGAAATATTAATTCTGGACTTCTATTCCTACCGTGAAAATCAATTGTGTGGGAATTATTTCCCATAGTTCCGTCTATTGCGGAGCGATTTTTCCGGGTATTCCGGAACAGTTTGTTCTGAATGCTCTAAAAAGATTCGTTTCAAGGTTCCCGAAACGGGTTTTCCCAGGTACTCTGGAACAATTTGTTCCATGAGTTCTGGAACTTTTTGTTTGGAGTGTTCCAAAACGATTCGTTCAAAGTGTTCCGAAATTGTTGGTTTTGACTGCTCCGGAACAATTTGTTCTGTGTTTCGTAAATGTTTATTCCGAGTGCTATAAAACTGTTCGTTCCAATTGTTTCGGAACTGTTCCGAGTGCTCCGGAAGGGTTACATCCGATTGCTTGGGAACGATTCGTTCCAAGTGTCCCGGAACGGTTCATTCCGAGTGCAGTGGAACGATTCGTTCCATGTGTTCCGGAATTGTTTATTTCGAGTGTTCCGCAACTGTTTGTTCTAAGTACTCCCGCACGGTTCATTCCGAGAGCGCTGGAACAATTTGTTCCAAGTATTTCGGAACTGTTCGCTCCGAGTGCTCCGGAACGGGTCGTTCCGGGTACTACGAACGATTCGCTCCAAATACTACGGAACAGATCGTTCCGAATGCTCCGGAACGGTTCATTCTGGGTGCTCAAAAACAGTTCTTACCAGGTACTACGGAACGGCTTGTTTGAGGCTCTCCGGAACGATTTATTCCGGGCACTCTGGAACGATTTGTTCGAGGCATTCCGAAACAATTTGTTCCGGGCTCTCCGGAACGATTTGTTCCAGGTGTTCCGGGTGCTCCAAAACGATGCCAATCCCTAAAGTGTAATGTCAGTGTAATGACCTCCTACCTACTCGCAAAACCTTGTCAATTAAACTATATCCGGAAAGCATTAACGGAATTCAAGACCCTATGCATACAATTTAAATGTAACGGAACGGTTCGTTGCGGGCACTTGAACTTGAATTTGAAGTTGAAATTGAGGGCCGACAGTGTCGGGGCCTTTGTAACGGCCTACAATTCCCTCCTCAATACTCACACAAAAAACGTTCATGGCCTGTGTACCAGACTTGTCCACTAAACCACTCAGGATCCACCAATCCCTGTCACAAACTGCCATAACACGGCATCACTGGGATAACCTGTACGTCAAGACACCATCTCCGTGCATGGTGGGTCATTACAGTCCACTCTACATGACTGGCTCATTCCACTCACTATTTTTTACTCCAGGCACTACGGAACGGTTCATTACGGGCACTACGAAACGGTACGTTCCGGGCAGCGCTTGTGTCAAAAGCTTGCCTCTGCCCCCCTTCTATCATGATCACCTGTGCTGCATGCCAGATACCGCCAGATCTTGCATACACCTGCGATGCATGCCAGATACCGCCAATAACTACCGTATTGTGTTCTCTTATTTCCCTTATACTGTATATGCTATATAAAAAGTGTTAACGATAGTCGGATATTAGGAAACACGTCTGGCATTTCAGAAATCTCACCAGCAGCCTCTGAAATTTTGGCCAAGAGATCTTCCTTACATTTCCATTCAAAACGTTTTTGCTGAAACCTTTTAATCGAACATCGCTAAAAGGAAATTTCATCGTAGTACACCCTCGTACATTAGAAGTGTTTATAACATAAACTCAAACTAAATATTGAGAGTAATTGTATCGTAAAATTTCATACCTTAAAACAATTAACTGCTAATATCTCGAAAACCCAAAATTGTTCTGAAAATTTGCTAGAAAAAATTGTTCATCTGGCCATATACTGCTCGTGAAATTGTGTACCTCTTGTCGTAAACATCCTGCACAAACTAGCATTATCTCTGTGCAGTTAGCCAGCAGGTTGTCATTATATTAACTTAATATATCTGAACACGTCAGTGGTTTGCATTAACCGCAACCTTATCAGAAACTTAAAAACGAAGGAAATTCCGATAAAATTTATCAACTTCACTATGAAAACGTTTCGGAGTCCAGTTCCATCATCAGTTCAAGGGAAAAACAAAAGAATTACGTCTGAAATATAAGATCAAAGTAAAATGGATTGTAGGTACTACAAATATATCATGTCACCAAAAATACAAAGTATTAAACGGACAAAAACAAAAAAATACAGAAGCACAAAAAGAATTCATGTGACACATAGGTATGAAATAAAGTTAGGCTGGTTCTGACGAGGAATCTACCTTTTCACTATTTGCAAAAGGTACGAACTGTCCATATTGTTCAAATGAGGGTTTCGCTTGAAGATATGCAAGGACTCTAAAATTCTGAGGTCATGCGGGGTTGAAGCTGAGTCTAAACTTTTGAAATCGGCAGGAGATATAGGAACATTGCATTATTAACTTAATTATGTAATAACTAGTAACGACAGCTTTTTGAATATAAATATTGTTCACTTTGCTTGACGACGAACTATTGAGAGACAAAACGAACAGTCTTTAAACGTGCGTGTTCAGTTGATATCTAGTATTTATATTCCTGCAAAAGAATGAAATACTAATGAAATTCTCAAAACTTATGACGAAAATTATGACAGCAATATATAATTGTAAAATTCGTAATATTTTTGTCTTTTTATCCAAAAAAATACTTGAAATTCCGATAAAGAATGATCTGTAGAAAATAGCGGTATCTGGCATGCATCGCAGGAATATGCAAGACCGCTATTTTCTACAGATCATTCTCTATCGAAACTTCATGTTTATTTGGATAAAAAGACAAAAATATTACGAATTTTACAATTATATGTTTTTGTCGTAATTTTCGTCATAAATTTGGAGAATTTCATTAGTATTTCATTCTTTTGCGGGAATATAAATACTAGATATCAACTGAACACCCACGTTTAAAGACTGTTCGTTTTGTCTCTCAATAGTTCGTCGTCAGGTAAAGTGAACAATATTTATATTCAAAAAGGTGTCGTTACTAGTTATTACATAATTAAGTTAATAATGCAATGTTCCTATATCTCCTGCCGATTTCAAAAGTTTACACTCAGCTTCAACCCCGCATGACCTCAGAATTTTAGAGTCCATGCATATCTTCAAGCGAAACCCTCCTATGAACAATATGGACAGTTCGTACCTTTTGCAAATAGTGAATAGGTAGATTCCTCGTCAGAACCAGCCTAATTTTATTTCATACCCACATATGTGTCACATGTATTCTTTTTGTGCTTCTGTATTCTATTCTTTGTTTTTGGTCCATCTCATACTTTGTATTTTTACTTACATGATATATTTGTAGTACCTACAATCCATTTTACTTTGATCTTGTATTTCAGACGAAATTCTTTTGTTTTTCGCTTGAACTGATGATGGAGCTGGACTCCGAAACGTTTTCATAGTGAAGATGATAAATTTTATCGGAATTTCCTTCGTTTTTAAGTTTCTGACAAGGTTGCGGCTAAAGAGATTTATTAAGTGAATATAATGACAACCTGCTGGCTAACTGTACGGAGATAATGCTAGTTTGTGCAGGATGTTTACGACAATAGGTACACAATTTCACCAGCAGAATATGACCGTATGAACAATTTTTTCTATGAAATTTTCAGAACACCTTTGGGTTTTCGAAATATTAGCAGTTAATTGTTGTAAAGTATGAAGTTTTACGATACAATTACTCTCAATATTTAGTTTGAATTTACTTTATAAACACTTCTAATGTACGAGGGTGTACTACGATGAAATTTCCTTTGAGTGATGTTCGATTAAAAGGTTCCAGCAAAAACGTTTTGAATGGAAATGTAAGGAAGATATCGTGGCCAAATTTTCAGAGGCAGCTGGTGAAATTTCTGAAATGCCAGACGTGTTTCCTAATATCCGACTGTCGTTAACACTTTTTATATAGAATATACAGCCTAAGGGAAATAAGAGAACACAATACGGTAGTTATTGGCGGTATCTGGCATGCATCGCAGGTGTATGCAAGATCTGGCGGTATCTGGCATGCAGCACAGGTGATCATGATAGAAGGGGTGCAGAGGCAAGCTTTTGACACGAGCACTTCCGGGCACTATGGAACTATATTAGGCTTCTGGGGAGAAATGATCATGCGGTGTTTATAGAGCTTAATTATTGTTTACTGGGTCAAACTCTTTCCGCGCGTTCCATTGTCACCACAATTTGGAGCGAGGTTTGTGAGAGTTCCGTAACTGTTCGGGACGTTCCGGATTTCAGGACTAGTAATATCAGTTCCACGGAACGTTCCGTTCCTGGCGTTCCATCGTTCCGTACTTTAGGGATTGCCGATTTTGACAGCAATACACGTTAAGTGTTATCATGCTGTAGTAACTCCTCTCATTTTCCTTTCCTGGATGGAAGTGATTTCTAGATAGAGCATACACGTTTTCTAGCATTCAAATGGCATATAGTTTTTAAGGATTTTCGATATCTATCTTGAAGAGTCTTTTCTGTTGCTGTGAATCTAATTTCTCATCAAGAATCTCAGCTAGCGTTCATATGACTCATATTTTCCTATTAAAAAGGAGTTCATCACGGTATATTTTGTGTTTATAGTCCAGCTATTATATATGTATTCACTATGGAGATGATTAAGGAAATATGCTTCATGAACTAATGGGCTATTCTACGTCAAAAAGGAATAAATGAAAACCTAGTGACTCATCAATGTTCACTGTAACAATAGTTGGAAAATTAACAACGGTTGGTAATGAGCTACCGATTGAATGAATGAATATAGAGAAGAAATGGAAACAATACAATCATACCAGTCGATCCTCAGGTTATGAATCTAATGAAAACCTCAACTTTGATAAATAAAATCAGTCTACGTAATTTACATCTTGAAACGAGCATAGTATGAGTTGTCCAGCTGAGACTAATATTTATTCATTTGAGATCTACATAAGATGATACATAACTCAAGGATGGACTGTAACTGGCAATGCGGATGGAAATCAATACAATTTTTGTTTCAGAGACTTTAAGCTCTAAAAATTGGAAAAGAAACTTATATAAACAAAATGATGAGCGCTCGGCATAGTTATATTAGTATCGTTATCAATTTTAGAGTCTCTAACCACAATAAAAGCAATCTGACGAGATTAAATAAATGGGATTTTTAATATGGACAATAAAACGTAGTCTACGGATGAAATGTTTTGTTACACAGGATACCCTGCGCATTGTAACCACAATTTTGAAAAACGACAAAGAAGAAATACCCAGGTAGCAAAATTTATTGACCTAATATTGAGCCAATATACAGTCTCAATATTGACTGGATATTCAAAATGAACATTGGGGTAATACCTTATTTTGGAAAATTCGGTTGATATTAGAAAATTATATTGGCCCAATAACAATATTATCATCAACCCAATATCAGGTAATTATTGTGTCAATATTGACTTGATAATGAAGTGTTCCCTACAATAACGTTGGCTTAATACTCAATTCCTGATAGGTTGATATTTGTAAAACATATGGCCCCGATAATGATAATTTCATTCACCCAATATTAGCTAATTGTTGTGTCACTATGGATTTAATGTTGAGGTGTTCCTTAGTAAAATATTGGCCTGTCCGGTCTGGAGTTGTTGCTGCTTTAGGAATTGAGTTCCGCTTGCGACGAGTGAAGCAGCGACCTTAAGGCCCTATTACACGGGGCAACAATTGCTCCAGAAAGCAGCGACGCGATGCTTCTGAGAGCAACGGACTGCAGTTGCTGGGCGAGTTTTGGTTATCGCGTTTGTTCAAAAACGTCGTGCTGAGTCGGGCACCTCAGAGCGACGGAGCAGTGCTCGACTGAGCGTCGTAGTGTGAGGATGTCTGCAACACCGTCTCCGTCTGGTTCACTATGGTCTCGATCCCGCATACAATTGATAATAGAAGCCTTTCATCAATGTCGTATGCTATGAAATACCGCCTCCCACTGAGCCAACATGAACTCGGTCCACCATTCAGTAGAAAGTCGAAGGATTTAACACTTTGACTGCGGCAACTAGGTATTAAGTTCACCACCAAACTCAAATTTTTAAGTCAATTATAGTAAACTATTTTGAAAATACCAATCATAAACTGGATCGTGCCTGTATTTAGTTTTGATTAAATATTTATGAAAATTGAGTTTGCAACTATTGGTCGGTCAGCAGCATTATGAAAATTTCCTCCGTGTACCACCGGTGGCGCACGTCGCAGTCAAAGTGTTAATAAATGGCGCAGTGTCCTATAATATCGAATGCTAATAAGCCTTATGTAAGCATTTAAGTATCATTTTGAGCATATAATTAGTCGTAATTTCTGTACAATTAAAGCGGAATATGACCATTTACCATACATTCGTGACGTTCCATTTTCAAATGCTGTAACTTTTCCAGATATTGGAATGTTTATCAGGTAGTATTTTATGATAAATAAAGTGGTCAGAAAGTTGAAAAAGAATAATCCATAGGTTTATAAGTTTAAACAGTTTAGCTGATTATGATGTAACTATCGAAGCCATAAGAAAAATAGAAAAACATTACTAACTGCCACAAAAGTGTCAGAAAAAGAAGATTGACTCTATGAAGTCAGGTAACTGAATGTGCATTCATTTCTAATTTTCTATCATAAGTAGCGGGTAAAAAAATAGGCAATAATTTATTCAGCTTCTAATGATCAAACCATTTAATATGTTTTTTAGGCTTGAACCTAACTATATCAATATACCAAATGAATGTGCTTTAACACTTTGACTGCGACGTGCGCCACCGGTGGTACACGGAGGTAATTTTCATAATGCTGCTCACCGACGCAAACTCAATTTTCATTAATATTTAATCAAACCTAAATGAAGGCACGATTCAGTTCATGTTTGGTATTTTCAAAATAGTTTACTACAATTGACTTGAAATTTCAGTTTGGTGTTGAACTTTATATATAGTTGCCGCAGTCAAAGTGTTAATTAATTAAATTACTGTTCCTTTTGTTCATTTCTGTGCGGTATAAAAATTCAAATTATTATATTTATATGCGAATATGAGCTGTAAAAAAAAGTGTTAAAAATTTAATACAGTATGATGTTTTTAATAGTGCATTTAATATTGACTCTCACAAATTAAATGTTATTTTCCTGGAAGTCAATAATACATCAAAAGAATTATATTGAATCAATAGTCGTATGACCCTTCAATCTCATCCGTTTTTAGAGAATAAAGTCAATAAATAATGCAAGGACATTTAAAAGCGTAAAACAGGATCTAAGTTTTGTATACGTTCTTGATGCTCTTCATTTAATGATGAAATATGAAATCACATGCCGCAGTCACTGCGAGCTACAATCTCCCTCTGCTATAGTCAACGCCACACTGGTTGCCTCGTCTGATAACGCACCCACAAGTAGCGTCATTTCAGTTACCGTAGTCGAGGCAAAATGTTGCCCCGTGTAATAGGGCCTTTAGGAATATACTCGTACTCCTCCTGCCGTTTGTATCGGTGATACGCTATGCGGATCTTGCCACTTAATTCATGGATAATTTTTCATTTAAACATACTTGTATTACTGAACACAAATGGACTAGAACTGAGTTTGAGGGGTAACTAAGGTAGGGTACTGCAGGCCCAATCCTTATTTTCTGACATCATGTGGATATTGGTTGAATATATTATCCCAATAATAATTTATTTTTAACCCATTATCAGCTAATTACTGTGTCACTATTAACTTGATATTGAGGTGTTTCCTTAAACAACACTGTGGCTCAATAATTAATTTCTAATATCGCATCGTTATTCAGATGGGTTTAAAGACGAGAAAAATATATATTTCTGATAACTATGTTATCCGATGTACATTCTGATAACCTACAAGACTATGAATTAAACTGCATTCAAAATTTATCTAAAACCCATGATTACAAACCTCTTTGGCATCGTAGTCCAAAGTTTGTGTTGCACGTACGTACCAGTGGTCGGGCAACCTGTACTAAGCAGCATATATACGTTCATCTAAGCAGCATATATATGCGTGATTGAAAAATTGCACGAAAGCGCTTAACTCAAAGAATGATGCATGCAAAATGGGTTATATGGTAGGAATAGGCAAACTCAATACCTTCGTTACGAAATTAAGTCATTTATATCATCTATACAAATGACTTTATATCACCTTAATTAAATATATAGACATTTATTGATATAGTAACATATGACAAACGATTTTAGCATATTTTTTGAAAAAATTAGACCTTCGAAACTCATTGGATGACTGAAAAAACAAGAACTGAGAACCTGTGTTTACAGTAATTCTGAATACACATATTATTCTAACGTATTCACATTTATTGATATCTGTAAAATATATCTACACTCATTAATGAGTGCAATAACTATTCATTAACTTTATTGATACATTTTAAACAAATTACTCCGTATTATTGGCGTACAATATCAACCCAATATTCGGGCAATAATAATTTATATTTTAGCAAATTTTATTACATTGCGAGATTTTTAATTATTATGAGATAGTTTCCACTCATATGAATATCGTATATATATATATATATATATAAAGGGTGTTATGTAATTCGATGCACAGATTTTAACCAAATGCAGAAAACGCAAAATATAACGATTTTCATGAGTGACAAAACCTCGAAACTGCTTTGTTTTCTAGAAGTGACCTGAAATAATTTCAGATTCCCGTAAGAATGGGCTTGACAAGCAGCCAACGAGTAAAAACGAAACTTCTTTGGCCCGCGCTTCAGGCTATTCTTACAGGAATCTATGATTATTTCAGGTCATCATTTCTCGAAAACAAAGAAGTTGTGAGGTTATGTCACTCCTGAAAATCGTTTTATTTTGCGTTTTTCTGCCTATGGTTAAAATGCGCATCGCATCACACAACACCCTGTATATACCGGGTGTCCCACAAAAATGTCCCCGACTTTTTAATTGATTGTATATCCGCTTTAAGTTAACGTATTTGAAAGTTTTTCTTTCACAATGCAATGAATTTTGTTCCCTTTTCGGATAATTTAAGTTTTTGAAAATCGTTTACTAACCACTTTACAGTGATCGATTCGCTGAAACAGGTAGAACAACTAATTGCTCAAAGGAAAAGTTTTCAAATCAATACTGGTTTTCTTCATTTCTCAATACATTACTTACTTCCTTATTTCATCATTTGAAGATACCTAAAACGCAGCTCACTCACGATCAAAGAATTTTCCTCGTATTAGAATATGAAGCAACGGCAAACTGTGAAAAAATAAGAGGAGCATTTAATTTTCTTTCTGATTTTCTAACTGTACGATACACAGTTTTCTTATCGGACGAGTATCTTTCCGGAAATTTTTCATTAATTGCTCTTCGAACTTTTTCACAGTTTTTCGTTGCCTCATATTCCAATACGATGAAAATTATTTGTTCGTTAGTGAACTGCATTTTAGGTGTCTTCAAATAATGAAATATGTGAGTAAAAAACTTCTCAGAGCGTTTAAATACTTGGTGGTATGTAGGATACATCATTGTGAAATTATTATTAACAGTAAGTATTGAGAAATGAAGAACACCAGTGTTGTTTTTTTTCAAACATTTTCTTAGAACAATTATATTTTCTACCTCTTTCATTAAATCGATCACTGTAAAGTGGTTATTAAACGATTTTCAAAAAATTAGACTATTCGAAACGGAAACAAAATTTAATTCATTGTGAAAAAAATACATTTGAAATATGTTAATTTAAAGCGGAGATATAATCATTTAAAAACTCCGAAACATTTTAGTGGGACACGCGATATAATGTAGACACTCCTCAGAGGGATACAACTATTGTATCTATGGGAGCTAGCGCTCCCAGGGAGGAAAATGTGAGGGCCCGAGCTATGAGTTAGGTAGGCCTTCTTTTTGCTGAAATAAATTTTTTTGTTATGTTAAAGGACCACATTTTCGGTTCACTGCTGTCCCGTTTTTTTAGCACCTACTACTTTCTTCTTCAACTTTGATCTGGTTTCATGAACTTTTTTCTCAACTTACAGTTTTTATACCCTTCCTGCACAGATTCCGCGTTCCCTTAAAACGTTGACTACGTTTGTGCGATTGCTACGGTTGGTTCGGTTAAGTTGTGAGTAGCAGAATTTAGAAACTCACTGTACTGCTAAAGTCCATTCTTGTCCTTTATAAAAGGTGTGAGAAATAAAAGTGTACTATAATTTTTACCAGTTAGGTTCAAATCAATTCTAAAAAAGGTAGTGAAATTATGGAAATGTTATTCATTGATGCCGGTATTTAATGTACCTAATGGTACACATATGATATGTCCCAAAATGTAATGTACGTGTTGATATTTGTTTGTTACATGCAGTATTTTAAATGGATTGTGATTTCATTTTCAATTCCTAAATTATTTTCGTGTTTCATTGGTGAGAAGGCTGTGATTAATGGAAGTAAGATATTCATGTAAATTTTAATGTAGAGAATGTTTCATTTATGTAATAAAAGTTCAAGAAAGATCGGGATTCTATGTCCTTTCTAATGTATTGTCTTATGTACCTGAGCTCCCAGTTGCACGTGCCTCGATCTCATTGGATGTACAATATTGTTCTGAGCTAGCTTAATGGGTCAATACATTCACAATGCATTAAGTGTGAATGTATTCTAAGATCCAAAGCTTCCAGTGTAATATTGTACACCCCGTGAGGCGAGGCACGTGCAACCGGGAGTGGTTTTTTAACCTATAATCCATGGACGGCCAGCCGCGATTCGAATCTGGTCCTGAGGCGGTAAACGGCCGTTAGGTAGGGCGGAACAACGGCGATTCGCATGCAGTTTTGTGTCCGAAAAAGTGGAGATTTGACCCTTAAACTACGCGTAATACAACTAAAAAACGCATAGGAACCGGCGCGTTCCCACCGGCGAAACGTCCTTGATTTTCAATTGGGTAAGTTTGAAATGAAATTAGGCTGATAATGAAGAGGAATCTACCTATTCACTATTTGAAAGGGGTACGAAATGTCCATATTGTTCAAATCAGGGTTTCACTAGATGATTTGCAGGGACTCTAAAATTCTCAGGTGAAACGGAGTTGAACCTGAGTCTAAAATTATGAAATCGGCAGGAGATATAGGAACATTGCATTTTCGGCTTGATTTCGCACTGCAGAATGCGATGGGTGTCTAGATGGTTACCAGTACGGAAGCTTCTACCTCTATGCTCTGCCACTCTGATATAGAAATTTCGTGACGTCATACCGACTTACGAAAATGTGCACTGCACACAGCTATGAGAGTACATCAGAGAGGCTCGCATATCACTGGGAAGCGAACCTTTGTACCAAAAAAAGAAGCTATTCTGAAATTATTAACATGAGTGACATGTAAAGTAAGATTATGGATATATTTCGCACACAGTAACTTCAATTCACGAGACAGCTTATCAGACGGTGCCCCAAAATACGGAAATAAACAGTACAATCGGTCTTTACTGTTAACTTTGGCAGCTTGTGACTTTTACTGATGATAAAAAAGTTTTAACTTGCGAATTAATAAGACCCAGCGGAAAGCCATCACCTATAAAATATGACCGTAATAGTGCAAATTCACAATGCACGTATTTGAAAGTTGAACATATCTGCTATCCCTGTTAATTGAAGTTTGGATACAATTAATTTCAAAATTTATTTCCAGATTTCAAAGTAACTCTATTGGATTTATTAAATTAGAATAAGGAGCTAAACGAAGTATCTAAATACTGTCCCCTCAAGATTAGAATGAACTGGAGCATTGTCAATTATGAAAGTAGGATGGTCAATCCGGTTCCGACAACATGTATCTATTATAGACCGACCGGGGTTGAAAATTTGGCTGAGGCCGAGGCCGGAGCCGGGGTCAACAAATTTGTCATGGCCGGGGCAGGGCCGGGGCCGGGATTATCAAATTTACCACGACCGGGGCCGGGGTTATCGAATTTACCACGGCCGGGACCGGGGTTCAGAACGTATCAGGAGTCCTGACACCATCATCTTCAGATCCACGGCACAGTAAGAAAATTCAGTGAGCATGAAAGCATCTTCAACCAAAACAAAGGAAACTTAGGACGAAAAATAACTCAGAGAACAGAAAATAACATTGCAATTCTTTGAGTTATTTTTCGTCCTAAATTTCCTTTGTTTTGGTTGAAGATGCTTTCATGTTCATTGAATTTTCTAACTGTGCGATACACAGTCTTCTTATCGGGAGAGTTCCTCTTTAGGAATTTTTCATTAAATGCTCTTCTAAATTTTTCGCAGTTTTTCGTTGCTTCATATTCCAATACGGTGAAAATTATTTGATCGCTTGTGAACTGCATTTTAGGTGTCTTCAAATAATGAAATAAGGAAATAAATAACCTCTCAGAGGGTTTGAATACTTTGTCGTATGCTGGATACATCATTGTGAATTTATTTTCAGCAGTAGGCATTGAGAAATGAACACCAGTGTTTTTTTAAAACTTTCCCTCTGAACAATTACTTTTTCTATCTCTTCCAGTAAATCGATCTCTGTAAAGTGGTTATTAAACAATTTCCAAAAACTGAAATTATTCGAAAAGGAAACAAAATTTACTGCAATGTGAAAAAAATAAATATGTTAATTTAAAGCGGAGATATTATCCATCAAAAAGTCGGGGACATTTTTGTAGGACACCCGGTAAAATAAAGATCAGTCGTTGCTTGCTTGCTCGCTCGCTCTGTACCAGTTCAGTCTGTCAGACTGTCCCCCCTATGGCCTCTTCAGTATTTCGATAGACAATAATAATTATTCTTCAGTAATTAGATAGCCATAAATTGCATAAGGGCGCTATTAGCCTGCGCAAAATAATAACCCTTTGAAATATTTGAACACATCGTTTGAGAACACGTGAAATTTTCCCGTGGGGTGAACTAGACATCTTGAATTAGGTTTTGATGGTAGCAGAGATAGTGTTTTTTTCTTTTTTCGTTACTGCATGTGCTTCAGGATTGCGATGAAATTAAAAATCTCTTGGAAATCGTTTCAAATTTTATCAAAAACACGTGAACTTTTCAGGTGCGGGTAGTCGAGTACACTAAAACAATCCCAAAACCCCAGCCAAAACCCCGGTTCAGGGCACTATTTTGCAGTTCCGGGGTCCGCAAAAATTGACGGGGCTTGCCGGGGCCAGCAAAAATGGACGAGGTTGGCCGGGGCCGGGTGCCGCTCGCACCCACGTCAAAGCTGCTCCACTCTGTGTGCATGTGTTGCAGCGGCCGTGTGCGTGTAGGGTGCGTCATGTGCACTGGTTCAGAGTTGATCTCATTGCCAGAAGTCGTTGTAGCGTCTAATTACGAGTGCCCAGATGTTGCAATGCAGTTCTTTATGCACTTGAGAAATATTTAAAAAGAAAGAGGAAATTATCACTTAAAATATATATATTTAGAAACGTGTAAAATGCAAAAATTCAGTAGTGGTTCAAAGCTAGCAATAATGCTTTCAAAACAGTCTTCTTTCACATGTTTTTAGATGTATTTGAAAAGAAGTTTGCTCAATAAAGCCATCGTAATATTTTTTACTGCAAAATGTCAATCGTTAAAATTCTATACCTCCATCAATCTAAAAAATGCAACGTTCCGATGAAACTATCACCACTTTCGGGCTAAAAAATGAGGTAAATCATATTTTTATACGGTCACATTGATAGAAAATGACAATTAATTGTTCAAGTAGAAGCAAACCCAGTAAAACACAAAATTCAGATTGTAAGACGACTATATAGGAGCGATATTTTGTACTGTAGAAATAACGATCGCCAGCAGACTATCTTTTTCAACCCGACGATGATAGTTGCATCGAAAAGTTGCATTTTATAGGTTGGCAGAGGCATAGAATTTTGCAGCAAAAATGTTGAGCAAATTCTATTTTATTTAAACACGTGAAGAACTGAAAATATTTCGTAGAGTTGAGAAGTTGAAAAGCGATCGTAACCATATTCATAATAAATAATGAAAGCATTTATCACATATACGAATAAATATTACTACATGCAAATGTCTTTGATTTATAATGTTTATTTTCATTACTTATGTAAGAAGTTTTGAAAACTACATTAAATATCGTCCAATATGTCATAGTTGTCACGTAAAGACGCAAAAAATAGCTAACTTGGTAGCATTAAATAGTGTGGCCACGAGCTTTAATATTCATTTACAAACTATCTCATAGCCAGAGCAACTGAAAAAAAATCGGTATTGATGAAGCATCATATTTGTATCTCATATATGACGGGGGAAGGGGGACTATTTCCCGAGGGAAACTAAAAAGGTGAAACATTTGTGATGAAATTTATTACATTCATTAGTTCTTGTGTTAGCTTACAATTTTCTTGATCGCCAATGAAAGTATCGAGGTTCCTTTACTCTGTATTTTAAAACCAAAATAGTATGGTATTGAACGAGAAGGAAGTGACTAGTAAATATACTGATATGAGCACATCAAGTTTTTCACTGAAGTTTTAAAATTAAATTAATCGAATTCATTTGGCGTCAACATGCTTTTTTCGCACGTGAATACTTTGATTTAATTCATATTATAATGAACCAGTTAGAATACAATTCATTATAATATAATGAACCAGTTAAAATTATTATAAACCAGTTATTCATAAACCAGTTAAAATATTTAAGTGAATAAATAAAATTCTTTTATTCACTTAAAAAGAATGGGTAAACTGTTCGAATGAATTACATATTTATAATATAAACTAAAGAGATTTGCATTGTAAACAATAGATCGTGACATACGAACGATACATTATGGCACGGTAGAATCGCATTAACTGTGCTCTTATTTGATCTAACCCATATATGTGTCGTTTAAGACGGCTGAGACGTTTAAATGTACAATGAAACATGAAGTATTTTAATCCATTATTAAATGATACTTCAATGGCAAAGTGTACAACATAATAAATGAAATGTTTGTACCATGATTATGTCACGCAGCGACGCGTGGCAGCTGTTGAAGTGGGCGTGGTTTTTGATGACGTTGACTAGCCATGCACGTACACAGACTCACTCACGCACACAGAGTGGAGCAACATAACGTGGGTGCGGCCCGGTCGGTCTATAGTATCTATGAGCTCTCGGAACCACTGCAGAAAATCCTCTCGTTAGAACGGGCCGCGGCGAGTCGAGGTTAGAAGCAATTGGGTACTTGTCATAGCTCCAATGAAATGCAGATTTGCGTCTTTGCTGGACACAGAATCACTAAAGCTCTCGGAACAATTTTTGACCTTCTTTGTTTCTTTTACAGTAAAGGTTGAAATTTGTCTCAACCCATACTGGGATCCGCCCTTCTGATCTCACATTGAAAAATTGATCCATGTATCTAGCGCGTTTTTCTTTTTTCTCTTCTATCATTCTATCATCTTCAATCTATATTATTCATTCTATCAATGCTTGGCCTCCCTAATTTGAGGGAAAACATTTCACCATCGAGCCTATTTTTGATCGTATTAACACACAAATCAACGTCATGATCTTGTTGCACATTTCTGTGAAGTTATGAGAGAGTAATAGAAGCATTTTCTTCTATGGCTGTTGTCAGTGTCTTCAATATTTCGGGACGTTTCTTATTATTATTTCCTCCTAACTTCTTACGTAAGACTTGCTTATTTTTCAGCCACCTGTTTGCAGTCTTAGCTTTCATTCCAAGTGCGTTGGCAACTTTCTTCCAGTCTTCTTCATTATTGAAAGCTTCTATTATTCTCCGTCTGTATCGCGCACTTATTTCATTATACTTCATCTTAAAGGTTTTGGTTTCTGAAAGATGAAGACGGTTAGATTTGAGGTGCACACTTATTGCTCACGACAGTAGCATGTTTACACAAGGTGCAACGTGATGTGCAGCAATGTGCAACGTAGCGGTATCTCTGTGATGTTTCTTTGATAATAGTGTCTGAGATACGACTGCTTTGTGTAATGGTTTGATAATGAGTAATGGTTTATACAAAGGAAATTACATTTTGTATTTTGTATTTTCTCTGTATTTTGTACGCATTGATGAAATAAAATTACTTCAAAAAGAAAAAAAATTTTCATTAAGATTCTATGAAATAACATTATAAAGCTAATAAAATTATTATGGAATGATTTTAAATTGAAGAGAAGCAAATCAGATTTCACTTGGAGCTTTCGATTTTCACAAGGATCCAACGAGTTTCACTTGGAGCATAATTAAAATTCACTCTGAGCAATTCTAATTTCGCGAAGATGAAATTCATCCAAAATTCATTAGGATCAAATCAACTTAGAAATGGTATAGTGCAGCAAGTCGGTTGCTCGGTACACCGGCCTCCATTACTAGATAGGATAAAATGTGAGAAGGGAAAGATTAAGTAAGATGTACGCACTCTAAATGCGTTATTTATTCGTTTTCACCAGCATAGCGCAGTTGGACAATGACCAAAACTCTGAAATTGTTCTTCGTCTCAGCACTTTGGCTTCGTCTTTGGCCATGCAGTCCATCGGGTTAGGTTCCCGAGTTCGAATGGGCATATTTTTATCCCCAGAAGTTATGTAATTTGTCCCTGATGTTATTATTTTTTGTTTATGTGTTATCGTTTCTGCGCTGACTATAATTATTTCACGTTGTGAAACACCTTCAAAAAAATATGTCTAATTTCACGTTTACCCTGATTTTTAAGTTAGCGTTACTGTGACAATCAAGTTAAGTGAAGAATTCAAGGGAAAAATATTTCGCTGTTTAATTTCATAAATATTTTGAGAGCTACAATATAATCTCATTTCCCAAAAAAAGACAAATCTCATTCATGCAAAAAATTGTTCAAGGAGATTTACACATCCAATCATACTAAACAACGCGAGCTCAAAAAACTTCTGTAGGATACAAGTCGTCTAAATTTGTGGAATTTCTTTCATTCCGTACAAAATAAGTCGAGCTCATTTGATTTTGTATAATACAGGTGGGGTAAAATTGAAGAATCGACTCCAGCACTTAATCCATGTTCGCTTTGAAAACGCGCTAATTGCTCTCAGTAAACAAATTAGTCCCACCTTTGGGTCTTTGTCTGCGTGTTACAGTCCACTCAAATTTCAGGTCTTGCCCAAGCTCGTAGAGGCTGAGTATCCTGTACACCGAAATGCAAAAATTTCTTTATTGGATTCCAGTTTGAGCGTATAAATGCTGAATGTGTATGAAGTCATAGTCATAATCACTCTAACTTCTGCAAAAATGCCGGGTAAAAATAACTTTGGAATTCCGAAGCGTCTAATACTGTCTTCATCAAGGATATTATACGGAGAAGTCCTTACTGAGAAGTAAATTTAAAGTACAGACAGTCTTTCTAAAGCACGAAATGTTTTGTCTTGAATGTAGAGAATGTATTTTTTTGAACATTTCGTCAAATTAAGAAACTGGAGCCCACTGCGACCATAACGAGCGTAACCAGAGGCTTATACTGACCGGGACTAAATAAATGACAAACGAGTTGCAAACAAAGCGCGCGTTTTTATGAAGAAACTTGTAATATCGTGGTTTTCAGCACGATATAAGGTTTACTGAACAGAACTAGTAGTTCGGTAAGCCTAGCTGTAAACCAGGCAGCAGGATAGCAAAACGAACAGCAGGACTGCTAATTTTGTCCTGACTCTGTAGTTCACACAGCTTGCTCTTAAGTCTAGTTCACAACAATGGATATTTCCGGCGCTGGGCAATAGGGTCGCTTCCGACCTATCCGGCGCTCGTAAACGCCAGGGGCTCATCGGCTGTTTCCGGCGGATGCCCTATCTATACATGTGACCGTGCCGAGAGACACTCATAAATCTCCGCAGCCGGAGCCCCCCATAAATACCACCAGTACGTCACTATACAACAAAACTCTGACGAGGGAAGACATCGTGTTTTTTTGTGAAGATTTCGCCTATCGGAAATCCGTATCAATTACGTCGATCACAATCCCTCGTGAGCCACAAAACATGTGAACGAGTTCAACAAGTGAGCGAAAATTCTCTCACCAGAGAGCCTGCTGAGTGCTAAAGAAGTCTAGACATAACTACTGAGCGATAGGATCATACGAAACTGTTTTTTTTTAATTCTCTTAAGTAGTTTTAAACTTTGTATAAATTCGGCAATGTTTGCAACTAATTTTCTGCAAGTTTTCTACGAATGCTAATAAAAAGGACAAAATCGGCAATGTGACGAAGGATCTGTAGCCTCTGATGACGAGACGAAAGGTGCGGCCAGACACGATGGAATTCTGTCGATGATTCTCCCCCCTTGAGTAAGGTCATGATTTTTATGAACAGGCCTTTAGATATAGAAAATATTAACAGGGTGCGAACAGAGGCGGTTTTCCAGTCATAACCCCGAGAGTTACCCGCGCAACTCTCACCGGAGTAACTCTTAACCAGATCCGAAAACGCAACTGTGAACACGATTTTGGGGTTACTTAGGCTTTGTTTGTAAACAAACATCGAATCAGCTGTTTGCTTTCCCTCTTATCGAAGTTGATAAAGCATGTTAAATTGAAGTGTGTGATAATTAACATTCTGTTTTACACTGACATTCATCCCTGTCGATGATTAAATTATATCGTAAACAGTGCATTTTGTAATGATTGTTGCGTTGAAGTGGTATTGTTAGGTGACTTTTCCGATCGTCCATTGAAAGCGCTTATGTATAACTTCACGGTGTACTGAGTGTTTACTCTGTGAAAAACATGCTTCACGTTAAATATCACAGTGTACATTGTATTCAACATTATCAGCTTTTTATTGAGTAAATGTCTTTTTATTGAAAAAGTGAGCTTTGATGACAATTCCTCGATTGTTAGTGTGCTAACTAGGTGAATTCTGTATGAATCTTATTCCAAAGATTATGAAGAATAAATTTATTAATACTCTGTTATATTCTAGCAATAGGTTAATGTCAGTGAAGCAATTTATTCAGTTGATCATTTACTTTGTAAAACATGAATTGTCTTTTTCTCCCTAGAAAATGACAGATGAACAAGATAAAATTCTAGTCTCAGCCATTGCTGGTTCAACGGTTATGTTTAGTAACCTACAGTCAGTCATGAACAATTTTCCTTTTTTACATGAAGTGCTTTTTACAGCTGATGATGGAGAGATTAACAGGTAATACAAGATTGGCAGTTATATGCAATTGTTAGAAAGTTTATTGAAAGAAATATTTTTTTACCCTGAGTGAACTTAACCCTTTAACGCCCAAGTGGACTATACAGTCCTCTTTCAAAAATAACAATAATATATTGTATTTCTTATTTAATTTGTTCACTAATGTGTCCTTTGAACTTCCCTGCCGAGTGGCAGTTCCTTCCCCATCTTGATAACAGTGACTACATAATGCCAGTGTCGGTTTAGTGATAGTGGTTGTTATAACAGCAATATGAGTATTAAAATGTGGGCGTTAAAGGGTTACTTTTGTTATTGGTAAAGGAATTGAGTAGAGTTACCCTATAGGCCATCAAATAACTATTTAATAACCTAATTGACAGCTCTCAATTCTATTGAAAGCTAGTAATATAATAATGTGTGTCGATACCGTCGTGCGGTCGACGTGAGGGTTCGTGGAAAAGGGGCTGTCTTCTGTACAGCTACCTTTTCCGGGGCGCTAGCTTTTCTTCGTAGCTGCCCTTCCTGAGGTTCGTGTGGGTACCGCCTACGCCGTAATCAGTCCGCTAGGGCAACAGAAGTAAATTCTGTTAGTGCCGAACTACGGCGGTACCACTGTGTGTGGGGGGTGAGGTTAGTGTGGGTACCACCTGCGCCGTATTCAGTCCGCTAGGGCAACAGAAGTAAATTCTGTTATGTGCCGAACTACGGTGGTACCGCTAGGGTGAGGTGTGTGTGTGGGTACCACCTACACCGTAATAAGTCCGCTAGGGCAACAGAAGTAAATTCTGTTAGTGCCAAACTACAACTACGGTGGTACCGTTAGGAAGACGAGCAACTGTCTGCGCCGTATGAGACCGCTAGGGCAACAGAAGTGAATTCTGTTAGTACCGAACTGCGACAGCGTCTTCCTATCGACAAACTATGCGAAATAGTTCGTCCTTCCGAGGTGGCTCCTTGAACCCCTTATTAGGCGAGGTGTCGTATAAGACTAAAGCCTGTGTCAACAAGGAGAAAGGAAACTCTTTCGACCTCAGGGTGTGACTTGTTTAATGCTGAATCTCTTTGAAGTCCCTATCACATACACTGATATATTTTAACAAAGACAGTGATTTATTTTCTATTGCAAAAATAGTGCGTACAGACGTGAGCTTCTGCATAACAGGGTACAACACTCAAAATTGCATTTAAAATATTAGTCGTATTTAGCTAGATAACACAAGAAACATTGGAATATCGTCATGTTATACAAATGATATTTAAGGGCTAACTAAAGTAAATGCACAAACGCAACATCAGCGCGGGGAAATAGATAAGTCGGCGTTCAGAGAGCTGGACACATGAAGAAAATACTTAAGATTATGGGTAACTAACACAAAAAGGCTCGACAACCCCTGAGCGGCCTGACACGCCCGGGGGAGGGTGTCTCTGCTACGATAGCCGAGACAGGAAATCTGCAAGGTGGTTGTCGACTCCCGGAAGGTGTTCGGCTCGGAACCTGAAAAGGCTGAAATACAAAGCCCAGCGTTTCAATCGGGGGTTCAACTTGTCTGCCTGTTGCAAATAAAGGGGCGGTCGATGGTCGGTTTGTAACACAAATTCTCGTCCATACAGGTAGACCTCAAACTTCTTTAGAGCCCAGTAGATGCTTAACGCTTCTTTTTCAACGGTAGAATAGTTTATTTCTGCTCCTCTCAGTCGACGTGAAGCATATGCTACCGGCGCGTAGTGACGGAAGTCTCGTTTGCTTGGCTGGAGGAGAGCTGCTCCAAGTCCAGTTTGGGAGGCATCTGTCCTCAGAATGAAAGGACATCTGGGGTCTGGTAACTGTAAGACCGGTCTCTTGACTAACGCTGTCTTCAAACTTTGGAACAGATCTCCTGCTATATCGGTTCAAGGTATTTGTTCTGGGGAGTTCTTCTTTAGGAAATCAGGGAGTTTAGATGTCAGTTGAGAGTAGTTAGGAATGTACTGTTGGTAGTACCCAACTGTACCGAGAAAACTTCGGAGCTCCCGTTTGGTTTTTGGGAGTGGAGCCGATTTCAAGGCTTCGACTCGGTTCTCCAGAGGCTGGATCCAGGGTTGCCAGATGATTTGCACCACTTTTAGCCAAATGTTCCCAGAAAATTAGCCACAAATAGCCACTTGTATTTTTATTTCAAACATAATTATGAATCAAAGATATAGACAAATACCTTATCTTGTTGAGTTTATAAAATTGATTCCATGGCAGTGTTTTCAAATTCTTGTAAAAATTGTTTTTCTGAATTATGTTCGCTGCATCCTGGTTGGTCAACTTCATTGATATCTTGTGCTTGGAGTGCTAAATACATGTCGCTTGTGAAGAGGCTGAGCATTCTTTCTATTAAATGAAAGTTTTTGCAACAAGTTTTATTCGCTAGCAAATGAGATTAATCCTAAAGACGGAGTCTATCGCTTAATTCACTAATTTGTTTCTTTATTTACTCCTCACATTTGTCACAAATGAAAAATGCGTTCCACAAATGAATTACTAATGGGTGCTGAGAAAAGTTTGGGCATCGCTTGACCAATGTCAGTAAAATATTTTTCTCCAAGCGCATTTTCAGGCTTGAAAACCATTGCCCAAAATTCGATTGGATCATATGGTATGCTTCCTGTTTCTACCTCTTCTTTTCAGTAAATATGAACAAAATTTACGTACTGGTTTTCAATTTGCAGACGTCATAATACTTTGAGGGCATGAAAAGATTTGGGTATATCCCTAAAATATATCTCATTTGACTTAGCACGCTTTCAGGTTTGAAAAGGTGAAGACTCTTCACGTTACGGCCATCCAAAAAGCGACATTCTAATTGTCTGCTTGCCTCGATAACAACATTAATACATTTTTCTTTAATGACCTCCTTCTCTTTCTGAGGCATTGTAGATTCTCTGAGAAGCAGCTCAAATTTGGCTCCAAGAAATTTTGAACCAATCTTTTATTCGAGTGATGAAGCATTTTAGGACCTTTATAACTTGCACACATCTGCATGTGTGCAGATGTAAACTCACATCTCGTTTCATTACCGTTCATTCCGGGAACAAACACGTTAAATTTAGGAATAAGTGTAATTATGTTGTATTTATTAAATAAATATTATTAATAATCAATAAATTAGCCAAAATTAAGGTGACTAATTCTCAAAAATTTTCCTTAGTCACAGTTCATGAAAATTAGCCACTTTGGCTAAAATTAGCCACATCTGGCAACCCTGATATGGATCTGATTACTGCTCAGTTGATGACCCAAATACTGGAGGCTGTCAAATCCGAATTCGCATTTGGACGGCTTCGCCTTAAGGCCATGTCGAGAGAGAGCTTCGAACAGTTTAGCTAATGCTGTGCAATGATCTTCCTAGGTTGTCGAGGCGATTAAGATGTCGTCCATGTAGACCTCGGTGTCTTGCAGTCCTGCAGTGACTTGACGTATAAGGCGGGAAAAAGTGGCTGGAGCATTTGCTAGGCCGAAAGGCAGTAAGTTGGATTCATAGAGGCCAGACCTAGTTTTGAAGGCGGGACTCAGGGTGTAGAGGTACTTGCCAATATCCACTGGTCAGATCCATTTTGCTGAATATTGTTTTACCAGCTAAATTGGTGAAAATAGCAGTGGTGTCTGCTATCGGCTCGGCATCGAATACTGTCTGGCTGTTGAGGTGCCTGCAGTCCAGACAAAATCGGTGGGTTCCGTCTTTCTTCCGGACAGCAAGGAGCGGTGAATAGTAAGGTGATGTGGATGGCGTCACGATTCCCATCTTCATCCACTTCTCTAAACTTGACCGCAGTTCAGGCTCCAGCGCTAAGGGAAGTGGATACGAATGTTGAAGTCGAAAACTGGAAGGGTCCTTCAATTTTATTTCATGAACTGCCGTGCTGGTTCTTCCGGGAGTATCTGTGAAAAGATCGCGATATTCTTCAAGTAGTTCTTGGAGTTCTGAGCGTTGTGTTGTAGTCAACGTAGAGGAGATGAGACAGTCTTCAATGGTTTCTCCGACGGGTGACGGTATCTCTGGTTCTTTCCGGTCGAGTTCTTCTTCTTCGCAGGTAGGTTCTAGGGCGAGGCCAACCGCTGCAAATGCTTCCTCTACTCTCTCGTCGTCCTCCTCGCGATCTTTCTCGCTTGGTGAGGCGGAACTTTGCTGCTCCCGGTCGTGGTACTGGCGAAGGAGGTTGATGTGATAGACTTTGTTGTTTCCATCCACGTCCAATGTATAGGTATAGGTTCCCAGGCGTGATTTCACTGTATAGGGACCTTTCCAAGTCATAAGTAGCTTCTTTCGAGAATCGGGCAGAAATACGAGGACTTTATCTCCTTGCTTTAGAGTCCGCATCTTGGTACGTCTGTTGAAGAACTTGGCGCTTTTCTCTTGGCTCCTGTTTAGATTCTCGCGAGCGATTTTTCATGTTTCTTTCAATCGGTGCTTCATTTCCATCAAATACTGAGCAGTGCTCGTGTCGTCTTGCAAGCTACCATCGGTCCAGCATTCCTTGAGCGCGGTTAAAAGTCCACGGACGCGATGGCCGTAGATGAGTTCGAAAGGAGAATACCCGGTTGAGGCCTGAGGAGCGTCTCGATAAGCAAAAAGGAGTGAAGGCAGATACAGGTCCCAATCTCGCGGCTGTTCTACGGCTAACTTCCGCAACATGACTTTGAGCGTACCATTGAAGCGTTCGACTATGCCGTTCGATTGGGCATGGTATAATGGCGTCAATCGGTGCTGGATACCGACGAGTTTCAGGAAATCTTCGAAGGTTGCAGCTGTGAACTGAGTGCCGTTGTCGCTTGTTAGCGTGTGAGGGAAACCAACTCTGCTGCAGATTTCGAGTAGCTCCTGGGCGACTGTTTCTGCATCTATATGTCTGAGCGGGGCTGCGTCTGCGTACCGAGTTGCTTGGTCCACCACGGTGAGAATGTATCGGTGGCCACGTGCCGAAGCTGGTTGTAATGGGCCTACCAAATCAACACTGAGCGCGGAGAATGGAGTGGTGATCGGTGGGGTTGAGATAGGTGCCTTTCTTGGTCGAGATGGAGCGTGCGTCTGGCAGGTATGGCAGGAGTGACAGTATTGGACCACATCTTTTGCTAGGGACGGCCAATAAAAATCGCGTTCTAGTCGAGCCTGAGTCTTCTTTTGGGAATAATGGCCAGCAAGTGGATTGTCATGAGCCATTTCCAAGATTTGTGGGCGCACGCTTGCAGGTGCTACAAGTTGATGAGTTTCCTGACCGTCTCGTAACGTTTTCCGATGGAGAATGCCGTCATGGAGTTCAAAGGTAATGACTCTGCCATCCTTGTGCGTTTCTTCTTTGCCAGTGTCAACTTTCTTAAATAAAAGCTGCAATGTTTTGCACTCCCGCTGTAATTTCTTGAAGTCTTCTTTGTTGTGTTGCAATATATCGACAGTGCTTGGTGCGGCAGTGGGATCTTCGATCGCTTTTGCTGCTGCCCTTGTGACAACGTGAGAGACTTCTGCAGCAACTGGTTGCTCTTCATAGTCGGTCATCTGTTCTTCGAAGGAGGTGGTTCCGGGAACTCGGCCGAGAATGACATCGTGGGAGAGCTCTTCCATGGCTTCGGCTGTCACCTCTCCGTGGTAATAGGGGCACACGAGAGAGACCCGGGCCAGAGGCGCTTCGAAAGAGTGATTGTTGGCCAGCCGTACGGTAATTTCCTTCTTCAAAATGGCGTCAGCTGGGACGAGAGCCTTCTTGACGAAGACCGCCGTTGCTCCTCCATCGAGTAGCACTTGAACGGGTTGTTGGTTCACGGTGCCAGAGCATGTTTTCAGCTGTCCCAATTCGATCAGCTTGTTCGAGGCGATGTGATTGCATGCGACTGGGGGAATATCGTCGTATTCATCTGCTTCTTCATGCGTTGCTAGATTGTTTACTCGAGCGGTAGTACTGGAGATAGGTGGGCTTGCATGGGCTGCTCCATTACTGTGACCATCACCTTGCCTCCTCTGCAATTGGCGGCACTCGTCACTGGAATGCGATTGGTTGGGGCCATGAAAAGTACAGTAAAATCCATTGTAAGGTCCTCGTTGTTCGCGCTGCGGAGTGTTGACCGATCCTGAGCGGGTGGGACCACCACGTGTGTTAGAAGTTCTTGGCGGCGTTCCTCGAGAGTTGTTGCTGGAGTTGGGTGATCTTGCTGGAGTGCGCGGGGCTCGGACAGGAAATGTCGCGCGTCGCTCTGGTGCTCCTGATGCTTTGAGTGCTGGAGGGCCCGCATCCGTCGATGATGTCAGTGTGCGACCCTTACAAAGCTGATGGAGCGATGTATGAGGTCTTGCTTGTAAGAAGCTATCACCTTGCTCTCCTAGGCTTACGACTGTGTTACCACCCCTGTCACGCAACTGAGTAGCGAGGAAGGGCGGCAAGCCTGAATAAGCTCGGTCAACAATTAGGAAGTCACGAAGAGTCTTGTAGTTGGCTTCGATGTTGCATCCTTTTAACCAAGCGTCAAAGGATTGTTCGAGTCGCCGTAGGTAACGTGACATATTGTCGCCTTCTTCTGGCTTCAATTCGTAGTAGTTGGCACGTAGTTTTTCCGGAGTAACTTTATGAGCATCTAGTAGGAGCAATTTAATTTCAGGAAGCTTGAAGCGATCTGCTGCGGGCAGGGTATCGATGAGTCGACGTTCCTTCGGTGTGATCAAATTATGGAGCATGACAACAGCATCGACTTCAGTAAATCCCATCGCTGTGGTGTGAGTGCAGAAGCGTTGCAAGAATTCGTCCATCCTTTCTTTCGTGGGATCGAATGGAGCCGGTGGAGGTACCTTCACTCTAGCATTTTGGGGAGCGATTTGAGCATCGAGTTGTCGGAGTCTGAGCTCGTGGTCTCGTTGTGCTGCTTCTCGTTCCGCTGCTCGTTCTGCGGCTTCTCGTTCCGCTGCTCGTTCTTCTCGTTCCGCTGCTCGTTCTGCGGCTTCTTCCAAATGCCTCAGGCGGCTGGTAAATTCTTCCCGGTACTCCGCATCGGTGGGAGTGAGGCCGAGGGCTTCGACGTATTCTCGAGCTTGAGCGACGAGATTCATCTTGTTTAAGTGATGCGGTGTCCGCGTAGTTGATTAGAACCCAGAAATCCCAGACAACGTTGGTAGTCGCGCAAAGCTTCTGGGTCCCTGTTCGGGCGCCAGAATATGTCGATACCGTCGTGCGGTCGACGTGAGGGTTCGTGGAAAAGGGGCTGTCTTCTGTACAGCTACCTTTTCCGGGGCGCTAGCTTTTCTTCGCAGCTGCCCTTCCTGAGGTTCGTGTGGGTACCGCCAACGCCGTAATCAGTCCGCTAGGGCAACAGAAGTAAATTCTGTTAGTGCCGAACTACGGCGGTACCGCTGTGTGGGGGGGGGGGGTGAGGTTAGTGTGGGTACCACCTGCGCCGTATTCAGTCCGCTAGGGCAACAGAAGTAAATTCTGTTATGTGCCGAACTACGGTGGTACCGCTAGGGTGAGGTGTGTGTGTGGGTACCACCTACGCCGTAATAAGTCCGCTAGGGCAACAGAAGTAAATTCTGTTAATGCCGAACTACGGTGGTACCGTTAGGAAGACGAGCAACTGTCTGCGCCGTATGAGACCGCTAGGGCAACAGAAGTGAATTCTGTTAGTGCCGAACTGCGACAGCGTCTTCCTATCGACAAACTATGCGAAATAGTCCGTCCTTCTGAGGTGGCTCCTTGAACCCCTTATTAGGCGAGGTGTCGTATAAGACTAAAGCCTGTGTCAACTAGGAGAAAGGAAACTCTTTCGACCTCAGGGTGTGACTTGTTTAATGCTGAATCTCTTTGAAGTCCCTATCACATACACTGATATATTTTAACAAAGACAGTGATTTATTTTCTATTGCGAAAATAGTGCGTACAGACGTGAGCTACTGCATAACAGGGTACAACACTCGAAATTGCATTTAAAATATTAGTCGTATTTAGCTAGATAACACAAGAAACATTGGAATATCGACATGTAATACAAATGATATTTAAGGGCTATCTAAAGTAAATGCACAAACGCAACATCAGCGCGGGGAAATAGATAAGTCGGCGTTCAGAGAGCTGGACACATGAAGAAAATACTTAAGATTATGGGTAACTAACACAAAAAGGCTCGACAACCCCTGTGCGGCCTGACAATGTGTATGAAATAAAGAAAGGTGTCTACTGATATTTCACTACCACATTTTACCACCTTCAACAGCAAAAATTTACTACCTATTTTAATATTATGAATGTTGTCCAAATGTCCAGATGTAAGTAATCTGCCTACAATGAGTAGTTTTAGTCAATAATTATTGCAATAACAAAGGTTCAGAAAAGTTTCAAGTTTTTGATACTGAAAATACTAAATAACATATTGAATACTAGATAGAGCAACCAATGCATAATTGCAAAAAAAATCACCAAAATTCTTAATGTACACACTTTTTTCAGTAATTTTTTTTACGGATGATGAACAGTTGCTCTCATTAATTGAAAGATGTTAAGACAGGGCCTTTGCCCTGTTTGGCAAAGGACCTGTCTTAACATCTTTTAAATTATGAGAGCTACTGTTCACCATCAGTGAAAAAATAAACTTACTGGGAACTAGCAGACACCAGGAAATTGTCAGATCCCCTGATAGGTATATTTCCCCTAAAGTGCAACAAATTTATGGTTATGAGAGTAATTTTCTAAAACCTTTATACTCTTTACACATATGAAACATAAGTATATTACTTTAAATTTCAGTGAATTATCTCACTTCATAATTTTTATATTACTTTGAAGGGTAAAGTAGACCTCTGAGGCATATTTTTACTACCTAGTAGACATACTGTAAAGTATTCTTAATGTGAGTTATTTAGACAAGTAGATTTATGAGAGAATTAATCATGGATTTTTTTTTGCAGGCAGGAGAGATGCTTTGACCAATCATTCGCAGAGAAATTGCTGGAGGTGGATGACTTGGAATTTTTTAAGCACATCAGAATCAGTAAGCAAGCATTTTATGAGCTAGAAAAAATTTTAAGATGCTCTCCGACATATGACTACCCTAACAAGCTTGGTCCTATGCACCAAATGACATTTTCAGAGGCTCTCCTAATGGTGTTGTGGTATCTCGCTTCAAAAACCACTTTTAGAGAGACTGCGTTGCAATTTGGTTGCTCTTCTGGCCAAGTGAACAAGTTGTTTTATATGATAGTGAATATAATTAACACTACCCAAGCCTTAAAAATATCTTGGCCCCTGAATCTTGAAGAGAAACGAGGAGGATTTGAAGCAATTGGAAATTTTCCAGGCACTGTTGGAGCCATTGATGGAACGCATATCAAGGTTAGAGTGCCTGAAACTGTTCAGAAAGATTGCAACAGTCGGAAGTTTGTTCACACAGTATTGTTGCTTGCTGTGTGTGATGCAGAAAAACGATTCACGATGGTGGCTACAGGCATCCCAGGAAGTGTACATGACCAACGTGCATTGGATATGACTAATTTTGGTCAAAACATAAAGAACTATCCAAATGATTTCTTTCCTAGCAAAAATTTGCACATCATTGGTGACTCTGCATTTTCAATGCGTTTGAATGTGATGACACCTTCCCAATCAGAAATGTGTTCACCGATCGAAGAAGATTATTGCAGTTTATTGCAGACATTCTTTTCAGGTCATTGAAGATCGTCGCAGAAGTATCTGCATTCAGTGCGGATTTAGTGCGGAATTAGTGCAATCTATGTCCGCTTTTGAAGTGCAGATCGGCATCGAATTTTTGCAAAGATCTTCACCGACCAGGAGCGAAAAGTTTCATTAATCTGCAATGAACTGCACTAAGCATTGAAGATCTTATAAAATAAAATCTCTAACGATCTTTGCCAAATAGGAGAAAAAAACGCATGGATAAAATACTGCACATTATACTCAACAACAAAACAGTTTATCCATCCGAAAATCGTACGTCAGCGTAGGGAGTCTCGCCCTTCTGTCATAGAGCCGAACGTCCGTGTAGGTCGGTACAAACTCTTCTCTCACACACACACTTCATTGAACAAAATGGCAGGCACGCACTTACGTGATTTTTTTCTGACTTTTCAGCCTTACAAAATAGTCCAATATCTTCACGTGCAAGTTAATTCAGGAATGCTCCCAGCATTTTTGTACTAATATACAGCAATTCATTAAAATCAATACGTCTGCCTAATTATAAAATGGAACGTAATTAGACAGAAATGCAGATTTTAATGAATTGCTGTTTCAGTACAAAAATGCTAGGAGCATTCCTGAATCAACTTACACGCGAAGAAATTAGACTATTTCGTATGGCTAAAACGATAGAAAAGTAATTATGTAAGTGTGTGCCAGCCGTTTTGTTCAATAAAGTGTGTGTGAGAGAAGAGTTTGTCCCGGCCTACACGGACGTTCGGCTCTATGACAGAGGGGCGAGACTCTCTACACTGACCTACGATTTTTGGAAGAAATTATTACAGCGCGAGTTGGATCAGAAAACAGTTTATCCATTAAAACCAAAGCCGAGCTCTTCGGTAAGAAAAGCTAAAACATTAGCATCCGTGATTAAAAATAAAACTAAACTATCAATACATTCATTCGGTACGGCAACAACGATTTGTATCAGCAACCTTTAACAAATAAAAAATATAGGAATATAACACTTGTTATTTCTGACATAGACCCTGTGTCAAGAGAGCAGCATGTCGCACAAACCACTCCCTCCCATAAATTTTTTATACTCATGGATCATTTTTTGTGGGACACTATGATGAGATTAGCTATGACCTTAGTAGACATCTTTTTACTCCTTGCCGTGAGACTGACTGGACTACTGTAGAGTCAAACCTGGCGACTTTAGAACCGCAGCAATGTTTATAAATAAAATGATGTACAAATTGATTAGCCTCCCAGTCCCACGACAAAGATGTTCAAAGAGAGGAAGAATGAAGACATCATTTACTACGGAGTTGAGGGAACGCGGAATCAGTGCACAAGGAGCATAGAAACAGTAAGCTAAGAAAGCAGTTGATGAAACAAGAAAAATGTTGAAGAAGAAAGTAGTAGCTGCTTAAAAATTGGACAGCAGTGGACCGAAAAAAGATGGTTCGTAACAAAAAAATACCCATGCTATTTCAACAAAAAGAGAGCCGACCAAACATTTAGCTCGGTACCTCACATAATCCCCCTTGGAGCGCTAATTCCCATAGATATAATAGTTGTATCCCCCTGAGGGTAGTGGAATAAAAAAATTGAGTAATTTATAATTCATCATTTTTTACAGTGGCCCAGGAGCTGCCAGTTGTGCACATCTGCTCTAAATGTAATAAAATGAATATCAATCATATAATTTTATAGCACATATCGTCAAGTGTATATTCGTTTAATAAAAACGAGTATTGTAAATATTATAAGAAGACGCCTCTGAGGAATTTTGTTATCTATTTCATTTACGTGGGACACTTTCATTTTTAGTAACAATTTATATCGACTATTATCCACTCGTTCCTCAATAATTTCACGAGATTTGTGAATTAGAATCAGCGTATGTTTACTTCAATATGAATAGCTTGCCTCCATTGCAAAACCTAAATATAAAAAACAGGTCTTGAGAGGCTGCTGCTGTCAGGTGAAACAGTACCACTACTCAATAAAGTTCAACATTTACAACATTGCAAATATTCGGTTGCTACGAACATTTTCTTATGATAAAGAGCATTTGGCTGAAGCGTAGTTAAAATACACAATTTTGCCTAGCTAGCAGAAGCATTTTTGGGTTTTCCGCTAATGCATAAGGTCGCAAACAATACTATGGGAAAAAGAACAAATTGAGAACTTTAAAACGTGAACATTCAACCAGCCAGTGTTCAGCAAAAACGAATACGCACAGCCTCTCTCGTTGACGACAGTTGTGCTACTAATTTCTTCACTCAAACGAGCCCACATGAGCAGCCTGAGATCAAGTTCTTCAGGGTTCCATTCCTCGCCTTCGCTTCCGATGTCTGATGCCGAGACTTTCAACTGCGATGCATATTCCATCAACGCCTGAAGTCCCCTCCAGCGAAGATGATCCTCGTTTCCCGTGCCAGTCTTGGGGTATTCTTGCCTTGAATCCCAATTCTGAAGCGCAATCTAAAAATTAAAGTGTAGCTGTAAGATAATACTATGCAATGAGGTAAAACTGCATACCAATCAACATATTGGTTATTATTCTAATATAAGCTAATTTAAAACTTCCTTAACCACCCCTTAGCATAAGCTTCTTAAAAGGCGCTCCAATGAGGCGCTCCAAAAAAGAGTAATAATGAAAGTAACATCTAGTACAGACTCGTACATGCGGAATTTATGCACAACGTGTGTTCCCACATGGCCCATCCTTGTGATCACCAGTGTGTTGCAAGTTAACTGAACACAATGCGCATAGAAACAGCAGGTCAGAAAGAAAGTCTCAACAAGATTAAAGTTCAAAAAGTAAGTAATAGGTTCTTAACAAAACAAAGGACACACTTTTTCATCAAAAAGAAGCCCTACCCAACCGTCAGATCGGGCCCGCATATTATCTACCTGGGAGCTCAATTCAACATGAAGATATACATTTTTGATGACAGACTGTCTTAAAAGCAATTCTGTGGTGTATTTTACAACGAGGAATAGTTTTGGAGCATATTTAAAAATATTTGATCATTTCTATGCATGATGTCAGTGGGTGATATGAAGGACGAATACAAATGAAACATTTACGTCAAGCAGAAACGAAAGGGTTTCCAGCTAGCTAGGTTCGAAGTAAAATCTTGGTTAACTGACAAGAAAACCTGTGTAGAATTCAAAAACATCAAAAATCAAATGAAGAAAATTTAAAACAAGATTATACTGCATGAAAAAATGAATTGTCAAACTCTGTGCACATACATGCTAAGCACATACGATTAATAACTTTTGTAACAGATCAGCAGTTCAGCATCGGTATATTGCATCAGAATAGCAATTTATTTATATATGGTATATTGCATCAGAATAAGGGAGACGCCCACGCTGAAATCTATACTGAATTAATGAAATGGCTGTAACATTCTTTCTATGGAATTTCGATTTATGATAAGTGGCATACACATGTTCTGTTGAAAATAAATAGGGGTCGTCTCTATAACTTTCCCCACTTCTGACATAATTTTGGAGACAATGGGGGAAGGGGAGTAAGAGGGAAGTGCATACTTTTCAAGAGATGTTTTCTCAAAAAATACTCATCTTCGAGCAATGATTTAGCTGTCATTGGATGCGCAAAGAGTTGCTGCATGACCAGTCGAAGGATTATTTTTAATTTCGCAATAGTTTAGACATTATGAAATTTAAAACTTTTTTCGAAAAAATAAATTTTTTCCAATTTTTAATGTAACAAAAAATTACAATGAAAAAAATCGCATGTATGTAGATAGAGCAGCTTTTTGTGCATCTAATGATACCTAAATCATTGCTCTTCAATAAAAACCCTCGGAGAAAATAGATTTTAAGACATAACCATGTACCCGAAACTTTCCCCTATTATCTCCGTAATTATGACAAAAATGGGAAAAAGTTACGTACACGACCCCTATTTATTTCTACAAATACATAGGCATGTCAATTTTCTTAGATCTAGATTCTATAGAAAGATCGTTACAGTCATTTTATATATTAACTAATGTCTTCCAATCTGTAATTCTTTACATCAGTTTCTCCTATGTAACTCGGAAATTATCATGAAAACCGAAATAATCCTTCGAGCCGTCATGCAGCAATTTATGGCGAATCCAATGACACCTAAATCATTGCTCTACGATAAGTATTTTTTAAGAAGATGTCTTGAAAAGTATGCACATCCCCCTACCCTTTTCCCCATTGTCTCCAAAATTATGTCGGAAGTGGGTAAAATTTATAGAGACGACCCCTATTTACTTTCAGAAATACATACGAATGCTAATTTTCATAGATCCAAGTCTCATACAACAAACGTTTCAGACATTTCCTTGATTTTGGGTGGACGTCTCCCATAAGTCTACTCACCAATGATTTGGAGGCAGAATGAATACATTCTGAATTCTTGTTCATCTCACCGCCGGTTTTCCCAAGCCCAGTGTAGGTTAACTGGACAACAAGCTCCAGTGACAGCAAGCTTTTTTGAGAATGAAACATATGGTTCCTCCGCTGTTGGCCCCAAAGTAATGCTTGAGCTTGCCAATCTGAAAGTAATAGTTCAGTTGAAATAAAAAATTTACGGTGCGCACGATCAAAAATAATAACTTTAGAGAAAATTACATGCAATGGAGGAAAGCAATGCACATTATTCTAGTTGAATTATTTCAACATTTTATGGTTTGCATGCTTTCTACTGCAACATTCAACCCTTTTTTTTTTTTCATTGTTCATATTCCTTAAACTTTCATACCTATGCCAGATTGCTGAATATTAATTCTTTTACATCACTCATCGGTACTAAATTCTTCATTATCCAGTACCAGTTGACCACTTCCATATGATGATTTGACTCCATTCAAATTAATCCTCACCTACGAGAATTTCTGTAACATGTTTTCTTACCTCACAGTAAACTATGGTTCATATGTAATTAACTCTATTCCACTCTTTTCCTAGCATGAGCTTCATTTCTTCCACCAGTCATTTGCATCAACATGCATTGTTTCAATGTTTGCCATCTTTCTCCTATCTTCCATCTTTTTGCTTATTTTCATCTTTTCTTCTACCCTTTAACCAATCAAACTCAGTTTTCAGGCCCTCAATCTTAGCCCTTTTCACTTTTACATGTGCAATGCTTTCAATAAACTCAAACTCTATATTTTTCCCATTCTCCTTTCATCTTATCCACCCACTTAACAAGCCTAACACATCATCCTAACACATCAACCTAAAAATATAACTCTACATGAAAAATGTCCATCATAAACAAGACATTCTCATTTACAGTTAATTCATCTTATTCCTAAAAATACAAAATCATTGAGTAAAATTAAATTCTCATTATAATGGGCGTTCTATACTGTTTGTAATAAGGCACAAGCAAAATAGGATATATAATGATAAATATATCATTATTCGACAGATATAAATTATAAGCCGGAGTTTTAAATTCACTTGAGAACCCTTTGTCTTGTCATTTCACAGCAATTCATTATGAATGAAAGGAATAGACTTTGGCATATGCATTCCTGCAAAAACATAATTAGTAAGATAAATGGTTTTATTGCTTTCTAAAAATTAGGAGATGATCTTTCATTATATGTTTTTCTAAACCTTTGATTAGGATAGCAAAGATTAAATTAACACATCATTCAAAGTAGATATAAAACTCACTTTGGCTGAGAGATGAGTGTCCTGCTGTCCGGGTGAAAGCGATACACAGAGGAAGCTGAGAAGAAGTTGCCCTGCCCTCATCAAGTTCTCACTCTGTAGTTGAAGTCCCAGTGATACCATACTGCATTGCTGTTCATGCATTGCTGGGGAAGGAAAAAATTATATGGTAAAATATTGAAAAATATTTGAAATACATGAATAACATTTTATCATATGCTTCATATTCATTACTTGTTCATTATAGAAAACTAGTTCACAAGCAATATAATCAACTTTTTATTTCATTTTAAATCAAATTAAATATTTTCAATTTCCACATGTTTATTTCTACAAGGTGCTCACACTGTGTCAAAGAACTTCAAAACTTGGTTGGCACAATTAAAATATATGTACAATGATAAAAAAACACACAGTTTCTGATATATTTTAAAAATATTTGTGATTTCAGAGTGACATCTGAAGAAATGTATTGCACAAAAATTCAGGACACTTGGCTTAAATATTGACATGTTGAATTTTGACTTTCATCTTGCATTTGGCATATCAGAATGCAACACAAGCTGAAAGGACCTCAAAATACAAGGGATCAATGACAGACTAAATATAATCCTTACTTGCAGTTGTGAGCTGGTGCACATGTACTGCTGCTATTTGGAGGTCTGAGGTTGTTGCGCTTTTGTGATTGTTCATGCGAGTTTTGCCAAGAACATGACACAACAGCACTTGCTCTCTCATTAGTAGCTAGGCTCAACTGCTGCAATTTTTTCATGTCTTTCATTCCTACTGACAAGATAAGTTTTCCAGATCTTTATAGAATTGTTTTTAGCAATAAGTCGGGTTTATTTCATTAAAAAAACTTCATTAGAAAACTAATTACTTACAGAAATTATTATTACTTGATATTCAATAGCAAACACAAGGGTTGCATCAGCTGTGTATTTATTATATTCTAGAAGGGGGTGCCATCAATGTTCACTTTAAACTAATGAGAGATGCATTCTCATTTTAGAAATTTCTTTTTAATTTTTTTTCAACTGCTTATCCAATCAGAGTGGACACACTCTTAATTACTCATGTCACTCACTTCACATCTAAATCATATCTTCACTGTTATAAATTGACAAAGAGCTGTTGGAATTATCAGTCGATCAGCTGATCAGTCCGATTCACTGCGCGTGTTTTGAACTCTTTCTGGAGAAATGACTTTCTGAAGAGCTACCTACGTCAGTTTGAATTTTCTAAACACGCTACAATCCTTGGCCTTTTCTGTCTTTCACTTTATTCAGAGAATAATTTTCTCATTCATCGATTTTCCATCACCATAGCACAATTGCGAAGCGATTTTTTTTTAGATTTTAAGCTTATCTCACGAGCTAAGAACGACCAGGCTTAGTTTGACTAAAGCGCTTGCTGTGAAGTTGCGACTGATGTCAACACTGACCGCTGCACGCTTCCGTGGTGAAATGGGTGCCACCAAAAAACTAGTTCTATATTTTTGCTATTTCATGTGACAATATAACTATTTCACTGACAATCAAATTAGTAAACATTTTTTACTATGAAATGAAATAATTGATAAATGAGTTTATTAATATGATGCAAAGTTGGCAGTAATTTTTACAGCGGGAGTAATAATACCACAGGCGATTTATGTACATGCTTGTACAATTTATACAATACTTGTATTTAAAATTTGGAAGTTGCATTTCAATGGCTCATAATAATTTTAGCCCTGCTGCAAGTAGAATTATTTTCCCAACATCAATGCGCATGTTTATTTGTTCGTGTGTTACGCCATGCTTGTTTCCTATAAAATTGATCAAGTCATTTATGTTGGTCATCGGAATTTCAAATTTCCTTTACTAGGTGCAGAACGTCGAAGGGATTTTATAGAAGTTGGTGTTTTATTTCAACAAGAAAATAGTTGCTGAATAGATTGACTGTGTGAAGGACTTAAAAATGTAAAAATAAGCAAACAAAATTTCCATAACGGCTGGCACATTTTACAAAAAATAACCTAAAATTCACAGCGTTGTTCTCTTAGAAAAATCAGAACATAGAATTGTACCCACTTTGTGGAAAGCTATTACTGAAAACGTAATGTATGTGAAATTGTATTTTAAACAAACCAAGTTCACTTGTGAATCGGCTTTATGTAAGGGGTTCTCTAACCCTAAATTGACGTAATTTTTCAAATTTCACTTTTCGAATTCCTATTGAAACTAAGGCAACGAAAATGCATAACGATGTGTAAAATTGAATTCGAAATACATTCACGTCCATGAAAAGTTTCCATTTATGCAATGGAAAAGTTATCACGAGAACATATGAAAAAAAATATATATTGCGCGAAACACTTCTACAATTTTCAACGTAGAAGCTTTATTTTGGCCTCATTCGACGCGGAAAGAATGTAGCAACTTGAAAATGAAGAATTTTTTTGAATTTCGAATTAAAAAAATTTACTGATACATTTGTCAGAAATGTTTTTTCCAGTCCCAGATTTTTCACCATAGAAATAGAACTTAGAGTTCAAATAAAATTCCGCTGTTTCCACTGTCCTACTGCGTCGAATGAAATGAAAATCAAGCTTCTACGTTAAAAATTTAAGGAGAAGTGTTGTGCGAAATATATGTATAGAAATTTTCCGATATATATATTTTTTCTCATTTGTTCGCGCAATAAATTTTTTCCAATTGCGCAGTTTCATTGAAGCAAATGTGTTTGGATTTCAATGTTACATATCCCTATGCATTTTGGTTTCCCAAGTGGCAAAAGAAATGCAAAAAAGGGAAATTTTACATATTAGAAAATTTTTAGGGCTAGAGATCCCTTAATTAACTTGAAAGTTACACGTTCGATTTGAAATCAAATTTTGGTTGCATAATGTACACTGGTTTAAAAACAAATACCTCTCATTGTAATTATTGATGAGCAGTGCCGATTTTTCTGTTAAGATCACTGCAGACAATTCTGTCTCGAATTTTCTGCATTGATCTGCAGTGACCAGTGAAGAAAAATTTCATCCCGAACTGGGTCCCGCATTGATCCTAAAAAAGATGCACTGTCCCCAGATAATCGATGCCGATCCGCACTAGCTTTTCTGACTGGGTTTCAGAGACAATGGTCGCCTAACACAACGTGAGGTAAATTTCAATACTAAGCTTTCCCAATCCAGACAAGTAATTGAAAATGCATTTGGATACCTGAAGAACAGGTTTAGAGTTCTCCAGTATTTGGAAGTCAACATTGAACATGCTGCACCCATCATTCATGCTTGCTGCATCCTTCACAATTTTCCATTAAGTCACTGTCCAAGTATAAGTGATGATGAACCGAGAGATGAACTTGTAATTGAAGGCGAGACTGAGCGACAAAAACGAAATTTTATTGCTGATTCTTTGTAATTATTCGATGAATTTGGATTGACATCAAGGTTTAATATGTATATGTATTCTCATCATTCTTATTGCAGCAAATTTTTCCTCAACTTTTAGTACCTACTTATAAATTATGCAAATCAGATTTGATATAAGTTAAGAAAATTGAAAACGTTTCCATGGCTACTTTGTTTTGTTTTTAATTTTGAAGTTGCGTACCACATATTTACTATTTGTCAATGCATAAACCGTTAAATATTAAACCAGATTTTGTTGTGTGTATAACATGAGTATTATTTGGTGAATAAGGAGTTGATATTTCAAATAAGTAAACATGAACAGTTATGGATTGAAGCATGTTTTCCAAGTATGTACAGCAGTATGATTGGTAGTATAGTTGAATGTTATAGACTTTATATGAGTAGAGTGTATGACAGTGTCATTCAAGTAAAGTCAGGCACTTTGTCTGATTCCACATGCTGAATAAAAGAATTGCACATGTTGGTAGGGGATAACACTATCAATTTTGACATGAGAAATGTTCTGTGTAAACTACTGGGGTGAACTAGAAGTAGAATTTTTGTAAGTTGATGAGTTAGAGTAGGTTACTTGTGCAAAGATTAAGAAATTTTGAGTAATGTCAGATAGTTGAGTTTCACATGAAATATTATATGTACTATGTGGAGAAGATAACAAGCTACCAAATGTTTGCGCAACAGTGATGGAGAAATACAAAAAATCAATGGAAATTTTCTGGTAGAAAATTTTAAATGGTGTTGAGACTTCATTAGTATGAAAATCCGAAATTTAAATAACATGTCATGTCAACAACAGTCGTAACTTAATTCGAGTACAAGGACTGCTTTGGTAGAAAACTTATTGCGTTACAGAATGTCTGTGTACGCCTTAAAAAAGCGATACTTGTAATACTGATTTTTTAACTTGAAAAGATTGATTGAAATGAAGATCAGTGGTATTAATGTGATCTGTTAATTATATTTGTACAAGTTTGAATATTAATGGAATAAAGGACGTGTGAATCAGTCCGTTTGATGAGCAGCAGTGGGCTTTCTCATTTGTCACACTGTTGATTAGTGTGAGCGTAGAAATGAAATCACATGTTACAGGCCTGCATAAATATCAGTAGAGGTATACAAAAGTTCTAATGTAAAGAGATTGCAAGCTTCACACAGAAAAGTGTTGCGCGGGTTTTATCATTAAGTTGCAACTCCTCTCGCTTTCTTTTTCTGAGTATAGAAGTGAGGGCAGCGTTAAGTCTTTGTCAATTATTAAAATAACCGTACGTAATACCTTCTAGCAATTAAATGGAATAAAGTTATTAAGGATTTTCCGTATCTCTGTCAAAGTACTTTGTGTTATTTGGAATACATTTTCTCAAAAAGAAGATTGTTGGCATCAATGATTATCATATGCTCATGTTTTCCTATCAATAAAGGAGTTCATCATAGTGTATTTTTTTTCATGGTCCAGCTAACTGCTAGGTCTTCACTATGACCGTGATTGTGGAAACATACTTTATGACATAACGCGCTGTTGCTATGAAGTATGCATAAGGAATAAAAGAAAATGTGACTTCCCAGTATTTACTGCAAGAATAATTGAATAATTAATAACAGTGGGTGAAGAGCAATCGGTTGAACGATGCATAAAGGAATGGAAACAATAGAATCACTGCAGTCGATCCTCAAGTTATGAATTTCAAGAAAATCTCAGCTTTAATGTACAAAATCTGATCACGTTATAAACATTATAAAACGAGACTAGCATTAGTAGTCTAAATGAGACTAAAATTTATTCATTCAAGTTTACGTCCGCAAAAGATGATGCATGCATAACTCGAGGGTCCATTGTAACTGGCAATGCGGCTGGAAATCTGTGTAAATTTTGTTTCAGATACTTTAACCTCTGTAAATAGAAGAAGAAACTTATACGATCAGAATTATCACTCGTTATGATATTGTTAGTACTAGCATTATTAATTCAAGATTCATTATCTACAATAAAGGCAATCTGACCAAAGTAAATAAAAGGGATTTCTAGTATGGACCAAAAAACACAGTCAACCCACGTAGTGTTTTCTTGCACAGGATACCCTCCGCATCGAAATAATTTTGAAAAGGACAAAGAAGAAATAGCGAGGTAGGCAACAGAACTGAAAGAAGCTAAGTGAACACAAAATAGACCTTTAGGGGCTTTTTATCACAAAGTTCAACTGTAGGCCCTACACTTAATTAAAGGTGCCAGTCTATCGCATGGGATGATCAAACCAAATCAAATTATGCTCGTTACCCATCCTACGCTTAGGTTAGATTGTCAGATTAGATTATAGGTTAGTTTAAGCCTCCATTACCGCTAAAAAATATAGAGCGGATTGATAAGAGGAAGGCACCATTTAGAATGGATGTATGGGAATGCGGAATCTATGCACAAGATGCATGGAAACAGTAAGTTGAGAAAAAAATAGTAGGAGCTGAAAAACAAGACACCAGTGAGACGAAAATAGTAGTCCTTAAGATAGAAAAATACATCATATTTCAACAAAAAGGCCAACCTAACTCTCAGCTCAGGCCCTCACACATTTCCCCCTGAGAGTGTTAATTCCCATATATACAACAACCCTGAGTGGTCCTACGCTAGGGTATAAACATATATATCCATATTTGGAAATAATATGCTAACTTCTCTTTGTGATATTCTAAACTCACAATATAGTAACAAATTTTTTTAAAGCTATACTTCTCTCTATCAGTAAAAATACATTGTTCCTAAGACCTACTGAAGCATTTTCTTATTAATATTTCTTGGGTCACAGCATCACAGCACAGGTCTTATAATTATAATGCATGGTAAAAAATGGAAATAATCAAAGCAGAGTTCCTCTCAATTTTGCTTTGATGCTTTGTATTCATTGTTCAAATGCTATATAAATTGTTTCCGTTTAAAATTCCGACTCGAAATAACGCATCCATAAATTTACAGGCAAGTCACAAAGTTGATGTCAGATAGCTTAGATTAATTCATAGTTTAAACCTATCAGACAGAAAATTTTGAATTCGTTATAAACATTTATACTCAATTCCACATAATTTCTCAATACATTATTAATGCATTCTACTAAATACCAGGCATTATAGTAAATTTATTTATTGCATTGGAGGCGCAAAATGATGAATTCAAAAATTCAGAGCATCCTTCCCTTTCTCTAACTGAACACCACTATCGTTTAACAGAATGAAGCACAGCAATTTCCTTTTCAAAATATTTTAAAAATAAACATTTGCTGTTATTTTTTGCTCTTTAACAACAACGAGCTCTAATTTTAAGAAGCATTGTAATAATTACGCATCTTCAAATGAAATTCCTGTTCTCAAAATTCCGACTCATTGTGAAAATACTATAACAAAATAATTCTGCTTAATTTATGACCAACTATAATGATTGGACATTGACGGTAATTATTTCCATACATTGCATCGAAATGAAAGAAAAAAATGGCAGTAGCAGCTGTAACTTCTACTATAATAAATGCCAGTAATCACAGGAAAAAACCTCTCTTAAAATTAAAAATCCGTTACATGAATGTTACTCATGTCTAATATTACTCCTTTTCTTGCAATTGCGATACATTATAATGAATGGAAAATAACAAACATGCCCAGTTAAAGAAATTCATGATGGAAACCTAATCACTCTCGCTCTCATTTCGTTTTCGTTTCTGGCCTTTGCTTTCACCGGACATATGTTTTACCATTTGTTCCATCAATGAATTAAATTTGACTTGAACCTCAACAGCCTTGTCAAAGACTTTAATTACTTTCTGCTGGCGAGCAGCTTGGCCCTCCAAATAATTTCTTAAAAATTCATTATGGCGCATTGGTTTCAAAGACTTTTTCTTATTCACTCTTTCCGAGGCAGTTGAGGTCTGCTCAGGCCAATTTTCTCCGTCGTCAACATCAATCACCTCCACCTCCACCAGATCCTCGGGAGCAGTCGATGGCTCTCCTGCTGATGAGCCAGATGCAGATGATGTCGATGCCACTGGCATTGAGGTTTTCGCAGATGCTGCAACAGTTAGTGAAGGCATTTTCTTAAAAACATTTCCACCGACAGAAGTGGGAACTTGTACCGTGCAGGCCGTTGGAGTAACACTCCGTTTTGTTGGACGCTACAAGTCAATGACATCCGGTCGAGCACAAGTTCCTGCAGTAGAGGTTGATAGATTTGATGAGTCGTAGAGGAATGGCATCTGAACAGCATGACTGCTGCCCACGATGCGCTCCAAGTACTTGAAGTAGAACAATTCCCGTTGGCTGCTCGCCCCGGTTGCCTTACCATTGCTGACAAAAGTTTTGAAGGCGCGCAGCATATTCTTATATTTGTTGGAGCATTGCTCACTCGACACGCTCCCAACCGTAGACTGCTGTAAAATAATTTAATTTATTTTATTTTCCTACAATCGAAAAATTATTCCGTCAAAGTACAGCTGAGCTTAAGAAAAAAATAATCTCGCTGGCAGAATTAGCATATGTTAACACTTCCGGTAATGAATGACTTACTTTCAATTACTTCAGCTCCTAAGCTTATTACTAAGTGAAAGTTCAATTAAGCAAGTTTGAGCATTGTGTTTCAACAAGCCTAAGGAACCCCTTTTGAGCGTAACTGATGGAAAATGCAGCAATTTTTTCCTCAATAAACATATGAAAATCAGTAAGAAATGAGACAAGCCTGATGCTCAGCAGTGTTCGGTTTCCAATTCACGTTCTTGAAATGCACTACTACAGTAAGGCTTCACTATTTATTCCTAATCCTCAAACATATACCAATACAATTTCAAACTACACAAGCGTTTTTAAAATTGAAATCTCAGCAGTTCAAGCATGTAAGACATGAAATGTTTGAACATATTAGCTACTGAAAATTTGCTACTGTGGAAGAGCAGAGGAAAGTCTCTACGAGCGAAGTTCATGTGATTCATTTAACTCATTAACTCAAAACGTAATTAACACCTTGACCTAAGGGCAAGAAGACTGAGAAACATCTTCCTAGTTCAATTGTTTAAACTATGTTGTTGCGTACTGCCCTTTGATTACATAAAAATTTCAGATGTGTTTTTAAAAATTTTTTGACTGGTACCCTCTTTGCTTCTAAGATAGTTTATTAATTTCATCAACATATTTTACGACAGTAGCACTGAGTGGGCCCTGGACACATGTCTCTTATAAACAGCTGTTCAAGCTCATATGGCCGATTCAATCAACACTGGTGTATCACTTTAATTACGGTAAAATTATCCCTAGTTATAATCGCAAGTTCAACCTGAAAGTTGTAAGAGAAGTACACTTTTACACTCATCAGCGAATGACACAGTCGATAGTTACGACAGTCATTTAGACCAGCCTCAAATGCAAATGTGTTGAATAGTTCATGAATTACCTAAGCACTCACTTCTGCAGTACACTAAGACTACTTTTTATACCATGAACATCGGCGCATACTAAGGCTGCGGCCAGACAAGTTGAGAGCTAGAGGAATAAAAAAATGAATTTTAACTACTTACTTGATTCAGATCGCCAGCTATGTATTCCCATACTTTCTTGTTTTTGGTGTTCTTGTCATCTAGAAGATGCTTGTGTTCTTCTATTGAGATGCAAAGGCTTTTCACCTGGCTTTCCGTCCATGACACTGAAGATTCTGGAATTTCATATGTACACGTGATCAACTAGCTTAAATCTCTCACAAGAAAAGACTGAAGAGCAGGAAAAATATCTTCATTGCATTGAAAGAATAATTATAGGAACACAATGACCCAAGAAATGCAGTTAAAATCTTACATCAGCAGCAAGTGCATCGCCTCTGAACCAGCACAATTCAAATTTTTTGGATAAGTAAGGTTAACATCAGTAATGAAAGCACAACGTGTCAATACATATATAAAAATTCAGTACATTGCATGCGCTCCCTAGTCCTTGAGTAAAACCTACCAATCTCCCTGTACCCACATTCAATGAAATTGAATACCAAACAGTAATTGTTACCATGCATAGTGGGGATAATTAGATCACCCTACCTCTGGCATAACAACAAATAACACACCTTTAGAGGATTGAAGGCTTTGAAGGTCATGATCTAACGGCTGGGAATTGACCCCATACTGTAACTGCAGCTCCTGAGATGCTGGCAGGGGCTCATGCGCTAGAAGGCTTTCCTCCATCAGAACAGCTCTTGGTGATGTAATTCTCGATAATCATTGGTGCAAAAAGTGAACAATAGAAATTAATTAAGTTTACATCAATCCAAGTAACATGAAGTTGGTACCCAAGAAATGAAGAAAATTAGAAATGCGACGTGAGAGTGAATTCATGAGTAAAAAGTGTAATGGCGAAGTGTAATACAACAGTACAAAGACCATGTTCTTTCTATTTTTTAATTAAAAAGAGTAATCTATCCCATCAAACTAAGGTATCTAAAAAGTATTATTTAATTGAAGAAGTACTTGAATAAAAATGTTCTACAACCTAAGTAGAACAAACGCAAGTAATTGAGACAAACCTCAGTAAAAGAACCAACAAAAGGTTTCATTGAAACATGTTGGAGGAGCATGCATGTTCAGACGAGGGCTTATTAAGATCATTTGAGTGCGTAAATTGGACCTGATTCGTGACCACTTAGGAGCGCCAAGGTGAAAACATAGCGTGATAAAGAAACATATACTTCAGCAACTTGAACTTATAGAGACTGAGATGACATGGAAACAGTTTGTGAAGAAACATGAAAGTTTTCTGTTTACATCTTAGAGATAGTATGTTGTAAAGCAGTCGAATATCTTTCACAGCCATGGATATCCATAGAATACTATTACACAACTTGAATGACCAATCGGATTTAAGAAGTTCTTTCAACAGTGAGGGCAAGCTGCTCAATAAAACAAGAAATTAATGAATAAATTACCAGATCTAGTATCAATTCCATCACCTGCAGGCATCAGTCACACAGGACAGGCCTTCAGCACTGAAAAAAGCCCTTTTATAAGCAACTAAAAACATGGTTTATTACAAGAAACCCATGAAAAACTTTGTACTAGTATGTACTATCAAATCTACAAGGGGTATGCTGGAACTGCAAATGAGAAGCATCTACTTTTGAAGGGAAATTGATGTTAACAACACTCACAATAAGCATATGTACAACCCATCACATATAAGGAATATTATCAATCCCGAAAAATTTCTAAATTTATATAATTTGCTACATGGTACTTTCCTTCATTTTGGCATCTTAAAAACAGAGCAAGGTTAATTACATTCATAAATGAGGTAAAATGATAATCAAGTCTAAATCTCAAAGAGCAATAAATGAACACAAGCAAAAATATGAACAAGAGAACACATCAACTCTGTACCCTATCCTTGCAACAAACCTCTTTGCTGTACAGCATGTTGGGCGTTTACTCTGCAGTGCTGAGCCAGAAGCTGCGCAGATATTCCCTGTTGCTTTGAAGTGGAGAGTGTGGAACCCTTTGCTGCATGAATTTCTTTGAGTTTGCTAGATGAACTTGCTGTAGATTCCCCTGGAAAAATTAATTTAACTTAGAATGAATAATATTCAGGAGAAAGTGGCATACTCAGGACCGAGACAAATTAATTCTTCTGGGTTGATCCTGATAAAGACCAACGCACTTGCACCATTGCATGACTGTAAAAAATAGCAGTGCATAAGTTTACTCGAATTTACATTTTTTTATCATATACTAATTTTGAGGATTTAAACAATAAAATTTGCTTTCTCTACTTGTATAATTAAAACCCTTCTATGCTCATGTATCAATAGTGGACTCCTTTTCAGAAGTGGATGCAATCAAAATTAATGAACTCTCAAAATGGTGACTCAAAAAAGAAAACTTTGAAATACTTCAAATTGATATTATTATTCAGTTGCAATTAATATTTCTAGTGATATTTTTATTATTATTCTCATCTGGTCGTCAAAAATTCTGTTGAGCTGAAATTGACGAAGTGTTAACTACAGCCCAATTATGCCACACGTACATGCTCAATTTCAAGGCTGTTTGTTGTCTTTGTCATGATAAATGATTTGTATAACTTCTGACATCAAACTAACAACCTTTTCACTTGAGGAGCAATAGTTTTTCATAAACACAACAATGGAATATATCCTTTAATCCATAGAAAGCACTTACCTAATACATCAACTTCAAGATATCCACTTGCTACTTGTTCAGTATCCTTGTGAACCTCTAGCAGATGGCATTGGACCTCTTCAATGGATTGTGATATATATTCACAGCTTGAACACTGATAGTACCTGAAATAGAAAGTGGTATAGCCTTAGATACCAAGCTGATTAAGTTAAAATTTTCATTCATAAAAGAACATCAAATGCATGTGATGAACATGACCATTGCCACTTTCATTAACACTTTGATACTATTTATTATACTATATAAAAATTCAACAATCTATGTTTAAATACATTTCAGTAGCAAGCTGACTTGAATTAGTTTTCCTTATTTTGCAATGCTTCACTGAGACACAATGTATGTAATAAGTTACAGGGAATATTAGCTCATGAAAAGAATGAGGATCATTGTGTGTGATGCTTCATTTGACATTATTTTTCAGTCAACTAAAATTCTTTTTGAGTAATTTTTTAAAAGGAAAGGATACGAATTTTATTTTATAGAGGTTTTTCTTATACCTTTATTTTTTCTGCTCATCTTTCACAAATTCTACAAAATTAGCCTGCTTTAGCAAATTTAGGAGTTATTCTACAACCCAAAAGGAAGCCTCTTAAAATGAATTTCTGACAGGCTTTTGAAAATAATTGTTGTGATAGACAACAGTCTGCAATACATACTAAATAAGCTCTCCTATCAAGAACAAGATAACCAGCTAAAAATAGTGAGAATGTGCCCCTAAAGGCTTTTTTTACTCTCAATAAAACCAGGAACAAAAATATTTCTTAACTAATTTTTGAACAGAATTTGTTAATGAAACTTGCCTGCTAATCTTATTACTAACACAGTTTGTTTTATTAACCCTTCAACACTCAACAGAACTATTTAGTCCTTTTTCTTTCAAACTTAGCCTCAAAACTTAGTATTTCTTGATGAATTTGTTTTTTATTTGTTATTTGAAATTTACCATCAAGTGGAAGTTCATTTTTCATCCTGATATTAGTGACAATCACATGTCAGAGCCAGCTTAGCAATAGTGGTTGTAATAACAGTTGTACAAGTACAAAAATAATATGTTAACACTCTGACTGTGGCAACTAAATATTAAGTCCAACACCAAACTCAAATTTAAAGTCAATTGTAGTAAGCCATGTGTAAAATACCAAGCATGAACTGGATCTTGCCTTTAGTTAGCATTAATTAAATATTTATGAAAATTGAGTTTGGGACTATTGGTTGGTCAGCAGCATTATGACAATTACCTCCGTGTACCACTGAGGGCGCACATCTCAGATGAAGTGTTAAGGGGTAAAACTAGCAATGACTGAATGCCACTGTTCTTCAACAGTCCAAAATAATGCTAAATAACTATTACTGGATTGACAATTGCTGACCACATGTCAAGTTTTGTGAAATATATTTCTCATTACTGTGAAAATACTTTTATTCAGCTGAATATTCTACAAGCATTGACCAGACACATTTATGAGTATTTTTGCTGTCTGCGAAGAACTTGAGACAGCATCATGTCTGAACAGAATAACGTTTGAGTTAAGTTGAAGAGTTTATTAAAGATAAAAGTTTTTATTTTTTCTATATTATGACTCGACTATTTGAATTATTTTGGTTATCTATCTAGAAATTCTGTTCTGAGTGAAAAATAATTGCAAATTTCTCAAAATGTACTTCAAAATTTGCAAAAATGAGCAGTGCACCTTACTTCAACAATTTAATGAAGAAATAATAAGGAGGAAACATTTCTTTATGAACTAGGTAGTATTCTTAAAGCTAAGAATCAATTTTCAAGGAATAATAATAGTGCCAAGCTATACTCAGCATGAATGCAATTATCGATTTATATGATTCAATGGACTAAAAAAATGAGATGAATTACGTTTTAAAATTTCCCCTAATAATACCCGTTGTGTGTTTATTTATATATCTGTTTGGTGTCCGCTTTTTAAGGAAACATGGGCTGCCTGGGTTTGCGGTATCGTGGATACCAAATCCCTCAGTATAACATGAAAAGATGGTCTTTACATGCATTCATATGTTTGAATTGTATCAGGATATGTTTGTTTAGGATACGGTTGGTTAGATTAGGATAGATTAGCATAGGTTAAGTAAAATTGCGAGAATATTTCCACGGGTCTACCTAGGAATTTCCACGGGCCCGGGAATTTCCACGGGTCCTGTTACTACCTAACAACACCCATGGTTTATTTGTTTTGAGTTTGCTTCTTCCATTTCTCTGTGATGCTTATGAAGATAGCCATGATGACCGTATCTGTGATATGAGTTTCACCAGTGCACAAGTGCAATAATATTTTTCATCACCGGTACTGATAGATATTTTTATTAGTCGTCCAAGTATGGAAAATTTGTTCAACAAAGGTATTGAGTCCTGTCATTTTTGGCGGGCCGTGCACACTACATAGTAGTTTAATAAAATGGTAAATGTGGAGGAGAGGACCATAGTACATTTCTTACTTTTCAGTGCCTAAACATAGCTAATTAGATGTAAATGAACAATTATCCTTCCTTGCACTTTCCGTCCAAAATAAGTATTTTACGAGTTATAGCGGTAGGTTTAGTTTGGGAAAAAGTATGTTTGGGTACTTTGAAATTTATTATTTGCCGGTCCCGCTGAGGCTGCGGAGCCTGAACCCACTTTAAGGAAGCTTTAGTTAATAACACAATAGAAATTATCACCCAAAAACAAGAAATTATCACGGAATGTTCACTTTCGTCTTAGATGGCAGGAATGATCAAGTGCATCAGAAGGTTGAGTTCATTGTAGTGTTTCAATCCGACATGCAATTATGGTCCTCACCTCCACATTTACCAATGAAATTTCTAAGCTCCAATGAAGCTGACTTTTAGTCTAAATGGATCTTCTATTTAAAGGATAAAGAACTTGAAACAAAGATGTTCCACACTTAACTAGGTGACTAAATTGTTATTGAGAAAGAAACTGGAAATAAATCTAAGTATAAATAAGCAAGCAGTATGATAATAAAATCCTTATTGAATAAATATTCAGCCTTATAAATATTATACAATATTCACACATCATTTCCAATTTAGTTACAATCTAAGCTAGGCTAAATTATACTGCGTGTAGATATGTTTACAATGTAGACCTACCACCAATTACATTTAAAAAAAAACACTTATACAAAACTGTGCACACATAGCAAAACTTGAATACTTACATGACATCATTACCCATTGTGAGAGAAGAATAAACGGTGAATAAGAAGACGCTTTTATCTAGTACCACGCTAACACAAACCAATAGGAAAGAATTGGTTCTGAAATAACTGAGTAGGCCTAAAAAGGAATTTACAAACTTAATTCATATCAATGAAGTATAAATAACTATAGAATTCTTACAATAAAAACAATTACCTACATGCTCAGTTTTTGTACAGAGGGAAATATTTCAATTTGGATTTTAGTTTTTTTTCCTTGCTCGTGCATTAAATGGCATAAAATGAACATTGTTTGTAAACGTATTTAACGTTAGTTTCAAATAATTTTCCATTCTAGTGCTAAAAACTTCACACAATATGATAACATACGAAAAAATATGGATTCATCTTTCAATTTTATCCTATAAGATCACTCATTTATATGTAACTGCGCATATGACACTCCATCAGCAAACTCCCGCCATTGGCTTTGTAGGTAAACATTTGTGACGTCATAACCCAACCCGGACATAATCCTTTTCAAAACGAGATTACAGAGAAAGTTACTCGATTGACACTAACCTGTGTTTCTAGAAGCAATCTCGGCAACGGATCACCTTTGGAAACACTGTTTTTGACAGATCGAGTAACCCGCGTAACACCGAGGATTACTCAATCACTTCGAGATTATGACTGGAAAACCGCCTCAGAATGTATGTATGTATGTTGGGGAAAACGTAAATAAGTTTGCGCTGGTATACAGGGTGTTTCAAAAATACACGGCATAATTTCAGGTATGTATTTCCCACATGTAGACAATCAAAATAGTTCATTACAACATATGTCCGGAAATGCTTCATTTCCGAGTTATGGTCTCACAACATTGAAATTCACCGGAACGTTTTTCTTTCCGCAGGTCGTTGCCGTCAAAGGACACATTAAGAGGGCACTCTGACAGATCATTCCTAGGCGAAGGTTAAATTCAGTGTTGTGTTTGGCGTTCGACTGTGTGTCATGTACACAAATCAGGAGCTGGCAAAGATGCACTTGATCTACGGTAAGGCAGACGGCAATGCTGCGCTGGCTCGTCGTTTGTACCAGGAGAGGTACCCACAGCGACAATGTCCAGATCGGAAGACATTTGTAAGTCTCCATCAGCGTCTGTGCGAGTATGGAAAATTTGACTCTCCTGGATTGGGAAGGGGACGACCAAGATCTACAACTCCAGAAGAACAGGAGGAGATTCTGGAGATTGTGAACAGAACTCCTATCAGCACACGAAGGTTAGCGTTGCAAGTGAATGTTCCCCATACGACTGTCTGGAGACTGCTGAAAGAGTATCAATTGTATCCTTACCATTTGCAACGTGTACAGGCGCTGTCACCAGCAGATTACCCTGCACGAGTTAGGTACTGTCAGTGGTTCTTGCAGCAATGTGCTGCAAATCCGAACTTTCCTGCCTTAGTATTATTTACAGATGAAGCACAGTTCACACGAGATGGCATAACAAATCTCCACAATCAGCATGTATGGGCGTATGAAAACCCAAATGCAACTGTTGTATCTCATCACCAGGTGCGGTTCTCCCTCAACATGTGGGCCGGTATCATTGGTGATCGGTTAGTTGGACCCCATGTACTTGTAAACAGACTTACGGGGCAGGCGTACACAAACTTCCTGGAAAACATCATACCTGATGTTTATGACGACACTCCACTGATCGATCGTCAGCACGCTCACTTCTTGCATGACGGCGCTCCTGCACACTTCAGTCGTACGGCTCGCCGGTACTTGGATCGAAGATTTCCTGATCGATGGATAGGTAGAGGTGGCCCAATTGCTTGGCCTCCACGCTCACCTGATCTGAACCCTCTCGATTTCTACTTGTGGGGCCATTTAAAATCATTGGTTTATTCGTCTCCGGTGCCTGATTTGGAATCCCTTCGGAATCGAATTGTGGCACGCTCTGAGGACATACGCAACATTCCTGGAGTGTGGGATCGTGTTCGCAGGTCAATGAGACATCGATGTGAGGTCTGTATTCAAGCAGGAGGTGGTCATTTTGAACATCTTCTGTAATGGCAACGACCTGCGGAAAGAAAAACGTTCCGGTGAATTTCAATGTTGTGAAGGCCATAACTCGGAAATGAAGCATTTCCGGACATATGTTGTAATGAACTATTTTGATTGTCTACATGTGTGAAATACATACCTGAAATTATGCCGTGTATTTTTGAAACACCCTGTATGTTCACATAGATCTTGAGAAAGCAAAGCCCTGCGTCTAACTGTCCCCATCGTTGGGGCTGGGTGCGGGATGGAGGGTGATGAGGCAGGGTGGGTATCCTCTAATGTTATTACAACCAGTGTAGACACGCAAGCCACACGCTGTAATAATAAATTCAGTTAACGACAACTTCGGTCAAAGACTATTTAGTTGTTGCTTTGGTAAGCACACCAAAATTATTTTCGTAATTTATTCATTAATGGCTTGGCACTTTTGTTAACAGCAGCAACTGTAAAATTCACCATCTCCTCAGCAGCTCACGCTGTATCGCGTTCCAGGATTCAAATTTCAAGTGTCAACCGTCTACCTCACCAGAACGAACAACGAAAGTCATAGGAGGGCAATTTCTAATACCTCCACCACAACAAATCGGGCAACACCAGTCACTAAATTTTTCTTTGGTTCACTATTCACACCAAGTGAAGGTCTGATCTGTTCATTCTACATATTTCACTGAAAATACACTTCCATCTCTCGGGACGACGATTCAGCGCCTTCCCAGCACCTCAGATGTTCCAGTTTCATGCTCTCTTTATAGTCGCCACCATCATCATCGTTGTTGTGCTTTATTCTGGAGACTCCTCAAAAGCATCTCTACCAAGAGACAATTGACTGTGTTGAGGTGTATGAATTTGGAGACTAACAAAGATTTTATTTAGATTTGGCGGTGAAAGGGAATTATCAGAAGCTTACTTATATGAATGGTAGCTAGGGCCCATGGTGGGGGTTCCAACTACCCGCCCTCACTTTGGCCGAGCGCCTGACCCATACTGGAACCCCCTCTCAACAGAGAGTCAAGGATATTAGCACAATGCGCTCGGCCATCTCACTCATCCGACTTCAGGATGAGTTTATAACCCAATTGGATGAAATGCTGAACTCAGAGCCAAGTCGTGCCGATTCTTGAATCCAAGTTCTAATGGTAGTGCTCGTTGAGTCAGAACAGTTTCCTCCAACTCTTATTCACCTTTACAGATTTTCAAAAACATTTATCTTATTAACAAACTCCAGCACTTCACGGATGGGTCCTCCGTCACGTAGCAAATTGTTTGCGTTAGCATTCCCTCCGGCTCTAGGTCTTAGTATTCGGGCTCTTGTTGGCTGCAGCACGGTACATTCCTACATATGTTTCACGGTTAGGATCTCTACTCCACACCACCCACAAATGGGTCTCTGTCCAAGTGCCTCCGGGTCCAAGAGATAACTGCGAGTTAGAGATGTGTGTTTCAGTCGTTACCTGTTAATAACGGCCTCTTCCTGTCGGTTTAACTTGTAGCTGCACTTCCTCCATCTTCCAGGCGTGGATTTTATTATTCTCAAGTCTCCCTGTTCCTGCTGCCATTCCAGGTTCGATATCTCATATCTCATATGTCTTCTTCCTGATAACCGGGAACCAGTCGCTCTACGGAATCAGCACAAACTCAGCGGGTCTTGCTGCTGCTGCCTTCGTCGCTTGGTCCTCATGTTCATTTTCGGCTCTGCCCACTTGTGCTGGGGTCCAACTGATCGTTATGTTCTTCCCATCCGAAATAATTTGGTGCATCTCTAGTATTATCTTATTCAAAAGTTGATTATTTTCAGTGTAGCTATCGATTATTTGTATTGCGCTCATGGAGTCGCTGCATTTTACAAAATCTTGGAATTGCGTTTCCTTGATGATATTTAAGGCGAGCTTGATGACATGCAGTTCGGCGGTCATAACACTTGCCACGACTGGGAGAGAGACACTTCTGGTGATATCGCCCATCACAGCCGCTGCTCCAAATCCTGTCGGTGACTTGGATCCGTCTGTATAGATAATTTTGTGCTTTTGATATCTATTCATATTATCTTTGTGAATCTGTCTTAAGGTGGATGGGTCGATTTCTTCTTTTTTTTGTATTTGCCATGTGCTGCTCGACATCCGGTCTTCTCAGAATCCATGAAAATGCGGTAGGCGTGAAGCACGGTTGTACTGGTTGAGTCGGAATGTTATACTGTGTTATGGCTAGATGAATTCTCTGTATTACTGGTTCCAATGTACACTTTCGGCTTTTTAAAAACAATTCAAGGTTAGTATTGTTGACGCAACAATATGCTGGGTTGAGGAAATGCACACACTGTAAGTTACAGCACGCGGAGTTTTGGCGCTGTGACCGTGTCTGATGGCCTTAGGAAACCATTGATTAAGGGGAATGGTAAGGTATGCGCTGTAGACCCTATCGTCTTTAACGAGTTTCATCAGATTACGACAAATGAAGCAAAAAAATACAGGCTGGTAGATTAATGAAGTTTGAGTACTTTGGTCTTGAATGTAAAAATAACTTGGTGAAAATTTTCGCAATTGTCTATTAGTTTTAACATTTTACGCTTTTCATTCGAATACGTACCTTCGAGGACGAAAAATTTCACTTGTTACTCCATAAGGTTTATCCATCATTTGCAAGAACTGAAAATCTCAATATGCTGCATATTCTAGTACAATAATCTGAAGACAAGTCTAAACTATTTTAAAAAGCTGGGGAATTTGTCAGCTTTTCTAATTAAAATTAGAAGAGTATCCCTGAGAGATTTCGAAAGAGATCTAATATTGATTAGCGTGCTCTTGAGTTTTATTTAATTACCTAAACTTTATCGTATTTTTCAAGACACATGTTCTACCTGTGCCCGAGGACATTTGCGCACGCCTGTACGAGTGACGCATTTGTGAAGTGTACACAGCGCCTAAGACACACCCCAATCGAGCTGCGGCCGCCAGATGGCGTGCTGAGTTCGTTCCAATAAAGTGTCTGGGTCTGGCACCAACCAATTTTCCTCATCAATTCAATTTACCGCCGTTCAGCTCGTTTTTCGCAGTGTGTCACGTTCGTTTTTCTCGGCGTGCCTGGTGAGAGCATGTGTTCGTCAGTGAAGCTAATCCACATGAAGATGGTCTGCTAAAAGAACAGCCGGCTCGTGGAGGGATGGGGTTATATAGGACGGCGACGCTTCGGAGGAGCGGTCGTTTCCCGCAAGCGATGAAGACCTGGCACAGGATTACCTTCTCGTCACTACGGAGACCCAAGGACCGGATTACTGTTATGGTGGGTTGCAGTGATTGATAGCGCTATGTCCAGTCAACCTGTTCAGTAATTCTTAACTACTTAACAAAGTAGAAGGTCCATCACTCTGGCCTAAGAAATAAATGAGAAGATCACGAAGGGTTCTCGCCCACTTAAGCACACTATGAGCAATGTATGCTATCTAGCCATGCTATTTAGCCACTTTTATTTCCTATATGCAATCTAGTCATGCTATTTAGCCACTGCTATTTCCTTTATGCTATCTAGCCATGCTATTTAGCTATTTCTATTTCCTATACGCTATCTGGCCAGGCTATCTCCGAGCTATCTAATCCCGAAGATGCATAAGGGAAAGCTTACTATTTGCTCATAGTGTTATTTCGTAAAACTTTGTTTTACCGTACCGACCAAACCTAACTTAAGTATTTGTTCACAGCCCGTGATCTTCCTCCTTTGGACGCCCATGGGCTTATTGGGCTAGAAGTCGTTGAGCCGTGCTGCCGACGACACTCCGTCTGTTATCTATGCGATGCGGGATACTTGCTGGGGCTCTGGATATTGAATTGCTCTTGAACTGTCTGTCACGAGTGTACTGACTACTTTCAGTATCCGTCCGGAGTGTTCAGCATTTCTTTCCTTGCCCCCATGGTAGTTTTTTCAAGAGCAGTGTATGTGATGTAGGAGATCATGGCCCAGAGCAAAGAGTGCGTAGTCTGGTAAGCGATGCATACGAATGCTATCGGATCGTATAATAAGATCTGTGTTCCCCCACAGAATCAAAAATGCTCTATGGAACTAGTTTAGGTATTACGCTAAAATAAGAGCCAGAAGGAGCGCTGACACACGGTTCTCAGAACCCAAGCAGTGAGTGTGACGAGCGTTTCTCGTCACTTGGTTGTGCACGCATTTCCTTGATATCTGTTGATTTTCATAAATGCTTGTTGACTGATTTTCTGTAAATGCTTGTTGACTGAAAAACCGCATTTTCGGAATTCATTTTCTACTCATGGACCTACCTATCTTTCGAAAAATGAATTTCGAAAATACGGCTTTTGGCAATTTAGGAACGAAATTGACGACAACCCTCAGGTTTTTTTGTTCAAACAGGTTGCTGTTGTATCCACTTGTACAAATGCTGTTGTAATTAGCGCCGCTTTTAGGAAGGACTCTGTTGTATAGTGACGCTCTTGTGATATTTATGGAGGTTCCGGCTGCGGAGATTTATGAGTCTCGCTCGCTCGGCACGGTCACATGTATAGATAGAGCTTCCGGCGGAACAGCCGATACGCGCCTGGTATTTACAAGCGTCGGATAGGTCGGAAGCGCCCCTACTGCCGGGCGGAAGTTCATTGTTCGAACTAGACTTAAGAGCAAGCTGTGTGAACTAGAGATCAGTACAATACTAGTAGTCCTGCTGTTCGTTTTGCTATCCTCTTGCCTAGTTTACGGCTAGGCTAACCGATCTACAAGTGCTGTCCAGTGCACCTTATATCTTGCTGAAATTCCAAGATATTACAGACTCAGACTCAGCTTGCAGAAATGCAGCACAGCTTGAACTTTCCTCCAACCATCCCTCAAGGATATAAAACTAATATATCCGTAAGAATATGTTCTCTCAAATGGAAAATTCTGAGATCTCGAGCTCCAAGTGAGGTAGACCTTTCCTTATGTTTAAATAGAATTGGTTTCTTTCTTATTCCAGACTTTTCTTCTCATCGGTCGCGTTTTTCAGTTTCTATTGCTTTCTTCTTCTCATTTATTTCATAAACTTCTTTTTCAACTTACTGTTTCTATGTGCACAAGTTTTACGCGGGAACACACATTGTGCATAGATTTCTTGTTCCCTTAACTCCTCTGTGAATAATGCCTTCATCCTTCCTCTCTATACAAGACCTTTGTTGTGGGTGGGCAGGCTCAAACTTACTTACCTAGCATTTGTTACTATCTCAAATTTATATACATTGCTGCCCTCTTATCAGCAATTTGTACCTCAAAATTTCTTCTAATTCTATAATCTCTCTTCTGAACTTGCCGTTTCTATGTACCTCAGATGGTGTTCCGACCCTTTCAGTATTAGGTCGTAACCAAACGCGAATGAGGTTCGGGAGTGAATCAGATGCAGTAACGTGGTATCCTTTATTGTTACTTCAGAGTTGACACAGGCTCGTAATTGGTAGAGAATCTTTAGATCGGAAGGTAATCTCGTTACTTCTATAGCGTATCTGTGATCTCTACAGATGCTTTCTCGACAGCCGAGCTTCCGCTACTGACAGCGACGCTTCTGTTGGTAAATGCGACCTCTACGGCAAGCCACCACTAATGAACGTCGATGTCTCTTGCCGATTCTATTTATATGCCTGGCGGGCGCACATAATGCTCCCCCCACGTTTTTTAAAAATTCTTTATTACAATAAAAAATTTTAAAACGGTATTCAATTAACTTTGATTTTCCTTTGACTATCAATTAATCTTACAATCCGTCTAATTAATTCGAACAGATCAGAACGTATGACAAAATTGCTTCCGAATTATGAACGGAGGTAGGCAGGTATGGCCTTTGCTTGTCATCATAAACAAATTTCAACGGTAATCCTACATCTTGCTAAACATTATTTTTAGTGTCAATATTATATTTTAGTGTCAATTCAATACTAGATTTATTACCCAAAATCAACCAAATAATCACTCTACGCACTTAGCTCAAACAATTTGTTCATTCATTATCTAGTTATTTATCAATTGATTCTTAGAATTCTTGGATACTCCAGATATTTCGGATACAAATGGATACACCACACAATTTTATTAACATATCAAAATATCAAAATCAAACATCAAAACGCGTACCTAATAAATCCTTTCCATAAGGTACACTTTCTTGAACAACTGGACACCTACCGTCGGATCGAGAACAAAATTTTTATTTAGGATTAACATATTAACATATTTCGCTTCAACTAAACTACAAGCGTGCAATTTGTTATTTTTTTATTCGCAATATAATACTTCGCCTCAATATTTCACGTGAATACATGAACAAAATAATCTATAAGATAGAATACATAATCCGTATATAATAGAGATTTTTTCCGTATAAAATAGAATTAATCTAAGACAATGGAAGGTTACTACTCCGTTGCAGATTGGATAATCGGAACATGATACTCTGATCTATGGTATTCAGATTCAGAATGTGGGAGTCTAGTGTTGTAAAGTTACGCGGTAACTTGAGGTGGAAGTGCAAATAGTTGTTCAGGAGTCGCCCGAATCTGAAAGGATACGAGACAGGAAATTAGCATGGCCACAAGTTCAATTAAGCAATTGTCGTTTCATAATAAGGCAACGCTTCATTCTCATTAAGACACATTCATATCAACTACACTGCCTAGCGTTGTTGCCAAACAATTTGCGGCAGAAGCGCAGATCTCGCGGCTTCGCGCTCGCACTCTCGTGTTGACATTTCCAAGATTGCATCTCAGTTTATCAACTCTAGCTGACGGCTTGACGAACACAGCCTTTGATGTCGCAACAACAGTATGACAACATCCTAAGCTCAACATCTCTTCTGAAGGTGTTTCGCAACAAAATATTTCCTAACGCAAGACATACATAAATCTTGAAAGAAACTCATAGAATGCTCTTACAAACTAGAAAATCATAGAACGCATATATGGAATGGCAAATTCGGAATATTTGAGAATGAACAATTACAAACTAGGTTGACAATTTTACCTTCTTAACTTATCTAAAGGCAGTACATGGTTTAAGTTCGTTCGGATAATCTTGTTACCGATCTTAATATCTGCGTAATTTTTACCTAGCTTTTCAATGATACCTGGTCCTAAGAAATTTAGCTGTAATTTGTGTTTTTTGGCATGATTTTTTACTAGTACACGGTCCGTCACTTTTAAATTTTTATCGCGACGTTTCATATTTCTATAGGCAGTTCTTTCGATTGTGGCGTTAATGATCGCATTTCTAATATTGTTCACTACAATAGATGACTCGGTAAATTTTTGTTTGTGAACATCTTCATATGTAGTCGCAACATTGAAGTCTTCTAAATTAGTAGAACTGATATACACACACGTATCTCTACCGAAAACCGTGTATGCGGGTGTATCGCCTATAGTTTCATTGAAACTATTGTTAATCGAATTCTCCACAATATCCAATAGTCTATCCCACTCATTATGAGTAAGAAAATTTAGATATAACTTGAGCAGGTGTCGAATTTTTCCATTACATCGCTCAACAATACCATTAGAAAAAGGGGAATAAGCCAGAACTTCCTTTTTTAAGATAGAAAGTCCTTTTGTGAAATTTCTCACATTAGATGATTTAAATTCTAGAGCGTTGTCGGATAACAACACGTCCGGGGTACCGAACAAACAGCAAAAATTCCATAAACAATCTGTAACAGTCTCTGTACATCGGTCACTAGTCGAATATAATTTAACAAAACGTGAAAATAGGTCGATAATTACAAGAATATATTTGTTACCATTGTCCGTCATTGGTAATGGACCGTAGAAGTCCATGCTGACCGTTTGAAAACATCGTGTTCCAATTGGAGCATTTAGAATTTTAATCGGCGTCGGTATTCGTGATTTAAGAATCTTACAGATGTCACAAGATTCAACAATTTTGCGTGTAATTGTCCGTTCGTACGGGTGAAAATATTTTAATTTAAACTTACACAAGGTATGATTCAAATCTGTATGGGACACATTGTGGATGAACAGAATTGTCTTGTGCAGCAGAGTATATGGCACCACAATAGTCAGAATGGTGCTGGGTCTGTTGTCAATTCTTCGTCTTTTATACAAAATATCATTCATAATCAGAAATTCATTCATGTCAGTATTAGTAACTCTAGTTGCATTCTCTAGGGCATCCTTTATTTCAGAACAAAAGGGATCACTATCTTGTTCACGTTTAAATTCGTCTAACGACCAGTTGTCATTAATACTTGAATGGTCTGTAGTCGTATTAACTTTATCCAGTCTGCATAAGCTCGTTTTCTGTCTGCTATTAAAGTCACTGGGTTCACGTCTGGGGCTTTCAGCAGTACTGTTGTTGTTCCTTCCGTCATCACTTCCTGGCATTGTCTCCTCGAACTCTTCCTCAGTCACTGGCTTGTTACATTTGTTACCCGCAGCAGCGGCTTGCAGCCTGGTTACAACGGGAAAAGTCTCTACATCCTGGGTTAATTCAGAACACTCTAATAGTTCTCTTTCTGTTAAAGGATTTTTGTCATGATTTAATCTACTTAATGCATCGGCGGCACTATTCGCCTTCCCCGAAAAATACTTTAATTTGGCATCAAAAGCTTGGACATAAATACTCCATCTCGCGAGCGTGTTGTCTTCAGGCAATTTCTTTGAAAATAAAGGAACTAAAGGCTTATGATCGGTGTAAATGACCAGATCATAGCCTAAAACAAGATATTTGAAGTACTTCAACGCTTCAACTATAGCAAACATCTCCTTTTTAGTTGTTGAGTATCTTCGTTGAGTGGAATTCAACGTTTTAGAAAAAAATGCGACAGGTCTCATGTTTCGAACCTTATCAGTAGATGATTGAAGTAAAACAGCTCCTATGCCGACATTCGATGCATCACAAAACAGATGAAAATTTTGATCGAAGTTTGGGTGACTTATGTTTTTAGTTTTAAAAAAAACTAAAAAAACGCCTTTAGTTTTTCAAAGGCGTTTTGACAATCCTTGGACCAAATGAATTCAACATTTTTCTTCAGAAGATTATAGAGCGGGCTTGCGATACTCGCAAAATTTTTTATGTACCTACGAAAGAAATTTACTAGACCTAGGAATGATTGTAATTCTTTCACACTCTTAGGAATTTCTAAATTCTTTACTTTGTCAGTACCGGTGCTTCTGGTTCCCATTCCACTAATGGAATGTCCTAGATATTCAATCTCGTTATTGAAAAAATCACATTTTTCAGTTTTGATTGACAATCTAGCGTTTCTTAATAGTTCAAGTACAACTTTTATATCGGCGAGATGCTGTGCCTTCTCCTTAGAAAATATGAGCACGTCGTCCATAAAGACGAAAGATAGTTTTCCTAGAACAGGAGATAGCGTTTGCGTCATTACTGACTGGAAATATGCAGGTGAGGTTTTTAAACCGAATGGTAAGCGGTTGAACTCGTATTTTCTACTACCAACTGTAAATGCGGTTATTTCTTTACTCTCATCGGTCAGTGTAATATTATGATATCCTGACCTAAGATCTAATTTTGAGAAATATTTTTGACCATTTAAACTATAGAGAAGCTCGTCCACTCTCGGCAGCGGGAATGATTCTTCATAAATTACCTCATTTACTTTGCGAAAGTCAACCACCGGACGTATGGTTCCATCTTTCTTATGAACTACAATTATCGGTGAATTATAAGCTGAAATCGATGGTCTAATAATTCCGTCGTCTAACATTTTTTCGTTAACGACTTTCAAGTCTTCCATGTAACGGTGGGCAATACGATAGGGAGGGACATTTACAACATCCACGTTAGGTTTCAAACGTATTTTGTATGGTTTAATCGCAGCAGCTGAGATCGATTCATTGTCTATAGTAATAACGTCTCTGAATTCATTCAACAAACTCAGCAATTCAGGCTTCATTTCGTCATCGTTACACTTGATATCATCGTTATTTAATCTCCGCCGACCACGGGCTATTTCTTTGGAATCAGAACCGTACCCTTTGTCGACAACTCCTGTGATCCCGACAGATTTACTATTAGTGTCTTTCTTCTCGACATCTAAATGACTGTCTTGAACAACACTCGTTGCCCGCACAAAGGTACTCAATCCTCCTTTTAATTCTCCTTGTACATCTGACAAGTAAACTTCGGATTCAACATGATCCTTCTCCACTTTTTCTAAAGTACTTATAATTGCATTCTCTGGTAAAACAATCGCTCTGTCGGAGCTATTAATTAACAACAACGGAATCTTTCTCCTATTGTTAACTCTCACAATTGCTTCTGCGACACAAATGCCTTCTTTTAAAGTTGCTTTCTTTATTATGTATTCTCCATTTTTACACTTTCCAACATGTCCAACATGTTTCAAAATTACATTGGGAGCAATCTCCACTTGTCGAGTATGCACTCTTAACGGCCTTGGCCTTGTGTGGGAATTGGTAACTGCAACTACGCCTCGAACAGGCTGATTTTCTTTCTTACCATCCCTTTTTACTTCCTCGCCTGCTCTCTCAGCAATGCACGTCCTCTTCTCTCTTAGCTTATTTAGGACTTTTTTCTTAGCTCTGGACGTAATCGTGTCCGCCATGAGACACTCAGTATTCTCTATTAAATACTCGAGACACTCTGTCTTTCTCTTTTTTCGTCGTTTTACCTCTGCAAAGGGGATTTTCTCGTCTTTGATAATTAAACATCTTTGTTTTAAGTCTACAACGGCGTTCTTGTCTAATAAATCACGCCCAATAATGACGTCATAATTGTAAATACCATCTTTAATTATTAAAGCATTTGTCTTTAAACTTACACCGTTTTTTAACTTTAGGACAAGCTCCACCTCGCCCTCAACATTACTCTTAGCGTTAACGCCTTTTATAGTCAGAGAACTTGGCTTCACGTCATTACTTATCTCACTTATTTTGTGGTAGCTGATTAGGCACTTCTCTGATCCTGAATCAATCAATGCATTCCACAGGTCTGCATCCTTTCTAAGCACAATCATGGGCTTATGACTTTTTCGTATTACAAATAATTCATTTTGTCCTGTAACTTCAACTTCTTCATCTTCTTCGTATTTACAAACGTTCGTCGTCACATGGCTTTCTGTTATTTTGTGGCTTTCTATTTCAGTGCCATGAGCGTTCAGATCATCACTTAATTCCGCCTCTCCCAGCGATTCATATCTATTTTCACACTTAATTAGTGGATCTATCATCTCAACATTTTTAACGAGGGAATCTTCAGACATGTTTAACACATCAACTCTCTCGACATTTTTAACGAGGGAATCTTCAGCACCAGAATTCTCCTCGGGTTCACAGGGATTTGTCGCCGTAGAGTCATACTTAGTTATTGTAGTTTCATTTTTACCATTGACGTTATTTCTATCTGAAATGAAATCGTCTCTGCTGTTTACGCTAAAAAATCATTTCCACTGTTAGTTTGGTAAGTTTCTACCTGGCCTTTTTCTGACATACGAGTTTTATACTGTCCTCGCGCACGGACACGGTCCGGTCTGCTTGGTCTGTTTAAATAGTCTCTTCTGGACCTACAATCTCTTGCGTAGTCTCCTAACTTATTACAACGAAAACAAACTACATCACGCAGTGAATGCTCGGTGGCTGTCTGAGATGAACCTGGTTTGTACCAATCAGTCGGTTTCCTAGCCACGGTGGTTACCGACTCACTTTGGCCTTGACAGACACACACATGATTGTAACACTTCGAGCAACGCTTTGTTTCAGCTGTCTCCAATGCCTGGACTTCTAGAGTCCCCAATTCACGATCTCCAAAAAAAGATTTTACGTGAGGTCTAGCACGGAAAGTTGGTCTCGGGAAATTTGGTCTCCAGTAGGGCCTACGCGTCCTACCTCTACCTTGAAATCCGCCTCTTGTCATTGTATGCACTTCGGCCTCATCACAGGCAGCTTCGAAGTTTGATTCGGACGAATGATCATCCTCAGCACAATAGATTTCCATAGATCTCTCAGATCGAGTCGCTAATATTTGCTTATCCTCGGGAAAATTCCTAATTACAGTCACGAGTCTCTGAAGGAGCTCTTCCGACGATTTGAAGGGTTTATTGAATAGTTTTTTTGAAAAATCTTCTGTTACTAGAGGGTTGATGATGGCCATAGCTAACGCAACAACTAAAGTATTCTCGACATACTTATCGAGGGCAACAGGATCGGGACAATTTACTACATAGGGGTGGGCTCTGTTCGAACACTCCGGGCTGGTCATTATTCTGTGGGTAAATTTACGGATTTTGGACAGGATAGCCACGAACTGGCTAGCTAATGCATCGTTTCTTTTCAGGCGTACGTTATTTAGATCACAGGCGACCGCGTGCAAAGATCTTTCACCTTTTGATACGTAGATATTTTCTAACAGGTGCACGACTTCTTCGAAACTTAATTCATAACCTTCACTAATTATGGAGGCTACGACCGTATTGAAGTCGCCTACCCGCTTGTCTGCCGTCCTCAGTAGTAAGTTTAATTTGGCTTCTTCTGAATTGTCTGAAAGCATGTTGAAATACGCTCTCACATTTTTTATATGCGTTTCTAGTGATTTGTTTTCTATGAAGTCCGGGTCATTTTTCCGTTTTCTACCTCTGTACTGCGGCAGATCCTGCCCAGCAATTACAACACTAGGTATCGGACTGACAATAGAAGTCGTCACAGCGGTAACAGTACTAGTTACAGGGCTTGTGGTAGTGACTGCACTGGTAACAGGGGTGACAGTTGTGGTGGTCGCCATCGTGATAGGTACAGCAATCGACTTCGCGGAAAAAATAGGGACTGAAACTCTTCCTACTCGCGTCACGTAAGGGGTGGTTCTTATGTACTCGTATTCGTCAGAGTCACTGTCCGACATAAGCACAAAAATAATCCTATATTCATAAACCTCCAATTTCCAATAAAAGAAAAATGTTCTACACACAATAAAAATTTCTACATGCAAATGATAATAATCTACATACAATAAAATTTTAACTCACATTTTCAGTGGACTTAAACCAGGCTAATCCAGCACACAAAGTCAGAAAGTCAAAGCTCGTGAAGGTCGGCAGCAACTGAACAGAGCAAGCCGCTCCAGCTTACTCTTATGTGCCAGGGAACAATGGGCCGAGAACAATAGCAACAACTTCCTTCAATTGTTCTGGAGAACAATGGACTACCTCTCCACACAACTTTTCCGCGTACACGCTCGCTCTCCCACTTACCAGGAATCAGCTTGCTTACTGCGCTTTTGCAATGCCTACGCTGCTCGCTCTCCCGCTACCAGGAACCAGCCTGCAATGCCTAGGCTGCTCCGCCGCTCAACTTCCAACTTCCCGGAATCAGCACTTGCAATGCTTACTGCTTACTGCACTGCTCGCTGCTCAACTTCCTACTCATTACTTTTATAATGATGATGTATAATCATTAATTTGAGCGCATGCTTATTTAATTTGCAAGCAACATTATCGGTGTACACTTAACTTAATATTTTGGCGATGCGTAGTTCTCGTAGATCTTCTCGTTGCAGATGACGGTGCGTAAATGCGTAGATCTCGTTGACAGACCAGGTTGTTGGTCTGGACCCCTCACTTCATCTTCTCCTTTGAGTAGCGACGCTCCAGATTGGTGAAGACTAAGTAGCGTGCAGATTTTCGATTTTTTCTCCCTCGAATTCCTTCCAAGAATTTCGATTTTCTGTGCTGACGTCTTTCTTCCTTTTCTCGATGCTCTGAAGTAATGTGAGAACTATGCGATGTTACTCCAAACAGGGTGACACTCCTCACACTTAAGATCACGGATCAGCAGAACTGAAGATCAATTCTTGATATCTTTCTTCTTCAATGGGGCAATGTGGCAATGTGGATATCTTTAATGTGGCATCCCCATACACGGGCACCAAATATGTTCCGACCCTTTCAGTATTAGGTCGTAACCAAACGCGAATGAGGTTCGGGAGTGAATCAGATGCAGTAACGTGGTATCCTTTATTGTTACTTCAGAGTTGACACAGGCTCGTAATTGGTAGAGAATCTTTAGATCGGAAGGTAATCTCGTTACTTCTATAGCGTATCTGTGATCTCTACAGATGCTTTCTCGACAGCCGAGCTTCCGCTACTGACAGCGACGCTTCTGTTGGTAAATGCGACCTCTACGGCAAGCCACCACTAATGAACGTCGATGTCTCTTGCCGATTCTATTTATATGCCTGGCGGGCGCACAATGGTGTACACGCCTTGTGCGTTCTATTCCCCAATTCCCTCAACTCCGTACTAAATGGCGCCTTCTACCTTCCTTTCTTTGGAGTACCTTTGTTGTGGCTTGTGAAGCGCGAGCTAACTTATCCAACCTTCACCGGTGTCGAAAGCCTCGTCAGCATTTCGCTATGCCGTCATAAAAATACCGGAAAAAATTGAATGTCTTCTTCGTTCAGTTATGTCAAAGACATCATGTTTAAAATATGATTTTCATCTATGACGGTGCTTATCAAATGACTCTGAAATAAATTAAAAAAAATTGCAGCCTGAGCCAGGAAAACTCTCATTCCTGACGACTAGAGTGCGCTGCATAGTCAAACGAATGATGAACGCTTCTTGTAAATTAGTCTCGTTTTTCAGTCCCTCTACAAAACTTGCGCTCCTTTCAACCACTATACGAAACTTCCGCTTCATAATTTTCAAACTCCAGAAACGAAACTTTTCGGCTGCTACTGCTAACTGTAGTAGAATATCATGGCTGAATATTCTATTATTCAGAGAGGCATTCGCCAAATTCAATCTATTTTCTTAATTGCTTGGATCAAGAGGAATTAAAAAAAAATAATTTCCTCTGATGCTGAATAGGGCAGTAAAAATTTTGGAACTGTCATAAATGACCTCCTGAATATTTGAATATTCTTCGTTTATGTAGAGACTTCGTTTGCGTTATAAATTGTCAATTTTTCAGAAAGCGTGATTTCCGTATCCAATTATTTTTTCTTACTCTACAACATCCAACAGGAAACGTTTGTTGCTTGGCTACAAAATTCAGCCATGAAAACCCGAGGGTCGCAACCCAAGATAAAAAATACTCACAACTTCCGGTTACTCTATTTCATTATATCATTAACCAGTCCTAAAACCTCAGCTGAGTGACTATTAGTTGTGTTGAGCGAACTCGAAGTGATGACTCCGCCAGCTCCGTTGCCGGTCAGGATCCCGTGAGTGTGAATTGGCCGAAGCCTCAGTAGCGGGAGATCCCCAGCGATAGGAACCAAGTTTCACGGTAGGAGTGCTGGACGTAGAGTCAAAATTGCAGCGAGCGAAAGCCCGAGCAGTGCAGGCTCCAGGCATTCGAGGAGGGGCAGTAGAGCCACTCGGTGAAGGAATGCTCATGAAAGATTTATTACATAAACGATGAAATGTTCTTGCTAACCCGTGTTTTAGACTTTCAGATCGTGGCTATGAAGCAAGACAGGCAAAATCTCTTTTTCGGCTAGTAAAATTTTGCTGCATGTCTTCAAAATTCCAATGCAGAACTAGTTCAATAACACCCTATTTAGTTGGCCTGCCATGTTTTCCATGAATGACATTTCTTCTCTATATTCGAGACTTTGATTTTTACCTATAGTTTGCTTCATCTTGAGCTTGCTGCGCGATCTTACATGTAGCGGACCATCTACGAGGTATAGTGGAGCTCCGGCACTACCCCAATTGAAAATCATGGACGTATCCCCGGTGGGTTAAGGACGTGACTGTCGATTATGTGCGATTCATAGGCTGGTCGGCCTACTCTGCATTAAAACTCCTTCAACGCGCTCTAACTACCCGCGGTCGAGTTCGGACGTGAAATTCATAGTTGGCCATGTACGATTTGAAGGCGCAAATTTTTCAGTTGGGGAATGGCCGTAACATTTGAGAGCGGCCATCCGTGGTATACAGCCGTACAAATGTATGCTGCCGGTAGTGTGCTGCAGCCTGCCGGTACGCGTCGCGATCTGTTAAGACTTAGTTTACAACTGTGAGTCATCGAGTGATGTACTGGAAGTTATCGTTTTTGCAATCGCGATTGCTGATGTGAGTTTTCCTTGTGAATGTGTTCTTCGCAATTATTGCATTAGATGAATGGTGATTTAGTAGTGCATCATCATGCTAAAAACATGTTTTTTGATTGTCTATCGGGATGTTGAGGCCACCGACAGTTACGCTCATTTTTAGATTTTCGCGTTGGTCGACGAGCTCAAGCTGAGTTCAAATTTTTAAACACAGTTGTGCGAAGTGTTGTTCGTCCAACTGTTTTGAAATTATAGAGCAGTGGTATTCATATCAAAGTACTAGGGATAGATTATTGAACATGTTTACAGAACAGTTCACATTCACTTGATTCATTTGTAAGTTATATTCATGAAAATTGGAAGCATGCAGAAGATAGGTCATAGTGCAGGTGGGTCATTTTATATCGTAATTATTGTTATGCCTTTCATGATGGACATTTTTTATTTATTTTTTACTGTCCATGTCAGCTTGTCTTTTCTGTCTTCAACTATTCTCTTGCTTAATTATGTTTTCAAGATTTTTAATTCTGTGCATCAAGTCCTGTGCTACAGTGCACCCTATTTATCATTCGAGGGTATTTTTTATTGTAAATACTTTTTGGTAGATAATTGCGCTAGCTGATTGTGTTCTGGTTTTTTCTCTAAAACAGCTTTAGTAATGCAGGAAAATTCTTTTGTGCTATTCTTTACCTTCATTTGCTATTTAGTTCGTTAATGAAATATTTTGCAGAGTTTAAAATTGTTATATAAAATGTTGTTCTGCATCCAGCCTATAAACAAGCACATTCAGCCCATTTTAAGTGCCTACGTATGTAATTTATGAATGATGCGTTTCTTTTGCAAACATTTTTTTTGCTGGTTCATTGGTCGCCCATCTGAGGTAGGGTATTGAAAACTTACATAGTAACTCTTCTTTCATTTGTTATGTTCTTTAATGATATTTAAAATGTTCCCTGCTGGCAAATCATTTCTATGTTGTCTAAAAATTTGAGAGATCTATCAAGAATACTATATTTATATATATATATATATATATAATGTACTGTGTACATGAGTGTTGAAAAGGCACTCAGTGCACCCGATTTGATATATCTATATTAAGAAAAAATTGAAATGTGACATATTTTATTGATTTATTTTTTGATGTATAGATATATGAATAATGAAATATATATAAAGGGTGTTGTGTAATTCGATGAACATATTTTAACCAAAAACAGAAAAACACAAAATAAAACGATTTTCATGGGTGACAAAAACCTCAAAATTTCTTTGTTTTCGAGAAATGATGACCTGAAATAATTTTAGATTCCCGTAATAATGGGTTTGACGTGCAGCCAACGAGTAAAATTTAATTTCTTTGGCGCGCGCTTCAGGCTATCCTACGGGAATCTTTAATTATTTCAGGTCATCATTTCTCGAAAACAAAGATGTTCTGAGGTTTTTGTCACTCATGAAAATCGTTTTATTTTTGCGTTTCTCTGTATTTGGTTGAATTATCTGCATCGTAAATACACAACACCCTGTATATACCGGGTGCATAATTTAAGTTTTGAAAATCGTTTAGCAACCACTTTACAGTGATCGCTTTACTGAAACAGGTGGAAAAACTAATCGTTGAAAGGAAAAGTTTTCAAGACAACACCGTATATTATTTACTTCCTTATTTCATCATTTGAAGGCACCTCAAATGTAGCTCACTAACGATCAAAGAATTTTCATCGTATTAGAATATGAAGCAACGACAAACTGAAAAGTTAGAAGAGCGTTTAATTTTCTTTCTAATTTTCTAACTGTGCGATACACAGCTTTCTTATCGGACGAGTGCCTTTCTGAGAATTTTTCATTAATTTCTCTTCGAACTTTTTCACAGTTTTTCGTTGCTTCATATTCCAATACGATGAAAATTCTTTGACCGTTAGTGAACTGCATTTTAGTTGACTTCAAATAATGAAATGAGGTAGTAAATAACCTCTCATAGGGTTTAAATATTTGGTGTTATGTAGGATATAACATCGTGAAATTATTTTCAACGGTTGGTATTTAGAAATGAAGAAAACCAGTGTTGTTTTTAAAATTTTTCGTTTGAACAATTAGTTTTCTACCTCTTTTAGTAAATCTATCACTGTAGAGTGGTTATTAAAGAATTTTTAAGAAATTAGACTATTCGAAACGGAAACAAAATTTACTACATTGTGAAAAAAATACATTTCAAATATGTTAAGTCAATGCGGAGATATAATCAATTAAAAACTCGCGGACATTTTTGTGGGACACGCGATGTAATGTAGACGCTCCGCAGAGGGATACAACTATTGTATCTTTGGGAACTAGCGCTTCCAGGGAGGAAAATGTGAGGACTTGAGCTAAGAGTTAGGTAGGCCTTCTTTTTGTTGAAATAAAATGTTTTTGTTAGGTTAAGGACCACCTATTTTCGGTTCACTGCTCTCCTGTTTTCCAGCACCTACTACTTTCTTCTTCAACTTTGATCTTGTTTCATGAACTTTTTTGTCAACTTACTGCTTTCGAGGTGATCATCCCAGTTGTTCAACTCTTTTCATCCGATTCGTTTGAAAATTGACCAATATATGTATTTTTTGAAAGTAAACTTACTTTACTCATGTCCCTTTTTCGATTTAGGCCTAAGTTTTTTCTACGAAAAATGACTTTTTTGGTACATTTTTATGTATATTTCAAGTTTTATCTCCTCATTGAGTTTTGATGCTAGAACAAAACCAAAGACAGTTGTAGAATCCTTGAAGCATTGCTATCAATAAAATGACGCGTTATTTAAAAAAAAAATTGTGTGATAAGCGATAATTTATGATTACATTAAAAAAAAGTAATTTTGGGGTTTAGAGCTTTTAAGCCTTTTTTCTCAAATTTGGCTAAAAAGCTTCATTTTATTTTTATGAATGTTCCAAGGATTCTAAAACTGTCTTTGGTTTTGTTCTAGCACCAAAATTCAATGAGGAGATACAGTTTGAATGTGAAAGTTATTTGTTTTGCGTATAAGCCAAAACCAAATTTTTTGTTGAAGTTTAATACAATGGACAATTTATGTAATTGAATGCAGTTTTAATTTTTATTTCGATAATTTCCATGCACAAACTCAAATTCAAAGTGTGAATTGTGATTTCCAAACAAAAAAATTATTATTTTCTCAAAATTATGAATTTTTTATTTTCTGTCTGATTATTATGAAATTTGACCATGAAATGTAACTTTTGAAAAGAAACACAATTTTTTCTATTCATATGATTGATTGAGGCCTAAGTTTTTGAAAAAATTGACAAGTTGGTTTTTTTGGTTCATTTTTATGGAATTTTCAACCCGGATCTCCTCATTGAGTTTTTATGCAAGAACAAAACCAAAGATAGTTTTAGAATCCTTGAAACATTTCTAACAAAATTAAATTTTTAAATTATCCATGTTCAGTTTTGTTTTCTTTTTATATGGGGTTGTAAATGGGGACGGAATTTCAAGATTTTCAAGATCCCTGGGGGAGGCGATATATTGCCTGTCCGTAGCGCCGTAAAAATTTAGGACCGAATAGTCCACCACCTAAGGGTCCTTTTTCAAAAAAACATGAAAAATGACCATCAGAGCGACAGGGGCCTGGCAGGGGCCTGGGATCACCTTAAACCCTTTCCGCACAGATTCCGCGTTCCCTTAAAACGTTGAATACGTTTGTGCGATTGCTCCGGTTGGTTCGGTGAAGTCGTGAGTAGCAGAATTTATAAACCGACTGTACTACTCAAATCCATTCTTGTCCTTTATAGAAAGTGTGAAAAATTCATGTGTACGATCATTTTAACTGGTATGCTGAAATCCATTCTAAAAAAGGAAGTGAAATTATGGAAATGCTATTCATTTATGCCGGTATGCAAGGGAGTAATTTACTTAGTGGTACACATATGTCCCAAAGCGTAGTCCACGTGTTGCCTCCATACTAAATGGTGCCTCCCTTTTCCTCTCTTTGGATCGCATTTATTGCGGATAGGGAGGCTTAAACTAACCAATAATCGAATCTATAATGTAAACGAGCGTTGAAAGGGAACTTTGTGATATGGAAATTTCATTCCCATCTTTATGTTTATGTAGTTGATATTTGTTTGTTATATGAAGCAATTTAAACGTATTGTGATTTTATATTTAATGCCTATATTATATTGGTATGCCATTGGTGGGAAGGCTGTGATTTAATGGATGTAAGATATTCATATAAATTTTTATTTAGAGAATATTTAATTTTTGTGATAAAAGGTGAAAAAAGAGCGGGATTCCTTGTCCTTCCTAATGTATTGTCTTATGTACCTGAGCTCCCAGTTGCACGTGCATCGATCTCATTAGATGTACAATATCGTACTGACCTTGATGGGTCAATACATTCACAATGCATCAAGTGTGAATGTATTGTAAGATCCTAAGCTTCCAGTGCAATATTGTACACCCAGTGAGGCGAGGCACGTGCAACCGGGAGCGATTTTTTAACCTATAATCCATGGACGGCCAGCCGCGATTCGAATCTGGTTCTGAGGCGGTAAACGGCCGTTAGGTAGGGCGGAACAACGGCGATTCGTGTGCAGTTTTGTGTCCGAAAAAGTGGACATTTGACCCTTAAACCGCGCGTAATACAACTAAAAAACGCCTAGGAACCGACGCGTACCCACCGGCGAAACGTCCTTGATTTTCAATTGGGACCTACCCAGGAAGTTGGTCATTGTTGAGGATCGGGAAACTCTACGATTACTATGTGTGTTTAAGCCATCAAGGCCTTTAGCTCCGTTGGACCTGAGCCCTCAAATTAAATTTATGTAGAATTGCAGCAGTATTTCACAAATTAACAGCGAGACACTTGATGGTTGTAATCTTTTTTCAAAGCGGTGACGGCATTTGCGTTCCTCCAATCCACTCATCACCCATTTCCTCTCAACGTTTTGAAATTTTACGCACAGAAAGCAGAGGAGGGGTTTACTCTGGCCATGCTAGGAGAGGATAACATTCCCCTTGCTCCTTAAATTAGGGCGCTATTGGCAAAGGGTTTATTGACTATGCTAGGGGAAAGGAGAGCTGGGAAGTAAAGTCCTCCCTCTCGCTCTAAATCTAAAGTTGGGACTAATTAACAAAGATGCAAAACAAGAACAGAATAAAATATCTAGGCCTTCAACTCTCTGTGATGACTGTGAAGTAGAGTCGAGTGAAAGGTAGTGGGAAGAATCGAGGGAAAGAAGAGTCAACTGAAAACTGAATCTGCTTGGCAGGGCGTTGTTCTTGTACTGGTTTCGTTCTGGAAGTGGTGGCGAGACCGCCTGTCCGGTCATTAGTTTGCTGAGAGACGTCACAATTCACCACATTCGCGCGAGAATCTCGCGCTTCGCGTTACAAAGAAAGAACCGGGCCAGAGTCTAGCCTTTGTCATTGGCCCGCGTGGAGTGGCTAGGCGTAACGTCTAGCCATTAGTATAAATAGCTGGAGGTCTGGTTGTGGTGGCGAAAGACTGTCACCATAGCAGTTGTTTATGGGTGGGGACTTATTTTAGGTTTGATCAACAACAACTGGTACACACGGCCTTTATTGAGAAAATAAATTTAGATGTTTCAGTTACACGAATACACTAGAAAGAACTAAATAAAAAATGTTTGTAATCAATATTGCTAGTACTGGAGTCAAATTGGATTAAAAGAAATCGAAATTTAAGAAAAAAATGCGAGAAGTAGTAAAATGTTTTATAAGTATAGCTTGCTATATGCCTTCAACTCCAAAAATTCGTGAAGAAAAAAGTTAAAATGAGGTATAATATTTCGTATTAAAACACAATGATGCACTTAGCTTACGTCGAAATAAGCAATAATCCATTTCTCTCTTTTCGCTCGTGAAGACCTGGCATCGTTTACTTTTACAGGCAGAAATTAAAAAACGTCCATATTTACTAAGATCTTCTGACAACTAAAAAAATTATCGGAGCGTGCTACCCAGCTAGAATATATTCCATATCTTTACCGGACGCTGAAATAGCATCAGTGATGGTGGAAAGGGCCTCTTTCCACCATCACTGATGCGCACCTAGCCTGTCTATAGGCAGAGATGTTCGTGCCGGGGACACGATGAGGTTTCCAGAGAAAGGTGCCCTCGCAGCAGCTTCCTAACGGTGCGCTTATGGAACAACTCGTCGTAGACCAGGAGGGCGTGGTTGATGTGCAGCAGCCGTTTATCCTGCTGCTGGAGTCGGCCAGCGATGTCCCGTAGCCGAGCCAGGTCTTGTTCCCTCACCACCAAGCCTTGGATCACATTAACGAGGAAAGAGGAGTGAAGTGAACGTGCTGGTGTGAAGAAATAAATGGCACTTTGCAGGTCCACAAAAAATGATTCTCTTGTACGTTAAATCAAACAAAACTTTACATTCGTCTTGGAGTTTAAAAGCAAAAATGTGTTTTACGTTGAATTTTAGTTAGAGCAATTGTTTGATTTGATGTTTGCAGTTATTCATCACACGCTGGAAAATGACACCTTTAAGCCAAAGTAGAATTTGTGAAACTTCTAGTATCCCCACTTTCTTGTGCCGTAGTTTTTCCCAAAGAACGATATCATAGCTGAAATTTCTTACGTTCTCACTCGTGGAAACAATCTAATCTCATCAAAACATTGATGGCTGAGCGATATACGCCAGTTTTTGTTGGAATCCCCCCCAAAGCTATTTCAAACTTGCTAGATAAACGTTATAGAATCAATTTCAGGTTGAATGCAATATCAGAAAATAGTTAAACGATTTTGAGTGACTCATTCAAAGAACTGAATATCTTCTAAATTACCTATAAGGAATGTAATACGCCAATTTTACATAATACGTACCATTGATTTCTAAAGCTGGCAACCCTTGCGCTGGCTGATTGTACCGACTTGACCAAATCCTCGAGCGTCGAAACAAGCAGAGTTTGAATCCTCCCTAAAAGGGCCGTTAATTCCTTTTGAAATGTACCTTGATTGTTTCCACCCGCTCCAAGACGCTTCAGATTCAATATATTGAAAACCTTCGCATCATAGTGAGCTGAGTTAAAATCTCTTTTATTTCTTTAGATATGTTCTTCAATGTTTTCCGGTAACAAACCTGCTCATCTTTTGTTGGTCCCTGCAAGAGACTTTCTCTATTAGTATCACTCAATTCGAACAGTTTTTCACTCGAAATACTTTCATGTTTGTATGAAGCGAGTGATAATTTACAGACATGGCCTCAATGGGATGGTAAAAAATTTGTGCGACTCTAGTCACGAAATTTGAACTTATACAAATTAGTTCCAATTTTTCCCGCTGAGTATCTCGAGGATGACTCATGAGAGGCGTATTAAATGAGTAAAAACACTTTCAAAAATATGTACAAGCACTTTGAAACAAGTTCGAAAATCTTCATGATTCACGTGATCATATTTAAAATCAAAGATCGTTTGCGGGTTTATTAGTCGTTGAATAGAGACTGGGAGTTTGGTCTTATCTGAAGGAAACAGAGTGCTTTTCTCATCGAAAGAACGAAAAACGGCGTTAAGAATCCCCCCGAAAGGCACATCTCGTGGTTTCTCTTGATTTTTTTCGGCAGTGCCAGTTTGTTGTGGCGTGGAGGTACGCAAGCTAACAAAGATACTGGAGAGGATTGATTCAATGATGGTGTAATAGAAATGTTTGTTGTTCAGGTTTACGTGGTTTCCGAGGATTGCACGAATGATCGTACTAAGACGTCCTACCATCAGTGCAAGCGCTGCTGCACCAGCTCCTACCCGAAGGCTTTCTAACTTCAGGGGAGCGTACCCCCAGAATGTAGAACTTTCCAGGAATATCGATTTATAGCTGCTATTCGGAAGGGTAAGATGTCAGGTACATCCTGTGAAAAAATCAGGTTCGTACGTTCGCTCATTCACCCGCTACGGGGGTTTGAAATATGGGGGGGAGGGGAGGGGGAAGTGGTATTTTATCATGTTACACCTCCACCCTGCCACTTTCTTCACGACTTGACGTTGCTATGTCATCTCCTATGTCTCTGGATTACTTTATAATGATTTCAGGGGTCTAACCTGAACCAAAAAATGTAAAAAAAAATTAATTACAATTGTTTATGTTTCTTTGTTTACCTTATTTTGGAGGATCGGAATGTGGGGTTTCAAAATGCATCTCCTCCTACAGTTTTTGAGCTACAGTAATGATTTTAGTATCATTGGATGCGGAAACACGTGAGCATTTCAAAAACTTAAATGAAAATTCAAAATTCATTTTTAATCAAAAGTTGTGACGTCATAAAATATGAAATTTAACAATAAAAAACATGCATTAGAATTTTTTGTTTTAATCATTTCAAACTATGATTTAAAATAATTCCATTAAAGTTTTTGGAATGCCCATGTTTTTTTGCATCCAATGATACCAAACTCATCACTGTAGCTTGAAATCTGTAGGAGGAGATGCATTTTGAAATCCTCCCCCAAAATCTCGTTTTCTATGAAAATCTCGTTTTTTACAGAAAATCACATTTTTTCAATGATAACAAATGATTCCAAATTGTATTTCCTTTCAGCATACCAATTTTCATTGCTCTAAGTTCAATTTTGAAGAAAATCTCCCTAAAGGGGGAGATTTTGTATGTATTGTATGTATTCCCTTCAACGAATATCGGTAGTTCAACAAAATTTTATCTGCCCCACGCCGTATCATATCAATGATTTCAAAAGACATGTTCTCAGCAAACTTTGCCAGGTAGTAGTTTTTTATGTCACTCCAAGCGCCGCCTAACATTACAACGACGAGCTTAGAGAAAATAGAAGCAAAATCTCGCGCCTTATGAGGGTTTGGCTCAACTCTATTCCATGCTGCCGAGCCCTGATATCCAGCATGCAGTTATTGCTCGATGAGTCAGTCTGACGAGCTCCTCGGTTGCAAGGACAAGTGCCGGTTGCGGAATCGCAACGGTGGGGCCCGGAGCCGCAACGACGGGACTCGGAGCCGCGAAGGTGGGGCTTGGAGCCGCACTAGCGGGGCTCGGAGCCGCAACGGCGGGGCTCGGAGCCGTAACGGTGGGGCTCGGAGCCGCAACGGCGGGACTCGGAGCCGCAATGGCGGGGCTCGGAGCCGCAACGGCGGGGCTCGGACCCGCAACGGCGGGGCTCGGAGCCGCAACGGCGGGGCTCGGAGCCGCAACAGTGGGACTCGGAGCCTCAAAGGCGGGGCTCAGAGCCGCAACGGCGGGGCTCGGACCCGCAACGGCGGGGCTCGGAGCCGCAACGGTGGGACTCGGGGCCGAAACGGCGTGCCTCAGATCCGCAACGGCGGGGCTCAGAGCCGCAACGGTGGGGCTCGGACCGCTACGGCGGGGCTCGGACCCGCAACGGCGGGGCTCGGAGCCGCAACGGCGGGGCTCGGAGCCGCAACGGCGGGGCTCGGAGCCGCAACGGCGGGGCTCGGAGCCACAACGGCGGGGCTCGGAGCCACAACGGCGGGGCTCGGAGCCGCAATGGCGGGGCTCGGAGCCGCAACGGCCGGACTCGGAGAAACATGGAAAGTAAATATTCACAGAAGTTTCCTATATTAAATCCATAAGCGATACATCGAGCCTCCTTTATCCATAACCAATCACCGTTTTATCATAATGTCACGTATTGATGAGCTATAACCACTGGATGCGCTTATAATAATTTGAGAACATGAAAAATCATCAATTTCCATGTTCACTCCTTACGTACACTCTTATCGCATACAAATGATCTTAGAGATATTCTAATTCTTCACTGCTTTCTATTAGAACACAGGATAACATCAATGATCGTTACAAGAATTGCTTAACTCTCACTGCAATGAGGTCTGATGCAAGAAAGGTATGTTTTTTATTCTGTTGATAAAATATATCCTCATGCCAATGATATTATTCTTTACAAACTCCTTGAATTAAAAAGAAACAACTTTGCTGCCGTTCGGAAAAAGAGTTATTCTCTTCAATGTAACCTTCCAATATCGTTTTTGTAAATGGTTTCCGTCCATCATCACTCTTGTTAGTATCCCGGCATAAAACTCGAAACGAAAACAAAAATTAAGCATGGAAAATGAAAAGCATATCATGTAAAATTGAAAACTCATCTTATACCTGAAATGAACACTGATGTTTGATGTCTCTGTTGGTGCAATCTGTTGATTTTGACCTAAGAGTCACCAGTTGTTTGACTTCAAATTTCACCGAGGTAGTTTTGAATTATAATTATCAATTGCTGGCTGTTGTAATGACTAATACTAACTCCCACAGCTTTCTCAAGCTTATTTAAAATGCTTTCATCGTTTTCAATTTCAAAAATATATCAGTCTTAACTACAAACTGTATTTGACTTTAAATGCCTGACAAATAATCTCACGATCAAATGACGGGGTCTCTACCCGGCCAAAAAGGTACCCATTTGATACATCTGGGCGTAGTGGATAAACCTGAGGGTAAAGAGAAAAAACGCGATGCTGGCAATACAGAGCCCTTAACCTTTGGTCAATTAAAACGCAAGGCAGGTGCACCTACACATTCAGACACAGCGAATTCGAAATGATGGCTGGCAGATTGAGAAAAACTTGCAGGAACCGCGAAAATAATTTTTCCTTTTACGATCATTTTTATCATCGAATTATATTATTTTGAAATTAATTGAGCAGGAAAGTACTTGGATCGCATGAGGGATAATCGTAAGGAAAGTCAAAATAACTTCCTTGAAATGAACTGAATCAGCTCGTCCAATGAAAAATCTGCAGACCCTGAAAAAGTTTGAACTTCGTTACAGCGGGAATTCAGTTGGGAAAGTAATGGTTAGAACCTTCACCTGAAGTTGATGCTTAATCATTTGGAGAGGATAAGCAGATTTACTGCATTTGAAATAAGTAAATTGTTACTAAAATAGCAATGTGTTGAACCTTTTTCCGGGTGTTGTTGTTGGTATCATGCCCAGTCGGAGCTATTTTGTTGAATACTCCTGGTCGTGTCGCGATGTGCGAGTATGTAGTTCACCTAGTCCGACCTGGCAATCCTTGTATGTAGGTATGTGGGTAGGAATATATCAGGTGGCAACGAAAGTTCAGCCCACTTTTTAACAGAAATGAAAAGTCATTGAAGCAAAGATATTTTGGAACATCTTATGATCACCATTCATATGAATGACATGTCATATCTTTATACAGGCTTTTTGTTAACTCAAATAATGTTTTTCATTTAAATCAAAGAAGAAAGTTATTTTATATCAACCTCTTCTCTAGATATAATCCTTTGTCCTGATGAATGAAACTCTAAACTTCTAAAGAGATGATAATCTGCAGGAGCCACCAGATCAGAAAAATGTGGTGAGAAAATAAAACTTCCCGATTAAATTTTCCAAAAAAATTCTGCGTTGCTCTAGAAGTTTGGGTGTCTGGCATTGTCATAGTATAGGATCACTCCTTATCGGTTTACCAACGAAGGTTATTTTCCCTACAGAACAGTCTTCAAACGGCTTAGCTGCTGGCAGCACACTTTAAAAATAATTGTTTGATGGACACTCAACAACTCATAATGAACTAATCTCATGTCCCACCACGCGTACAGAATTATATTCGGATGCAGAACACCCCAGAGCTGTAAATTAGGCTTTAAGTTACGGCTTAGCCACTGTCTTTTATGCGTGACATCATTGGTCAGTATCCTTTCCTCACCTTCAGTAACGATTCTCTCTAAAAATGGTGCTAGAAGTTACCCCGAACACAGTGAGACACGTCTGTCCACACGTTGTTGGCGATTGTATTCTAAAAAATCGTGTGGCCCCAAGTTTCAAGCCTTGGAGACTTGACGATATCCCACCATTTCACAATACATCCCTCGTTGAACTTCTTGCTCAGTTCACGAGTAGCCTTGGAAGGACCGTCTTCAATGACAACCAGTAATTCCTCAGAATTGAGTCCTCTGGAGTGTTCTTTTCTTGGTTTGTTGTTAAAACTGAAGTCTTCCTTTTTGAAATTTGAAAAGTAGTTTTTATATGTCCTCTAGGTTACTACGTCATTTCCATCTGTGTTCTTGAGCGATCCTGGCGCTGAAGTTGTACTCGCCTTATGAAATTCAAGCAGGAAAATATGCCTAACGTAAACTTTGCGTGTAGTTTACATATGAGTCAGTCAAAATTCTTTATTGCAACAACTACCACAAGAAATACAATAGTAAGGATTTATATAGACACACATTTATTCTTTATAGGTGAGATTTATATAATCAAAGAATAAAAATGTAAATAAATAAACGGACAGTCATTTTGTTGCGGCATGATAAAGGGCGTTTAAATTTTGGTGGTGTAATTTGCCTCAATATCTGAAGCAAGAAAATTACTGAAGAAATTTCTGATAATGAACACCTAATAGCAGATCTGGAATTATGGCAGGCCTAAATAATTCAGGGTTAGAAGTAATTCGAGCGTTTCAGATCAAGATTGTTATCGATGAGATAACATTTCTTCGGCGCTCGTAATCTTTCCCTGAAAAGCAATTTTGTTTTAGCGGTTATCACCTCCAAATTTAATTTCTTTCACATAATTCCAATCTTTATACTATTTTAAAGTTTCAACCCTCGTGTTCACTTTTAATTTTTCAATAAAAATTTTTTCATTCCCCAATAAGGCACCAGCAAACGAAGTGACGAGCTAAGTGTTAGTAAGTGTCCAAAGTTTCTTGGCAGCTCTCATTTCCTGGTATGATGGAGACGCAATGATATCCAAGGAGTAGTGTGATGAAAATCTACATGATGCACTCGTAAATTTTCAGAAGTACCCACAAAACTAGATAATGATCCCACGGCATCGAAGTCACCGAACATGGACGTCTGAATGTGTATGCTGCTGACGCCGGGGTTTGTGCCGACACTCAATCACGTCGAAATATTGAACTGCTTGTTTTCCTAACGGTCCTTCTCGCAGTGTTTATAGATGGGTAAAAGAGTAGGTATTTGCATAGTAATTATCATTAACAAATTAATGTTATCCCATTGATACTTATATATTGCAGTAAATGCATTTGATATTACACTATTCTCCTTTGACTCATAATACATTTTTTTACCTGAAAACCGATGCTCTTTTATGACGCCATCAATGCATTCGAGGAATTGACTTAATTAACAAGATTAATTAAATAATTGATTAATTAACAAATCTATTTTGAATGATCATATTTTTTCTCTATATGATCGGATGGGCATATTTTGGATATCCTCTACATGAGTTAGTCAATAGCACATTAATACAATTCAAAACGATTTATCGAAGTGATTGCAATGTTTTCCCTAATGTGTGATACACAATGGTATACTATTACGTTTCAGACTGACTCGGTAAATACGCAATGTTTTTCGTTTCACCGAACATTGGTTTTGAGGTTAATTGCTCTCCTCATTGTAAATATCCTAGTCCGCTCTGGAAAAAATTATTAAAGAGAATGTTTTTTTTCAGGCTCGGACGCATTAATTGGCAAATGGATGGACCTACGTTGTGTAAATAACATGAAACTTCTTTACTGTACCAGTGCATCATTTACATTAAAGGAACAGTAATAAATCTGCGAAGATCGCACTTCACTGTACTGTTGGACAAGCAGTAAGAATTGAACCACGAGCAGTGATTTGGCCTTTTTTATTTGGTGCCCTACTCCACACTGCGTCAAAAAAAGAAATAGCTGTAGTGGGGACTCATATTTGCAAATGGGCTAAGTAACTGGCTGATAGTAATTTTATCACTCACTGCGACAATTAACGGTACTTTTTTGTTTTCCGTTTGAATGAAATAATGAATGTGTGTTTTAATAATATTTCTGCATTTGATTATTTGGAATTAAGCTTAAGCATACAGATAAAAAAATAGTTTTATATTCGTACTAATGAACGTCTGACAGTACCGCCCAGTTAACGAAGTTTTTCTTTATAAACTTGTTCATTTTTAAGGTAATAACTCTTAGAAATAGTACACAGAGCAGCATAAACGGGGTATACCAGTTTTGGAAATTGAAATAAAAATATAAAGAAGTCAAAGGTGCAACATTTAAAGGTAAATGAATGTTTTAAATGTACGGATCACCAATATAGGGATTATTATTTTACCTAATTCACCATACGTAGCATAATATTTTTGTTTCATCGTATATATAAAAGCTGACCCTTAATAAGCACCCAAAAGGAAATACTCAGCCCCATACTAGTGTGATAAGATAAACTCCTCTACTGCTCGTACCCACACAGCCCGGCGTCTGCAGCAAACACTCTGACGTTCCAGTCTGGTGACTTCGACGCTGCGGGATCACTATCTAGCGTTCCTGCGATATCGGCGATATCGGCACTCGAAACCAGGCGGAGGGTCATGACGCTGGCTGATTTTTACGTGACCATCGTGAGTTGAACATAAGTACTTGAAGACGCAATCCAGTGATTGTTATGTCTGCTTCAAGACTTCCCAACGGTAACATTCTTTTCACATAAGATCTTAAAAGTCGATTCATTGGCCTTTTACCATGTCAAAACTTTCCTGTAATTCTACTTATGAACTTTTGCCCCTTTAATAGTTTGGAAATACTTGCTTCTTTCTCAATTAGTGGTCAGGCCTAGGTCTTTGACTACTCTGGGAATTGTCGTGATCGTGATTAGCTTTTTCTTGACCAACGTGGTTAATGTCAATGCTGGATTGTCCTTGACGCCTGTTTTGAAGCCGGCTAGAGAGCGAGGTTTTTGAATTTTATCTTGCTTAACGTGATAGTCTCCTTTGAAATCAAGGCCAGGTCCATCAAAACACAACAATCATACACTGTCTGCATTAGATATTGAAGGGACTTTGGATTCAAGGCGCAAAAAACATTGCGTATTTACCGGGTAAGTCTGTCTGAAATGTAATTGTATACCATTGCGTATCACACATTAGGGAAAACATGGCAAACACATCGATAAAACGTTTTGAATTGTATTATTGTGCTATTGACTAACTCACGTAGAGGATATCCAAAATGTGCCTAACCGATCATAAAGAGAAAAAATATGATCATCCAAAATAGAGGCGACCTCCATCAAACATGGAGGCATTCATTGTAGGAATGCCCCTAAAAGTACGTAATTTATGTTCTGTGCTAAGTGGATAGAGGAAATGAATCTCAGAACACGTGACCCAGTGTACGGGTGCTTAAGTTCATTGAAGTTTAATCATGTACCTTTGTTATGGTCCAAAATTTATGCTTATAAAGTTTGATTTGTTCACTTTTTACCTCGAATTTTCTTACGAAATTGTTCAAAACTGAAATGAAGACTAAAACAGTACAAAAACTAATGAGTTTTTCCATTCATCCTGAAATATTGCTGACATCGCAAGGCAGTTAACGTTGGCGTTTTGAGTGTTCAGCGTCGAAGTCACCAGACGCGGGAGTCAGAGTGTGTTTGTTAATTAATTAATTAATTACTCCTGTTAATTAAGTCAATTTCTCGAATGCATTGATGGCGTTATAAAAGAGCATCGGTTTTCAGGTAGAAAAATGTAGTACGAGTCAAAGGAGCAAAGTGTAATATCAAATGCATTTGCTGCAAGATATAAGTATCAATGGGATAACATTTATTTGTTTAATGATAATTACTATGCAAATGCCTAATCTTTTACCCATTTATAAACACTACTCCTTAGATATCGTTGCGTCTCCATCATACCAGGAAATGAGAGCTGCCAAGAAACTTTGGACACTTACTAACACTTAGCACGTCACTTCGGTTGCTGGTGCCTTATTGGTGAATGAAAAAAATTATATTGAAAAATTAACAGTGAACACGAGGGTTGAAACTTTTAAATAGTATTAAGATTGGAATCATGTGAAAGAAATTAAATTCGGAGGTGGTAACCGTTAGGAAAAAATTGTTTTTTCAGGGAAAGATTACGAACGCCGAAGAAATGTTATCTCATCGATGACAATCTTGATCTTGAACACTCGAATCACTTTTGACCCTGAAATATTTAGGCCTGCAATAATTCCAGAACTTCTATTAGGTGTTCATGTTTAGGAATTTCTTCAGTAATTTTCTTGCTTCAGATTTTGAGGTAAATTACACCACCAAAATTTAAGCGCCTTTTGTCATGCCGCAACGAAAAGACTGCGTTTTTTATTTATATTTTTATTATTTGGTTATACAAATTTCCCCTTTAAATAGTAAATGTGTGTCCATATGAATCCCTGCTATATTATTTCTTGTGGTTATTGTTGCAATAAAGAACTTTTACTGACTCATATGTAAACTGTACGCAAAGATTACGTTAGGCATATTGTGCTGCTTGAATTTCATTAGGCCAGTACAAGTTCAGCGCCAGGATCGTTCAAGAACACAGACGGAAATGATGTAGTAGCTTACAGGACATAAAAAAATACTTTTCAAATTCGCTGTGTCTGAATGTAGGGCTCTGTATTGCCAGCGTCGCGTTTTTCCCTCTTAAGCCACAGGTTTTTCCACTAAGCCCAGATGTATCAAATGTGTACCTTTTTGCCCGGGCAGAGACCGTCATTTGATAGTGAGATTATTTTTCAGGCATTTAAAGTCAAATATGGTTTGTAGTTAAGATCGATATATTTTTGAAATTGGAAATGACGAAAATATTTCAAATTATTTTGAGAAGCTGTAAGAGATATTAGGCAATGCAACAACCAGCAACTGGGTAATTATAATTCAAAACTACCACGGTGAAATTTGAAGTCAAACAACTGGTGACTCGTACGTCAAAATCAACAGATTGTATCAACAGAGACATCAAACCTCAGTGTTCATTTCAGGTGTGAGATGAGTTTTCAATTTTACATATGTTTTTTATTTATTTTCCCTTCTTAATTCGTGTTTCCGTTTCGAGATTTATTCCGGGATACTAACAAGAGTGATACTGGACGGAAACCATTTACGAAAATGATATTGGAAGGTTACATCGAAGAGAATAACTTTTTTTCCGAACGGCAGCGAAGTTGTTTCTTTTTAATTTAAGGAGTTTGTAGAGAATAATATCATTAGCATGATATATTTTATCAACAGAATAAAAAACATACCTTTCGTGCATCAGACTTCATTGCAGCGAGATTCAAACAATTCTTGTAACGATCATTGAGGTTATCCTGTGTTCTAATAGAAAGCAGTGAAGAATTAGGATATCTCAAAGATCATTTGTGTGCGATTGGAGACGGCTTAAGGAGTGAACATGGAAATTGATGATTTTTCATGTTCTCAAATTATTATAAGCGCATCCAGTGGTTAAGGCTCATCAATATGTGACATTATGATAAACGATAATTGGTTATGGATAAAGCAGGCTCGATGTATCGCTTATAGATATAATATAGGAAACTTCTGTGAATGTTTACTTTCCATGTTTCTCCGAGCCCTGCCATTGCGGCTCCGAGCCCCGCCGTTGCGGCTCCGAGCCCCGCCGTTGCGGCTCCGAGCCCCGCCGTTGCGGCTCCGAGCCCCGCCGTTGCGGCTCCGAGCCCCGCCGTTGCGGCTCCGAGCTCCGCCGTTGCGGCTCCGAGCTCCGCCGTTGCGGCTCCGAGCCCCGCCGTTGCGGCTCTGAACCCCGCCGTTGCGGCTCCGATTCCCGCCGTTGCGGTTCCGCAGCCGGCACTCGTCCCTGCAACCGAGGAGCTCGTCAGACGCATCGAGCAACAACTGCATGCTGGGTATCAGGGCTCGGCGGCATGGAAGAGAGTTGAGCCAAACCCTCATAAGGGGCGTGATTTTGCTTCTATTTTCTTTAAGCTCGTCGTTGTAATGTTAGGCTGTGCTTGGAGTGACATAAAAAACTACTACCTGGCAAAGTTTGCTGATAACATGTCTTTTGAAATCATTGATATGATACGGCGTGAGGCAGCTTAAATTTTGTTGAACTACCGATGTTCGTTGAAGTTAGAAAGCCTTCGGGTAGGAGCTGGTGCAGCGCTTGCACTGATGGTAGGACTTCTTAGTACGATCATTTGTGCAATCCTCGGAAACCACGTAAACCTGAACAATAAATATTTCTATTACACCATCATTGAATCAATCCTCTCCAGTATCTTTGAGGCTTGGGAGGGCCGTTGAGGCGTGGGGGGGCTCACTCGGGAGGGGATCAACTCTCTTTCTTTTGTCCCGATTGCGATTGGAGGTTCGACACCGCTTCTGGTCTGCCTCCATAGGAGGCGTGCCCATCCAAGCAAATACCACGCGGCTAGTGCGACTGTCGTTGACAGTCGCACTAGGGCAAAATGGTCGGTGGAAGAGATCAAGATCATGGCTCGCCTCAAAGCTGAATATGTGAGAGACCGGTTGACCGTCCCGCTCTAGCCGTATCTGTGTCCAAGTCTCACTGGTTAGTCTATTCAGACTGTCAGTTGTCGGTGGAATCGCAATGACAATCGTCCTCAAGTCGATGCGCATCTCAATTCCGCGGAGTTTCAGGCACGGGTCCGGACCCGCCTTATCGCAGTAGATCCGGAGGCTGCGAGGGTAATTGAGCCGGAAATGGTACCCACAGAGACGTCCCCGGGTCTCCGCCAGTTGTTGGTGGAGGTTGTTGGGTTGCTGGGCGGTAACCGGACTGAGTGGGGAGAGATGCTTGAGGCTCACGCACCGTCATCGTCCTCAAGGGCGTTGAGAGTTCGACTTTCTCCTCACAACCGTCCTCGCAATAAATCGGGGAGCCGTCGGGCTACGCTCTCTCGACACCCCGCGCCACCTAGACCGGGTGCAACTGACTCCAGATCGAGACGACGTGGGTTATATAGCGAGATGTAGTAGTCAATTTCGGATTAACCGACGGAGGGCCGCAGAATCAGTTCTCAGTGGACGATGGCAGGAGGAACAGGCTCGGGTGCCAAAGCATTTGTTGTTCCCTTACTGGCATGATCTCTTTTCGAGGTCCTCTCTCCCTGATACAAGGCAGATAACCGATGTCGCTGATGACATAGAATGGCTGACCTATTCCATCACTATTACTAAAATAAATACTCTGATTAAATCTGTGTCTGCTAATTCGGCTCCAGGAAATGACTGTATAACTCTGTTGCCTGAGAGGAGCGCGCACCCATCTCCTCTGGAGGGACTTACAACCTGTGGCTTGCGGCAGGGTATGTTTTAGTGTTTCGGCACTGTATGACTACCCTGATTCTAGAAGTGCCTAGTCCAACTTCCGCGAGTGATTCCAGCCCGATCACTGTGGTGTTACATGTGGTTCGGCTGTATCGCAAGGTTCTGGCTGACAGGCTTAGTCGAGGAGTTCCGATTGACCCCGCACAGAAGGCATTTGTGCCCGTTGATAGGCGAGAGAAAAATCTGGCGCTCCTAGGCTCTGTGCTCGACGAAGTGCATTGCTTGCGTAGTGACGCCTACCACGCGTTTTTAGACATGGCCAAGGCTTTTGATTCGATGACGCACAACGCTCTGGTTAGCTCCTCAAGGCGGAAAGGTGTCCTCACAAGGTTTCGTTGATGTGGTCATGTCTAGCTACGGCAGGGCGAGCACTGAACTCGCCTGTGCTGGCTATTTGTCTATGCGTGCACCGATGGCCCAAGGGGTCAAACATGGCGACCCCCTCTCTCTTATCCTGTTCAAACTCTTGAATTATGTAGTTACTCAGGTACGGAGTTGGAGGGTTGGAGTTGAGATTAGGGGACAGGCTAAGTTTGCCAACGTCATTAATTTGGCCTTCGCAGACGACAATCATGGGCGCCTCGAGTAAGGTAGGTCTCCAAATCTCATTTTGCAGGGCTTGGCCCACTCAGGCGCGGAACCGAACCCAAAGAAGTCCAGAGGCCTATGCTTGAGAGTGAACGGGAGAAACAAGAGGTACTGCATCGACGCCAGGAGCTGTGTTAACGTTTTTGGAGCCGGTCTGTCACCGATTGGTGCTTCCGACATCTACAAGTACATGGGCATTCTCGCGAGCGCTGATGGGCAGCGCAGGAGCTATGGCAATATGTTGGAAGATGGAATCGCTGAAATGACATGGGCACCTTTCAAGCCCCAGCAACGGCTTGGCATTCTGGTAAATCATCTCATTTCGAGGCTCCAGCATCGACTGATCCTTGGGGAGATGTACAGAACCCAGCTGGAGCGTATTGATAGGCGTATTCGGACGGCTGTCAAGAGTTGGCTTCACTTGCCGAGAGACACTCCTGACGCCCTACTATACGCACGTCCGCGTGCCGGAGGACTTTGGTTGCATCATTTGACCTGTGCGATTCGGGTCATGAAGCAGAGCAGCTAGAAAAGCTCCTAATATCGAGAGATCCAGTCGTCCTGGCGGCAGCGACCACACGACAAAACCTTCGTTGCTTGAGAAACTGGACGGGTTCTACCACAATTAAAGGGACTCCAATGTTAGGAAGAAAGTGCCTCAAATGTAGCGATCCAAGATGTTGGCTACGGGTGACGACCAGGGATTGAGCCAGGCGTTCGAGTACCCACATGCTCACACCTGCTTGTTAGGTGATGTTGGAAGACGTGAGGGCGCCGCCTATATCCGTGCCGTCGCCGTACGTCTTGGAACTCTGCCCACACCTGTTTGGAGGTCTGGGGATACCGGGTTGACGCCTCTGACGCTTGTCGCGAGACCGGCAGCCCGGGTCACATTTTGCAGACCTGCTCCAAAACCCAGAGCTCGAATAGGGAGACAATCCGATCGGGTGAAGAAGATGGCGAACCGATTGCGGGCGCGTGGTCATGAGGTTGTGCTAGAGCCTAGGGTCTCAATGGCAGAAGAGGGATACCTAAAGCACGATCTTGTGGCGACCAAGGACAGCTCATCCGTTGTCATTGACGCGTAGGTAGTGGCCGATAAGTTCTCTAACTCATTGACATAGGCGGAAGGTCGAGAAGTACAGCGCTCCCTGAGTCGCAGAGGTGCCTGTCCCACACATATGAGATGTTCCATGTGTGGAGAGCTCGGCCTGGCAACCGTGCATTACATCTTAAACGTTAGGATCAGCCACCTCCACCGTGATTAGCAAACCCGTTTCCTGTATGGGGCCTTCCTGTACCAGTTAACGGCTAGCCCTATTAAATAACGTGGATCTTGGCTCTAGTGGAGGATACAACAAGGTGGAAGCAGGCTCTTGAATTTAGCCCTCTGTCCCTCTACGGGACAGTCTCCTCCCTGTGTCTGTTGCTGGCGGCACGAGGTGGCTGGGTCTGTCTGTACATTGGTTGCGGTACACCTTAAAACCCTGGGTGTATCCACCCGGTTATGGTTTGCATCCACAGACCGAACAGCCAATGCGCGCGGTTCCTTGTATCACAATATTAAGCCCTGGTGTCGCAATCTGAGGTGCGAGGTAGGGGCTGGTGAATAATAATAATAATAATAATAATGAGGGGTGTTGATACAGTCAACATTAAAGCACGGATGCGGGTCCTTTGTTGCTCCCCCCTACGCATGTTGTCTGTGACCGAAAGCCCAATTCAACAGTTTATCATTAAAGGTAAGTCAATTGCCAAATAAAGTTGCTGAAAACATTTAAATTAGGTCATAAGCGTCTATCACACGAAGATAGTTCATCAATTCTCTAACGTCTAATTGGCGTCCCAATACCGTCTCGACGGTAGGTCGTTGTAGCGTTCGGCAAGCCTTTATACAATTTCTACTATTGGTGAGACTTTCAAATTCTATGATTAGATGTTTGACTGTTAGTGTTGAGTTATTGTAAAGCTCGCACACTGGTGCGATATCGGGTACTTCATTATTCATCAGGTAGCCATGTGTTAAGAGTGTATGTCCTATTCTGAGTCTGTTAACTATTATCTCCTCTTTACGTGATATTTTACCGAAGTCCAACTCTATTCCTGGTGATGGTTGTATTTCCCTTAATTTGTCTCTGCAATTTTCCCACCTAGTTTTCCACTGGTTAATCACGGCTTGTCGAATTAATGGTTTCCAATCTGTGTAGCAAATTAGGATAAATTCTTCGTTTTTTTGGGTTGCGTTCTTGGCTGCAGTATCTGCAGCATCGTTATCGCCTATTCCGACATGGGAGGGGATCCAGCATATGTTGATGGCTTTGCCGCCTTTTTGTTTTTCGTGTATGTCGTGTTGTATTCGGCGTAGTACTGGATGGTATGTCTCGTACTTTAGGCTGTTAACGACACTCAAGGAGTCGCAGTAAATTACGAATTTTTTATCTCTTTTTTCATTAATGATGCCAAGGGCCAAGTGGATGGCGTGTATTTCGGCTGAGTATATTGAGGCCTCTTTCGGTAGCGTTGCAGAGCGGACAATGGTGCCACATACTGCTGCCGCTCCTGTGCCATTTTCTCCTCTTGAGCCGTCTGTGTATATAGTTACATATCCGTCATATTTTTCTTTTGTCATTCTTTTAAACTCTTGACGGATTATGTATTCAGGGGTTTCGTTTTTTGGTAGTTCGGTGAGGTCGGTATTTATTGTTGGTTTTGTTAGTGCCCATGTGGGAGTATTAATGTTTAGTAGTCTGTATGAAAAGTCTGGTTTAACTCGATTTTTCCGGAGGCCAAATTTTTCTATCAGTATTTGCATTTTAATAGCGAATGTTGGAGTTATTTTCCTATTTTGGAAGAGTAGTCGGTTACTCGGCGTCACAGTGTAATTGAAGGCAGGGTTTCCATGTTGACTTCGGATTTTGTAGTAATAACAGAGGGATAGATAGTTTCGCCTAATATCGGGAGGCATTTCATTGCAAATAATCTGTAGACTATTTGTTGGGCTGGATTTGAATGCTCCTGTAGCGATTCGTAGTGCTTCGGATGTAATAGACTCGATGGGCTTTAGAGTTGTTTGGCTGGCAGAGTTATAGATTATTGATCCATAATCGAGGATTGATCTTGTAATGCTTCGATAGATTTTGAGGATCGTGGTTTGGTCTGCTCCCCAGCTTTGAGCTGTTATTGATTTTAATAAGTTCAGGCTATCATTCCCTTTTTTCTTTAAAGCAGTGATGTGTTGTTGCCAGTTCAATTTTTCATCGAAAATCAGGCCGAGGAATTTATGTGAGTTTGTGTATTGAATGTTTTCATCATTGAGTTTAAGTATTGGGCTGAGGAAGAGTCCGGGTATTGTATTGAAATGTATTGCTTTGCTTTTACTGGATGAGAATTTGAAGCCATGATTTTGGGACCACTTAAATATTTTATTAATACAGGATTGCATTTTGTCTTGGATAACCTTGAGGTCTTGGTGGTGGTATCCAACTTGTAAGTCGTCAACGTATAGTGAGTGGTGGAATTTGTTGTCCGGTGGGATCTGCTTGGCTATGTCGTTTATTTTGAGGGCGAATAACGTGACCGAGAGGACACTGCCTTGAGGGACTCCGTTTCGCTGTTCGTAAATATTTGAGCTATAGTTGTCTATTCGGACACTTAGTGTTCTACGTTCTAGGAATTTGGCGACAAAAGTTGGTAATCTGCCCCTGAGTCCGATTTCGAATAAATCCCGTATGATCCCATATCTCCATGTTCTGTCGTAAGCTTTTTCAAGGTCGAAGAACACTGAGATGAAGTGTTCTCTGTTTGCGAATGCTAATCTTATGGTTGAGTCTAGTCTGACCAAATGATCTGTGGTGCTACGCCCCTTTCTGCATCCACACTGCTCTTTACTAATTATATTGTGCATACCTAAGTATTCGATCAGTCGATTATTGATCATTCGTTCCATTAATTTGCACAGACAGCTCGTGAGTGCGATGGGTCTGTAGTTATTTGGTTTACTATGGTCTTTCCCGGGTTTTGGGATTGGTATTATTATCGAGTGCTGCCATTGTGGTGGGAAGTAGCCCGTTGTCCAGAATTTGTTAAAAGTGTACAAGATGTATTGTTTAGCTGGTAGTTTTAGGTGTTTGATCATGTCGTATGTTATTTTGTCGTTTCCTGGTGATGTGTTTTTAGTTTTTCTTAAGGCGGATTCAAATTCATGCATGTGGAAAGTTTGGTCATAGATTTCTACGTTTGGCGAACTGAAATGGATCGGTATAGTTTCATTTGCGGTTTTTATTTGTTGAAATTCAGGGGAATAGCTTTGATCGCTTGACACTTCGCTGAAATTCTCAGCCAGTTTATTCACAATATCAGGGATTGCGCTGTAGTGTAAATTGTTTTCGATCAATATATGGACTTTTCTTTGTACTCGACCTTTTATTTTCCTTATTGTTTCGTATACTCTGGCCATTGGTGTATATTTATTAAGTTGGTTTACGAAATTCTTCCACGTTTCCTGTTTGCTTGCTCGAATTTTGTATTTATGATTTGCCCTTGCTCGTTTCCAGTTAATTAAGTTAGTAAGATTTTTATTTCGGTGGTATTTCTTGCAAAGTTTTTCTCTTTCTTCTTTTGATTCTTGGAGTTCTTTTGTCCACCATGGTTTGGGGTAGTATTTTCCTGGTATATAAGTTGGGATGGCTTTTTCAGCTGCTGAGTAGAACCGCTGGTATAAGTCGGTGAGTAGTTGTTCGTTATTAGTTGTTGTGTTCAACATCGGCTTGTTCCATGCATTGTTATTGGAATATAGATCCCAGTTAGCTTTTGAGTAGTTCCAGATAGTTGATGGGGGTTGGTTGGGACGGTTTTCGTTTAAGGTAGGTGATCAAAATTGGGCAATGATCGCTATCACCCGGCGAGTCGAAAGCAACCCAGTCTAATAGCACGGCCAATGTAGGTGAGCAAATTGTCAGATCAATAGCTGATTCTGAATTGTATCCTATTCTAGTGGGTGAACCGGTATTTAATAGGCAAAGGTTATTGTTTGTAATAACAGTTTCTATCAGCTTCCCCCTATTATCTGTATTCTTGCAGCCCCATATGGTGCTGTGTCCGTTGAAGTCGCCGGCTAGGATGAAAGGATTCGGTAGTTGGTGGATTAGGTTATTTAGTTTTTCGTTTGTGACTGTTTGTCTACCGGGTATGTAGATGCTGCAGATGGTTATCAGCTGTCCTATGTTTACTTGAATGGCCACGCTTTGTAGTTCAGTCTGTAGATTCAGTTCACAAAAAGGTATTGAGCTATGGACATATATTCCAACACCTCCATGGGGAGTTCTGTTGTAATGACCGTGTCGTAGCACATTACTGTAGCCGTTTATTCTAAACTGGCAGTTATCCCATAGCTTTGTTTCTTGAAGTGCTATTATACTGGGTTGGTGGTTGTTTATTGTTTCCATTAGTTCATCTTTCTTTCCCCTGATGCCTTGGCAGTTCCACTGCAGGATTCCTACGTTAGCCATGGGGTGTGTTTGATTTGATTTTGTTATTCAATCGTTCAATTAGTTACTTTCTTTTGGGTGATCTTTCTCTAATCCTAGAGTATCGAGAGTAGTGTGATTGTTCCTCATCTGAGTAAATTTGTCGTTTATCATGTCTGTTGCGGCTGTAGGTGGGGGATCGTGATTTTGATCGTGATCTTGGTCGCTTCTTGTTTTGGGTTTTGGAAGGTTTGTGCTGCTTTGGGGGTTTGAATTCGTTGAATATTCGTCTGGCTTCTTGTCTCATAATAGGGTTGCATTCGCTCGTGCCATCTTCCTCATTTTCAGATCCTTCGGCTGTAGTTTCAATATTAATTGTGGATTTGAGCAATTGTGTTGGGTTGGGTTTAATGCGGAGTATTTCTTTTTCGTATGTTTCGTGGTCGCGTTGTGAAGTTTGCGGTGGTTTGGTTTCTGGTGTATCGGTTGTGTTATCAGTTGTACCTGGTTCGTTACAAAGTGGGGGAGCCATATTTTGTTCGGTGATCGTTTGGTTTTAGGTAGCCGCCATAAAGGGTTGGGGGGTTGGTACTTTGGGTATTTGATCCGTTCGATTTCTGGTTATTTGTGCGTAGCTTTGATCGAGTTGTGGGGATCGTTTGTGGTATATTATAAGGGCTTGTTCTCTTGATACGTTTTGTTTAGTACGGATAGAAATTAGTTCTTGTTGCTTGCGTTGTTCCGGGCAAGTCCGGTCTCCAGTTTTGTGATTGTTTCCGCAGTGGTAGCATGTCAAGTTGTTTTCCGTGCAATTTGTTGCTTCATGGCCTTTTGTTGCGCATTTTCCACACACGAACTCTTCACTGGTACATCTTTTAGCAGTATGGTTGTATTCCAAGCACTTTTTACACATCATAGGGCGGTCGAAGTATTCATATATCCTACTCTTGCAGTCTTGGCCAAGGATGTCGATATACTCAGGGGGGGTTGAGCCTCTGAAAGTTAGAAGTATTGCTTTTGCATTTGTGTTACGGCTTTTTATCCAATTTGCTGGTTCAACATTTTTGATTATATGGTTTTCCATTAAACCTTGTTTGAATTTCTCGAAGTTGGTGAAGTCGTAGTTATCGATGTAGGCGAGTCCTTTTGAAAGATTTACATAGTTATTTTCTGTTACTTGCACAGGGATGTTGTTTATGTCTTTGATTTTCTGTATTTCATCTTTTTGTCGTGTGTGATCTAATTCTACAATAAATGTGTTTTTGCCGCCCGATCGAATAGATTTGGGTTTTCCTTGGATTTGGTTTGCAATACATTTTTCTAGGAGCCATGGAGTAATTTTCCGCTTTTCGTTTTCCTGCATTGTTATATTGAAATGAGTTGTGGGGGTGTTCGTATCTGATATTGGTATCTCGGAGTGTCCTGTGACTATCTGTACAGCACGACGCCTATTAACTCGTTGTTCTTGTTGGACTTTGCATATTTCTGTTTCCATGATATGTTTCGGGCATTCTCTGTGGCCAGTTTCATGTTGACGCTTGCAATGCATGCAGGAGAGGGCGCTGCCACAGTGTTCGCTGTCATGGCCTGTTTCTCCGCAGCGTTTACAGTTTGCTTCGTTATGGCAGTGTTTGGCTGTGTGGCCGTAGTTTTGACATTTGTGGCAGATCATTGGTCTATTAATAAATGGGTATACTATCGTATCTGATTTTTCGCCTGGGATATATACAGAGTCTGGTGTAGTGTAGCTATTGAAGGTTAGTAGGAGTGGGGTGGTTTGGGAGAATCGAGTTTTAATGAAGCTGGCACGGACAGCGTCACTGATATTGTACTGGCTCTTCAGGCCTTCCACAAAATCTTCCATATTATCTACATCGTATTCTTGAATATATATTAGTCCTTTGGATTGATTGTAGTATGGGTGTTCGCTGATCTGGCAATTAATGCCGTCGACGTTAGTAAGTCTGGTGATGCGCTCAGATTGGGGTTTGTTTCGAGTTTCTATGATAAAGCTATCTTTACCTGAATAAGTTATTCTTTTCGCCTTCAAACCAGTTATTTTGATTATTTCTTCTTGGAGGCAAAATGGATTTATTTGGTTTCTCTCTTCGATTTTGAATTTGACCGAGAAGAACTTTGTATAATGGTCGTTCATCGTCATTTCTTGGTTCAACGATATGGGTGTGTATTTGTTAGCGTTGCTTTGTTTTCTCACATTTTCTTTCTCGCAGCCCATGATTTTACTGTTTTTTCCTATGTTCTGCGCTTTCGTCATTTCTAGGATTTTTTCGAGTGTATTTTCGATTTTCCTTATTCGATCGTCTACATTTTGTGCTTCTTTTTCACCTTCATGTTTATCGGGGTTGATGCATTTGGTTGCATCACCTGCCGCAAGTCTATTCAGCACTTCATTTAATTTAGCCTCCAATTGGTCCACCTTACAGGTAGCACCGTTTGGTTCCGGTGGAGTTTTTTCGGTTGTTTGGTCAGATGTGTCATTGTTTTCGCTTATCTTCCTGGTGATAGTGTTAGTTTTGGGGTTTGTTGCACCTACGTTGGTAGCAGTGCTTAGGTTGTTTTTGTTGGGGTTTATTCGTTGTTTTAATTTTTTTTTATTTTTGGCGTACATACTCCCGGCTTCAGAGGGGGTTTCCCCGCCTCGAAGTCGGGGTTTGAGGTATTCGCTGATTGTTGCCAGAAGTGCTTAAAGTTTTACTTTGGGATCCAAAGTAGTAATCCAAAATGGACTATTGGTCTGCGTAACTTAAGTCTATTCTTATAGGTTATTCAAGGGCCCTGGAGTATAGGGCAAATTAAAGAGAAAATAACTACGCAAATGAGACCCAAGCTCCGAAGAGCTCGGGCCGCCGCTTGACTTTGTTTTACCCAACAACGGGGAATTGGAAAAAAACCTAAAATCTTAATCCCTCGAAAGAAAACTCAAAAGATAGAGGAAAGAGCAGTTGGGTATTTCAACGGTACCACCACGAGAAGGTGCCGGGTCAGCTGGATACCTGCTCGTGAGTAGGTATTCCTGTATCAATCCTTGTCTACGACTTCTTTCCGTTCACCAAGCTCAATAATTCAATAATTTGGTACCAGTAAAATGTGGTAAAGGGAACAGTGAAATTTCCAGCGGCTGGTGAAAACATCAAGGTAAATGGAGCTCCGCCTGACTCGGGGCAGCAGTGTTCGTTCCTGGTGAGCGCCTGTGCGGCCAACTCCTGTAGATGCCGTCTTCATTGGACGGGGGCAAAATGAGCAATCTCGGATACCTGGGATGAGTTGTTCCCGTTTAGGCATATTCTATTCTCGAGGCCTTTTTCCCATCATACAAGGCGAATAACAGAAGTGACTGATGTGGAATGGTTGACCGATCCCAAAACTATTGCTGAAATGGAGACCGATTATATCAGTCAGCCGATTCGTCTACAGGGAACGGAAACACCCTGCACAGGAGTTATTTCTAAATAATCCCATCCGGTAACGCTGCCGCAACCTGCGCTGGTGTCGGGTCTCTGTGGCTTGCTCCCATATCGGGTGTGGTCCCGAATTTACCGGCGTTCAGCCACCAAGGTGAAAGCAAGCAAATAGCCAAATGCCTCGTCATCCAATTAGTGAGTTTAATGAGATCCATTCGTCCCTTTATACATTTGAAACTAAATATTGGTTCATTCTACACAAACCGAAACACATTTTCAACATCATCTCCTAGTGAATATAATTTATGTTGAAAAACTTTAGAATCACGAGATTCCACAACGACTACTATTATGTATGTACATACTAGCGTAACAGTCTTGTTACAATTGACCGCTTCGACGGCGTATAATGAACACTAATTCGAAGACCCTGATTTTACTTTGGATAAATATTCAGATATTCCTGAATTCCTCCGATATTGACACTTCGAATGACTACACTGATTAAAGAGTTCCATCTATATATATATTTTTTTTCAAACGAAGTTGACCCTGGCGATGTAGTTGAGTCTGAATCAAATACTGATCTACATCAGATGGATTCTTATTTTACAGAAGATACGTATCTATGTGCATACTGTTTTTCCAAGGTCATGGGCGCCCCATGGAGGTCCCTTATACTATTAAGAGATTTGTGATGGAAAAACTTCAAAAATACCGAGTTTTACGTAACAGCTAACTGAAGAGAAACATCGGAAGTTTTTTGCATTTATAGGATAGTCTCATGATGAGACCCTCATTCAACTAAATATTCGTTGAAACCCTAAAAAAAGGAGTATTTACAAGACGCAGTGGGAGGGCGAGTAGTATTTGTGGAATATTATTTTCCAAAGAATTATTTTCTACCAATTAAAATTTATTCGAACTCCAACGACAGGCAGGATCCGGAAGAAAAAAAATATTCCGGTCTTCCAATATCTCATTCTGAAGCCATCAGGTAAGTTGAATATACTCCTGTGGATATTCTTCGCTTGGGTATAACTAAACTAAATCTTATGTTAATATTCCGAACACTCCACGCACTAGTACATAATCTAAAAAAATTCGTTAGTATTTCACTAAATATTCAGAACATCGATGCAAAATACACAGCGAGGAGTTTTTACATGCTGACTGCCAATTGCGGATATGTGAAGGTTTGTAAACCGAAACTTTTACGATTTTTCTGTCAATTTATTCAACTGAAGCTTCGTGTCTTTTGTAGTTCCAGCGCGAAATTCTTCAAAGGGTTAAGTTATTTTTGAACCACCCAGCATATCGAGTGCTTCGGAGAAAATTATGGAAATTTTGAAATACGAAATAAAATTTACGTTCCCGTTACCCGTTTCCCAAGCTAGCTTGTGGTATAAAAGAGGTGAAGTCTACTTCGATGTATAAACTGTTCGAGTCGAGGGAGCAGCGTTTCGCCCACACAGTGTCGGTTATAATTTGAGTCTGTATTTTCGTACCTATTAGCCGCTAAACTCGATGATCCTTAATTATTCCTTGGCTTAAACGCAGTATAGTAGTAAATAGCTACGTGAATCATTTTATTTGAGCTGGACGACATATTTCGTATACGTATGTACATAATCTGTCTGTTAACAATATAAATGTAAAAGCGATGAATGAAATTCTACACATTTATTGAACGTTTCGGGACAGTTGTTTAGAATTTTATTAGTTGCTTTTATATTAGTAATTAATTTGCGTTATTACAAAGCACAGGATGTGCTCCTTTGTATACGTCATAAATACGGTGAAGATTGCCTTCGAATTTTTAAATACTCTATCAGCGAGATCGTTAGCGGCTTGAGACACGGTTGTTCGACCATTGGCTGTTAGGAAGCAAATGAGGAAGGAGGAAATTTCAGTGGAAGAAAGCTACGTTACAGTCGCCATAGCTAAAGCTTCCAGGTTGTGTAGTTGAGACTAGATTTCTTGTGGAGTTTGAGCGTGCTTATTGAGCCTGTATTTTGTTGGTTGTCATAAGGATTTTTCTTTGCGAAGAGAATTGATTCTCTTATCTGGAGTCTGTTACAGCCTCATTCAATGTGAATTATTCTGGGGTTATAAGCTAGGTTTTCTCTTGACAGGTCTGTTTAATGCAAATGGTTTGCCTGCGTTTTTGGTCTGCCAGGTGCATTGCCAACAGCCTGAAGAGTGAAGTGGTTGTCATGCCGAAGTACGAGCGTACGTGAGACTCGCACTCTTCGTTGATGCAAGTGCGTTCGTAGACGACATGGGCATGTTTCAAAGTTATTAGTTTCACGACGTGGATGTCCCTAGAAATTAAGCTAGACATTTGCATTAAATGCATAATTGCAGTCATTCATTGATTGTTATTCATGACGATTTGTTTTAACATTCTTTTATCTGTTTTGTACGCAGTGGACTACTGGTTTTGGTAATAGACTTTGTGAACCATTTCTCTTTCTACTTTAGCTCAAATTTGACTGGGTAGTTTTCGAGAGCATTGTCAAATGGTATAACGGAGTTTCCACAGTTATTAAGTCCTTGCTCAAGTTTAAAAATGCTTTCATGAAGAAGTTACCAGTTTGATACTGTCGTATACGTGTGGTGCATCATTGTTTTAACTGTACTGTCTACATACCTTTGAATGTTCACCATTGGCTTTCAGGTATGCCTGTGTTAGTTGGTCTTTCGTTCATTGTTCTGGAGAAACTATGGCCTGAATCGTTAACTGCTACATTTAAGTTCTTTAATTCTTGACCTTCGTGACTTCTTTTCTATCGAGTGCAAGCCTCATGTAATTTCGTATGTCAGCATGGCCATTACTCCAATATCCAGACGGTTGTCAAGGCACCAAGCATGTGGCGGACCGAGAACAATCGCAAACAAATTTTATAAAAATAGACCTGACTAGAGAAAACTTAGCCAATAACGTCAAAATATTGCACAAAGAACCAGGCAACAACAAGCTTCAGATAGGTAGAGTAATTTTCATCCAAAACAAAACCACTTTTATCAGCAACCAAAACCCAGTCTCAGTACGCTCGCTCGAAATCCACCCATAATTTAGCCACAACTGTACAACCTCATTATCCACCCGGTTATGGTTTGCATCCACAGACCGAAAAGCCAATGCGCGTGGTTCCCTGTATCACAATATTAAGCCCTGGTGTCGCAATCTGAGGTGCGAGGTAGGTGGCCATTAAAATATTAACATCAAGTATGGTAGCCATCAATTTAGTCTTGAAACATTAACTATGGTGGCTGTCACGTAGCTTTCTTCGACGAACCTGAATCCAGTCAAATTTCTCGCATTATCATTCGCAGTCAGTACTCATACCTCCCTGAATGTGGCTTCAAGTCTGCATATACTATGGTATACCGTGGCATGTACGCGCCTGATCGCGGACGAAACTCGTAGAATGTAATAGTAATGGTAGAGGAATTGATGAACAAATACATAAAAGGCTTCAATATCGTTGAAGTGTTTGAATTTTATCTGGATATTTACGAACATCTTCGCGGAAACCCATTATGGTGAATTCCTTCTCGTCGGATACGTCCCGCAAGTTTTGTACGACATGTGCACAAACTCGGAGAACTGTGGTAAAAGTCACGACGTACTGTGTCCAACTCCAAAATATAGGAAGTCGTAAGCAGCTGCCTAAAATTCTATGTTACTGTTCCAAGTCCGTCTAATTATAAATGGATATACTGATGTTAGTAATTACTGAATCCTTAATCAGAAACAGTTTAAAATACCGCAAGTTGTCCACATAATTGGTAAGGTGAGCCTGGCATGGCCTGGACGGATGGATTGCTGTGACGTTTACGTCGGTAGTCCAATTTTTACGAGTCCGCTTTCGATCTAATTATACTAGATGTTCAACTAAATAAATCATTGGGGATATGTGACCATAAAGTGTACGCCCATAGCGGGCAAGTACCGAAGTTACAAAATGTAAAAGGTAATAAATAAGTTCTAAGCAAAATATGCAAAGAAAATATTTTAAAGAATTCAAGCGCTTCTTACCTGATCGTATGTTCGATATGAGGTGCGTTGAAATTCCCACTGCGCGTGTGTACTGAACTTGTATTTGTGAATAGCCGACTTATCTCCAAAAATAAATGCATATGCCCCGCAATGTCGATATACCGTTAAGGTAATCTACTAGTCTCATTCTACAATATATGGACGCGGGATTTACGAATTTTATTCACTTTGTTGGAAACTGGCAACTATCATCAATTTTGCCTCTTATAAGGAGACAAAGGGAACCAATGAGAATTAGTTCTCCCAAAGGGCATATGTAAGGTCTCGAGCTAAAGGTTAGGTAGGCCTTCCTTTTGTTGAAATAAAAGGGATTTTTATTTTGATACAGACCACTTTTTTATTCACTGCTGTCCTGTTTTTTAGCACTTACTACCTTCTTCTTCAACTTTTGTCTTGTTTAATAAACTTCTTTCTCAACTTATTGTTTCTATGCACCTTGCGCATAGATTCTACGTTTCCTTAACTCCATACGGAATGCCGTCTTCCTCCTTCCTTTTTTGGAACACCTTTTATTGCGGTTAGGGGGGCTTAAACTAACATTTTATCTAATTTATTCAAGATTTTAATACCAGAGAGTTTTGTTTAGGGCAGTAATATTGTCCGGCAGGATGGCTCAGTGACAGGTTTACACGTGTTCGCGTGTAGTAAACGAGTGAAGTGTACCACACAAAGTACCAGTTGAGTTTCGTGTCCGGGTTTGAGGGGCTATGGTTACAGTGGACCCGAATTCTGTCGAAAAATTGTTCGTCCGAAAAATCAAAATCATGGAATACATAGGAAGTGGTTGCACTGGCAGCATCATTTCGGACGAATTCGGACGAACAATTCGGCGTATTAGTAAATTTTGTTTTTTCGTCTGAACAGTCACGAACTACCTTCATCAGGCATGAATGTCGTGCAGCATGATCTTACCTTATAGTGTTAGTATTAGGTGTTAGGACAAATCTTAGGTGTCCATGCAAAATCTTGCCTTAGTGTTAGGGGTGGGGGGGGGGGGGGGTGTGTGCAAGTCTTACACACGGAGAAATGCAGGTGCGGAAATTAGAATCCTTTAAACAAATGTTCACTTTGAATAAATCGCAAATTCACTGAAAAATTAAAAGAGAAGAAAATGCCAATAAAATTAGTCATTATTATTCACAAAACACCAAAAACGAAAACGTATAGGAGACCAGCTCCATCATCAGTTCTGCAAAATAAAAAGTATAATCAATCTAACATAAGCGTGACACGATCGGTAATAATTTCCAGAACATACAAAAATAGAACAACTATGCATTGACTATCTGAAGGGGATAGGAGCTAAGCATGTTGCTTAAAATTGTTTTTTCTTTGAAAATGTGCAAAAATTCTAAAATCGTAAGGTCAAAATCACGGAATGAACTGTCAGTTATTTTGAAATCACTATCACTAATATAATTGCACCACACTTCTCGGCGTGGCTTTGTATTGCTGAATGAGGAGGATGAGCCAACAAATTACCAGCACGGAAACTATAGACCGACCGAGGCCCCGGCCCCGGCCCCGGCCAACCCCAGCCATTTTGGCTGACCCCGGCCCCGGCAAGCCCCGAAAATTTTTGCAGACCCCGGCCCCGGCCCCGGCAAAATAGTGCCCCAAGCCGGGGTTTTGGCCGGGGTTTTTAGTTTTTTATTACACCTTTTTCACTTCAAATTAATCCAAGTCAAGGTCAATTTAATCTAAGATAAGTTCAATTTAATCCAAGTCAGATTCAAATTAATCCGAGTCAAGTTCAAATTAATCCGAGTCAAGTTCAAATTAATCAGAGTCAAGTTCAAATTAATCCGAGTCAAGTTCAAATTAATGCATGTCAAATTCAAATTAAACGTGCTAAGTATCCAGCACCAGGAGGCAGAGTGTGATGCAGATCTTAGAACGGAGTAACAAATAGAAATCAATTGTAAAAACTTCGTATTAACTATACATTAAAGTTGTTTTTCAATTCTACATTAATGACAGTGTGCATCTATTCAAATATTTATGTTCAAAGACAATTTTATGCTACACATCCACATACACATAGTAGTATCGAGGATTTAATTACTCATATAGAAATTTTTATGCGTGAAATTTCGTTTTATCACATATATAAAGTCTTACTCCCTATTTTTACATATATAAAGTGTACATATATAAAGTCTTATGTGCATGCAACTACGAAAGATTACCATTGGATGATATGTAGATTTAACCTTTAAAAGAAATATAGCAACGAAGTCTGTTTTTGCTTGTTCAAACGATTTTTGTAAATACAAGTTTCAATTTTTTCATCGATCGAGAGGATAAATTTGCTTAGGCCTGTTAATTTGAAGGGATGGCACAATTTTTATTGCTATTGCCGGATTTTATCTGTGTAGTAATGTACTCATGTAAATTGTAATCAAATGGTATCGTACATAAGTACTCAGTGAATCGCATTTACTCATTTCTTTTAAAGGTTGAATCTACACATCGTCCAGTGGCAATCATTTGTAATTGCATGCACATATGATTTCATAAATGTGATAAAGTGGAATTTCAGGCAGGTAAATCTTCAAATGAGCGTAAATAAATCCTCGATACTATGTGTATCTGTAACATAAAAGTACCTTTGAACATAATTATTTGAATGGATGCATACTGCCATTAATTTAGAATTATAAAACAACTTTAATGTGTAGTATAATACGAAGTTTTTATTATTGACTTCTAAATGTTACTCCGCTCAAAGATCTGAATCACACTCTGCTTCCTGATGCTGGGGACTTAGCACATTTTACGACAGCTTGTTTTAACACTGCAGAAATTTTATGTATTCCTTGCTGAGAGGAAAAACGTTTTTCTTACTCATCACATCCAACAGATACATTTTTAATACAAAAAACGCTCAAATTAACGAGAGATTTATGTCGATTCTTAACTCAACTTGGAGCTGGAATAATTTGAACTTGATTTGGATTAATTCAAACTTGACTTGGATTAATTTGAATTTGACTTGGACTAATTTGAACTTGACTTGGATTGATATTAATTTGATTTGTATTAATTTGAACTTGACTTGGATTAAATTAAAGTTGATTTGGACTAATTCGAACTTGACTTGGATTAATTTGAACTTGACTTGGACTAATAGTTTGAAGTGAATAAAGCGTAGTGTGCCCGGCTACTCGCACCTGAAAAATTCACGTGTCTTTTAAACAAATTTAAAATGATTTCTCAAGAGATTTACGATTTCATTGCAATCCTGAAGAACATGCAGTCACTGAAAAAAAAGCAGTATCTATGCTACCATCCAGTGTAATTATAATCCAGTGCGCAGTTATTGACATGAAAGAATCTCGACTTGGAGAGGTCCTAATATCAACAGTTATTGAGAAGACGCTATTTTTGTTAACTTGCTTTTATATGTATTTCCTCCGAAATAGCAAACTGAATTTGGATACTGAGGTCCGGAATTAGTCTTGTTGTAATTACCTTCTCTGATGGAACTTGAAACTTCTTATTCATAAACCCTACAAAATTACAAAATTAAAAAAGTTTCCTTTTCCATAGGGTCGTAAGGATTGAGCGCGTCACAAAGCCCGTAAATTAACAATTTCTCTCTTTGTATTTGGTCAGTATTATTTGGCTCCCAGTTTTTAGATTGAGTAAATGTTTTTTTAAGTCAGCTGTTTGCCAGTAGACGAAGACGACTGGCTACAATCGGCAGTTTAGTCACTGCTGCAGCCTAAACTGTCTTTGTTTGTTTTCAATACATAGACATTTGGTTTTTCTTCCTGTTCGTTTTGTATCTATTTTTCAATTCTTTTTCGTTGTTTGATTTTTCTTCAGCTTCCAGGAATTGATCATTTCGTGTCGATTTTAGATGGCCCATAAATATTTAGTTGAGAAAGTTTTCTAAGATGCACCAGCCGCTCCTCGTTGTATATTTGCTTCACAAATGGTGCACACTTCGATTTTGGAAATCAGGAGGAAAATAAAAAAAATATCAGGAGGAATCAGGAGGAAAATAAATAAAATTTTCAATTCTACACTCTTCACCAATATGTAAAAGTAATCCCATACTGCTGACGCACTACTTTTTGTCATTATACCGGGTGTCCCACAAAAATGTCAATGAGTAAAAATGTCAAAATGTCAAATATATTGATTATATTTCCGCTCTAAATTTACATATTTTAATTTTTATTTTTCCACAATGTAGTAAATTTTATTTTCGAATAATTTATGTTTTTGAAAATAGTTTAATAACCACTTTACATTGATCGATTGACTGAAACGGATAGAACAACGAATTTTTCGAAGGAAAACATTTCAAAACAATATTGATATTCTTCCTTATTTTGCACATTCCAAAAAACCGAACAAACAAAAACTTAAAAAAGTAACAAATCAATACATTAAATGAAGTTTAAATAAAAAAGTAATTTAGTATCCTTCGAAATACCCACCATTTCTCTCAAAGCAAGCAATACTTCTAGCCACGATCAAACCAAGAGTTTTGCGGATCATTTCACCGTTTTCTTTTAGTTCTTGAAACACTTCAACTCGTTGTTGAAGAATTATTAATGGTGGAGGTGATGTTTTGAGAACGCGTTCCTTCACAGTAGGTAAGGAGAAATGAAGAAGATCACCACTGTTGTTTTTAAAACTTTTCCTATGAACAAATAATTGATGGAACATTCTTTTAATGGCAAACGTTTCGGAATCTCTCATTCCATCATCAGTGCTGTAAAACAAGGAATAAAATACCTACTGTGAAATACCTTGTGAAATACCTACTGTGAAATACTGAATGTATCGTTCACAGGAAGAGGCCCTTAAATTCTTTGACTACATAAATGGATATCACGCCAAGATAAATTTCACAATGGAAACTGAGCAGAATGATAAATGGCCATTTTTAGACTTTCTCGTAAAGAAAACTAATTCAACGTTCACCACCTCTGCTTATAGAAAACCTACATTTACGAGATTATGTACCAATTTCTTCAGTTGCATTTACATGGGTTATTTTAAAACAAGTGTCACTACATTATTGCATAGAGCATACCGTATTTCAAATTCATATAAAATATTTCATGACGAAGTCAAATGTATCACAAAGTTACTTGTACAAAATAAATACCCTGTATCTTTAATTAACAATCTGGGTAAAAAGTTTTTAGCCAAAAAATCCCTCCGTGTACAATTCTGACTGCACCAAAGCAAAAAGTTGTCGTCGAGCTCTCTTTCATGGGCTATCTTTCAAGGAGATGAGAAATGATCTTTTATCTCTGATACACTCTCATTTTCCTTTCATTGACGTGTAACCATTTTATAGAAATAGTTTTAAAACAAGTTCATTTTTCAATAGGAAATAGCGTTTAGAAGAGTGCCTGAGAAATGGTTGTGTCTACTTGTATAAATGTGATTGCTGCCTGCAGTCCTATGTTGGAAGTACCGCACTCCAGCAATTGATTCGTCACAGCCAACACTCTGGTATCTCCCATGGAATCGGCCGTCCATACTCATCTCCCTCCCAGTCAGCCATCAGAGATCATTGCCATAGTTCGAACCACCCTTTCATAAGTTCCAATTTCTCCATACTTTGTAGAACTGCAGAGAAATTTCACCTTAGAATTTGGGAATCATTGTTCATTTTTACCCATAAACCTCAGCTAAATAATGATCAAAGTGCGATGAAATTAAATATTGCCCCAACTGTGTAAATATGAGTGTGTTGGAATGTGTGTGTGTGTTTTGTGTGTGTGTGTATATGCAGGTTACTTTGTGTGGATGTTATTGTGTGTTGGTTTGATTGCTAGAATTTAGGTGTATGTGTACGTATGGCTTCGAAAGTGTAAGAGAAATTGTGTTTTTATTTTTAATGGTTAGGCATAGCTATTTATCGAGGTAGGTATAGTGATATTAATTTCTTATAGCTTTTTCGCAATTTGTTCATTATCGATTTTTATTCCTTGTTTTACAGCACTGATGATGGAATCAGAGATTCCGAAACGTTTGCCATTAAAAGAATGTTCCCTTTTATATTGGTTCTTCTTTTCATTTTACATATTAGATTTCCCAAAAAATCGCCCTTTTAATTCTATTAAACTATTCGAAAAGGAAACAAGATTTACCACATTGTGAAAAAAAAAGACAACTCAAATATGTTAATTTAAAGTGGAGATAGAATCAATTAAAAAGTCGGACTGCAAGTCTACAAACTTTATAGACTTGGCATAAATACACACCCAACCGCAACCGTAATTCAACATGCATTGAGCCACTAACCGGCGTTATGCATTACGTCATCGTGATACCTCCTGACACGGTCTGAACCCCGGCCCCAGCCCCGGCCCCAGCTCCGGCCCCAGCCCCGGCCCCAGCCCCGGCCCCAGCCCCGGCCCCTCCCCGGCCCAGGCCCCGGCCGTGGTAAATTTGATAACCCCGGCCCCGGCCATGACAAATTTGTTGACCCCGGCCCCGGCCAAATTTTCAACCCCGGTCGGTCTATAACGGAAACTTCTTCCGCGGTGCTCTGCAACTCTTGCGTAAATATTGCGCGACGTCACTCCGACGTGCGCCGATGCGCACTGCGCACTACTATATTTATACACAAAAGAAGAGCCGGGAAATTAAGTTCTTGTACCGAAAAAATGAACCAATATTTGCTTTGCTAATCTGCATGACACGTAAACTTACTTCAGGAAAATGCTTACTGAGTAAAGACTTTAGTTCACGGGCTAATTTTTCGGATGGAGAACCAAAATAGGGTAGAGTGCAATACAGATAATTTTCACATTTAACAGGAATGTCGGAATCGAAATGCAATGCCTTGTACATAAAAACTTTTTAATTTTGGAGTTTAAGATTCCAAGAGGAAACCATTTTTACAAAAAAAATTGCGTAAATAGTTAAACTCAGCGTGTAAATCATTGAAAGATGAGCAGGTATTGTAAGCTCTGATAACCAACGTTTTGATTAGTTAGATTTTAAATGTTAGAACAAAAACTAAAAAAAACTAGTCCCTAATCCCGGTTGCAAACAAGAGCCATCAATTCATCGCGTTTTGCTTCATCATTTGTAATCTCCCACCGCTTGATGGTTCATGTTGATGGCACTGATGTTCTCACTTCTTCCCCAGTCGTTTGCGTTACCGATACTTCTTCTGAATCTACAGGCTTGTTGTCTCCAATGACAACATCCACCTAAAATTTTAGCCATATTATTTAAAAACCAATAAGTAATTATAAGTGTTAACCCTCATTTAATTACCGGCATTGTTACTTTTTCAGATACCGAGCGCGACCCAAGAATGGAAGCAAGTCGGCGAAGACTTCAAATCACGTTTGAATTTTCCACATTGCCTCAGCGCAATCGATGGAAATCAGGTTGCAATAGTTAAACCACCAGGAACAAGTTCATTTTATTGCAACTATAAAAATTACTTCAGCGTCGTGCTGATAGCAGTCGTGAGTGCTAATTACGAGTTCATTGTGGTCGATGCAGGAGTGAATGGACGTGCGTCGGATGGCGGACTGATCTGTTATACCGCTTTCGGTGAAAAACTCGAAAGACGCCAATAGGAGATACCGGAGCCGGAATCTTTGCAAGAAGAAGACTCGGTGTCTCTGCCCTACGTCTTCGTTGCCGACGATGCATTTTCTATGTCTCAACATCTTGTGAATCCTTACGGAGGTGGCGGTAGTATAGATGTAGAGAAACGTATATTCAACTTCATCTCAGAAGGGCGCGACGCATTGTTGAGGACGTTTTCGGCATTCTAGTCTCTAGATTCGGAGTTTTTTGCGCTCCAATTCGATTTTCTCCAGAAAAGGCAACCATTATCAAACTAGCTACATGTTGCATACACAATTTCCTGAGAAGAAAATCAGAACGGTATTTGTCATTAATTAAGGTACGTCGACTGGGAAGACTACGAACACGTGGTTCGTGCTGGAGAAGGGTAGAAATATATAGCAAGCGAAGTTGGATGGCCTCAGAGTAACATCTAGCAGAAATTCGACCGCTTCGGTAAAATTGATTCGAGACGCATTCCAGAGTTATTTCTGTTCGAGAGGTTTAGTTCCTTGGTAAATGGAGCGAGCGAATTGACCAGCTTGAATAATACTTTATTTAAAGACGCAGTGGTAACCTCCATCTCTGCTCTATCCGCTGTAATTCATATCGATTTTATGTATCATTTATAGAATATGGTGTGTAGAGTTAAAATGAAATCTTCAAAAATTACCAGTTCATGTATAATAGGTAATGTGCAGTCTTGCTCTATATTTGTGGTGACAAAGGATCAAAAACGAAAAATATACAAAGAAAATGCTTTTGACATATTTTCTTTGTTCTATTTATGTATTGCTTGCCAGTTCTCATTGTTTCATTCTATAAATATTATAGCTTAACAACTTTTATAGGTATATTAAGACGCTTATTATTCTTTTAACCCTGTCAAAACTAGAATTGCCAGAAATTGTTTGTTAAAGACGATGTATCTACCTATGTCCTTTTTCTTTTTAACCCTTCGAGGGCCAAAAGTGGATTTATCGGCTCTATTCCAAGATGTTTTTGCCATTTGGTCTTCAAAGGGTTAAAGAAACGGATCCGTTTCGGACTCTGTATATCCGACTCTCTATACCCGTCGTAGGATTTCTGAGAACGAGAAATTTATTAAATTGACCCTCTGTTTATAACGCTGTAATTCAAGCCAACCAACAGGTACAACCTATTCAAGAATACTTAAAACTAATTTAAATTCGAATCTACTGCGACTGTATTAAGGCTTAACTGTTGATCAATTCTAATTATAAGCTTCGGGTTTGGAAAAGTGTGGAAAGGTGCGAGAAAAAAATATGATTGTGTGACTCACCTCATTTTCTTCTCCAAAGCGGATGCTGCTCGTGGACTCAGCGGGCGTTTCTTGATCTCTAGAAGGAAAAGCATTGCTTCCAAGTACCACAAGTTTGGCTGATACACATATTCGGTTCCGGTCCCAGATTTAGTGGAGTCGTTAACTTTATAAGCCCTTTTCTAAAATTAGTTCGTAGACAATAGAGTTTCTTTTTCAAGTCGTCGAGTGTAGCGTCTGGGTTCTTTTCTCTGAAATTTTCCAGAAGTTCTTCGTAAGCTGCATTTTTTAATTCCGGTTGTTATAATCGTTTGATATTATCCTTCATAGCATTGGAAATGATTTATGAACCTCAATCATCTCGAATAAAAACTGTCTTTCTACTTCTTTTGTATCCTTTGTAGCCATGTTTGATAGAATAAAAGGTATTCAAGATCGGTTATGAGCAAGTATCGATATATTTCAACCACACCCACCTAATGCTTTTAGCTAACGCTTTTGTTTGACTAAAATAATCTCGTTTGAACTCAACAAATATCTAGAGTAATGTAGGTTTAAAAAAATCTAGACATATAATTCATTAAATTTTATAATAAATTAGTTAAAAAATATCATAAATTAATATTTATGTCATAAATTACTTTATATTAGGTCATTCACCCTAATTGTAATTACCTAGTATTTTAATATTAATCCTTAATTATGTTTGGTACCAAGCGTTCTTCAATTTTACAAGAGAGAGAATCAGCATAACAAGTAGGCAATAATAATTTAATGAAAACTGACTAAAGGAGCGTTAGCAAGTCATCCAATAATTTCCTTGATCTACATTTTCAGATTCAAATAAATTATTAGTTCTTTGTATCTCTGTTAAGATTGTTATAATAAAGAAATAGTGCGAGATATTTTTTAGAATACATTTTGAATAGCAGAATAGAATAGAATACAGCAGCAGTACAGCATATTTAACTTTGACTTGCAATCTTAAAATGTGTTTTTGATTCCAGCCATTGAACAAAAATTGTTCTACATCTGGCTGGATGAACAACCATCGAGTTTTTCAGTCGGAAGAAATTTTCAATGGATGTGAACTTTCAGTAATCGATTCTTAAAGTTGATTGTATTGACATCGTCTAACTGATGATTTTGCAAACCAATTATGAGTTTCTGCAATTAAAAAATTCCACGTTCCTTTGTAAACATTCAGTAGAATCATAGGACATAGCAAGTTGGAGTGGCATACACATGTCATCAATATCATATATGAATTTTCTGCTTTGAACTTGTTATAAACTCAATTATTGATGCCAACCATGGCACTTGCATTGTCAGTCTCTTTAGCAATGCAATTATCAATGCTAAGATATATTGTGCAAAATCTGTTTTCATTGCAGCAGTTTTTCTGCACTTCAGAAATCTAAAGATGCAAAATAAGAATATTATCATTTTAGGATGTTATATAAAGCTGGTCAGTTTCAATAAACATAGCATTCTTCACCACCTCATCGCATGCTTTTGATTATACCGGCATCCTTCTCGAGTGTGCGCAACCATTGCAGGCTATGAAGTCCTACCTTTAACGCGGTGGAAGAGCGAAGCTCCGGCACTACCGGTCCGTAATGGTGGGTTCACATTGACACTTTTTTAAACACTCTGAGTGTCACTTCGACGGGCACATACACTGTTGCCGGGCTGCACCCACGTCAAAGTTGCTCCAGTCTGTGTGCGTGTGCGAGTCTGTGTAGGTGAACGGCTTGTCACCGTGACCAAGAACCACGCCCACTTCAACAGTTGCCACACGTCGCTGCGTGACATAATTGAGTGCAAACAAATGCAGTATATTTTGCCATAAAAGTATCGTTTAATTATGGAATAAAATACTATAAGTTTCAATTTACACGTAAAAGTCACAGCCGTCTTAAGCGACACGTGTTGTATAATGAGTTAGACCAAATAACAGCACAGTTACTGCGATTCTAACGTACATCATAATGTATTGTTCGTACTTCACGCTTTAGTTTTAGCAATGCAAATCTCTTCGGTCTATATTATAAATACGCAGTTAATTCGAGAAATTAACAGACTCTTTTTAATATCAATTAAATAAAAGTATTCGTACACGTTCTATATATTTTGAATTAAATTTAAGTATACAAGTGCTGCAGCTTTCTGTAGCTGCCTTTCGTGCATCTTTACGCCAAATAAATTTGATTAATTTACTTAAAAAATACCGCCTTCATAAATAGCTCATTAATACCGCCTTTTTTCAGTTGCTCAGGCGATAAGATAGTTTTTAAATTAATATTAATGCTTGTGGCCACACTATTCAATGCTACCGATTTGGTTCTTTTTTTTTTGTCTTCACGTGACAACAATGAAATATTAGACGATATTTTACTTCATTTTCAGAATGTCTCACATAACGTATGAAAAATACAATATAAATGAAAGACATTTGTATGTAATAATATTTATTTCTATATGTGATACATGCTTTCATGAATTATAATAAACTTAGCTGTGATCGCTTTTTCAACTTCTTAACTTTACGAAATATTTTCAGCTCTTCCGGAATTTAAATGAAAAATAATTCATTCATCAATTTTTACTGCAAAATGTCGATCATTAAAATTCTATATATTTATCAATTTATAAAATGCAACGTTCCGATGAGAAACGTTGTATTTCATAAATTGACAGAGGTATAGAATTTTTACGATTGGCATTTTGCAGTAAAAAATATCATTGTTTTATTATTGAACAAACTTCTTAACAAATTCCTTTAAGAAACATATGAAAGAATACTTTTTTAAAGCATTGTTGCGTTCTATGAGACATCAATAAATTTTAGCGTTTGATAAATTCAATAGTTAATTCTATATGTGATACATATGCTCTTATTATTTAAAAAAAATTTAGTTGCGATCGCTTTTTAAACTACTTAACTTTATGAAATATTTTCAGTTCTTCCGGTGTTTAAATCAAAAAGAATTCATTCATTTTTTATTGCAAAATGTCAACCGTTAAAATTCTATACATCTATCAATTTATAAAATGCAACGTTTCGATAAGAAACGTTGTATTTCATAAATTGATAGAGGTATAGAATTTTTACGATTGGCATTTTGCAGTAAAAAATATTACCATTGCTTTATTATTGAACAAACTTCTAAACAAATACCTCTAAGAAACATATGAAAGAATACTTTTGAGAGCATTGTTGCGTTCTAGCGTTTGAATGAATTAGCGTTTGGCACATTTCTGTCTATATTTAGGGATAAATTCCTTTTTCTTTTTACTATTTTCCCTTTCAATAAGGCAGCTTTTCCTCTTGGTTGTCCTGTTTGGCGCCTGGCAATGCTCGTTGGCTGACATGGAATTTTTTCCTGAATGCCCCTGATCCTTTAAAAAGGGTACAACCTGCAGTGCGAAGGAAAGTTGACACCTGCGCAGGATTCCTACAGGCTTTCATCCTCTTTTCAAAGACGTCAAGGGCGCCGAGCATGCAGGGGCTCTGAGTTCGCTTCAATTCCTTATTAAACATGCTTGTAAATTCATCAATTCTCTCGTCAATTGATTGAGAGTTATTCAGTGTCTGTGTAGAGGTTCTGACGACTTCTTCTGTACCAACAGATCTGTCTTTTCGGTCGCATGTCTCTATTTGCTTACTAACATCCGATACTGCGTTAGCAGGCGCATCTGCAAACAAACCATCAAAAAAAGTCGATGTTGGCATTGCTTTGTCACCGTATATCACCTTGTACAAGTGTTGCTTCTCAGCAGCAGTGCAGGTGTAAAGCTGTGGAAGGCGGACTGCGCTGTACTGAGACGCTGCAAGTTGATGACTTGATGTTTGCACACGCTGCCTGTATTCCCACTGATGCAGCTGCACGAGCCGATGGATAGGTCCACTGTGTACTGAATGCCCTCTTGCAAAGCAGAATCAACTGTACAAACTGCTCCTCCATTATGGGTAACAGCTGACAGAGGAATGGTGCTGGTGGCAGTTTTGGAAGAATTGTCTTTTTTGAGGATGACATCTGACAGACGCAAACGAAGGTAACTGTCGTACACATCTGCCATCACCAGCAACAGCTGTGCTCCGTTGTGGGCCTTATTTCTGTACACAAATATTTCAATAATTACTATTATTAATTAATGCCACTCATAAAAATTACTATTATCAATAATTTAGATTGAAATCGTGCTCAAATCTAAATCTAAAATATATGGGCACTAATCATTTCTGACTCTTAACACATAAAATTGAGTATTTAAAGTTGTTTCACTCTAATAAACGGGGTTAAATAAAATTTACTATAAAACACATAAGCTTTCAATATTTTCAAGATTTAATGTATGTATAAGTTACATCTTCGTTTCACCATTGTAAGCATTGTTTTTTAATTTTGACAAATATAGCTACGCTTATAGAAAATTAATTTAATTAATCCTCACCGCTGTACTTTATTTATGTATTGACTTTGGTAGGTCTTGATTTATTACATGTTTTTATTTTTCAATCATAGGGAATTATTCGAAAAGAAATGTAATATTCATAAATTTAATTGTTATTGTTAAAAAGCTGACGGAACCTATATTTCAGTCAATTTCTGGCAGCAACTACAATCACAAATGCAGCCAAATGAGGTCGATGATGATTAGGCTACCATCTCCCTATTCAGCCAATGCCTTCGATAAAAGGTAACTTTTACAAACTGCATCAGCAGTACAATACCTGTTGAGGACAATATCCTTGATCACCATCATCATGCTCTCACACATGTTGTTGGTGTTGTGACCACGCAGTAGCGAGCCACACCTCCAAGGTAAACTCCACTCTTCCCTTCGTTCCACCGCTGATCTGAAGTATCTGAAACCAATACAGTTTTTGATGTACTACAACTGAATACTAAATTTATGTTATTATGTTACACTCATGTTTTTTGTGCAGCTACATCAAATTTTTGTCTGTGCGTTATAACTTCAAGGATTTTGGAAGCAGTTACTTACTCGGTACATTTGAAGTTATTTCGCGAGAGTTCTGAATCCAGGAATTCGGACCATATGTGGTCGAAGGAACTAATGGACTCAGCGTAGACCAGCTTTTTTAGAACTGAAATCAGCGGTTTGCGGTGCTCCTTGGCGATACCATTTTTGGCATTCCACAACCAGCGCCATGCGGCCTGCAGGACGTGGAAGACGCGGAGGAACAATTTACTATGAGGCCACACCTCGCGCAGTGCTCTTCTCTCAGCGTCACTGTCATCAGTGATGAAACACTCAGGGCGCAGTTTTCCGTTGAACGCAACGTCACTCAGCATGTCTTGGAGAAGACTGAAACCTGTAAAAACATTATTAAAGGGGGATATACAGTAAAAAAATAGTAAAGCTACAAATTTGACTAAAATATCTTAATCAGCAAGTTTTTATTCATTTGTTAGTTATAGGTGTAATGGTGGTAATTTTATAATATAATTTTAATTGCAAATTAAAACACATACCTCTGACATAATCTTCTTTACTTTGTGTTGAGGACAGTATGACCCCGAGAGGAAGGCCCCCAGCTGCGCTCGAGCAGACAAGAATGGTGAGTGAGCAGTTGGTCTTGTCCACGTGGCTAGTCGTGTCCACAAACACTACCTCGCTGGCTGATTGCATTTATTTGTGAACTCTATACATGAAATCGGTGACAAGAACGGCAACATATCCACCAGAAATCTCAGCAAAATTAATGAGATGCTGCGGCATTTTATTCTTGGTTCGCTGCATAGCTTCCAAGACGGACATGTCGTCGAAGTTACCGTGGTTCTGTGCCATCCACCTCGCCCTCAGACTCACTACAGAGTTTAATGTAGATTTAATCTTCTGTCTGCCAGCAGCGCAATGTCACTTTGAAAATTATGCTTCAGTTGGTGATGGCGTCGAGCTTGGGCACCAAACATGCCTGTAAAATTTTGGCTCATATTGTCATATATTTAGTATTTGTTCACATTTTTCATGAATTTGGGGCACTATAATGAGATATAAGAAGCGAACAACTCATTGTTAACTTCAATATAACTTCACCGTCAAAAATAAGAGCTAAATAACATATTTATTTACAAATACACACATTTTCAAGTAGAATAAGAAAATATTGACATAACTGAATCTCTAAATAGCCACCGAAAACACATTTTTCGACTGAATTAAATTCACTAATTTTTCAAACGTTCGTCATTCTTTTCCATTTCATCAGAAATAATCCACCCTACTTAATGATATATAAATTGTGAAAAGTAAGAAATGCTATACGCTAGTTATTATAAGATATGCATCAAAGTGTCAATATCACCAGGTATATTGAGTTAAATAACCCATAACGAAAAACTAATTGCATATTGTAATACTAAACAACTGGGCTGGGCCGTAAATTAACCTAACATTTTTTTCTGGACTTGCAATTAATGAAAGGGGAGGAATAGACATTTATATCCTTATTGTTGTACGGTTATGGATACCAGAAGTAACTGCTTAGATTTAGTTGAGGAACATGCCTGGATAAACGTACCATAGTGCCACAACTGTAATATCGATACTTGTAAAATTAGGACAGTATTCATACTTGTACTTCTCAGGTAAAATCATGCTTTAAAGTAGTAAATTATGAGTTAAAAATTATTCATTCTCACCTTGCTCAAAGTAGGAGTAAAACTCTTCCTTGATGCTTTCTGACATACTGAACTCGCTCAGGATAGCAGCGGAGGAGCGCGAATGGTTGTGGCGGCCAGTGAAGGTGATACGGCATGGGTGAGGTGTCGATCCTTCAGTGCTGATGACCGCTCTTAATCGTGCCGGACAACTGAAATAAAAATTAGCTATACTGACATATCCAAGCAAACAGTGTCAGCTCCTTTAAATGTGAAGAAATTAAATATTTGTAATACTTTACATAAACCTTGATACTTTAGTTTCACAAGTGTTTTTGTACGAGAACCATAGTAATTTTTTAACTCAGAGAAGTGTCTACTGAATAAAGCAAAAATAGTGAAACATATATGCAAGTGGTCCGTCCTAGTTCGGCGGGAAAAAAGTTTCACCACGCTTCGATTAGTTCGTTTGCATTGACAAATATAATGAAGCCTTAGTTAGGTTCTGTCAAAACGATGAAATATTTATTTTTCATGGGTGTAGTTCAGTTGACAGTAGTTATTTATGTTCTTTAGATCGTTCACAAATAATTACTGCTAGTACTATATAATATGCTTAAAGCATATGACTTTTACAATGCAAAACTTTTATATTGAAGTACTTTTTTATATTCAACCATGTTTCGTGCATAAAAGATATTTGAAATAAAATAGGAGCGAGTTTTTTCCCAACAGCCAAAAATTTATGAAAACAATAAATGGAAATCCTAGTTATTGAAATATTCAAACGAATAACTGAACATAATAAGTAACTAGGCTCAAACAAACCAAACTTGAGTCAACCTAAACAATATATGTCAAAGTTTAATTAACCGCGCTAAATTCAAATAATTGCACTTAACTGATTGTATAAAAAACTTGCCTAGTATTTTATTATCATTTGTTTACACGTTTATTTACCTATTTCTAACTTGTAACTACAGTAAGGAGTCCGTGTCACACGTAAGTATACATGCAGATATAAAAAAACAGGAAGCGCTCTCTAGAAACTGCGAGCACAATTGAATGTAGAAGCATGTAATTCAATATTTGTACGATTAGACAATAAAGATTTGTTTTAAATTAAGTACTTACTTGGTATTAGTTATTTTAACTCCTTTGTGCTTCCGCACCGCATGGTGACAAACGTAGTAGAGTTCCAATTGATTATTGCGCTTTCTTTCTCCTCTCTCCATAGTCCAGCTAACATTATTTTTCTGCGAGAATTCATTTAACCAGTTGTTAAACTCGGTGCGGCTTTTAGTAGCTACATCAATGCTCATTACATTTTCCTGATCTTGACCGTTCGCCGGCAAAGGCAGGAATTTAAAACCATCGGGTAATTCAACACCTTCCATATTGCACATACGCCTGCACTGTACAAGGTCATTTCTAAATCACGACTGGCAATTTTTTGTAAGCAACTAAAGCAAGTGCATAAATGAAGTGCATTGCAATATCTGGTTACTCATTCATTATAGTTCGACGATAGAACGAGTTCTGACAATGAGGTAAAGTTTTATAGGTTTCCCATAGAAGTATCATTTAGCAATGGATTAAAATACTCTATGTTTCACTCTAACCTTAAAGTCACAGCCGTCTTAAATGACATTATAATATGAGTTAAACCAAATGAGATCAGTTACTGCGATTCTACTGTATGTCATAATGCATCGTTCGCATGTCACGACGTATAGTTAGTAGTGCAAATCTCTCTAGTTTTTATTATAAATATAGAGTTAATTCGAAACATTAACAGACTCTTTTTAATTTCAATTAAATATAAGTATTCTAACACGCTCTTTATAATATGAATAAAATTAAAGTATTCAAGTGCTGGAGCGTTCTATAAGATGCCTTTCACGCATATTTACGCCAAATAAATTTGATTAACTGACTTTGAAGATTTTAGTGAAAAAATTATATCCCATATCAGTATGTTTAATTGTCGCTTCCTTCTCGTTTTGCCTAGTCCAGCTAACATTTTTATGCGAGAATTCATTTATCCAGTCTAACTCTGAGCGGCTTTTAATCGCAATTTCAATGCTCATTACATTTTCCTGATCTTTCTACTTCGCTGCTAAAGGCAGCAATGTAAAACGATCGGGTAATTGAACTCCTTCCATACTGCAAATAAGTTCACGCTCAGCATGCCTATTTCTAAATCACCACTGGCAATTTTTGGTGAGCCAGTGCATAATTTAACTTCATTGCGAAATCTTATAAGCTCATTATGGTTAGATGATACAGCGACTTCTGGCAATGAGCTAAACTCTGGACCAGTGTACATGACGCACTCTACACGCACACGGACGCAGCAACACACGCACACAGACTGGAGCAACTTTGACGTGGGTGCTGCCGGGCTAGCAGGCGGGCAAAGTGAGGTTCACTTGGACATTCTCCCTAGCCATTCTTTGCCGCCGCCTGCCCGTCAATCACTCCATCTACAGATGAGCCGTAGCCTGCAGCATGTCATCAGTAGGGATGTGACATTGAACATATTGCATATATATGCTTTTGAGTATATTTTAGATAGCATAAAATATGCCCGCAAGTATATATGCAGTGTGCGAATATCGCATATTTTCCTCGGAACAGCATAAAATATGACGAACATGCATGATTAACTGTAAGGGGCAGTAAACTGAAACCTAGTAAAACCTTCCCATTACTTTTAAATTATATTCTTTTTTTCATCGTTTTATTTAATTTTTTTTGTATAACTGGATCAATTTTGTAAATTGAAATTTTTCGTAAATCAATAATAATTGTAAGTTGCTACAGCTACTTCAAAAGTTTACTTTTATTTTGCGGGAATTAGCTCAAGTTTTTTTAGATATAGTTCCTTATGAAGTGTATTTGAAATTAGTGCGGCTAGTAGTGATCTACAATCATGCCGAAGGTGAACAAGGAGCATCATTTTTAGAATACTTCAAGGAATTTGAAGATTTTCAAGCCGAGGAATAAATTCTCTATCGCATTTATTGCGAGAAACAGGTGAAATATAAATTTTTTTTCACTCAGAACACGTTAGAGAAGTTTTGCGCGGTACAAGGTTCTGGTTTCTAAATATTATCACGTAGAACCATGTTGGGCTTAGTGCACACTTTATCAAATTATTGTTATCGAAGGATATGAATAATTATTATTGCTCTTGCATAACAACACGGAGACCTCTTACTTCGAGAGCAATAAAATTAATGGATATCGTAGAGGAAACATTGAAGAACATATATGATAAAAGGTATTATCACGAGTTAAAATGCATTTTGGTGTAAACAAAGGTTTTGAAAAGATAAAAACAATCAACTCAATTTTGAGTTGATTGTTTGAGTTGATTGTTGAGTTGTTTGAGTTGATTGACCTCTGACGCAATGGATGAATCTATTAAGGAATATTCACCTTCCGAACTAACTTGCTTCACTTTTGCTCCACTTGTTTCTTGCGATGTCGAGTGGAAGTTTTCGCAATATAAAACTTTGCTGGCAGGTAACCGAAGAAGATTTGTTTTCAAAAATCTCAACTACCACGCAATTATAAAGTGCAACCCTCGAATTTGATGCTAAAATATATTCCTCGTATAAAAGAAGGATTAAGAAACGTTCCTTGTATTCATAAAAAACATATATAGTTCAGAACCAGCCTTGGATTAGATTACTTTTTTTTCGTTCGTTATCATCGTGCTTGACTCGTTCAGATTAGAATTATTACTGTTTCAAAATATTTATGTTCAGATAAGTTATAAAACTTAGTTGAGAATTGTATACACTTAATTGTCATTAGAAAATTATGAAAGAAATCATTTTTTCCCTGTATGAAGAAGTACACTGTATCCTGTATCATTGTTTCTGTACAATTTTCCTCACAAAAATATAATTTTGGAGCTATTCAAGTGAAGCATTTATATGGATACATATTTCTGCTTAGCATGTAATATGCGCTTCCACAATTATGCATAGAGTGTACCATATATGCATCGAGTGTTTCTACATATCTTTTGGTTTTACCAGCATAATTCTTGCCGAAGCCTTCATATTTTATGCTGCATATGCGCTACATAAATCAGGAAATATGCAGCATATTTTACGCTGCATATTGTCACATCCATAGTCATCAGTATACGTTTGGAGACGCCCAGGTATTGCAACACATCAATGACATACGAAATAAATTATTAGAGCTGTACTACCATTCATCTGTCGCTTCCTGGCGAGAAGAACTAGAGCGCGGAGCGCTGCATCACCCTGCATGGTGTCTTGCTGGCAACTGAGCACTTGTCTGCACCCCGACCATGAGTCAAGACGCCTGTACTGCCTGAATAGCGTTGTACCAATGTGAACGATCGCTACCCTTTCGCTACGTGCACTTGCCCGAGCCCCATGGTTGTGAGCTTCCAATGCGAGTGTCAATGTGAACCCAGCATAAGGGTGGTCGTTGCAGAGGATTCAGGGACTCTGCTGTTGCCGGGGTAGTTCAACCATTCATGGTTTAGCTCCCTGAAGCCCGAGCTCTCTTATTTAACAACTTCTTGACTACGCAGTAGTATTTCGCGATTTAGGAGGGAGACCCTTGAGGGTGGTGTCTTCGTCTTCGGCATCATTTATGAGTTCTACTTTATGGAATCAGAGGGCGGTTCATCTCTCCTCTTCCTCTTCTATTTATAAAGATTTTGTGAATATATACATATCAACAATTGTTTTAATGCTGTCACAATTCTATCTGCATCACATTTTACTGATTCTGTTGTTCTCAAGTAAGACGATTCTACTTAATTAGACATATCGCTGTAGTATACATATAACTGATACCCCAAGTAGTTGTATGATTGAAGTATCATTACTTCCATCCAATAATAAACAGAAATTATTGTTGCCATTATCATTAGTCAGTTCTTCGAAATAAGGATACAACACATTTTTGATAATGTCTGTGCATTTTGTTAGATGCATTTAAACATCATCAATAGTTTTGCAGTTGGAGATGTGCTTTAGCATACCAACTATATGATCACAATTAGAAATTGCACTATGGTGGCACAAAAACATGGCAGTAGCCATCTTGGTCTGGTTCATAATCTGAACATAACGCATTTTGAACGTGGAAAGTTCGCTATTCAAACAATTTGGTTAAGCAAATCAACAAATATTACGAGTATAAGAAGTAGTATACATTCTAGCGAATTCATAGAATGAATTTAGAGTAATATATATCATTTACATCGCTTAAGTGTAATTCCCGCTAGATAATATCAAGCACGCTAAAAAACTATCTAGATTTTTCTAGCTAATATCTATATTCCAAACTTTACATCAAGGCTTGAGCAGAAAACATCTAGATATAGCTCTAAATTATCTAGAGTGTCAGCCCTGGTTGCCATAACCTGCCCAACGTATTTTTGTTTAAAGTATCAGATTTAGCCACATACGAAAGTTGCAGATTCCAAGGAAAAAGTGCCAAGTGCTAAATTTTTTAGATAATGCTAATAAATAGGCTGAAAATTATAACTAAAATAAGTTAACTACATTCAAGTAATACATTTTAATAATAAGACATAAAAATACCACATATTTGTAGCAGCGCACTCAAGCATGCAAGAAGTAACAGATCTGCGTATACACAAAAATGAAATTCGAAGCATTCCCAGGTCTATACACTACCACTTACAGAGCTCAGAATGAAATATTGACGCAATATATTGACGCGTCCAAATAGACGTTTCAATATACTGACGAACCATCAATAAACATCAAACTGATTTGATTGCGTCAATACATCGAGTTAATTAATTGACGGTCGTCAATGAAGCCCACAGACGATCAATTTAATTGTCAATATTCACCATTGACCATTAAATTGATCGCCTATGGGCCACTTAAGACGTGAAATGTTAACTGCAAACACGTTGATTTGAATGTTAGCATGATTGTGGAGGGAATCGTAAGCATGCTTCTTTGCTGCTTTATGGAAAAAAAAGGTCAGTGATCAGCTCTGGTTTATAGGAACAATAATTTTACACACCTAAGAACCTAGCGATTAGTTTGTTGAACTAAGCTTCAGAACAACTGATTAGGCGAGGTACCGGGCTACAATGAAGTGTAGTGTGCGAATTTCTTGCTTTTGGTAGAGCAACTGTAGCTTTAGGGAACGCTGTCTGGTTCATATTTAAGTTATGTTGCCTAGTGCTTTTCTTGTTCTCCTTACCTCTGTTCAGCTTTTAGGACACGATAGTCTCCGCTGAATTACTGTAGTGAAAACATCGCTCGTCATGCGTACAATTATTTAGGCAATCCTTTTGGATTCTGTTCATTTTTGGAGATCTTACAGCCGATGATGGGTCGAAGCCCGGAACTTTCATTTTAGTATCGACAAGGTAAAATGAATTAGAAAAAGTAAAGTGCTTTGGTTTTGTTCATAACATTTTTTAAACAAATAATTCATGCACACAGTCTCTCGTTCGTCAGTTTGGTCACCTAGACATGCATCCTGAGCGCGGCTGACAATGTAAAAAAACAAATGTTTTTCTTCGGGCATTTCTATGTGGGAACCTTTTTTATGAATATCTCCATTAAAAAAAATTAAATTAGAGTAAATTCTCCCACTAAAACTTACTTCAATGAAAAGGCGCAATCATTTGGTGTTCTTCACAATAAAATTATCTTCTTACGTACCCCGAAAAATAAGTGACCTCTGCAGTCTCTGCGCCAGTACGGTGTTTGTTTCTTTTTTCTTTTTATTTCTCTGTTTTTTTATTTTATTATTGCTTCAATTTATAGAATCTGCTTTTATTTTTCTTGTTTTGTAGTTTTATTTTTCTTCTTAAGTTGTGTATTTTATTTTATAATCTCGTAAAAGGAATAATTATGTACGATTGGGTAGAAAGGAATGAGGATCGTTGTTGGTTATGGGAGAACTTCTCAATTTTTATCGATTGAAAACTATCCCCTCAGTTCATTAAGTGAGGCTGTATAATTAGATTATTGCAATTGGTGACGATATAGTACAGGTGGGGATGCGGACCAAATGCGCGGGCCCTAAAGAGCTCACCGCTTATAAGACCTCTGAGGTGCTTAGGGTAGGGGGGCGTGCTCGCTCGCACATGCCTCCCCCCTTTAACCGGATAGGTATTCAATTATAAGTAAAAAAAATAATATTCGGGCAGATAAAAACAAAAAATTTAATTTCAAACACAAAATCCGCCTCACATGCGTGTAATACTCAAAGGTAATTCTATTAATTCGGAAATACACTGGTACACCTGATATCAAATTTAGTAACAGTACTTAGCTCAAGAAGTATCAACACAAGCCGCAACACAAGCTGGGAGTATAAAGGCGCTGAAGCGATAAAACATAATGCCCTTATCCTCAAAATGAACAGAAATTAAACATGGCTGCTTCAAAAGGTCAGCATTAGCATTAAACTTACCAAATTACCACAACGTCAGCAAAACACGATAAAGGGAAGTAAACGAAACGCCAGATAATCTCATCAAAACAACCAATGGTCCAAGCGAATAATTTCGACAAATAATTTCGCTTCTCTCGCAATTATAAGTGTAATGTCGCAACAATTTTTCAACGTCGCAACAATTTCGTAAATGACAAACAATTTAGACATCAGGTAATCACATGGATTATTCAGAAACGTTACCACAAAAATTACCCCTACTGATATCATCACCAAAATAATTGAGCATCACTACTTGACGTTAATAAAGCCGCGCATAAACATAAGTATTACTTCTAACACAAAATATACTAGTGATTACAGAGATTATATAAGGATTATAGATGAACTGCAAAGTAAAACACGAGTTCTTCGACAAGGCAATTACGGAAAATTTTATTCGAAAACTATTACCTCGTAGGTAATGAAAAATGAGTGCAGTAATGGTAATGAATCTAAACGGTAATCAAATTAAAGAATCATTAAAGTTTTCACAAAAAAAAATTAAAACATCGTCTGCGTTACCGTAGACTTAAAATAGAAGTTAGATAATGTTATTGTTATCATACGCGTATGTTATTGTTATTGATTCTTATAGTATTAAATCCAAACATCGCACCAATTAGAACGGAACTTTACCACTATTAGTAAAACAACCAATCAGAATAAAAAGAGTGCCGTAAAGCTCGTAAAATTTAATTCTATCGGTAACATAATGATATAGAATGTGGAGTAAGATATAAGAAAACATGGAGTAAAATCAAACACACGCTATTTTAAAACATCAAGTCTGAATATGGAAATTGGGTTTCGCACCCTGCAAAAATAAATGAATAATCACTAAAAAGAATAATCACTAATGTAAGCGTAATAAAATGTAAGCGAAGTCATAATTTTTGAACGACTCAGAATTTATAATTACCTACTTTCAAGTTTCTAAATATACTTATACCACGTTGGCAACACTACGAACATGGTAAAGTAACATCGTAGAAAATAAACACTCTTTTTCAAGTTGAGTTATTTTTGTATGTGAAGTCAATGGTTCACCTTATCAATGGTTCACCGTTCAAAGTCAAATGGTTCACCCTATCAATGGTTCACCGTTGTTCTCCTTCCCTTTCACGAAAGTGCATTATCCCTAGTTAGTATGGCCGTATACTGCGCGCGGAGCTTAAGTTTTGTTGACTGCGCGCGGAACTTAAGTTGTCGTCAAGGCCGCCTATGTTTGTTGACAGGCGCTCTGGCATGTACCATGTTACCGTGTTACAAGATGTTGCGTTACCGCTCGCACCCGTGCGACCTGAAATTGAAAAAAAATACGAGAAGATTAGCATGGTTAAAGCGCAAAATTTAGTACATGAATGATTGAATAAAGTAATTGAGAAACACCTTTAGTGTCAGAGTGATCCTTTACCGAATCTTACTATTTAGTTAATGACAAGTAAACATTCTTAAAACTTTGAGACAATGATTTAAATGTCCAGCAAAAACAAGTCTCTCAATATTATTCAAGTTTTCTCAGAGAATGGATGCTGACTCAATAAATATCAGCGGAATTCCGCCTAGGCATTTAATTTCTTGAGAGATCGAAAACACTGTCTCCGTGTTAAATCCTCTGCAACTGCAGCCGGATGTCGCTAGAATTTTCCAATCTGTATTTAAAGTGTGAATTCAGCATATTAATTGTCATCGAGACATGAGAGTGCGTTCCCAGACAATGCACGGCAAAAAAAGATTTAAATATGTGCAAAGTCGTCAATTCTCGCAAAACGTGCAAACAAAAAAAGTTCAAAAATTCAAAAATTCTCAACAATCACGTGCGGCTTTAACACAAGAACATAAGAAAATTGTTATTCTGTGATTGTTAAACTTTCATACTGTAAACGATTATTTTACATTTCACATATCGCGTTACGTTAATGCCTTAATCAAAAAATTAAATACTAAAGCATATACGAGGTTAACATGAAGCATAAGCAAATACAACAAAAAGGCACAATTGAATACATAAGAACATACTTTTTATGGTAAAAACACGATTTGTTGTCAAGGTAAAAATCAATAATGACTTTAAACACTAAATTTTAATCGTTCAATCAGTTGTAAATGATCAATTAGTTGTAAATGATCCCTTAGGAACTTTGGATAGACTTGACGATAAATTTTGCATTCTTTTACGTTTGAATAATAAATTACACAACATAAAACTTTACTGATTATGAAATTCGAGTAGGCTTGCACATGAATATATGACGCACTAAATCGTAAACGTGCTCAAAAAACATTAAGGACACCGTCTAGGTAAAAAAAAAGTCCCGTTATTTATAGATGGATTTCTCTGAAATTTTCACAGTAGGTGTGAAATGATGCAAATATCATTTGTTATTTCGACAAAAATTTTGTATCTGCAGTGGATTTTTTTTATTTTCAAAAAATATGATAGAATAGGGTTTTTTTAAAAATCCTACTACATCTACAATTTTCAAGTTACAGAACCAGTACTTCGTTTTTAGATTGAAACTCCATAGAAACTCCATAGAATTTATTGTCACAAGGTCACGTTTAAAATTACAATACAGGTAATCTAAAAAGGTGACAAGGGCCACGTCAAGCTCATTCGCTTATTGGGCCTAATAAAAACAAGGGGAAAATCGTACAACCAACTGCTAAAATTTAAAACTACACTATTAAACATCCAAAATAAGAGTTCCAGCGAGTCGAGCTAACAGAGAAAAGATACAGTAACAAGAGGAAAACACATTAGAGGGTAACATAGAAAAGGAAAATAAAATAGGAAAATATCAAGTGACAAGGGAATATGTAAGAGTAGAATTGTCAAGAATACACAGAGAAAAGTAAAAATTAAAAGTATTAAAAAGGGAAGCGTACCTAATAATGCGCAAACGCGGACTTCTTTATTATACAATACAGGTACTCTTAAAAGGTGACAAGGGTCACTTCAAGCTCATTCACATTCTTGGGCCTAATAGAACAAGGGATAATCGCCGAAAATAATGAAACCGCTAAAAGTACAATCGCAGTGACAAAACAATAAAAATGTCATAAACACGGTCACAAGCTATCATAATGACTAGAAGAAATGCACGAGTGACTAGAGTACTGGACAAAATGCAAAACTTAACAACAAAGGTCCAGATTAAAATTGCAACAATACAAGAAAAAGAGAAAAACACTATAAAACTGACATGATAAGACATAAGAGGATAATAAAAAGTTCCAGCAACCCTCACACGCTTAAGAACAAGTGCTTAACCATTGCTGGAACTGACACAGATTTATGGCTAATTAAATCACTGCGCTCGCTAACACATAAAGAAAAGTAAAATTTAAAAGTATTAGAATAGGAAGCGAGACTAATATTGCGGAACCGCTGATTTCTTAAATGCATTTTTAAAGCGGTACCCAGGCATCGGCATTAGCCATTCAGAATCCAACGCATTTAACATTTGAACCATTTGGTAGATTGTTCCACATTTTTCCACGTTAAGTCGTACATAGGGTAGTCTGAATCTATAGTTCCTTAGCTCATAATTATTCGTTGGGACAAGCGGTAACAAATACTTATTAAAAGATATGTCATCGTTAAAAAGGAACCTACGAGCTAGTTTTAATAAAAAAAATCTGTATATATCGTCAAATTGAAGGAATTCTAATGCTTTGTACATGCTGGATGTGTGAACTTCAGGTACATGGTTATTATATTGTACTTTAAGAATTGCACGCAGAATTTTATTCATCAGGATTGAGACTTTTGACCTAACACTGGGTGGCCCACCGCCCAACAGCTCAACACAGTAAATTACATGTGGGTAGACAAGGCTGTAGTAGATGCTCCTAAGGGAGCACAGTGGCAGTTTCCTAGAGAGGCAATGAAACATGCCAAGAGCACGGCTCAACTTACCACAGAAATGCGATATGTGATGGCCAAAAGTTAACTTCGAATCGAGGAATACGCCAAGATATTTAAATTCAGTCACCCACTCTAGTTTAACATTATTGAAAAAAATGTCTGGAAGGATTGGGCTGTCTCTGGTTGTGATTAGCATGAGCTTTGTTTTTTTCTCATGGGGCACAAGTCTGTTCAGTTGAAGCCAGTTTGTTAATCGTATCAAAAAATGCGTAACTCTTTGAACGGCATTTGCAAATTTATCGTCGCTCACATAAAATACTGCATCGTCAGCAAATAGGGCACACTTAACATCAGGCAGTGAGGTTATATCATTAATGAAGATACAACAAAAAGGCTCAGATGTCTATATAACCACTCGCAATAGGGAATTTTGATAACTTATTTTTTGTGGATTTTGGGAATTAAAAAAAAATGAACTTTTTTTCATTTATTTTTTTTTCATGTCGTGTAATTTTTAAAATAATAAATTTAACAGAAAATGCTATTGCGCGAGGATACACCTTGCTGAGCCCTATCGAATGGAATATAAACCATTTTCCTAGCTCTAAAATTGTGGAAGAAGTAGCATTTGAGAAACCAATTATCAAGTTTCCAGAAAAACGTATTTTAAAAAAAAAAAAAAAAATTTTCACTTTATCTTTTGAACTACAGGGTTTTCTATAATGAACTCTTGAGCGTTTGTAGCTCTTTTCAAGCCCTTTCGATTGATACAATTTACATTGCTGTAGCTCTGTAACTCTGGGAAAAAATATACATCAAATAGAATAGGTGTAATTCTTGAAAGCAACCAATTTTTTTAATTTTTCATTTTTTTTTGACCAAAATACGCTTTTTTGTCAAGCCAACTCCTTTGTTTTATAGCTCTTTTCAAGCCCTTTGGATTGGTGTGCTCGCCATAGCTGTAGCTATGATACTGCAGCTGTCATTGAGCTATGAATGGAAGCTGCGGTATCATGGATACGGCAGAACAGCTAAATTCTGAAATTGTCAAAAATTATTAAAAAATATTCATTCAGCGTTAGAATGTTTCGTTTGAATAATGGAAGCACTTTGAGTAGCCCATTAACGAACTATAATGCCATTCCCGCAGAGAAACACGCTCAATTGACCCCCAATAATGAGGGCGGGAGGGTTCAAGGTCACTCCACCCCCATCGCTTTCCCCCCCTCTGGTGGGCGCACTATTCGGAGTAGACGTAAACGGAAAGAACCAATGGAAGCGCAAGAAAATCCTCTATAAGATGCATATATAAACAGATAATCAACACATATCCCGATTTCTATCAAGACGGTCTCCTGCTTCATTATCATAGATACGGCAGAACAGCTAAATTCTGAAATTGTCAAAATTTTACAAAAAATATTTATTCAGCGTTAAAATGATTCGTTTGAATAATGAATGCACTTTGTGTAGCCCATGAACGAACTATATTGCCATTGCCGCAGAGAAACACGCTCAATTGACCCCCAATAATAAGGGGGGTGAGGGGTCAAGGTCACGCCACCCCATCGCTTTCCCCCCCCTCTGGTGGGCGCACTATTCGGAGTAGACGTAAACGGAAAGTACCAATGGAAGCGCAAGAAAATCCTCTATAAGATGCGTATAAAAGCAGAAAATCAACACATATCCTGATTTCTACCTAGACGGTGTCCTTAAAAACAGCCACTCTCGTTTAACAATTAACTGAGAAATAAATCAAATTTTGTTATTACTTTTAATCAGTCTCCACTATTCAATTATTCGTCAATTGTCCATAACACATCAATTCATGACTATTCACCAGTCATATTCATGAATATTCACCTAGTCATATTCATATTCATATTCATGATTAGACGCTGATCAGACGCTGTCGTACATCAGCTGTCAACTGTAGAGTTCATTGACATGTGCAGCCTGAGCTACTCGCGGCCTTGAGCCAAAGCAAAAAGAATAAGCTACTCACTAGCACTGCACATGAAATTAGGCGTGCTGCTCTGCACACTCTACACTCTATTACTCGTTACTCTTAACTAATTACCAGACCATCCGTGTGGTTAATTAATGGGCTTCTATCGCTTCTCATTATTACTCTCGCATGGTAATGGGCGTCTATCGCCTCCCATTCTTACTCTCGTATGGTACTTCTGTTCGCCAGCACAATGAAAACCGCAATCTGCAATGCTAAACTCTGACCGTCATGGAATCAATGGTATTACTTCCACCACATGAAATTATGAACTGAAATCAGAGTCCCATCCAAAATCAACTGTAACAGCTTCTCCTAAAGCTTATTCAATTGTCTGCGCGCAATAATTCAATACTATTCCTCAACAGTGTCACTCGACCTCGCTGGTAAATTTACCTGGTAACCTTAAACCATTTACCAGATATATACACAGCCCTATCGGTATCATTGTATCATTTACCAAGCGCTGAAACGCTCTCTGGGTTTACCTCTACCTGGGTTTACCTTTTTATTCTCTCACGGACATTCACTCTGCCGCGGTTTTACCTCTACCTGGGTTTACCTCTTACGTACACTAGAAGAGTCTTTCTCTTCTTTATTTTTATATTTCTCGCACATTTCCTCTTTCGTACTCAGAGCAATAACATCAGGTATGTATCATCAGAAGATCCACTATTATTCCCTTCACTTGGAAGAGTATCTTCCTACTTAAATATATATTTAATTCTTGAAATCCCATTGCATTTCTCAGTATTACATCATTACATCATCATTATTACATCATTTCAATGCATTGTACTACTTTTACATCATCCTTTAATCAATTCCTGTCCTCTTAATACAGCAAATTGTTCTTTCAATAATCGATCCTTTGATCAGTAGTACTCCCTCGAAATCAAAATGCAATGATTCTCTTGCAAACAATTTTCCTCTTATTCTCTAACCGCTTGAACGTTGAGTCTTACAAAGGTCTTCAGCATTACCTTTGGGCAAATTGGAACGCATTTCCCCCCTGTAGCATCTTACCAGACGCAACCAGCAAAAACTCAAATTTGATTTTTTAAAACTGACACAATAAATGTCCAAAATATAGTCACCCAAAAAATGTCCTTCCTGCCCCAAAACAAGCAGGTATTACTTGTAAAGAACATGGTTTGCAACTGACCGCTTCGTTCAAATTACAGGTAGCATTACCTGACCTACATGTTGCACAGGCTACAGAAGGCATTTAAGGATACTTATGTCTCTTTCGCCAATATATCCAGGTCAGATAAAAACCTGTGGTAGTCATTGTACTAGTTCTAAGTGCGCTGGTTACTGAAATTTCAGGCATAGTTACGTTACTAGTTTGGTGACTAAGTGTTACACAACTAACATCACTGCTCAACTGAGCTTAATGATTGCTAAAGCAAAAATGACTTGAGGCTGCAATACATATACAATACAAAATTAGTGTTTCAGGCTACAATACAAAATTACTTGAAACCTTTATAGCAACACTTCGAGAAAATAGTGCCAATCACATGAAAAAACAGCTCTCTTAACACCTTGAAAACAGCTCATGTCTAGGGGCATTGAATACACTGCTTGCTCTCACTGCCAGTGCAGCCTTTGACCTTGACGCCCGCACTCACTGGCTATTGCAAAAAACACTGTCTGACAAAAACTCTACCACTGCTGTGCTGCCGCACTCTGCCTGCCTCACGCACAACGAATAGCTAGGCTGCAATGGAACTGTAACAATTATAACAATTAATTGTTGCTGCGTTACTAATCTTAAATTGTGGGTTTAGTTGTCGTTGTCGCGCGATGTCGCGATCTCTGCAGTCGTTGGAAGCGATGCACCGTCACTGCTTCGTCCTTAGCACGAAGATATCGTAGCTGTAGAGGGCTGAATGCCCAAGTAGATGTAGTTTTTTGGTCTGTAGCCACTCTTTCCGTAGATCACTGAAGCTCCCTGTCTGTAGTTCGAGAACTTTGAGCAGTAGTTCGAGAACTTTGAGCAGAAGTTCGAGAACTTTGATCAGTAGTTCGAGAACTTTGAGCAGTAGTTCGAGAACCTTGAGCAGTAGTTCGAGAACTTTGAGCAGTAGTTCGAAAACTTTGAGCAGTAGTTTGAGAACTTTGAGCAATGGTTCGAGAACTTTGAGCGGTAGTTTGAGAAGTTTGAGCAGTAGTTCGAGAACTTTGAGCAGTAGTTCGAGAACTTTGAGCAGCAGTTCGAGAACTTTGTGCAGTAGTTCGAGAACTTTGAGGAGTAGTTCGAGAACTTTGAGCAGTATTTCGAGATCTTTGAGCAGTAGTTCGAGAACTTCGAGCACTAGTTCGAGAACTTTGAGCAATAGTTCGAGAACTTTGAGCAGTAGTTCGAGAACTTTGAGCAGTAGTTCGAGAACTTTGAGCAGTAGTTCGAGAACTTTGAGCAGTAGTTCGAGAACTTTGAGCAGTAGTTCGAGAACTTTGAGCAGTATTTCGAGAACTTTGAGCGGTAGTTCGAGAACTTTGAGCAGTAGTTCAAGAACTTTGAGCAGTATTTCGAGAACTTTGAGCAGTAGTTCGAGATCTTTGAGCAGTAGTTCGAGAACTTTGAGCAGTAGTTCGAGAACTTTGAGCAGTAGTTCGAGAACTTTGAGCAGTAGTTCGAAAACTTTGAGCATTAGTTCGAGAACTTTGAGCAGTAGTTCGAGAACTTTGAGCAGTAGTTTGAGAACTTTGAGCAGTAGTTCGAGAACTTTGAGCAGTAGTTCGAGAACTTTAAGAAGTAGTTCGAGAAGTTTGAGCAGTAGTTCGAGAACTTTGAGCAGTAGTTCGAGAACTTTGAGCAGTAGTTCGAGAACTTTGAGCAGTTGTTCGAGAACTTTGAGCAGTAGCTCGAGAACTTTGAGCAGCTGTTCGAGAACTTTGAGCAGTAGTTCGAGAACTTTGAGCAGTAGTTTGAGAACTTTGAGCAGTAGTTCGAGAACTTTGAGCAGTAGTTTGAGAACTTTGAGCAGTAGTTCGAAAACTTTGAGCATTAGTTCGAGAACTTTGAGCAGTAGTTCGAGAACTTTGAGCAGTAGTTCGAGAACTTTGAGCAGTAGTTCGAGAACCATAAGCAGTAGTTCGAGAACTTTGAGCAGTAGTTCGAGAACTTTGAGCAGTAGTTCAAGAACTTTGAGCAGTAGTTCGAGAACTTTGAGCAGTAGTTCGAGAACTTTGAGCAGTTATTCGAGAACTTTGAGCAGTAGTTCGAGAGCTTTGAGCAGTAGTTCAAGAACTTTGAGAAGTAGTTCGAGAAGTTTGAGCAGTAGTTTGAGAAGTTTGAGCAGTAGTTCGAGAACTTTGAGCAGTAGTTCGAGAACTTTGAGCATTAGTTCGAGAACTTTGAGCAGTAGTTCGAGAACTTTGAGCAGTTTTTCGAGAACTTTGAGCATTAGTTCGAGAACTTTGAGCAGTAGTTCGAGAACTTTGAGCAGTAGTTCGAGAACTTTGAGCAGTAGTTCGAAAACTTTGAGCAGTAGTTCGAGAACATTGAGCAGTAGTTCGAGAATTTTGAGCAGTAGTTCGTGAACTTTGAGCAGTAGTTCGAGAACTTTGAGCAGTAGTTCGAGAACTTTGAACAGTAGTTCGAGAACTTTGAGCAGTAGTTCCAGAACTTTGAGCAGTAGTTCGAGAACTTTGAGCAGTAGTTTGAGAAGTTTGAGCAGTAGTTCGAGAACTTTGAGCAGTAGTTCGAGAACTATGAGCAGTAGTTCGAGAACTTTGAGCAGTAGTTCGAGAACTTTGAGCAGTAGTTCGGGAACTTTGAGCAGTAGTTCGAGAACTTTGAGCAGTAGTTCGAGAATTTTGAGCAGTAGTTCGAGAACTTTGAGCAGAAGTTCGAGAACTTTGAGCAGTAGTTCGAGAACTTTGAGCAGTAGTTCGAGAACTTTGAGCAGTAGTTCGAGAACTGTGAGCAGTAGTTCGAGAATTTTGAGCAGTAGTTCGAGAACTGTGAGCAGTTGTTCGAGAACTTTGAGCAGTAGTTCGAGAACTTTGAGCAGTAGTTCGAGAACTTTGAGCAGTAGTTCGAGAACTTTGAGCAGTAGTTCGAGAACTTTGACCAGTAGTTCGAAAACTTTGAGCAGTAGTTCGAGAACTTTAAGCAGTAGTTCGAGAACTTTGAGCATAGTTCGAGAACTTTGAGCAGTAGTTCGAAAACTTTGAGCATTAGTTCGAGAACATTGAGCAGTAGTTCGAGAACTTTGAGCAGTAGTTCGAGAACTTTGAGCAGTTGTTCGAGAACTTTGAGCAGTAGTTCGAGAGCTTTGAGCAGTAGTTCGAGAACTTTGAGCAGTAGTTCGAGAACTTTGAGCAGTAGTTCGAGAACTTTGAGTAGTAGTTCGGGAACTTTGAGCAGTAGTTCGAGAACTATGAGCAGTAGTTTGAGAACTTTGAGCAGTAGTTCGAGAACTTTGGGCAGTAGTTCGGGAACTTTGAGCAGTAATTCGAGAACTTTGAGCAGTAGTTTGAGAACTTTGAGCAGTAGTTCGAGAACTGTGAGCAGTAGTTCGAGAACTTTGAGCAGTAGTTCGAGAACTTTGAGCAGTAGTTCGAGAACTTTGAGCAGTAGTTCGAGAACTTTGAGCAGTAGTTCCAGAACTTTGAGCAGTAGTTCGAGATTTTTGAGCAGTAGTTCGAGAACTTTAAGCAGTAGTTCGAGAACTTTGAGCAGTAGTTCGAAAACTTTGAGCATTAGTTCGAGAACTTTAAGCAGTAGTTCGAGAACTATGAGCAGTAGTTTGAGAAATTTGAGCAGTAGTTCGAGAACTTTGAGCAGTAGTTCGTGAACTTTGAGCAGTAGTTCGAGAACTTTGAGCAGTAGTTTGAGAACTTTGAGCAGTAGTTCGAGAACTGTGAGCAGTAGTTCGAGAACTTTGAGCAGTAGTTCGAGAACTTTGAGCAGTAGTTCGAGAACTTTGAGCAGTAGTTCGAGAACTTTGAACAGTAGTTCGAGAACTTTGAGCAGTAGTTCGGGAACTTTGAGCAGTAGTTCGAGAACTGTGAGCAGTATTTCGAGAACTTTGAGCAGTAGTTCGAGAACTTTTAGCAGTAGTTCGAGAACTTTGAGCAGTAGTTCAAGAACTTTGAGCAGTAGTTCGAGAACTTTGAGCAGTAGTTCGAGAACTTTGAGCAGTAGTTCGAGAACTTTGAGCAGTAGTTCGAGAACTTTGAGCAGTAGTTTGAGAACTTTGAGCAGTAGTTCGAGAACTTTGAGCAGTAGTTTGAGAACTTTGAGCAGTAGTTCGATAACTTTGAGCAGTAGTTCGAGAACTTTAAGCAGTAGTTCGAGAACTTTGAACAGTAGTTCGAGAACTTTGAGCAGTAGTTCGAGAACTTTGAGCAGTAGTTTTAGAACTTTGAGCAGTAGTTCGAGAACTTTGAGCAGTAGTTCGAGAACTTTGAGCAGTAGTTCGAGAACTTTGAGCAGTAGTTCGAGATTTTTGAGCAGTAGTTCGAGAACTTTGAGCAGTAGTTCGAGAACTTTGAGCAGTAGTTCGAGAACTTGGAGCAGTAGTTTGAAAACTTTGAGCAGTAGCTCGAGAACTTTGAGCAGTAGTTCGAGAACTTTGAGCAGTAGTTCGAGAACTTTGAGCAGTAGTTCGAAAACTTTGAGCATTAGTTCGAGAACTTTGAGCAGTTGTTCGAGAACTTTGAGCAGTAGTTCGAGAACTTTGAGCAGTTGTTCGAGAACTTTGAGCAGTAGTTCGAGAGCTTTAAGAAGTAGTTCGAGAACTTTGAGCAGTAGTTCGAGAACTTTGAGCAGTAGTTAGAGAACTTTGAGTAGTAGTTCGGGAACTTTGAGCAGTAGTTCGAGAACTATGAGCAGTAGTTTGAGAACTTTGAGCAGTAGTTCGAGAACTTTGAGCAGTAGTTCGGGAACTTTGAGCAGTAGTTCGAGAACTTTGAGCAGTAGTTTGAGAACTTTGAGCAGTAGTTCGAGAACTGTGAGCAGTAGTTCGAGAACTTTGAGCAGTAGTTCGAGAACTATGAGCAGTAGTTCGAGAACTTTGAGCAGTAGTTCGAGAACTTTGAGCAGTAGTTCCAGAACTTTGAGCAGTAGTTCGAGAACTTTGAGCAGTAGTTCGAGAACTTTGAGCAGTAGTTCGAGAACTTGGAGCAGTAGTTTGAGAACTTTGAGCAGTAGCTCGAGAACTTTGAGCAGTAGTTCGAGAACTTTGAGCAGTAGTTCGAGAACTTTTAGCAGTAGTTCGAGAACTTTTAGCAGTAGTTCGAGAACTTTGAGCAGTAGTTCGATAACTTTGAGCAGTAGTTCGAGAACTTTGAGCAGTAGTTCGAGAACTTTGAGCAGTAGTTTGAGAACTTTGAGCAGTAGTTCGAGAACTTTGAGCAGTAGTTTGAGAACTTTGAGCAGTAGTTCGAGAACTTTGAGCAGTATTTCGAAAACTTTGAGCAGTAATTCGAGAACTTTGAGCTGTAGTTCGAGAACTTTGAGCAGTAGTTCGAGAACTTTGAGCAGTAGTTCGAGAACTTTGAGCAGTAGTTCGAAAACTTTGAGCAGTAGTTCGAGAACTTTGAGCAGTAGTTCGAGAACTGTGAGCAGTAGTTCGAGAACTTTGAGCAGTAGTTCGAGAACTTTTAGCAGTAGTTCGAGAACTTTGAGCAGTAGTTCGAGAACTGTGAGCAGTAGTTCGAGAACTTTGAGCAGTAGTTCAAGAACTTTGAGCAGTAGTTCGAGAACTTTGAGCAGTAGTTCGAGAACTTTGAGCAGTAGTTCGAGAACTTTGAGCAGTAGTTCGAGAACTTTGAGCAGTAGTTTGAGAACTTTGAGCAGTAGTTCGAGAACTTTGAGCAGTAGTTTGAGAACTTTGAGCAGTAGTTCGATAACTTTGAGCAGTAGTTCGAGAACTTTGAGCAGTAGTTCGAGAACTTTGAACAGTAGTTCGAGAACTTTGAGCAGTAGTTCGAGAACTTTGAGCAGTAGTTCGAGAACTTTGAGCAGTAGTTCGAGAACTTTGAGCAGTAGTTCGGGAACTTTGAGCAGTAGTTCGAGAACTGTGAGCAGAAGTTCGAGAACTTTGAGCAGTAGTTCGAGAACTTTTGGCAGTAGTTCGAGAACTTTGAGCAGTAGTTCAAGAACTTTGAGCAGTAGTTCGAGAACTTTGAGCAGTAGTTCGAGAACTTTGAGCAGTAGTTCGAGAACTTTGAGCAGTAGTTCGAGAACTTTGAACAGTAGTTCGAGAACTTTGAGCAGTAGTTCGAGAACTTTGAGCAGTAGTTTGAGAACTTTGAGCAGTAGTTCGAGAACTTTGAGCAGTAGTTCGAGAACTTTGAGCAGTAGTTCGAGAACTTTGAGCAGTAGTTCGAGATTTTTGAGCAGTAGTTCGAGAACTTTGAGCAGTAGTTCGAGAACTTTGAGCAGTAGTTCGAGAACTTGGAGCAGTAGTTTGAAAACTTTGAGCAGTAGCTCGAGAACTTTGAGCAGTAGTTCGAGAACTTTGAGCAGTAGTTCGAGAACTTTGAGCAGTAGTTCGAAAACTTTGAGCATTAGTTCGAGAACTTTGAGCAGTTGTTCGAGAACTTTGAGCAGTAGTTCGAGAACTTTGAGCAGTTGTTCGAGAACTTTGAGCAGTAGTTCGAGAGCTTTAAGAAGTAGTTCGAGAACTTTGAGCAGTAGTTCGAGAACTTTGAGCAGTAGTTAGAGAACTTTGAGTAGTAGTTCGGGAACTTTGAGCAGTAGTTCGAGAACTATGAGCAGTAGTTTGAGAACTTTGAGCAGTAGTTAGAGAACTTTGAGCAGTAGTTCGGGAACTTTGAGCAGTAGTTCGAGAACTTTGAGCAGTAGTTTGAGAACTTTGAGCAGTAGTTCGAGAACTGTGAGCAGTAGTTCGAGAACTTTGAGCAGTAGTTCGAGAACTATGAGCAGTAGTTCGAGAACTTTGAGCAGTAGTTCGAGAACTTTGAGCAGTAGTTCCAGAACTTTGAGCAGTAGTTCGAGAACTTTGAGCAGTAGTTCGAGAACTTTGAGCAGTAGTTCGAGAACTTGGAGCAGTAGTTTGAGAACTTTGAGCAGTAGCTCGAGAACTTTGAGCAGTAGTTCGAGAACTTTGAGCAGTAGTTCGAGAACTTTTAGCAGTAGTTCGAGAACTTTTAGCAGTAGTTCGAGAACTTTGAGCAGTAGTTCGATAACTTTGAGCAGTAGTTCGAGAACTTTGAGCAGTAGTTCGAGAACTTTGAGCAGTAGTTTGAGAACTTTGAGCAGTAGTTCGAGAACTTTGAGCAGTAGTTTGAGAACTTTGAGCAGTAGTTCGAGAACTTTGAGCAGTATTTCGAAAACTTTGAGCAGTAATTCGAGAACTTTGAGCTGTAGTTCGAGAACTTTGAGCAGTAGTTCGAGAACTTTGAGCAGTAGTTCGAGAACTTTGAGCAGTAGTTCGAAAACTTTGAGCAGTAGTTCGAGAACTTTGAGCAGTAGTTCGAGAACTGTGAGCAGTAGTTCGAGAACTTTGAGCAGTAGTTCGAGAACTTTTAGCAGTAGTTCGAGAACTTTGAGCAGTAGTTCGAGAACTGTGAGCAGTAGTTCGAGAACTTTGAGCAGTAGTTCAAGAACTTTGAGCAGTAGTTCGAGAACTTTGAGCAGTAGTTCGAGAACTTTGAGCAGTAGTTCGAGAACTTTGAGCAGTAGTTCGAGAACTTTGAGCAGTAGTTTGAGAACTTTGAGCAGTAGTTCGAGAACTTTGAGCAGTAGTTTGAGAACTTTGAGCAGTAGTTCGATAACTTTGAGCAGTAGTTCGAGAACTTTGAGCAGTAGTTCGAGAACTTTGAACAGTAGTTCGAGAACTTTGAGCAGTAGTTCGAGAACTTTGAGCAGTAGTTCGAGAACTTTGAGCAGTAGTTCGAGAACTTTGAGCAGTAGTTCGGGAACTTTGAGCAGTAGTTCGAGAACTGTGAGCAGAAGTTCGAGAACTTTGAGCAGTAGTTCGAGAACTTTTGGCAGTAGTTCGAGAACTTTGAGCAGTAGTTCAAGAACTTTGAGCAGTAGTTCGAGAACTTTGAGCAGTAGTTCGAGAACTTTGAGCAGTAGTTCGAGAACTTTGAGCAGTAGTTCGAGAACTTTGAGCAGTAGTTTGAGAACTTTGAGCAGTAGTTCGAGAACTTTGAGCAGTAGTTTGAGAACTTTGAGCAGTAGTTCGATAACTTTGAGCAGTAGTTCGAGAACTTTGAGCAGTAGTTCGAGAACTTTGAACAGTAGTTCGAGAACTTTGAGCAGTAGTTCGAGAACTTTGAGCAGTAGTTCGAGAACTTTGAGCAGTAGTTCGAGAACTTTGAGCAGTAGTACGAGAACTTTGAGCAGTAGTTCGAGAACTTTGAGCAGTAGTTCGAGATTTTTGAGCAGTAGTTCGAGAACTTTGAGCAGTAGTTCAAGAACTTTGAGCAGTAGTTCGAGAAGTTTGAGCAGTAGTTCGAGAACTTTGAGCAGTAGTTCGAGAACTTTGAGCAGTAGTTCGAGAACTTTGAGCAGTAGTTCGAGAAATTTGAGCAGTAGTTCGAGAACTTTGAGCAGTAGTTCGAGGTCTTTGAGCAGATGTTTGAGAACTTTGAGCAGTAGTTCGAGAACTTTGAGCAGTAGTTCGAGAACTTTGAGCAGTAGTTCGAGAACTTTGAGCAGTAGTTCGAGAACTTTGAGCAGTAGTTCGAGAACTTTTAGCAGTAGTTCGAGAACTTTGAGTAGTAGTTCGAGAACTTTGAGCAGTAGTTCGAGAACTTTGAGCAGTAGTTCGAGAACCTTGAGCAGTAGTTCGAGAACTTTGAGCAGTAGTTCGAGAACTTTAGGCAGCAGTTTGAGAACTTTGAGCAGTAGTTCGAGAACTTCGAGCAGTAGTTTGAGAACTTTGAGCAGTAGTTCGAGAATTTGAGCAGTATTTCGAGAACTTTGAGTAGTAGTTCGAGAACTTTGAGCAGTAGTCCGAGAACTTTGAGCAGTAGTTCGAAAACTTTGAGTAGTAGTTCGAGAACTTTGAGCAGTAGTTCGAGAACTTTGAGCAGTAGTTCGAGAACTTTGAGCAGTAGTTCGAGAACTTTGAGCAGTAGTTCGAGAATTTTGAGCAGTAGTTCGAGAACTTTTAGCAGTAGTTCGAGAACTTTGAGTAGTAGTTCGAGAACTTTGAGCAGTAGTTCGAGAACTTTGAGCAGTAGTTCGAGAACCTTGAGCAGTAGTTCGAGAACTTTGAGCAGTAGTTCGAGAACTTTAGGCAGCAGTTTGAGAACTTTGAGCAGTAGTTCGAGAACTTCGAGCAGTAGTTTGAGAACTTTGAGCAGTAGTTCGAGAATTTGAGCAGTATTTCGAGAACTTTGAGTAGTAGTTCGAGAACTTTGAGCAGTAGTCCGAGAACTTTGAGCAGTAGTTCGAAAACTTTGAGTAGTAGTTCGAGAACTTTGAGCAGTAGTTCGAGAACTTTGAGCAGTAGTTCGAGAACTTTGAGCAGTAGTTCGAGAACTTTGAGCAGTAGTTCGAGAATTTTGAGTAGTAGTTCGAGAACTTTGAGCAGTAGTTCGAGAACTTTGAGCAGTAGTTCGAGAACTTTGAGCAGTAGTTCGAGAACTTTGAGCAGTAGTTCGAGAACTTCGAGCAGTAGTTCGAGAACTTTGAGCAGTAGTTCGAGAACTTTGAGCAGTAGTTTGAGAACTTTGAGCAGTAGTTCGAGAACTTTGAGCAGTAGTTTGAGAACTTTGAGCAGTAGTTCGATAACTTTGAGCAGTAGTTCGAGAACTTTGAGCAGTAGTTCGAGAACTTTGAACAGTAGTTCGAGAACTTTGAGCAGTAGTTCGAGAACTTTGAGCAGTAGTTCGAGAACTTTGAGCAGTAGTTCGAGAACTTTGAGCAGTAGTTCGGGAACTTTGAGCAGTAGTTCGAGAACTGTGAGCAGAAGTTCGAGAAATTTGAGCAGTAGTTCGAGAACTTTTGGCAGTAGTTCGAGAACTTTGAGCAGTAGTTCAAGAACTTTGAGCAGTAGTTCGAGAACTTTGAGCAGTAGTTCGAGAACTTTGAGCAGTAGTTCGAGAACTTTGAGCAGTAGTTCGAGAACTTTGAGCAGTAGTTTGAGAACTTTGAGCAGTAGTTCGAGAACTTTGAGCAGTAGTTTGAGAACTTTGAGCAGTAGTTCGATAACTTTGAGCAGTAGTTCGAGAACTTTGAGCAGTAGTTCGAGAACTTTGAACAGTGGTTCGAGAACTTTGAGCAGTAGTTCGAGAACTTTGAGCAGTAGTTCGAGAACTTTGAGCAGTAGTTCGAGAACTTTGAGCAGTAGTTCGAGAACTTTGAGCAGTAGTTCGAGAACTTTGAGCAGTAGTTCGAGATTTTTGAGCAGTAGTTCGAGAACTTTGAGCAGTAGTTCAAGAACTTTGAGCAGTAATTCGAGAAGTTTGAGCAGTAGTTCGAGAACTTTGAGCAGTAGTTCGAGAACTTTGAGCAGTAGTTCGAGAACTTTGAGCAGTAGTTCGAGAAATTTGAGCAGTAGTTCGAGAACTTTGAGCAGTAGTTCGAGGTCTTTGAGCAGATGTTTGAGAACTTTGAGCAGTAGTTCGAGAACTTTGAGCAGTAGTTCGAGAACTTTGAGCAGTAGTTCGAGAACTTTGAGCAGTAGTTCGAGAACTTTGAGCAGTAGTTCGAGAACTTTTAGCAGTAGTTCGAGAACTTTGAGTAGTAGTTCGAGAACTTTAGGCAGCAGTTTGAGAACTTTGAGCAGTAGTTCGAGAACTTCGAGCAGTAGTTTGAGAACTTTGAGCAGTAGTTCGAGAATTCGAGCAGTATTTCGAGAACTTTGAGTATTAGTTCGAGAACTTTGAGCAGTAGTCCGAGAACTTTGAGCAGTAGTTCGAGAACTTTGAGTAGTAGTTCGAGAACTTTGAGCTATAGTTCGAGAACTTTGAGCAGTAGTTCGAGAACTTTGAGCAGTAGTTCGAGAACTTGGAGCAGTAGTTCGAGAACTTTGAGCAGTAGATCGAGAACTTTGAGCAGTAGTTCGAGAACTTTTAGCAGTAGTTCGAGAACTTCGAGCAGTAGTTCGAGAACTTTGAGCAGTAGTTCGAGAACTTTAAGCAGTAGTTCGAGAACTTTGAGCAGTAGTTCGAGAACTTTGAGCAGTAGTTCGAGAACTGTGAGCAGTAATTCGAGAACTTTGAGCAGTAGTTCGAGAACTTTGAGCAGTAGTTCGAGAACTTTGAGCAGTAGTTCGAGAACTTTGAGCAGGAGTTCGAGAACTTAAGCAGTAGTTCGAGAACTTTGAGCAGTAGTTCGAGAACTTTGAGCAGTAGTTCGAAAACTTTGAGCATAAGTTCGAGAACTTTGAGCAGTTGTTCGAGAACTTTGAGCAGTAGTTCGAGAAGTTTGAGCAGTAGTTCGAGAACTTTGAGCATTAGTTCGAGAATTTTAAGCAGTAGTTCGAGAACTTTGAGCAGTAGTTCGACAACTTTCAGCAGTTGTTCGAGGACTTTGAGCAGTAGTTCGAGAACTTTGAGCAGTAGTTCGAGAACTTTGAGCAGAAGTTCGAGAACTTTGAGCAGTAGTTAGAGAACTTTGAACAGTAGTTCGAGAACTTTGAGCAGTAGTTCGAGAACTTTGAGCAGTAGTTCGAGAACTTTGAGCAGTAATTCGAGAACTTTGAGCAGTAGTTCGAGAACTTTGAACAGTAGTTCGAGAACTTTGAGCAGTAGTTCGAGAACTTTGAGCAGTAGTTCGAGAACTTTGAGCAGTAGTTCGAGAACTTTGAGCAGTTGTTCGAGAACTTTGAGCAGTAGTTCGAGAACTTTGAGCAGTAGTTCGAGAACTTTGAGCAGTAGTTCGAGAACTTTGAGCAGTAGTTCGAGAAATTTGAGCAGTAGTTCGAGAACTTTGAGCAGTAGTTCGAGGTCTTTGAGCAGATGTTTGAGAACTTTGAGCAGTAGTTCGAGAACTTTGAGCAGTAGTTCGAGAACTTTGAGCAGTAGTTCGAGAACTTTGAGCAGTAGTTCGAGAACTTTGAGCAGTAGTTCGAGAACTTTGAGTAGTAGTTCGAGAACTTTGAGCAGTAGTTCGAGAACTTTGAGCAGTAGTTCGAGAACCTTGAGCAGTAGTTCGAGAACTTTGAGCAGTAGTTCGAGAACTTTAGGCAGCAGTTTGAGAACTTTGAGCATTAGTTCGAGAACTACGAGCAGTAGTTTGAGAACTTTGAGCAGTAGTTCGAGAATTTGAGCAGTATTTCGAGAACTTTGAGTAGTAGTTCGAGAACTTTGAGCAGTAGTCCGAGAACTTTGAGCAGTAGTTCGAAAACTTTGAGTAGTAGTTCGAGAACTTTGAGCAGTAGTCCGAGAACTTTGAGAAGTAGTTCGAGAACTTTGAGCAGTAGTTCGAGAACTTTGAGCAGTAGTTCGAAAATTTTGAGTAGTAGTTCGAGAACTTTTAGCAGTAGTTCGAGAACTTTGAGCAGTAGATCGAGAACTTTGAGCAGTAGTTCGAGAACTTTGAGCAGTAGTTCGAGAACTTCGAGCAGTAGTTTGAGAACTTTGAGCAGTAGTTCGAGAACTTTGAGCAGTAGTTCGAGAACTTTGAGCAGAAGTTCGAGAACTTTGAGCAGTAGTTAGAGAACTTTGAACAGTAGTTCGAGAACTTTGAGCAGTAGTTCGAGAACTTTGAGTAGTAGTTTGAGAACTTTGAGCAGTAGTTCGAGAACTTTGAGCAGTAGCTCGAGAACTTTGAGCAGTAGTTCGAGAACTTTGAGCAGTAGTTCGAGAACTTTGAGCAGTAGTTCGAGAACTTTTAGCAGTAGTTCGAGAACTTTGAGCAGTAGATCGAGAACTTTGAGCAGTAGTTCGAGAACTTTGAGCTGTAGTTCGAGAACTTCGAGCAGTAGTTCGAGAACTTTGAGCAGTAGTTCGAGAACTTTGAGCAGTAGTTCGAGAACTCTGAGCAGTAGTTCGAGAACTTTGAGCAGTAGTTCGAGAACTGTGAGCAGTAATTCGAGAACTTTGAGCAGTAGTTCGAGAACTTTGAGCAGTAGTTCGAGAACTTTGAGCAGTAGTTCGAGAACTTTGAGCAGGAGTTCGAGAACTTAAGCAGTAGTTATAGAACTTTGAGCAGTAGTTCGAGAACTTTGAGCAGTAGTTCGAAAACTTTGAGCATAAGTTCGAGAACTTTGAGCAGTTGTTCGAGAACTTTGAGCAGTAGTTCGAGAAGTTTGAGCAGTAGTTTGAGAACTTTGAGCAGTAGTTCGAGAACTTTGAGCAGTAGTTCGAGAACTTTGAGCAGTAGTTCGAGAACCTTGAGCAGTAGTTCGAGAACTTTGAGCAGTAGTTCGAGAACATTAGGCAGCAGTTTGAGATCTTTGAGCAGTAGTTCGAGAACTTCGAGCAGTAGTTTGAGAACTTTGAGCAGTAGTTCGAGAATTTGAGCAGTATTTCGAGAACTTTGAGCAGTAGTTCGAGAACTTTGAGCATTAGTTCGAGAACTTTGAGCAGTAGTTTGAGAACTTTGAGCAGTAGTTCGAGAACTTTGAGCAGTAGTTTGAGAACTTTGAGCAGTAGTTCGAGAATTTGAGCAGTAGTTCGAGAACTTTGAGCAGTTGTTCGAGAACTTTGAGCAGTAGTTCGAGAACTTTGAGCAGTAGTTCGAGAACTTTGAGAAGTAGTTCGAGAACTTTGAGCAATAGTTCGAGAACTTTGAGCAGTAGTTTGAGAACTTTGAGCAGTAGTTCGAGAACTTTGAGCAGTAGTTCGAGAACTTTGAGCAGTAGTTCGAGAACTTTGAGCAGTAGTTCGAGAACTTTGAGCAGTATTTCGAGAACCTTGAGCAGTAGTTCGAGAACTTTGAGCAGTAGTTCCAGAACTTTGAGCAGTAGTTCGAGAACTTTGAGCAGTAGTTCGAAAACTTTGAGCAGTAGGTCGAGAACTTTAAGCAGTAGTTCGAGAACTTTGAGCAGTAGTTCGAGAACTTTGAGCAGTAGTTCGAAAATTTTGAGCAGTAGGTCGAGAACTTTAAGCAGTAGTTCGAGAACTTTGAGCAGTAGTTCGAGAACTTTGAGCAGTAGATCGAGAACTTTGAGCAGTAGTTCGAGAACTTTGAGCAGTAGTTCGATAACTTTGAGCAGAAGTTCGAGAACTTTGAGCAGTAGTTCGAGAACTTTGAGCATAAGTTCGAGGTCTTTGAGAAGTAGTTCGAGAACTTTGAGCAGTAGTTCGAGAACTTCGAGCAGTAGTTCGAGTACTTTGAGCAGTAGTTCGAGAACATTGAGCATTAGTTCTCGAACAACTGCTCAAAGTTCTCGAACTACTGCTCAAAGTTCTCGAACTACTGCTCAAAGTTCTCGAACTACTGCTAAAAGTTCTCGAACTTATGCTCAAAGTTCTCGAACTACTGCTCAAAGTTCTCGAACTACTGCTCAAAGACCTCGAACTTATGCTCAAAGTTCTCGAACTACTGCTCAAAATTCTCGAACTACTGCTCAAAATTCTCGAACTACTGCTCAAAGTTCTCGAACTACTGCTCGAAGTTCTCGAACTACATCTCAAAGTTCTCGAACTACTGCTCAAAGTTCTCGAACTACTGCTCAAATTCTCAAACTACTGCTCAAATTTCTCAAACTACTGATCAATGTTCTCGAACTACTGCTCAAAGTTCTCAAACTACTGCTGAAAGTTTCCGAACTACTGCTCAAAGTTTTCGAACTACTGCTCAAGTTCTCGAACTACCGCTCAAAGTTCTCGAACTTCTGCTCAAAGTTCTCGAACTACTGTTCAAAGTTCTCGAATTACTGCTCAAAGTTCTCGAACTACTGCTCAAAGTTCTCGAACTACTGCTCAAAGTTCACGAATTACTGCTAAAAGTTCTCGAACTACTGCTCAAAGTTCTCTAACTACTGGTCAAAGTTCTCGAACAACTGCTCAAAGTTCTCGAATAATTGCTCAAAGTTCTCGAACTACTGCTCAAAGTTCTCGAACTACGGCTCAAAGTTCTCGAACTACTGCTCAAATTCTCGAACTACTTCTAAAAGTTCTCGAACTACTGCTAAAAGTTCTCGAACTTATGCTCAAAGTTCTCGAACTACTGCTCAAAGTTCTCGAACTACTGCTCAAAGACCTCGAACTTATGCTCAAAGTTCTCGAACTACTGCTCAAAATTCTCGAACTACTGCTCAAAATTCTCGAACTACTGCTCAAAGTTCTCGAACTACTGCTCGAAGTTCTCGAACTACATCTCAAAGTTCTCGAACTACTGCTCAAAGTTCTCGAACTACTGCTCAAATTCTCAAACTACTGCTCAAATTTCTCAAACTACTGATCAATGTTCTCGAACTACTGCTCAAAGTTCTCAAACTACTGCTAAAAGTTTCCGAACTACTGCTCAAAGTTTTCGAACTACTGCTCAAGTTCTCGAACTACCGCTCAAAGTTCTCGAACTTCTGCTCAAAGTTCTCGAACTACTGTTCAAAGTTCTCGAATTACTGCTCAAAGTTCTCGAACTACTGCTCAAAGTTCTCGAACTACTGCTCAAAGTTCACGAATTACTGCTAAAAGTTCTCGAACTACTGCTCAAAGTTCTCTAACTACTGGTCAAAGTTCTCGAACAACTGCTCAAAGTTCTCGAATAATTGCTCAAAGTTCTCGAACTACTGCTCAAAGTTCTCGAACTACGGCTCAAAGTTCTCGAACTACTGCTCAAATTCTCGAACTACTTCTAAAAGTTCTCAAACTACTGCTCAAAGTTCTCAAACTACTGCTCAAAGTTCTGAAACTACTACTCAAAGTTCTCGAACTACTGCTAAAAGTTCTCGAACTACTGCTCAAAGTTCTCGAACTACCACTCAAAGTTCTCGGACTACTGCTCAAAGTTCTCTAACTACTACTCAAAGTTCTCGAACTACTGCTAAAAGTTTTCGAACTACTGCTCCAAGTTTTCGAACTACTGCTCAAAGTTCTCGAACTACTGCGCAAAGTTCTCGAACTACTGCTCAAAGTTCTCGACCTACTGCTCAAAGTTCTCGAACTACTGCTCAAAGTTCTCGAACTACTGCTCAAAGTTCTCGAACTACTGCTCAAATTTCTCGAACTACTGCTCAAAGTTCTCAAACTACTGCTCAAAGTTCTCGAACTTCGGCTCAAAGTTCTCGAACTACTGCCCGAAGTTCTCAAACTACTGCTAAAAGTTCTCGAACTACTGCTCAAAGTTCTCGAACTACTGCTCAAAGTTCTCGAACTACTACTCAAAGTTCTCGAACTACTGCTCAAAGTTCTCGAACTACTGCTCAAAGACCTCGAACTTATGCTCAAAGTTCTCGAACTACTGCTCAAAATTCTCGAACTACTGCTCAAAGTTCTTGAACTACTGCTCAAAGTTCTCGAACTACTGCTCAAAGTTCTCGAACTACAGCTCAAAGTTCTCGAACTACTGCTCAAAGTTCTCGAACTACTGCTCAAATTCTCAAACTACTGCTCAAATTTCTCAAACTACTGATCAAAGTTCTCGAACTACTGCTCAAAGTTCTCAAACTACTGCTAAAAGTTTTCGAACTACTGCTCAAAGTTTTCGAACTACTGCTCAAGTTCTCGAACTACCGCTCAAAGTTCTCGAACTTCTGCTCAAAGTTCTCGAACAACTGTTCAAAGTTCTCGAACTACTGCTCAAATTTCTCGAACTACTGCTCAAAGTTCTCGAACTACTGCTCAAAGTTCACGAATTACTGCTAAAAGTTCTCGAACTACTGCTCAAAGTTCTCTTACTACTGGTCAAAGTTCTCGAACAACTGCTCAAAGTTCTCGAATAATTGCTCAAAGTTCTCGAACTACTGCTCAAAGTTCTCGAACTACTGCTCAAAGTTCTCGAACTACTGCTCAAAGTTCTCGAACTACTGCTCAAACTTCTCGAACTACTGCTCAAAGTTCTCGAACAACTGCTCAAAGTTCTCGAACTACTGCTCAAAGTTTTCGAACTACTGCTCAAAGTTCTCGAACTACTGCTCAAAGTTTTCGAACTACTGCTCAAAGTTCTCGAACTACTGCTCAAAGTTCTCGAACTACTGTTTAAAGTTCTCGAACTACTGCTCAAAGTTCTCGAACTACTGCTCAAAGTTCTCGAACTACTGCTCAAAGTTCTCGAACTACTGCTCAAAGTTCTCGAACTACTGCTCAAAAATCTCGAACTACTGCTCAAAGTTCTCGAACTCCTGCTCAAAGTTCTCGAACTACTGCTCAAAGTTCTCGAACTACTGCTCAAAGTTCTCGAACTACTGCTCAAATTCTCGAACTACTTCTAAAAGTTCTCAAACTACTGCTCAAAGCTCTCAAACTACTGCTCAAAGTTCTCAAACTACTACTCAAAGTTCTCGAACTACTGCTAAAAGTTCTCGAACTACTGGTCAAAGTTCTCGAACTACCACTCGAAGTTCTTGGACTACTGCTCAAAGTTCTCGAACTACTACTCAAAGTTCTCGAACTACTGCTAAAAGTTCTCGAACTACTGCTCCAAGTTTTCGAACTACTGCTCAAAGTTCTCGAACTACTGCTCAAAGTTCTCGAACTACTGCTCAAAGTTCTCGACAAACTGCTCAAAGTTCTCGAACTACTGCTCAAAGTTCTCGAACTACTGCTCAAAGTTCTCGAACTACTGCTCAAAGTTCTCGAACTACTGCTCAAAGTTCTCAAACTACTGCTCAAAGTTCTCGAACTACGGCTCAAAATTCTCGAACTACTGCTCAAAGTTCTCAAACTACTGCTAAAAGTTCTCGAACTACTGCTCAAAGTTCTCGAACTACTGCTCAAAGTTCTCGAACTACTACTCAAAGTTCTCGAACTACTGCTCAAAGTTTTCGAACTACTGCTCAAAGTTCTCGAATTACTGCTCAAAGTTCTCGAAATACTGCTCAAAGTTCTCGAACTACCGCTCAAATTTCTCGAACTACTGCTGAAAGTTCTCGAACTACTGCTCAAAGTTCTCGTATTACTGCTCAAAGTTCTCGAACTTCTGCTCAAAGTTCTCGAACTACTGCTCAAATTTCTCGAACTACTGCTCAAAGTTATCGAACTACTGCGCAAAGTTCTCAAACTACTGCCAAAGTTCTCGAACTACTGCTCAAAGTTCTCGAACTACTGCTCAAAGTTTTCGAATAACTGCTCAAAATTCTCGAACTACTTCTCAAAGTTCTCGAACTACTGCTCAAAGTTCTCGAACTACAGACAGGGAGCTTCAGTGATCTACGGAAAGAGTGGCTACAGACCCAAAAACTACATCTGCTTTTGGCATTCAGCCCACTACAGCTACGATATCTTCGTGCTAAGGACGAAGCAGTGACGGTGCATCGCTTCCAACGACTGCAGAGTTCGCGACATCGCGCGACAACGACAACTAAACCTTCAATTTAAGATAAGTAACGGGGCAACAATTAATTGTTATAATTGTTACAGTTCCGTTGCAGCCTAGCTATTCGTTGTGCGTGAGGCAGGCAGAATGCGGCAGCACAGCAGTGGTAGAGTTTTTGTCAGGCAGTGTTTTTTGCAATAGCCAGTGAGTGCGGGCGTCAAGGTCAAAGGCTGCACTGGCAGTGAAAGCAAGCAGTGTAGACATGAGCTGTTTTCAAGGTGTTAAGAGAGCTGTTTTTTCATGTGATTGGGACTGTTTTCTCGAAGTGTTGCTATAAGTGTTTCGAGTAATTTTGTATTGTAGCCTGAAACACTAATTTTGTATTGTATTTGTATTGCAGCCTCAAGTAATTTTTGCTTGAGCAATCGTTAAGCTCAGTTGAGCAGTGATGTTATTTGTGTAACACCTAGACAACAAACTAGTAACGTAACTATGCCTGAAATTTCAGTAACCAGCGCACTTAGAACTAGTACAATGACTACCACAGGTTTTTATCTGACCTGGATATATTGGCGAAAGAGACATAAGTATCCTTAAATGCATTCTGTAGCCGGTGCAACATGTAGGTCAGGTAATGCTACCTGTTATCTGAACGAAGCGGTCAGTTGCAAACCATGTTCTTTACAAGTAATACCTGCTTGTTATGGGGCAGGAAGGACATTTTTTGGGTGACTATATATTGGACATTTATTGTTTCAGTTTTAAAAAATCAAATTTGAGTTTTTCTGGTTGCGTCTTGTAAGATGCTACAGGGGGAAATGCGTTCCAGTTTGCCCAAAGGTAATGCTGAAGACTTTTGTAAAACTAAAAGTTCAAGCGGTTAGAGAATAAGAGGAAAATTGTTTGTAAGAGAATCATTGCATTTTGATTTCGAGGAAGTACTACTGATCAAAGGATCAATTATTGAAAGAACAATTCGCTGTATTAAGAGGACAGGAATTGATTAAAGGATGATGTAAAAGTAGTACAATGCATTGAAATGATGTAATAATGATGATGTAATGATGTAATACTGAGAAATGCAATGAGATTTCGAGAATTAAACATATATTAAAGTAGGAAGATACTCTTCCAAGTGAAGGGAATAATAGTGGATGTTCTGATGATACATACCTGATGTTATTGCTCTGAGTACGAAAGAGGAAATGTGCGAGAAATATAAAAATAAAGAAGAGAAAGACTCTTCCAGTGTACGTAAGAGGTAAACCCAGGTAGAGGTAAAACCGCGGCAGAGTGAATGTCCGTGAGAGAATAAAAACGTAAACCCAGGTAGAGGTAAACCCAGAGAGCTTTTCAGCGCTTGGTAAATGATACGATGATACCGATAGGGCTGTGGATATATCTGGTAAATGGTTTAAGGTTACCAGGTAAATTTACCAGCGAGGTCGAGTGACACTGTTGAGGAATAGTATTGAATTATTGCGCGCAGACAATTGAATAAGCTTTAGGAGAAGCTGTTACCGTTGATTTTGGATGGGACTCTGATTTCAGTTCATAATTTCATGTGGTGGAAGTATTACCATTGATTCCATGACGGTCAGAGTTTATCATTGCAGATTGCGGTTGTCATTGTGCTGGCGAACAGAAGTACCATACGAGAGTAAGAATGAGAGGCGATAGACACCAATTACCATGCGAGAGTAATAATGAGAAGCGAAAGATGCCCATTAATTAACCACACGGGTGGTCTGGTAATTAGTTAAGAGTAACGAGTAATAGAGTGTAGAGTGTGCAGAGCAGCACGCATAATTTCATGTGCAGTGCTAGTGAGTAGCTTATTCTTTTTGCTTTGGCTCAAGGCCGCCAGTAGCTCAGGCTGCACATGTCAATGAACTCTACAGTTTACAGCTGATGTACGACAGTGTCTGATCAGCGTCTGATCATGAATATGAATATGAATATGACTAGGTGAATATTCATGAATATGACTGGTGAATAGTCATGAATTGGTGTGTTTTGGGCAATTGACGAATAATTGAATAGTGGAGACTGACTAAAAGTAATAACAAAATTTGATTTATTTCTTAGGTAATTGTTGAACGAGAGTGGCTGTTTTTAATGTTTTTTGAGCGCGTTTACGATTTAGTGCGTCATATATTCATGTGCAAGCCTACTCGAATTTCATAATCAGTAAAGTTTTATGTTGTGTAATTTATTATTCAAACGTAAAAGAATGCAAAATTTTTCGTCAAGTTTCTCCAAAGTTCCTACGGGATCATTTACAACTAATTGATCATTTACAACTGATTGAACGATTAAAATTTAGAGTGTTTAACGTCAATATTGATTTTTACCTTGACAACAAATCGTGTATTTCCCGTAAAAAGTATGTTCTTACGTATTCAATTGTGCCTTTTTGTTGTATTTGCTTATGCTTCATGTTAACCTCGTATATGCTTTAGTATTTAATTTTTTGATTAAGGCATTAACGTAACACGATATGTGAAATGTGAAATAATCGTTTACAGTATGAAAGTTTACCAATCACAGAATAACAATTTTCTTATGTTCTTGTGTTAAAGCCGCACGTGATTGTTGAGAATTTTTGAATTTTTGAATTTTTTTGTTTGCACGTTTTGCGAGAATTGACGACTTTGCACATATTTAAATCTTTTTTGCCGTGCATTGTCTGGGAACGCACTCTCATGTCTCGATGAAAATTAATATGCTGAATTCACACTTTAAATACAGATTGGAAAATTCTAGCGACATCCGGCTGCTGATGCAGAGGTTTTAACACGGAGACAGTGTTTTCGATCTCTCAAGAAATTAAATGCCTAGTCGGAATTCAGCTGATCTTTATTGAGTCAGCATCCATTCTCTGAGAAAACTTGAATAATAATGAGACTTTTTTTTTGCTGGACATTTAAATCATTGTCTCAAAGTTCTAAGAATGTTTACTTGTCATTAACTAAATAGTAAGCTTCGGTAAAGGATCACTCTGACACTAGAGGTGATTCTCAATTTACTTTATTCAATCATTCATGTTCTAAATTTTGCGCTTTAACCATGCTAATCTTCTCGTATTTTTTTCAATTTCAGGTCGCACGGATGCGAGCGGTAACACAACATCTTGTAACACGGTAACATGGTACATGCCAGAGCGCCTGTCAACAAACATAGGCGGCCTTGACGACAACTTAAGTTCCGCGCGCAGTATACGGCCATACTAACTAGGGATAATGCACCTTCGTGAAAGGGAAGGAGAACAACGGTGAACCATTGATACGATGAACCATTTGACTTTGAACGGTGAACCATTGATAAGGTGAACCATTGACTTTACATACAAAAATAACTCAACTTGAAAAAGAGTGTGTATTTTCTACGATGTTACTTTACCATGTTCGTAGTGTTGCCAACGTGGTATAAGTATATTTAGAAACTTGAAAGTAGGTAATTATAAATTCTGAGTCATTCAAAAATTATGACTTCGTTTACATTTTATTACGCTTACATTAGTGATTATTCTTTTTAGTGATTATTCTTTTATTTTTGCAGGGTGCGAAACCCAATTTCCATATTCATACTTGATGTTTTAAACTAGCGTGTGTTTGATTTTACTCCATGTTTTCTTATATCTTACTCCACATTCTATATCATTATGTTACCGATAGAATTAAGTTTTACGAGCTTTACGGCACTCTTTTTATTCTGATTGGTTGTTTTAATAATAGTGGAAAAGTTCCGTTCTAATTGGTGCGATGTTTGGATTTAATACTATAAGAATCAATAACAATAACATACGCGTATGAAAACAATAACATTATCTAACTTCAATTTTTAAGTCTACGGTAACGCAGACGATGTTTTAAATTTTTTTTTGTGAAAACTTTAATGATTCTTTAATTTGATTGCCGTTTAGATTTATTACCATTACTGGACTCATTTTTCATTACCTACGAGGTAATAGTTGTCGAATAAAATTTTCCGTAATTGCCTTGTCGAAGAACTCGTGTTTTACTTTGCAGTTCATCTATAATCCTTATATAATCTCTGTCATCACTAGTATATTTTGTGTTAGAAGTAATACTTATGTTTATGCGCGGCTTTATTAACGTCAAGTAGTGAAGCTCAATTAATTTGGTGATGATATCAGTAGGGGTAATTTTTTTGTAACGTTTCTGAATAATCCATGTGATTACCTGATGTCTAAATTGTTCGTCATTTACGAAATTGTTGCGACATTGAAAAATTGTTGCGACATTACACTTATAATTGCGAGAGAAGCGAAATTATTTGTCGAAATTATTCACTTGGACCATTGGTTGTTTTGATGAGATTATCTGGCGTTTCATTCACTTCCCTTTATCGTGTTTTGCTGACGTTGTGGTAATTTGGTAAGTTTAATGCTAATGCTGACCTTTTGTAGCAGCTATGTTTAATTTCTTTCCATTTTGAGGATAAGGGCATTATTATACAGGCAGACAGAGGTTAGAGATACGCTGGTTACGTGCGATGTTTACTGGTACGATGTGGTACAGGTGGGGATGCGGACCAAATGCGCGGGCCCTAAAGAGCTCACCGCTAATAAGACCTCTGAGGTGCTTAGGGTAGGGGGGCGTGCTCGCTCGCACACACCTCCCCCCTTAAACCGAACAGGTATTCAATTATAAATAATAAAAAAAAAATAATATTCGGGCGGATAAAAACAAAAAAATTTAATTTCAAACACAAAATCCGCCTTACATGCGTGTAATATTCAAAGGTAATTAGTAACAGTACTTAGCTCAATAATTATCAACACAAGCCGCAACACAAGCTGGGAGTATAAAGGTGCTAAAGCGATAACATAATGCCTTTATCATCAAAATTGAAAAGAAATAAAACAACAGCTGCTACAAAAAAACAACAGCACAACTAATGGACTTACCAATAACGTCAACAAGGCATGGCAAAGGAAAGAAAAAGAAACGCCAGATAATCTTATTGAAAAAACCATTGGCCAAAAGAATAATTTCGACAAATAATTTCGCTTCTTTCACAATTAAAAGTGTAAAGTCGCAACAATTTTCCAATGTCGCACAATTTGTATATGACAAACAATTTCGACATCAGGTAATCACATGCATAACTGCAGAACCGTGGCCACAAAAATTACCCCTACTGATATCATCACCAAATTAATTGAGCATCACCACTTGACGTTAATAAAGTCGCACAGAAACAAAAGTATTACTTCTAACACAAAATAAACCTAGTGATTATAATATTATAGTAACGTTTAAATAGGTTAACTGCAGAGTAAAATACGAGTTCCTCGGCAAGGCAACTACGGAAAATTTTATTCGAAAACTATTACCTCGTAGGTAATGAAAACTGAGTGCAGTAATGGTAATGAATCTAAATGGTAATCAAATTAAAGAATCATTAAAGTTTTCACCAAAAAAACTTAGAGAAGGACTACAAAACATCGTCTGCGTTTCCGTAGACTTCAGAATAGGAGTTAGTTGAAGTTATTGTTATCATTCGCGAATGTTATTGTTATTGATTATAATGTTAAAGCCAAACATCGCTCCAATTAGAACAGAACTTTTCCACTATTAGTAAAACAACCAATCAGAATAAAAAGAGTGCCGTAGACTCGTAAAACTTAATTCTATCGGTAACATAATGATATAGAATGTGGAGTAAGATATAAGAAAACATGTAGTAAAATCAAACACACGCCAGTTTAAAACATCAAGTATGAATATGGAAATTGGATAAACCGTTTCAAATTATCGTAATCCAATAGTACCAAAATGTAAACAAAGCCATAATTTTGAACGACTGAATTTATAATAACCTACTTCCAAGTTTCTAAATATACTTAAACCACGTTGGCAACACTACGAACATGGTAAAGTAACATCGTATTTGTATTTAAGGTCAATGGTTCACCGTATCAATGGTTCACCGTTTAAAATCAATGGTTCACCGTATCAATGGTTCACCGTTGTTCTCCTTCCCTTTCACGAAGGTGAATTCTCCCTAGTAGTATAGGTAAACTGCGCGCGGCCAGGTACATGTACCATGTTACCGTGTTACAAGATGTTGTGTTACCGCTCGCACCCGTGCGACCTGAAATTGGAAAAAAATACGAGAAGATTAGCATGGTTAAAGCGCAAAAATTAGTACATGAATGCTTGAATAAAGTAAATTGAGAAACACCTTTAGTGTTAGAGTGATCCTTTACCGAATCTTACTATTTTGTTAATGACAAGTAAACATTTTTAAAACTTTGAGTCGATGATTTAAATGTCCAACAAGAAAAAGTCTCTCATTACCATTTAAAATTTCTCAGAGAATGAATGCTGACTCAATAAAGATCAGCTCAATCCCGAATAGGCATTTAATTTGTTGAGAAATCGAAAAACACTGTCTCCACATTAAAATATCGGCATGAATAGCGACCGGATGTCGCTAGAATTTTCCAATCTGTATTTAAAATGTGAATTCAGCATATTAATTGTCATCGAGACATGAGAGTGCGTTCTTGAACCTTTCCCAGACAGTGCACGGCAAAAAAAAATATTTAAATATGTGCAAAGTCGTCAATTCTCGCAAAACGTGCAAACAAAAAAATTCAAAAGTTCAAAAATTCTCAACAATCACGTGCGGCTATAACACAAGAGCATAAGAAAATTATTATTTTGTGATTGTTAAACCTTTATACTGTAAACGGTTATTTTACATTTCACAACTCGCGTGACGATAATGCCTTAAACAAAAAGGTAAATACTAAAGCGTATGCGAGGTTAACATGAAGCATAAACAAATACAACAAAAAGACAATTGAATACATAAGCACATACTTTTTACGTTAAATACACGGTATGTTGTCAAGGTAAAAATCAATATTGACGTTAAACACTCTGAATTTTAATCGTTCAATCAGTTGTTAAATATCCCGTAGAAACTTTGGGAGACTTGACGATAAATTTTACATTCTTTTACGTCTGATTAATTTCAAATGTATGAATTTATTTATTTTAATTTCAAATTTACTTATTATGAAATTCGAGTAGGCTTGCAAAATGACTGTATGACGTACTAGATCGTTTATACGTGCTCAAAAAACATTAAAAACAGCCACTCTCGTTAAACAAATAACTAAGAAATAAATCAAATTTTGTTATTACTTTTAATTAGTCTCCACTATTCAATTATTCATCAATTGTCCAAAACACATCTTATTCGTGACTATTCACCAGCCATATTCATGAATATTCACCTATTCATATTCATATTCATATTCATGATCACGCTGTCAACTGTTGCCAGCCAAAGCTACCGGAAATACGGCGCCTCACTGTCTGACGTATGTAGCGCCTTGATAGGGTTCAATGCCTGCATGGTACTTGCAGCCTTGAGCCAATGCAACAAAAAATAAGCTGCAAAAACTACTCACTCGTACTGCACGCGCTGCAGCTCAACTGCACATGAAATTATGCGTGCTGCTCTGCACACTCTGCTTCCTATTACTTGTTACTCTTAACTTATTACCAGACCACCGCGTGTGGTTAATTAATGGGCGTCTATCGCCTCTCATTCTTACTCTCGTATGGTACTTCTGTTCGCCAGCACAATGACAACCGTAATCTACAATGCTAAACTATGACCGTCATGGTATCAATGGCATTACTTCCACCACATGAAATTATGAACTAAAATCAGAGTCCCATCGAAAATCAACGGCAACAGCTTCTCTTAAAGCTTATTCACCTAATTGTCTGCGCGAATTAATTCAATACTATTTCTCAACAGTATCACTCGACCTCGCTGGTAAATTTACCTGGTAACCTTAACCATTTACCAGATATATCCACAGACTTGTCGGTATCTTTTACCAAGCGCTGCAACGCTCTCTGGGTTACCTCTACCTGGGTTAACCTTTTTATTCTTTCACGGACATTCACTCTGCCGCGGTTTTACCTCTACCTGGGTTTACCTTTTTACGTACACTAGACGATGTATCATCAGAACATCCACTATTCTTCACTTCACTTGGAAGAGTTTCCTTACTTCTTCCTACTTTAATATATATTTAATTCTCGAAATCACATTGCATTTCTCAGTACATATTTCATCACTATTACATCATTTCAATGCTTTGTACTACTTTTACATAATCTTTTACCTAATTCCTGTAATCTTAATACAGCGAATTGTTCTTTCAATAATTGATCCTTTGATCAGTAGTACTTCCTCGAAATCACAATGCAGTGATTCTCTTGCAAACAATTTTCCTCTTATTCTCTAACTGCTTGAACATTGAGTTTTACAAAGGTCTTCAGCATTACCTTCGGGCAAATTGGAACGCACTTTCCCCCCTACAACATCCTATCAGACGCAACCAGCAAAAAACTCAGGTAGCATTACATGACCTACATGTTGCACATGCTACAAAAGGCACTTAAGGATACTTATGTCTCTTTCGCCAATATATCCACGCAAGAAAAATAACCGTGGTAGTCATGGTACTCGTTTCAAACGCGCTGGTTACTGAAATTTCAGGCATAGTTACGTTACTAGTTTGGTGTTTAGGTATTACCTATTACATTACTGCTCAACTGAGCTTAAAGATTGTTCAAGCGCAAATTTATACAACAGCTACTAAATCAATACAAATTTAGTTAATTCACTTATAACAACACTCCAAGAAAATAGCGCCAATCACTTAAAAAACTCTCTTAAACTCTTTAAAAAAAATTCATGCCTAGGGGTTATTGAACACACTGCTTGCACTCTGCAAGTACAGCCTAGCTATGATGACCTTGACGCCGGCACGCAATCTAATGCAAAAAATAACTGACTGGAGAAAAAAAAACTACCACTGCTGCTGCACGCTGTTTGCCTCACGCGCAATGAATATCTAGGCTGCAACGGGACTATAACAATTATAACAATTAATTGTTGCTGCGTTACTTATCTTAAATTTTAGTTTTGGTTGTCGTTGTTGTCGAACGATGTCGCGGTCTCTGCAGTCGTTGGAAGCGATGCACCGTTACTGCTTAGTCCGTACCACGAAAATAACGCAGCTGTAATCGGCTGAACCACCTCGTAGATGTAGTTTTAGGTCTGTAGCCACCCTTTTCGTAGATCTCTGAAGCTCTCTGTAGACGCTGTCCTTATTCTCGGTTTCGTGTAGCTCTGACTGTCTCTTCAGAGCCTCTTCTTAGTAGTTATGATTCATGTCACCAGACGATCTTCACGGTAGTTCTCTTAATTTCTCCGTAGTTATCAGTTATTTTCTCCGCCGTGTTGATATGCTGCAGTCGCTGGATCCTCTTCTCAAACTTCTGTAGGTTTCTCGCCGAATACTATATCTTCTTCACTTCCTTAAAACCTCCTTATTTTCTGCTACACACGGAGTCGTAAATTCACCACCAATTGTGCCACCAATATACAGGCAGACAGAGGTTAGAGATACGCTGGTTACGTGCGATGTTTACTGGTAGAGATGTTAACAGGACGGGGATGCTGACCAAATGCGCGGGCCCTAAAGAGCTCACCGCTTCTAAGACCTCTGAGGTGCTTAGGGTAGGGGGGCGTGCTCGCTCGCACATTATGTTATATCGCTTCAGCGCCTTTATACTCCCAGCTTGTGTTGCGGCTTGTGTTGCGGCTTGTGTTGATACTTCTTGGCCTAAGTACTGTTACTAAATTTGATATCAGGTGTACCAGTGTATTTCCGAGTTAATAGAATTACCTTTGAGTATTACACGCATGTGAGGCGGATTTTGTGTTTGAAATTAAATTTTTTGTTTTTATCCGCCCGAATATTATTTTTTTTTATTTATAATTGAATACCTATCCGGTTAGAGGGGGGAGGTATGTGCGAGCGAGCACGCTCCCCTACCCTAAGCACCTCAGAGGTCTTATAAGCGGTGAGCTCTTTAGGGCCCGCGCATTTGGTCCGCATCCCCACCTGTACTACATCGTCACCAATTGCATTAATCTAATTATACAGCCTCACTTAATGAACTGAGGGGATAGTTTTCAATCGATAAAAATTGAGAAGTTCTCCCATAACCAACAACGATCCTTATTCCTTTCTACCTAATCATAAATAAGTATTCCTTTTACGAGATTATAAAATAAAATACACAACTTAAGAAGAAAAATAAAACTACAAAACAAGAAAAATAAAAGCAGATTCTATAAATTGAAGCAATAATAAAATAAAAAGTCAGAGAAATTAAAAGAAAAAAGGAACAAACACCGTACTGGCGCAGAGACTGCAGAGGTCACTTATTTTTCGGGGTACGTAAGAAAATAATTTTATTGTGAAGAACACCAAATGATTGCGCCTTTTCATTGAACTAAGTTTTAGTGGGAGAATTTACTCTAATTTAATTCTTTTAATGGAGATATTCATAAAAAAGGTTCCCACAAAGAAATGCCCGAAGAAAAACATTTGTTTTTTTACATTGTCAGCCGCGCTCAGGATGCATGTCTAGGTGACCAAACTGATGAACGAGAGACTGTGTGCAGGAATTATTTGTTTAAAAAATGGTATGAACAAAACCAAAGCACTTTACTTTTTCTAATTCATTTTACCTGGTCGATACTAAAATGAAAGTTCCGGGCTTCGACCCATCATCGGCTGTAAGATCTCCAAAAATGAACAAAATCCAAAAGCAGTGCCTAAATAATTGTACGCATGACGAGCGATGTTTTTACTACAGTAATTCAGCGGAGACTATCGTGTCCTAAAAGCTGAACAGAGGTAAGGATAACAAGAAAAGCACAAGGCAACATAACTTATATATGAACCAGACAGCGTTCCCTAAAGCTACAGTTGCTCTACCAAAAGCAAGAGATTCGCACACTACACTTCATTGTAGCCCTGTACCTCGCCTAATCAGTTGTTCTGAAGCTTAGTTCAACAAACTAATCGCTAGGTTCTTAGGTGTGTAAAATTATTGTTCCTATAAACCAGAGCTGATCACTGACCTTTTTTTTTCATAAAGCAGCAAAGAAGCATGCCTACGATTTCCTCCACAATCATGCTAACATTCAAATCAACGTGTTTGCAGTTAACATTTCACGTCTTAAGTGGCCCATAGACGATCAATTTAATTGTCAATGGTGAATATTGACAATTAAATTGATCGTCTGTGGGCTTCATTGACGACCGTCAATTAATTGACTCGATGTATTGACGCAATCAAATCAGTTTGATTTTTATTGATGGTTCGTCAGTATATTGAAACGTCCATTTGGACGCGTCAATATATTGCGTCAATATTTCATTCTGAGCTCTGGAAGTCGTAGTGTATACACCTGGGAATGCTTCGAATTTCATTTTTGTGTATACGCAGATCTGTTACTTCTTGCATGCTTGAGTGCGCTGCTACAAATATGTGGTATTTTTATGTCTTATTATTAAAATGTATTACTTGAATGTAGTTAACTTATTTTAATTATAATTTGCAGCCCATTTATTAGCATTATCTGAAAAATTTAGCACTTGGCACTTTTTCCTTGGAATCTGCAACTTTCGTATGTGGCTAAATCTGATACTTTAAACAAAATACGTTGGCTAGGTTATGGCAACCAGGGCTGACACTCTAGATAATTTAGAGCTATATCTAGATGTTTTTTGCTCAAGCCTTGATGTAAAGTTTGGAATATAGATATTAGCTAAAAAAAATCAAGATAGTTTTTTAGCGTGCTTGATATTATCTAGCGGGAATTACACTTAAGCGATGTAAATGATATATATTACTCTAAATTCATTTTATGAATTCGCTAGAATGGATACTACTTCTTATACTCGAAATATTTGTTGATTTGCTTAACCAAATTGTTTGAATAGCGAACTTACCACGTTCAGAATGCGTTATGTTTAGATTATGAACCAGACCAAGACGGCTACTGCCATGTTTTTGTGCCACCATAGTGCAATTTCTAATTGTGATCATATAGTTGATATGCTGAAGCACTTCTCCAACTGCAAAACTATTGATGATGTTTAAATGCATCTAACAAAATGCACAGACAGTATCAAAAATGTGTTGTATCCTTATTTCGAAGAACTGACTAATGATAATGGCAACAATAATTTCTGTTTATTATTGGATGAAAGTAATGATACTTCAATCATACAACTACTTGGGGTATCAGTTATATGTATACTACAGCGATATGTCTAATTAAGTAGAATCGTCTTACTTGAGAACAACAGAATCAGTAAAATGTGATGCAGATAGAATTGTGACAGCATTAAAACAATTGTTGATATGTATATATTCACAAAATCTTTATAAATAGAAGAGGAAGAGGAGAGATGAACCGCCATCTGATTCCATAATGTAGAACTCATAAATGATGACGAAGACGAAGACACCACCCTCAAGGGTCTCCCTCCTAAATCGCGAAATACTACTGCGTAGTCAAGAAGTTGTTAAATAAGAGAGCTCGGGCTTCAGGGAGCTAAACCATGAATGGTTGAACTACCCCGGCAACCGCAGAGTCCCTGAATCCTCTGCAACGACCACCCTTATGCTGGGTTCACATTGACACTCGCATTGGAAGCTCACAACCATGGGGCTCGGGCAAGTGCACGTAGCGAAAGGGTAGCGATCGTTCACATTGGTACAACGCTATTCAGGCAGTACAGGCGTCTTGACTCATGGTCGGGGTGCAGACAAGTGCTCAGTTGCCAGCAAGACACCATGCAGGGTGATGCAGCGCTCCGCGCTCTAGTTCTTCTCGCCAGGAAGCGACAGATGAATGGTAGTACAGCTCTAATAATTTATTTCGTATGTCATTGATGTGTTTCAATACCTGGGCGTCTCCTAACGTATACTGATGACTATGGATGTGACAATATGCAGCGTAAAATTTGCTGCATATTTTCTGATTTTTGTAGCGCATATGCAGCATAAAATATGAAGGCTTCGGCAAGAATTATGCTAGTAAAACCATAAGGTATGTAGAAACACTCGATGCATATATGGTACACTCTTTGCATAATTGTGGAAGCGCATATTACATGCTAAGCAGAAATATGTATCCATATAAATGCTTCACTTGAATAGCTCCAAAATTATATTTTTTGTGAGGAAACTTTTACAGAAACAATGATACAGGATACAGTGTACTTCTTCATACAGGAAAAAAAAAATTTCTTTCATAATTTTCTATTGATAATTAAGTGTATACAATTCTCAACTAAGTTTTATAACTTATCTGAACATAAATATTTTGAAACAGTAATAATTCTAAACTGAACGAGTCAAGGACGATGATAACGAACGAAAAAAAGTAACCTAATCCAAGGCTGGTTCTGAACTATATATGTTTTTTATGAATACAAGGAACGTTTCTTAATCCTTCTTTTATACGAGGAATATATTTTAGCATCAAATTCGAGGGTGGCACTTTATAATTGCGTGGTAGTTGAGATTTTTGAAAACAAATCTTCTACGGTTATCTGCCAGCAAAGTTTATATTGCGAAAACTTCCACTCGACATCGCAAGAAACAAGTGGAGCAAAAGTGAAGCAAGTTGGTTCGGAAGGTGAATATTCCTTAATAGATTCAGCCATTGCGTCGGAGATCTCACGAGTCAAAATTGAGTTGATTGTTTTTATCTTTTCAAAAACTTTGTTTTTCACCAAAATGCATTTTAACTCGTGATAATACCTTTTATCATATCTGTTCTTCAATGTTTCCTCTACGATATCCATTAATTTTATTGCTCTCGAAGTAAGAGGTCTCTGTGTTGTTATGCAAGAGCAATAATAATTATTCATATCCTTCGATAACAATAATTTGATAAAGTGTGCACTAAGCCCAACATGGTTCTACGTGATAATATTTAGAAACTAAAACCTTGTACCGCGCAAAACTTCTCTAACGTGTTCTGAGTGAAAAAAAGTTTTATATTTCACCTGTTTCTCGCAATTAATGCGATAGAGAATTTCTTCCTCGGCTTGAAAATCTTCAAATTCCTTGAAGTATTCTAAAAATGATGCTCCTTGTTCACCTTCGGCATGATTGTAGATCACTACTAGCCGCACTAATCTCAAATACACTTCATAAGGAACTATATCTAAAAAAACTTGAGCTAATTCCCGCAAAATAAAAGTAAACTTTTGAAGTAGCTGTAGCAACACACAATTATTATTGATTTACGAAAAATTTCAATTTACAAAATTGATCCAGTTATACAAAAAAAAATTAAATAAAACGATGAAAAAAAGAATATAATTTAAAAGTAATGGGAAGGTTTTACTAGGTTTCAGTTTACTGCCACTTACAGTTAATCATGCATGTTCGTCTTATTTTATGCTGTTCCGAGGAAAATATGCGATATACGCACACTGCATATATACTTGCGGGCATATTTTATGCTATCTAAAATAAACTCAAAAGCATATATATGTAATATGTTCAATGTCACATCCCTACTGATGACATGCTGCAGGCTACGGCTCATATGTAGATGGAGTGATTGACGGGCAGGCGGCGGCAAAGAATGGCTAGGGAGAATGTCCAAGTGAACCTCACTTTGCCCGCCTGCTAGCCCAGCAACAGTGTATGTGCCCGTCGAAGTGACACTCAGAGTGTTTAAAAGAGTGTCAATGTGAACCCACCATTACGGACCGGTAGTGCCGGAGCTTCGCTCTTCCACCGCGTTAAAGGTAGGACTTCATAGCCTGCAATGGTTGCGCACACTCGAGAAGGATGCCGGTATAATCAAAAGCAGGCGACGAGGTGGTGAAGAATGCTATGTTTATTGAAACTGACCAGCTTTATATAACAACCTAAAATGATAATATTCTTATTTTGCATCTTTAGATTTCTAGAAGTGCAGAAAAACTGCTGCAATGAAAACAAATTTTGCACAATATATCTTAGCATTGATAATTGCATTGCTAAAGAGACTGACAATGCAAGTGCCATGGTTGGCATCAATAATTGAGTTTATACCAAGTTCAAAGCAGAAAATTCATATATGATATTGATGACATGTGTATGCCACTCCAACTTGCTATGTCCTATGATTCTACTGAATGTTTACAAAGGAACGTGGAATTTTTTAATTGCAGAAACTCTTAATTGGTTTGCAAAATCATCAGTTAGACGATGTCAATACAATCAACTTTAAGAATCGATTAATGAAAGTTCACATCCATTGAAAATTTCTTCCGACTGAAAAACTCGATGGTTGTTCATCCAGCCAGATGTAGAACAATTTTTGTTCAATGGCTGGAATCAAAAACAAATTTTGAGATTGCAAGTCAAAGTTAAATATGCTGTACTGCTGCTGTATTCTATTCTATTCTGCTATTCAAAATGTATTCTAAAAAAATATCTCGCACTATTTCTTTTTTATAACAATCTTAACAGAGATACAAAGAACTACTAATTTATTTGAATCTGAAAATGTAGATCAAAGAAATTATTGGATGACTTGCTAACGCTCCTTTAGTCAGTTTTCATTAAATTATTATTGCCTACTTGTTATGCTGATTCTCTCTCTTGTAAAATTGAAGAAAGCTTGGTACCAAACATAATTAAGGATTAATATTAAAATACTAGGTAATTACAATTAGGGTGAATGACCTAATATAAAGTAATTTATGACATAAATATTAATTTATGATATTTTTTCACTAATTTATTATGAAATTTAATGAATTATATGTCTAGATTTTTTTAAAATCTACATTACTCTAGATATTTGTTGAGTTCAAATGAGATTATTTTAGTCAAACAAAAGCGTTAGCTAAAAGCATTAGGTGGGTGTGGTTGAAATATTTCGATACTTGCTCATAGCCGATCTTGAATACCTTTTATTCTATCAAACATGGCTACAAAGGATACAAAAGAAGTAGAACGACAGTTTTTATTCGAGGTGATTGAGGTTCATAAATCATTTCCAATGCTATGAAGGATTATATCTAACGATTATAACAACCGGAATTAAAAAATGCAGCTTACGAAGAACTTCTGGAAAATTTCAGAGAAAAGAACCCAGACGCTACACTCGACGACTTGAAAAAGAAACTGAATTGTCTACGAACTAATTTTAGAAAAAGGCTTATAAAGTTAACGACTCTACTAAATATGGGACCGGAACCGAATATTTGTATCAGCCAAGCTTGTGGTACTTGGAAGCAATGCTTTTCCTTCTAGAGATCAAGAAACGCCCGTTGAGTCCACGAGCAGCATCCGCTTTGGAGAAGAAAATGAGGTGAGTCACACAATCATATTTTTTTCTCGCATCTTTCCACACTTTTCCAAACCCGAAGCTTATAATTAGAATTGATCAACAGTTAAGCCTTAATACAGTCGCGGTAGATTCGAATTTAAATTGGTTTTAAGTGATCTTAAATAGGTTGTACCTGTTGGTTGGCTTGAATTACAGCGTTATAAACAGAGGGTCAATTTAATAAATTTCTCGGTCTCAGAAATCCTACGACCGATATAGAGAGTCGGATATACAGAGTCCGAAACGGATCCGTTTCTTTAACCCTTTGAAGACCAAATGGCAAAAACATCTTGGAATAGAGCCGATAAATCCACTTTTGGCCCTCGAAGGGTTAAAAAGAAAAAGAACATAGGTAGATACATCGTCTTTAACAAACAATTTCTGGCAATTCTAGTTTTGACAGGGTTAAAAGAATAATAAGCGTCTTAATATACATATAAAAGTTGTTAAGCTATAATATTTATAGAATGAAACAATGAGAACTGGCAAGCAATTCATAAATAGAACAAAGAAAATATGTCAAAAGCATTTTCTTTGTATATTTTTCGTTTTTGACCCTTTGTCACCACAAATATAGAGCAAGACTGCACATTACCTATTATACATGAACTGGTAATTTTTGAAGATTACATTTTAACTCTACACACCATATTCTATAAATGATACATAAAATCGATATGAATTACAGCGGATAGAGCAGAGATGGAGGTTACCACTGCGTCTTTAAATAAAGTATTATTCCAGCTGGTCAATTCGCTCGCTCCATTTACCAAGGAACTGAACCTCTCGAACAGAAATAACTCTGGAATGCGCCTCGAAACAATTTTACCGAAGCGGTCGAATTTCTGCTAGATGTTACTCTGAGGCCATCCAACTTCGCTTGCTATATATTTCTACCCTTCTCCAGCACGAACCACGTGATCGTCGTCTTCCCAGTCGACGTACCTTAACTAATGACAAATACCGTTCTGATTTTCTTCTCAGGAAATTATGTATGCAACATGTAGCTAGTGTGATAATGGTTGCCTTTTCTGGAGAAATTCGAATTGGAGCGCAAAAAACTCCGAATCTAGAGACTAGAATGCCGAAAACGTCCTCAACAATGCGTCGCGCCCTACAGAGATGAAGTTGAATATACGTTGCTCTACATCCATACTACCGCCACCTCCGTAAGGTTTCACAAGATGTTGAGACATAGAAAATGCATCGTCGGCAACGAAGACAGCAGAGACACCGAGACTTCTTCATGCAAAGATTCCGGCTCCGATATCTCCTATTGGCGTCTTTCGAGTATTTCACCGAAAGCGGTATAACAGATCAGTCCGCCATCCGACGCACGTCCATTCACTCCTGCATCGACCACAATGAACTCGTAATTAGCACTCACGACTGCTATCAGCACGACGCTGAAGTAATTTTTATAGTTGCAATAAAATGAACTTGTTCCTGGTGGTTTTGGGTGGAAGCATTTTGGGGCATCTGCAGTCCAAAAGTTGATTCTCCCGATTTTTTTTTTATTGCTTTTAATGAGTTAGAGACATGTCCCCGAATGTCTGTAAAAATATCAGGAACCTACCCCAGAGCTAACGTCCCTCCCGGGGGGGGGGAGGGCATCCCTCTTACGGACCTTTTTTTTCATTTTTGAACCTAAAGCAATGAAATTTAGGATACTGATAGGAAATGCAATTTTGAATCATTTATCATCAATGACAAAATGCGATTTTCTTGAAAAGAAAACGGGAAATCATAGAAAACGACATTTTTGGGGGGGTTTTCTAAATGCTTCTCCTCCTACAGTTTTTGAGCTACAGTAGTGATTTTGGTATCATTGAATGCAGAATAACGTGGACAAAAAAAAAAAAAAAAAAAAATCTGAAATTTTCAATTTTTTTCCATTTCATTTTTTTATATATTTTATCATTCATATTCCTCATCCCCATCCGAATATTTTTTTTATTATTGAATTTAGAGCAATGAAATTTGGTATACTGATAGGAAATACAATTTAGAATCATTTATCATTCATGACAAAATGCGATTTTCTTGAAAAGAAAATGGGAAATCATAGAAAACGACATTTGGGGGGGGGGGGTTTCTAAATGCTTTTTCTCTGATAGTTTTTGAGCTACAGTAATGATTTTGGTATCATTGGATGCAGAATAACGTGGACATTCCAAAAACTTGAATGCTTTTCCTCAAATTTCCAATATAAAAATATAAAAAATTAAAAAGAAAAAAAATCAAAATATTCTCAAGAAAATTCAAATTTATGACGTCATAACTTGGAAACAAGAATGAATTTTGAAAAACTTCTCAATACATTGTCAAGCCCTTGTTTTTCTGCATCCAATGATACCAAAATCATCACTGTAGCTCAAAAAATGTAGGAGGAGAAGCATTTTGTTTCTTAAAAATAGGTTTTATAAAAAAAGTAACTTATCAAGACGTTTGTCATTATATCTTCGAAGTTTACAAAGCTAGAGCAATGCGGTTTGTTGCATTTGAAAGTGACATATGTGCTCTATCTATATTACGGGGGGATTTCCAAAATGTTCTCTGGAAAGATTTCCGTAGACTTTTTTACCCTAAAATTATAACTTTTGCATTGAGACTCTGACAAAAAAATTCATATAAATTCGGAATGAAATAAATCGAAAATTCCCCCCGTATTATGGATAGAGCGCACGTTTGACTTTCAAATGCAACAAACCGCATTGCTCTAGCTTTGTAAATTTCGAAGTTATGATGAATAATATATGTATATATATAATTTTTTTTTTTTTCAAATAAAAAATTTTCTATGGCCTAATGAAAAATTTTTGTTTAAGATAAGTTGTTACAAATGTGGAGATCTAGTAGTCTGCAAATTTTCATAGACGTACGTCCAATAGAACCAAAGTTGACCAGTTCATCAAAATGGTTCCCTTAACTATTGCAACCTGATTTCCATCGATTGCGCTGAGGCAATGTGGAAAATTCAAACGTGATTTGAAGTCTTCGCCGACTTGCTTCCATTCTTGGGTCGCGCTCGGTATCTGAAAAAGTAACAATGCCAGTTATTAAATTAGGGTTAACACTTATAATTACTTATTGGTTTTCATATAATATGGCCAAAATTTTAGGTGGATGTTGTCATTGGAGACAACAAGCCTGTAGATTCAGAAGAAGTATCGGTAACGCAAACGACTGGGGAAGAAGTGAGAACATCGGTGCCATCAACATGAACCATCAAGCGGTGGGAGATTACAAATGATGAAGCAAAACGCGATGAATTGATGGCTCTTGTTTGCAACCGGGATTAGGGACTAGTTTTTTTTAGTTTTTGTTCTAACATTTAATATCTAACTAATCAAGACGTTGGTTATCAGAGCTTACAATACCTGCTCACCTTTCAATGATTTACACGCTGAGTTTAACTATTCACGCAATTTTTTTTGTAAAAATGGTTTCCTCGTGGAATCTTAAACTCCAAAATTAAAAAGTTTTTATGTACAAGGCATTGCATTGCGATTCCGACATTCCTGTTAAATGTGAAAATTATCTGTATTGCACTCTACCCTATTTTGGTTCTCCATCTGAAAAACTAGCCCGTGAACTAAAGTCTTTACTCAGTAAGCATTTTCCTGAAATAAGTTTACGTGTCATGCAGATTAGCAAAGCAAATAATGGTTCATTTTTTCGGTACAAGAACTTAATTTCCGGGCTCTTCTTTTGTGTATAAATATAGTAGGGCGCAGTGCGCATCGGCGCACGTCGGAGTGACGTCGCGCAATATTTACGCAAGAGTTGCAGAGCACCGCGGAAGAAGTTTCCGTTATAGACCGACCGGGGTTGAAAATTTGGCCGGGGCCGGGGCCGGGGCCGAGGCCGGGGTCAACAAATTTGTCATGGCCGGGGCCGGGGTTATCAAATTTACCACGGCCGGGGCCGGGGCCGGGGCTGGGGCCGGGGCTGGGGCCGGGGCTGGGGCTGGGGCCGGGACTGGGGCCGGGGTTCAGACCGTGTCAGGAGGTATCACGATGACGTAATGCATAACGCCGGTTAGTGGCTCAATGCATGTTGAATTACGGTTGCGGTTGGGTGTGTATTTATGCCAAGTCAATAAAGTTTGTAGACTTGCAGTCCGACTTTTTAATTGATTCTATCTCCACTTTAAATTAACATATTCGAATTGTCTTTTTTTCACAATGTGGTAAATCTTGTTTCCTTTTCGAATAGTTTAATAGAATTAAAAGGGCGATTTTTTGGGAAATCTAATATGTAAAATGAAAAGAAGAACCAATATAAAAGGGAACATTCTTTTAATGGCAAACGTTTCGGAATCTCTGATTCCATCATCAGTGCTGTAAAACAAGGAATAAAAAACGATAATGAACAAATTGCGAAAAAGCTATAAGAAATTAATATCACTATACCTACCTCGAAAAATAGCTATGCCTAACCATTAAAAATAAAAACACAATTTCTCCTACACTTTCGAAGCCATACGTACACATACACCTAAATTCTAGCAATCAAACCAACACACAATAACATCCACACAAAGTAACCTGCATACACACACACACACAAAACACACACACACATTCCAACACACTCATATTTACACAGTTGGGGCAATATTAAATTTCATCGCACTTTGATCATTATTTAGCTGAGGTTTATGGGTAAAAATGAACAATGATTCCCAAATTCTAAGGTGAAATTTCTCTGCAGTTCTACAAAGTATGGAGAAATTGGAACTTTTGAAAGGATGGTTTGAACTATGGCAATGATTTCTGATGGCTGACTGGGAGGGAGATGAGTATGGACGGCCGATTCCATGGGAGATACCAGAGTGTTGGCTGTGACGAATCAATTGCTGGAGTGCGGTACTTCCAACATAGAACTGCAGGCAGCAATCACATTTATACAGGTAGACACAACCATTTCTCAGGCACTCTTCCAAACGCTATTTCCTATTGAAAAATGAACTTGTTTTAAAACTATTTCTATAAGATGGTAACACGTCAATGAAAGGAAAATGAGAGTGTATCAGAGATAAAAGATCATTTCTCATCTCCTTGAAAGATAGCCCATGAAAGAGAGCTCGACGACAACTTTTTGCTTTGGTGCAGTCAGAATTGTACACGGAGGGATTTTTTGGCTAAAAACTTTTTAACCAGATTGTTAATTAAAGATACAGGGTATTTATTTTGTACAAGTAACTTTGTGATACATTTCACTTCGTCATTTACTATTTTGTATGAATTTGAAATACGGTATGCTCTATGCAATAATGTAGTGACACTTGTTTTAAAATAACCCATGTAAATGCAACTGAAGAAATTGGTACGTAATCTCGTAAATGTAGGTTTTCTATAAACAGAGGTGGTGAACGTTGAATTAGTATTCTTTACGAGAAAGTCTAAAAATGGCCATTTATCATTCTGCTCAGTTTCCATTGTGAAATTTATCTTGGCGTGATATCCATTTATGTAGTCAAAGAATTTAAGGGCCTCTTCCTGTGAACGATACATTCAGTATTTCACAGTAGGTATTTCACAAGGTATTTCACAGTAGGTATTTTATTCCCTGTTTAACAGCACTGATGATGGAATGAGAGATTCCGAAACGTTTGCCATTAAAAGAATGTTCCATCAATTATTTGTTCAAAGGAAAAGTTTTCAAAACAACAGTGGTGATCTTCTTCATTTCTCATTACCTACTGTGAAGGAACGCGTTCTCGAAACATCACCTCCATCATTAATAATTCTTCGACAACGAGTTGAAGTGTTTCAAGAACTAAAAGAAAACGGTGAAATGACCCGCAAAACTCTTGGTTTGATAGTGGCTAGAAGTAATGCTTGCTTTGAGAGAAATGGTGGTTATTTCGAAGGATTCTAAATTACTTTTTTATTTAAACTTTATTTAATATATTGATTTGTTACTCTTTTAAGTTTTTGTTTGTTCGGTTTTTTGGAATGTGCAAAATAAGGAAGAATATCAATATTGTTTTGAAATGTTTTCCGTCAAAAAATTAGTTTTTCTATCCGTTTCAGTCAATCGATCAATGTAAAGTGGTGATTAAACTATTTTCAAAAACATAAATTTTTCGAAAATAAAATTTACTACATTGTAAAAAAATAAAAATTAAAATATGTAATTTTAAAGCGGAAATATAATCAATATATTTGACATTTTGACATTTTGACTCATTGACATTTTTGTTGGACACCCGGTATAATGACAAGAAGTAGTGCGTCAGCAGTATGGGAATACTTTTACATATTGGTGAAGAGTGTAGAATTGGAAATTTTATTTATTTTCCTCCTGATTCCTCCTGATATTTTTTTTATTTTCCTCCTGATTTCCAAAATCGAAGTGTGCACCATTTGTGAAGCCAATATACAACGAGGAGCGGCTGGTGCATCTTAGAAAACTTTCTCAACTAAATATTTATGGGCCATCTAAAATCGACACGAAAAGATCAATTCCTGGAAACTGAAGAAAAATCAAACAACGAAAAAGAATTGAAAAATAGAAACAAAACGAACAAGAAGAAAAACCAAATGTCTATGTATTGAAAACAAACAAAGACAGTTTAGGCTGCAGAATTGAATTTGTGAAGCAAATATACGACGAGGAGCGGCTGGTGCATCTTAGAAAACTTTCTCAACTAAATATTTATGGGCCATCTAAAATCGACACGAAATGATCAATTCCTTGAAGCTAGCTGAAGAAAAATCAAACAACGAAAAAAAATTGAAAAATAAAAACAAAACGAACAAGAAGAAAAACCAAATGTCTATGTATTGAAAACAAACAAAGACAGTTTAGGCTGCAGCAGTGACAAAACTGCCGATTGTAGCCAGTCGTCTTCGTCTACTGGCAAACAGCTGACTTAAAAAAAAACATTTACTCAATCTCAAAACTGGGAGCCAAATAATACTGACCAAATACAAAGAGAGAAATTGTTAATTTACGGGCATTGTGACGCGCTCAATCCTTACGACCCTATGGAAAAGGAAACTTTTTAATTTTGTAATTTTGTAGGGTTTGTGAATAAGAAGTTTCAAGTTCCATCAGAGAAGGTAATTACAACAAGACTAATTCCGGACCTCAGTATCCAAATTCAGTTTGCTATTTCAGAAGAAATACATATAAAAGCAAGTTAACATAAATAGCGTCTTCTCAATAACTGCTGATATTAGGACCTCTCCAAGTCGAGATTCTTTCATGTCAATAACTGCGCACTGGATTATAAATACACTGGATGTTAGCATAGATACTGCTTTTTCTTTTCAGTGACTGCATGTTCTTCAGGATTGCAATGAAATCGTAAATCTCTTGAGAAATCGTTTTAAATTTGTTTAAAAGACACGTGAATTTTTCACGTGCGAGTAGCCGGGCACACTACGCTTTATTCACTTCAAACTATTAGTCCAAGTCAAGTTCAAATTAATCCAAGTCAAGTTCAAATTAGTCCAAATCAACTTTAATTTAATCCAAGTCAAGTTCAAATTAATACAAATCAAATTAATATCAATCCAAGTCAAGTTCAAATTAGTCCAAGTCAAATTCAAATTAATCCAAGTCAAGTTTGAATTAATCCAAATCAAGTTCAAATTAATCCAGCTCCAAGTTGAGTTAAGAATCGACATAAATCTCTCGTTAATTTGAGCGTTTTTTGTATTAAAAATGTATCTGTTGGATGTGATGAGCAAGAAAAACGTTTTTCCTCTCAGCAAGGAATACATAAAATTTTTGCAGTGTTAAAACAAGCTGTCGTAAAATTTGCTAAGTCCCCAGCATCAGGAAGCAGAGTGTGATTCAGATCTTTGAGCGGAGTAACAGTTAGAAGTCAATTATAAAAACTTCGTATTATACTACACATTAAAGTTGTTTTATAATTCTAAATTTCCCCCCTGTGTTAGAATTCTCCCATCGTGGTCCGCTGCGTGTCGTAAGAGGCGACTATAGTGGACGGAGCGAGGGGACTGGGGATCCCCTTCTCTGTAATAATTTTCCCGAGAGGCAGCAGGCCAATGAAGGGGGTGAGAGAGGTCGAAAGACCACTCAAACCCTAGTACTAGGATCTTTGAATGTAAGGGGGTGTGGAAGTAGAGCAACTGAGAGTAAGAAGGAGGAGATCGGAAGAATGATGTTAAACCGGAAGATGGATGTATTGGCCTTGAGTGAGACGAAATTGAAAGGTAGTGGTGAGTTGATGTTTGGGAGTGTGGGAGGGAGAGTGTCTGGAGTACGTGGGGGACATGCAAGAGAGGGTGTGGCTATATTATTGAGTGTAAGAATAAGAGAGAAAGTAGTTGAATGGGGTGAGGTGTGATCAAGAATAATGTGGGTGCGAGTGAAATGGGGGGGAAGAGTCTTGGGTGTTTGTGAGCGCGTACGGACCGGGATCGGAGAGGAGTGGGGAAGAGAGAGAGGAGTTTTGGGAGAAATTGTCCGAGTGTGTGGCTAGAGTGGGGAGTGGTTTTAGAGTTGTGGTGATGAGGGACCTGAATGCAAGAGTGGGTGATGAGGTGGTGGATGGTGTTGTTGGTAAGTACGGAGTAGCTGGGGTGAATGAGAGTGGGGATTTCTTGGTGGGGTTATGTGTGGAGAGTGAGTTAGTGGTTGGGAATAGTTTGTTTCAGAAAAAAAGTATTAACAAGTATACATATGTGAGGACGAATGGAGGTGTGATAGAGGAGAGAGCATTGATGGATTATATTTTGGTTAGCAGGGGAGTGATGGGTCGTTTGCTCGATGTGCATGTGTTCCGTGGTGAGATGAATGGGATTTCGGATCATTATTTGGTGGAAGGAAAGCTGAGAGTTAGTGGAATATGGGGAGGTGTAAAAAGGAGGAGTGGAAGGGAGGTGTTAAATGTAAGCAAGTTACATGATTCTGAGCGTGATTGTGAGTATCAGGAGAAGATGAAAGTGGAGTATGGGAGGGTGAAGGAAAGTGAGGTGGGTGGAGTGGAAGGGGAATGGAAGTTGTTTAAAGATGCGGTGGAAAAATGTGCAAGGGAAGTGTGTGGGGTAAGGAAGGTTGGAGGGGGGATTAGAAAGGGGAGTGAATGGTGGAACGGAGAAGTAGGAGCGGCTGTGAAAAGAAAGCGGGGGGCGTTCGAAAGGTGGTTGCAACGAGGCAACCAGCAAAATTTTGAAGAGTATAAGGAGAGGAAGAAAGAGGTACAAAGAATGGTAAGGAGAGCGAAGAGGGCGGCGGATGAGGAATGGGGGAGGAAGTTGGGAGGGGATTTCATGGAGAGAAGGAAGGTTTTCTGGAAGGAAGTGAAGAGAATTAGGAAGGGTCAGGTGGAGAATGAGGCAAGAGTGAAGGATACAAATGGTAGGCTGCTAGTGGAGAGTTGTGATGTGAGAAAGAGATGGGCGGAGTATTTTGAGGAACTGCTGAACGTGAGGGATGATAGGATTGCGAGAGTAGTAGCTGTTGGAAGTGATGTTAGAATGCCTGTGTTTGGTGAAGTGAATAGAAATCGAATAAGAAGTGCAGAGGTGAGATGTGCGTTGGATGAAATGAAAAATGGGAAAGCTCCAGGTTTGGATGGCTGCACGGTTGAATGTCTAAAGAAAGGAGGAAATGTGGTTATAGAATGGTTGGTGCGTTTATTAAATGTGTGTTTCGAGGCTAGTAAAGTGCCGGTTGATTGGAGTAGCGCGTGCGTAGTTCCGTTGTACAAGGGGAAAGGTGACAGGTATGAGTGCCGTAATTCTAGGGGTATATGTCTACTGAGTGTCGTTGGGAAGCTGTATGGAAGAGTGTTAATTGGAAGAGTGAGAGTGTTGACGGATCGTGTGCTTGCTGAAGAACAGTGTGGTTTTAGGTGTGGTATAGGTTGTGTGGATCAAATGTTTGCTGTGAGGCAGGTGAATGAAAAATACTTATTAAAGGGAAAGGATGTATATTGGGCATTTATGGATCTAGAGAAGGCGTATGACAGAGTGGATCGCGAGGCTTTATGGCAAGTGGTAAGTTTGTATGGAGTGGATGGGAGACTGTTGAATGCGATCAAGAGTTTCTACATTGATAGCAGAGCATGTGTGAGAGTAGGGAATGAGGTGAGTGAATGGTTCCCAGTTGTGACAGGTGTGAGACAGGGATGTGTGATGCCGCCGTGGTTGTTTAATTTGTTTATGGATGATGTGGTGAGAGAAGTGAATGCCAGAGTGTTGGGAAAAGGTGCGCAGTTGGTGGGACGAAATGGTATGTATTGGGAAGTGTGTCAGCTGTTGTTTGCAGATGATACAGCGCTTGTGGCTGATTCAGAGGAAAAACTGAGGAGACTGGTTACAGAGTTTGGTAGAGTGTGCGAAAGGCGGAAATTGAGGGTAAATGTGAATATAAGTAAGGTGATGAGATGTTCAAGAGGTGGAGTGTTTGGAACTTTGGATGTGAGGTTGAATGGGGAAGTTTTAGAGGAGGTAAGCATTTTAGGTACCTCGGGTCGGATGTGACTGTTGAGGATAGTATGGAAGTAGAAGTGAAGCATCGAGTGAGTGAGGGTTGTAAGACATTGGGTGCAATGAGGAAAGTTTTTGAATGCAGGAGTTTGAGTATGAATGCTAATTAAGAGGGGACTGTATGAAAGTTTGATTGTGCCAGTTTTGTTGTATGGAGCAGAGTCCTGGGGGTTGAGAGCAGCTGAGAGGAGGAAGTTGGATGTGTTTGAGATGAAGTGTTTGAGGAGCATGTATGGAGTAACTAGAAGAGATAGGATCAGGAATGAGTTGGTTAGGGAGCAGACGGGTGTTATCAAAAAGTTGAGCAGGCGAGTGGATGAAAGAGTGCTTGGATGGTTTGGGCATGTAGAAAGAATGAATGTTGATCGGCTGGTGAAAAAGATATATATGTCGGAAGTGAGTGGTCTTCGAGCGCGAGGTAGACCACGGATGAGTTGGATGGATGGGGTGCGACGTGCTTTGTATGAGAGGGGTCTGACTGTGGACGTGGCGAGAGGGATGGCTGCGGACAGAAGTGAGTGGGGGCAGTGTATAAGGAGGTAATTTTATTTTTTGACGCGTTACTGGAAGCTGCCCGCGTGTGATGGGGTTGACCTGTCACGTGCGGGGGAGGGGCTGCACTCAATGAAGCGGTCGGGGTAAACCAGCTGTTGCTGTCGGGCCTGACTGTGGAAGGTGGTTGTGCTGGGCTGCTGCTGATCCTGGCAGTTCAGGTGCGGCCAGTGCTGCCTCTCTCGCCTCCTAGTGACTAAGTGTGGTGATTGTGGCCTGCTGTCGGCTACCCTCCCATGGGGAGGATAAGCCCTGTATATGTATATGTATGTATGTAAATTAATGGCAGTATGCATCCATTCAAATAATTATGTTCAAAGGTACTTTTATGCTACAGATACACATAGTATCGAGGATTCATTTACGCTCATTTGAAGATTTACGTGCCTGAAATTCCACTTTATCACATTTATGAAATCATATGTGCATGCAATTACAAATGATTGCCACAGGACGATTTGTAGATTCAACCTTTAAAAGAAATGAGTAAATGCGATTCACTGAGTACTTATGTACGATACCATTTGATTACAATTTACATGAGTACATTACTACACAGATACAATCCAGCAATAGCAATAAAAATTGTGCCTTCCCTTCAAATGAACAGGCCTAAGCAAATTTATCCCCTCGATCGATGAAAAAATAGAAACTTGTATTTACAAAAATCGTTTGAACAAGCAAAAACAGGCTTCGTTGCTATATTTATTTTGAAGGTTAAATCTACATATCATCCAATGGTAATCTTTCGTAGTTGCATGCACATAAGACTTTATATATGTACACTTTATATATGTAAAAATAGGGAGTAAGACTTTATATATGTGATAAAACGAAATTTCACGCATAAAAATCTCTATTTGAGTAATTAAATCCTCGATACTACTATGTGTATGTGGATGTGTAGCATAAAATTGTCTTTGAACATAAATATTTGAATGGATGCACACTGTCATTAATGTAGAATTGAAAAACAACTTTAATGTATAGTTAATACGGAGTTTTTACAATTGATTTCTATTTGTTACTCCGTTCTAAGATCTGCATCACACTCTGCCTCCTGATGCTGGATACTTAGCACGTTTAATTTGAATTTGACATGCATTAATTTGAACTTGACTCGGATTAATTTGAACTTGACTCGGATTAATTTGAACTTGACTCGGATTAATTTGAATCTAACTTGGATTAAATTGAACTTATCTTAGATTAAATTGACCTTGACTTGGATTAATTTGAAGTGAAAAAGGTGTAATAACAAACTAAAAACCCCGGCCAAAACCACGGCTTAGGGCACTATTTTGCCGGGGCCGGGGCCGGGGCCGGGGTCTGCAAAAGTTTTCGGGGCTTGCCGGGGCCGGGGCCGGGGTCAGCCAAAATGGCCGGGGTTGGCCGGGGCCGGGGCCGGGGCCCCGGTCGGTCTATAGTTTCCGTACTGGTAATATGTTGGCTCATCCTCCTCATTCAGCAATACAAAGCTCGCCGATAATTGTGGTGTAATTATTCGTGATAGTGATTTTAAAATAACTGACAGTTCTTTCCGTGATTTTGACCTTACGATTTTAGAATTTTTGCACATTTTCAAATAAAAAACAATTTTAAGCAACATGCTTAGCTCCTATCCTCTTCGGATAGTCAATGCATAGTTGTTCTATTTTTGTATGTTGTGGAAATTATTACCGATCGTGTCACGCTTACGTTAGATTGATTATACTTTGTATTTTGCAGAACTGATGATGGAGCTGGTCTCCTATACGTTTTTGTTTTTGGTGTTTTGTGAATAAAAATGACTAATTTTATTGGCATTTTCTTCTCTTTTAATTTTTTAGTGAATTTGCGATTTATTCAAAGTGAACATCTGTTTAAAGGAATCTAATTTCCGCACCTGCATTTCTCCGTGTGTAAGACTTGCACACACCCCCCCCCCCCCCACCCCTAACACTAAGGCAAGATTTTGCATGGACAGCTAAGATTTGTCCTAACACCTAATACTAACACTATTAGGTAAGTTCATGCTGCACGACATTCATGCCTGATGAAGGTAGTTCGTGACTGTTCAGACGAAAAAACAAAATTTACTGAAACGCCGAATTGTTCGTCCGAATTCGTCCGAAATGATGCTGCCAGTGCAACCACTTCCTATGTATTCCATGATTTTGATTTTTCGGACGAACAATTTTTCGACAGAATTCGGGTCCACTGTAACCATAGCCCCTCAAACCCGGACACGAAACTCAACTGGTACTTTGTGTGGTACACTTCACTCGTTTACTACACGCGAACACGTGTAAACCTGTCACTGAGCCATCCTGTCGGACAATATTACAGCCCTAAACAAAACTCTCTGGTATTAAAATCCTAAATAAATTAGATAAAATGTTAGTTTAAGCCCCCTTAACCGCAATAAAGGTGTTCCAAAAAAGGAAGGAGGAAGGCGGCATTCCGTATGGAGTTAAGGAAACGTAGAATCTATGCAGAAGGTGCATAGAAACAATAAGTTGAGAAAGAAGTTTATTAAACAAGACAAAAGTTGAAGAAGAAGGTAGTAAGTGCTGAAAAACAGGACAGCAGTGAATAAAAAAGTGGTCTGTATCAAAATAAAAACCCTTTTATTTCAACAAAAGGAAGGCCTACCTAACCTTTAGCTCGAGACCTTACATATGCCCTTTGGGAGAACTAATTCTCATTGGTTCCCTTTGTCTCCTTATAAGAGGCAAAATCGAAGATAGTTGCCAGTTTCCAACAAAGTGAATAAAATTCGTAAATCCCGCGTCCAAATATTGTAGATTGAGACTAGTAGATTACCTTAACGGTATATCGACATTGCGGGGCATATGCATTTATTTTTGGAGATAAGTCGGCTATTCACAAATACAAGTTCAGTACACACGCGCAGTGGGAATTTCAACGCACCTCATATCGAACATGCGATCAGGTAAGAAGCGCTTGAATTCTTTAAAATATTTTCTTTGCATATTTTGCTTAGAACTTATTTATTACGTTTTACATTTTGTAACTTCGGTACTTGCCCGCTATGGGCGTACACTTTATGGTCACATATCCCCAATGATTTATTTAGTTGAACATCTAGTATAATTAGATCGAAAGCGGACTCGTAAAAATTGGACTACCGACGTAAACGTCACAGCAATCCATCCTTCCAGGCCATGCCAGGCTCACCTTACCAATTATGTCGACAACTTGCGGTATTTTAAACTGTTTCTGATTAAGGATTCAGTAATTACTAACATCAGTATATCCATTTATAATTAGACGGACTTGGAATAGTAACATAGAATTTTAGGCAGCTGCTTACGACTTCCTATATTTTGTAGTTGGACACAGTACGTCGTGATTTTTACCACAGTTCTCCGAGTTTGTGCACATGTCGTGCAAAACTTGCGGGACGTACCCGATGAGAAGGAATTCACCATAATGGGTTTCCGCGAAGATGTTCGTAGATATTCAGATAAAATTCAAACACTTCAACGATATTGAAGCCTTTTATGTATTTGTTCATCAATTCCTCTACCATTACTATTACATTCTACGAGTTTCGTCCGCGTTCGAACACCGATCAGGCGCGTACATGCCATGGTATACCATAGTATATGCAGACTTGCAGCCACATTCAGGGAGGTATGAGTACTGACTGCGAATAATAATGCGAGAAATTTGACTGCATTCAGGTTCGTCGAAGAAAGCTACGTGACAGCCACCATAGTTAATGTTTCAAGACTAAATTGATGGCCACCATACTTGATGTTAATATTTTAATGGCCACCTACCTCGCACCTCAGATTGCGACACCAGGGCTTAATATTGTGATACAGGGAACCACGCGCATTGGCTTTTCGGTCAGTGGATGCAAACCATAACCGGGTGGATAATGAGGTTGTACAGTTGTGGCTAAATTATGGGTGGATTTCGAGCGAGCGTACTGAGACTGGGTTTTGGTTGCTGATAAAAGTGGTTTAGTTTTGGATGAAAATTACTCTACCTATCTGAAGCTTGTTGTTGCCTGATTCTTTGTGCAATATTTTGACGTTATTGGCTAAGTTTTCTCTAGTCAGGTCTGTTTTTATAAAGTTTGTTTGCGATTGTTCTCGGTCCGCCACATGCTTGGTGCCTTGACAACCGTCTGGATATTGGAGTAATGGCCATGCTGACATACGAAATTACATGAGGCTTGCACTCGATAGAAAAGAAGTCACGAAGGTCAAGAATTAAAGAACTTAGATGTAGCAGTTGACGATTCAGGCCATAGTTTCTCCAGAACAATGAACGAAAGACCAACTAACACAGGCATACCTGAAAGCCAATGGTGAACATCCAAAGGTATGTAGACAGTACAGTTAAAACAATGATGCACCACACGTATACGACAGTATCAAACTGGTAACTTCTTCATGAAAGCATTTTTAAACTTGAGCAAGGACTTAATAACTGTGGAAACTCCGTTATACCATTTGACAATGCTCTCGAAAACTACCCAGTCAAATTTGAGCTAAAGTAGAAAGAGAAATGGTTCACAAAGTCTATTACCAAAACCAGTACTCCACTGCGTACAAAACAGATAAGAGAATGTTGAAACAAATCGTCATGAATAACAATCAATGAATGAATGCAATTATGCATTTAATGCCAATGTCTAGCTTAATTTCTAGGGACATCCACGTCGTGAAACTAATAGCTTTGAAACATGCCCATGTCGTCTACGAACGCACTTGCATCAACGAAGAGTGCGAGTCTCACGTACGCTCGTACTTCGGCATGACAACAACCACTTCACTCTTCAGGCTGTTGGCAATGCACCTGGCAGACCAAAAACGCAGGCAAACCATTTACATTAAACAGACCTGTCAAGAGAAAACCTAGCTTATAAACCCAGAATAAATCACATTGAATGAGGCTGTAACAGACTCCAGATAAGAGAATCAATTCTCTTCGAAAAGAAAAATCCTTATGACAACCAACAAAATACAGGCTCAATAAGCACGCTCAAACTCCACAAGAAATCTAGTCTCAACTACACAACCTGTAAGCTTTAGCTATGGCGACTGTAACGTAGCTTTCTTCTACTGAAATTTCCTCCTTCCTCATTTGTTCCTAACAGCTAATGGTCGAACAACCGTGTCTTAAGCCGCTAACGATCTCGCTGATAGAGTATTGAAAAATTTGATGGCCATCTTCACCGTATTTATGACGTATACAATGGAGCACATCCTATGCTGTGTAATAACGCAAATTAATTACTAGTATAAAAGCAACAAATAAAATTCTAAACAAATGTCCCGAAACGTTCAATAAATGTTTAGAATTTCATTCATCGCTTTTAAATTTAAATTGTTAACAGACAGATTATGTACATACGTATACGAAATATGTCGTCCAGCTTAAATAAAATGATTCACGTAGCTATTTACTACTATAGTGCGTTTAAGCCAAGGAATAATTAAGGATCATCGAGTTTAGCGGCTAATAGGTACGAAAATACAGACTCAAACTATAACCGACACTGTGTGGGCGAAACGCTGCTCCCTCGACTCAAACAGTTTATGCATCGAAGTAGACTTTACCTCTTTTATACCACAAGCTAGCTTGGGAAACGGGTAACGGGAACGTAAATTTTATTTCGTATTTCAAAATTTGTATAATTTTCTTCGAAGCACTCCATATGCTGGGTGGTCCAAAAATAACTTAACACTTTGAAGAATTTCGCGCTGGAACTATAAAAGACACGAAGCTTCAGTTGAATAAGTTGACAGAAAAATCGTAAAAGTTTCGGTTTACAAACCTTCACCTATCCGCAATTAGCAGTCAGCATGTAAAAACGTTTCGCTGTGTATTTTGCATTGATGTTCTGAATATTTAGTGAAATACTAACGAATTTTTTTAGATAATGTACTAATGCGTGGAGTGTTCGGAATATTAACAGAAGATTTAGTTTAGTTATACCCAAGCGAAGAATATCCACCGGAGTATATTCAACTTACCTGATGGCTTCAGAGTGAGATATTGGAAGACCGGAATATTTTTTTTCTTCCGGATCCTACCTGTCGTTGGAGTTCGAATAAATTTTAATTGGTAGAAAATAATTCTTTGGAAAATAATATTCCACAAATACTACTCGCCCTCCCACTGCGTCTTGTAAATACTCCTTTTTTAGGGTTTCAACGAATATATAGTTGAATCAGGGTCTCATCATGAGACTATACTATAAATAAAGAACTAACGATGTTTCTCTTAAGTTAGCTCTTACGTAAAACTCGGTATTTTTGAAGTTTTTCCATCACAAATCTCTTTATGGTAAAAGGGACCTCCATGGGGCGCCCATGACCTTGGAAAAACAGTATGCACATAGATACGTATCTTCTGTAAAATAAGAATCCATCTGATGTAGATCAGTATTTGATGCAGACTCGACTACATCGCCAGGGTCAACTTCGTTTGAAAAAAATATATATATAGATGGAACTCTTTAATCAGTGTAGTCATTCGAAGTGTCAATATCGGAGGAATTCAGGAATATCTGAATATTTATCCAAAGTAAAATCAGGGTCATCGAATTAGTGTACATTATACGCCTTCGAAGCGGTCAATTGTAACAAGACTGTTACGCTAGTATGTACATACACAATAGTAGTCGTTGTGGAATCTCGTGATTCTAAAGTTTTTCAACATAAATTATATTCACTAGGAGCTGATGTTGAAAATGCGTTTCGGTTTGTGTAGAATGAACCAATATTTAGTTTCAAATGTATAAAGGGACAAATGGATCTCATTAAACTCACTAATTGGATGACGAGGCATTTGGCTATTTGCTTGCTTTCACCTTAGTGGCTGAACGCCGTTAAACTCGGGACCACACCCGATATGGGAGCAAGCCACAGAGACCCGACACCAGCGCAGGTTGCGGCAGCGATACCGGATGGGATTATTTACAAAAAACTCCTGTGCGAGGTGTTTCCGTTCCCTGTAGACGAATCGGCTGACTGATTTAATCGGTCTCCATTTCAGCAATAGTTTTGGGATCGGTCAACCATTCCACATCAGTCACTTCTGTTATTCGCCTTGTATGATGGGAAGAAGGCCTCGAGAATAGAATGTGCCTAAACGGGAACAACTCATCCCAGGTATCCGAGATTGCTCATTTTGCCCCCGTCCAATGAAGACGGCATCTACAGGAGTTGACCGCACAGGCGCTCACCAGGAACGAACACGGCTGCCCCGGGTCAGGCGGAGCTCCATTTACCTTTATGTTTCACCAGCCCCTACCTCGCACCTCAGATTGCGACACCAGAGCTTAATATTGTGCTACAAGAAACCGCGCGCATTGGCTTTTCGGTCTGTGGATGCAAACCATAACCGGGTGGATACACCCAGGGTTTTAAGGTGTACCGCAACCAATGTACAGACAGACCCAGCCACCTCGTGCCGCCAGCAACAGACACAGGGAGGAGACTATCCCGTAGAGGGACAGAGGGCTAAATTCAAGAGCCTGCTTCCACCTTGTTGTATCCTCCACTAGAGCCAAGATCCACGTTATTCAATAGGGCTAGCCGTTAACTGGTACAGGAAGGCCCCATACAGGAAACGGGTTTGCTAATCACGGTGGAGGTGGCTGATCCTAACGTTTAAGATGTAATGCACGGTGGCCAGGCCGAGCTCTCCACACATGGAACATCTCATATGTGTGGGACAGGCACCTCTGCGACTCAGGGAGCGCTGAACTTCTCGACCTTCCGCCTATGTCAATGAGTTAGAGAACTTATGGGCCACTACCTACGCGTCAATGACAACGGATGAGCCGTCCTTGGTCGCCAAAAGATCGTGCTTTAGGTATCTCTCTTCTGCCATTGAGACCCTAGGCTCTAGCACAACCTCATGACCACGCGCCCGCAATCGGTTCGCCATCTGCTTCACCAGATCGGATTGTCTCCCTATTCGAGCTCTGGGTTTTGGAGCAGGTCTGCGAAATGTGACCCGGGCTGCCGGTCTCGCGACAAGCGTCAAAGGCGACAACCCGGTATCCCGAGACCTCAAAACAGGTGTGGGCAGAGTTCCAAGACGTACGGCGACGGCACGGATATAGGCGGCGCCCTCACGTCTTCCAACATCACCTAACAAGCAGGTGTGAGCATGTGGGTACTCGAACGCCTGGCTCAATCCCTGGCCGTCACCCGTAGCCAACATCTTGGATCGCTACATTTGAGGCACTTTCTTCCTAACATTGGAATCCCATTAATTGTGGTAGGACCCGACCAGTTTCTCAAGCAACGAAGGTTTTGTCGTGTGGTCGCTGCCGCCAGGACGACTGGATCTCTCGATATTACGAGCTTTTCTAGCTGCTCTGCTTCATGACCCGAATCGCACAGGTCAAATGATGCAACCAAAGTCCTCCGGCACGCGGACGTGCGTATAGTAGGGCGTCAGGAGTCTCTCGGCAAGTGAAGCCAACTCTTGACAGCCGTCCAAATACGCCTATCAATACGCTCCAGCTGGGTTCTGTACATCTCCCCAAGGATCAGTCGATGCTGGAGCCTCGAAATGAGATGATTTACCAGAATGCAAAACCGTTGCTGGGGCTTTAAAGATGCCCATGTGATTTCAGCGATTTCATCTTCCAACATATTGCCATAGCTCCTGCGCTGCCCATCAGCGCTCGCGAGAATGCCCATGTACTTGTAGATATCGGAAGCACCAATCGGTGACAGACCGGCTCCAAAAACGTTAACACAGCTCCTGGCGTCGATGCAGTACCTCTTGTTTCTCCCGTTCACTCTCAAGCATAGGCCTCTGAACTTCCTCGGGTTCGGTTCCGCGCCTGAGTGGGCCAAGCCCTGCAAAATGAGATTTGGAGACCTACCTTACTCGAGGCGCCCATGATTGTCGTCTGCGAAGGCCAAATTAGTGACTTTGGCAAACTCATCATGTCCCCTAATCTCAACTCCAACCCTTCAACTCCGTACCTGAGTAACTACATAATTCAAGAGTTTGAACAGGATAAGAGAGAGGAGGTCGCCATGTTTGACCCCTCGGGCCATCGGTGCACGCATAGACAAATAGCCAGCACAGGCGAGTTCAGTGCTCGCCCTGTCGTAGCTAGACATGACCACATCAACGAAACCTTGTGAGGACACCTTTCCGCCTTGAGGAGCTAACCAGAGCGTTGTGCGTCATTGAATCAAAAGCCTTGGCCATGTCTAAAAACGCGTGGTAGGCGTCACTACGCAAGCAATGCACTTCGTCGAGCACAGAGCCTAGTAGCGCCAGATTTTTCTCTCGCCTATCAACGGGCACAAATGCCTTCTGTGCGGGGTCAATCGGAACTCCTCGACTAAGCCTGTCAACCAGAACCTTGTGATACAGCCGAACCACATGTAACACCACAGTGATCGGGCTGGAATCACTCGCGGAAGTTGGACTAGGCACTACTAGAGTCAGGGTAGTCCTACAGTGCCGAAACACTGAAACATACCCTGCCGCAAGCCACAGGTTGTAAGTCCCTCCAGAGGAGATGGGTGCGCGCCCCTCTCAGGCAACAGAATTATACAGTCATTTCCTGGAGCCGAATTAGCAGACACAGATTTAATCAGAGTATTTATTTCAGTTATAGTGATGGAATAGGTCAGCCATTCTATGTCATCAGCGACATCGGTTATCTGCCTTGTATCAGGGAAAGAGGACCTCGAAAAGAGATCATGCCAGTAAGGGAACAGCAAATCCTTTGGCACCCGAGCCTGTTCCTCCTGCCATCGTCCACTGAGAACCGATTCTGCGGCCCTCCGTCGGTTAATCCGAAATTGACTACTACATCTCGCTATACAACCTACGTCGTCTCGATCTGGAGTCAGTTGCACCCGGTCTAGGTGGCGCAGGGTGTCGGGAGAACGTATCCCGACGGCTCCCCGAGTTATTGCGAGGACGGTTGTGAGGAGAAAGTCGAACTCTCAACGCCCTTGAGGACGATGACGGCGGCGTGAGCCTCAAGCATCTCTCCCCACTCAGTCCGGTTACCGCCCAGCAACCCAACAACCTCCACCAACAACTGGCGGAGACCCGGGGACTTCTCCGTGGGTACCATTTCCGGCTCAATTACCCTCGCAGCCTCCGGATCTACTGCGATGAGGCGGGTCCGGACCCGTGCCTGAAACTCCGCGGAATTGAGATGCGCATCGACTTGAGGACGATAGTCATTGCGCTTCCACCGACAACTGATAGTCTGAATAGACTAACCAGTGAGACTTGGACACAGATACGGCTAGAGCGGGACGGTCAACCGGTCTCTCACATATTCAGCTTTGAGGCGAGCCATGATCTTGATCTCTTCCACCGACCATTTTGCCCTAGTGCGACTGTCAACGACAGTCGCACTAGCCGCGTGGTATTTGCTTGGATGGGCACGCCTTCAATGGAGGCAGACCAGAAGCGGTCCCGAACCTCCAATCGCAATCGGGACAAAAGAAAGAGAGTTGATCCCCTCCCGAGTGAGCCCCCCCACGCCTCAACGGCCCTCCCATGCCTCAAAGATACTGGAGAGGATTGATTCAATGATGGTGTAATAGAAATATTTATTATTCAGGTTTGCGTGGTTTCCGAGGATTGCACAAATGATCGAACTAAGAAGTCCTACCATCAGAGCAAGCGCTGCACCAGCTCCTACCCGAAGGCTTTCAAACTTCAACGAACATCGGTATTTCAACAAAATTTTAGCTGCCTCACGCCGTATCATATCAATGATTTAAAAAGACATGTTATCAGCAAACTTTGCCAGTTAGTAGTTTTTTATGTCACTCCAAGCACTGCCTAACATTACAACGACGAGCTTAGAGAAAATAGAAGCAAAATCACGCCCCTTATGAGGGTTTGGCTCAACTCTCTTCCATGCCGCCGAGCCCTGATATCCAGCATGCAGTTGTTGCTCGATGCGTCTGACGAGCTCCTCGGTTGCAGGGACGAGTGCCGGTTGCGGAACCGCAACGGCGGGACTCAGAGCCGCAACGGCGGGGTTCAGAGCCGCAACGGCGGGGCTCGGAGCCGCAGCGGCGGGGCTCGGAGCCGCAACGGCGGGGCTCGGAGCCGCAACGGCGGGGCTCGGAGCCGCAACGGCGGGGCTCGGAGCCGCAATGGCGGGGCTCGGAGAAACATGGAAAGTAAACATTTACAGAAGTTTCCTATATTATATCCATAAGCGATACATCGAGTCTGCTTTATCCATAACCAATCATCGTTTTATCATAATGTCACATATTGATGAGCTATAACCACTGGATGCGCTTATAATAATTTGAGAACATGAAAAATCATCAATTTCCATGTTCACTCCTTACGCCGTCTCCAATCGCTCACAAATGATCTTTGAGATATTCTAATTCTTCACTGCTTTGTATTAGAACACAGGATAACCTCAATGATCGTTACAAGAATTGTTTGAATCTCGCTGCAATGAAGTCTGATGCACGAAAGGTATGTTTTTATTCTGTTGATAAAATATATCATGCTAATGATATTATTCTTTACAAACTCCTTGAATTAAAAAGAAACAACTTCGCTGCTGTTCGGAAAAAAAGTTATTCTCTTCGATGTAACCTTCCAATATCATTTTCGTAAATGGTTTTCGTCTATTATCACTCTTGTTAGTATCCCGGCATAAATCTCGAAACGGAAACACGAATTAAGAAGGGAAAATAAATAAAAAACATATTATGTAAAATTGGAAACTCATCTCACACCTGAAAAGAACACTGAGGTTTGATGTCTCTGTTGATACAATCTGTTGATTTTGACGTACGTGTCACCAGTTGTTTGACTTCAAATTTCACCGTGGTAGTTTTGAATTATAATTACCCAGTTGCTGGTTGTTGCATTGACTAATATCTCTTACAGCTTCTCAAAATAATTTAAAATGTTTTCGTCATTTCCAAATTCAAAAATGTATCAGTCTTAACTACAAACCATATTTGACTTTAAATGCCTGAAAAATAATCTCACTATCAAATGACGGTCTCTGCCCGGCCAAAAAGGTACACATTTGATACATCTGGGCTTAGTGGAAAAACCTGTGGCTAAAGAGGGAAAAACGCGACGCTGGCAATACAGAGCCCTACATTCAGACACAGCGAATTTGAAAAGTATTTTTATATGTCCTGTAAGCTACTACATCATTTCCGTCTGTGTTCTTGAACGATCCTGGCGCTGAACTTGTACTGGCCTAATGAAATTCAAGCAGCACAATATGCCTAACGTAATCTTTGCGTACAGTTTACATATGAGTCAGTAAAATTTCTTTATTGCAACAATAACGACAAGAAATAATATAACAGGGATTCATATGGACACACATTTACTATTTAAAGGGGAAATTTATATAACCAAATAATAAAAATTTAAATAAAAAACGCAGTCTTTTCGTTGCGGCATGATAAAGGGCGCTTAAATTTTGATGGTGTAATTTACCTCAAAATCTGAAGCAAGAAAATTACTGAAGAAATTCCTAAACATGAACACCTAATAGAAGATCTGGAATTATTGCAGGCCTAAATATTTCAGGGTCAAAAGTGATTCGAGTGTTCAAGATCAAGATTGTCATCGATGAGATAACATTTCTTCGGCGTTCGTAATCTTTCCCTGAAAAAAACATTTTTTCCTAACGGTTACCACCTCCGAATTTAATTTCTTTCACATGATTCCAATCTTTATACTATTTTAAAGTTTGAACCCTCGTGTTCACTGTTAATTTTTCAATGTAAACTTTTTCATTCACCAATAAGGCACCAGCAACCGAAGTGACGTGCTAAGTGTTAGTAAGTGTCCAAAGTTTCTTGGCAGCTCTCTTTTCCTGGTATGATGGAGACGCAATGATATCTAAGGAGTAGTGTGATGAAAATCTACATGATGCACTCGTTAATTCCCAGAAGTACCCACAAAACTAGATAATGATCCCACGGCATCGAAGTCACCGAACATGGACGTCTGAATGTGTTTGCTGCTGACGCCGGGGTTTGTGCCGACACTCAATCACGTCGAAATATTGAACTGCTTGTTTTCCTAACGGTCCTTCTCGCAGTGTTTATAGATGGGTAAAAGAGTAGGCATTTGCATAGTAATTATCATTAAACAAATTAATGTTATCCCATTGATACTTATATCTTGCAGCAAATGCATTTGATATTACACTTTGCTCCTTTGACTCATACTACATTTTTCTACCTGAAAACCGATGCTCTTTTATAACGCCATCAATGCATTCGAGGAATTGACTTAATTAACAGGAGTAATTAATTAATTAATTAACAAACACACTCTGACTCCCGCGTCTGGTGACTTCGACGCTGAACACTCAAAACACCAACGTTAACTGCCTTGCGATGTCAGCAATATTTCAGGATGAATAGAAAAACTCATTAGTTTTTGTACTGTTTTAGTCTTCATTTCAGTTGTGAACAATTTCGTAAGAAAATTCGAAATAAAAAGTGAACAAATCAAACTTTATAAGCATAAATTTTGGACCATAACAAAGGTACATGATTAAACTCCAATGAACCTAAGCACCCGTACACTGGGTCACGTGTTCTGAGATTCATTTCCTCTACCCATTTAGCATAGAACATAAATTACGTACTTTTAGGGCATTCGTACAATGAATGCCTCCATGTTTGATGGAGGTCGCCTCTATTTTGGATGATCATATTTTTTCTCTTTATGATCGGATCGGCACATTTTGGATATCCTCTACGTGAGTTAGTCAATAGCACAATAATACAATTCAAAACGTTTTATCGATGTGTTTACGATGTTTTCTCTAATGTGTGATACGCAATGGTATACTATTACATTTCAGACAGACTTACCCGGTAAATACGCAATGTTTTTTGCGCTTGAATCCAAAGTCCCTTCAATATCTAATGCAGACAGTGTATGATTGTTGTGTTTTGATGGACCTGGCCTTGATTTCGAAGGAGACTATCACGTTAAGCAAGATAAAATTCAAAAACATCGCTCTCTAGCCGGCTTCAAAACAGGCGTCAAGGACAATCCAGCATTGACATTAACCACTTTGGTCAAGAAAAAGCTAATCACGATCACGACAATTCCCAGAGTAGTCAAAGACCTAGGCCTGACCACTAATTGAGAACGAAGCAAGTATTTCCTAACTATTAAAGGGGCAAAAATTCATTAGTAGAATCACAGAAAAGTTTTGACATGGTAAAAGGCCAATGAATCGACTTTTAAGATCTTATGTGAAAAGATTGTTACCGTTGGGAGGACTTGAAGCAGACATAACAATCACTGGATTGCGTCTTCAAGTACTTATGTTCAACTCACGATGGTCCGTAAAAATCAGCCAGCGTCATGACCCTTCGCCTGGTTTCGAGTGAGGGCGTTCGCCGATAGCGCAGGAACGTTAAATAGTGATCCCGCAGCGTCGAAGTCACCAGACTGGGACGTCAGAGTGTTTGCTGCAGACGCCGGGCTGTGTGGGTACGAGCAGTAGAGGAGTTTATCTTAGCACACTAGTATGGGGCTGAGTATTTCCTTTTGGGTGCTTATTAAGGGTCAGCTTTTATATATACGATGAAACAAAAATATTATGCTACGTATGGTGAATTGGGTAAAATAATAATCCCTATATTGGTGATCCGTATATTTAAAACATTCATTTACCTTTAAATGTTGCACCTTTGACTTTTTTAGGTTTTTATTTCAATTTCCAAAAACTGGTATACCCCGTTTATGCTGCTCTGTGTACTATTTCTAGGAGACATTACCTTGAAAATGAACAAGTTTATTAACAAATCTTCGTTAACTGGGCGGTACTGTCAGACGTGCATTAGTACGAATATAAAACTATTTTTTTATCTGTATGCTTAAGCTTAATTCCAAATAATCAAATGCAGAAATATTATTAGAACACGAATTCATCAATTCATTCAAACGGAAAACAAAAAAGTACCGTTAATTGTCGCAGTGAGTGATAAAATTACTATCAGCCAGTTACTTAGCCCATTTGCAAATATGAGTCCCCACTACAGCTATTTCTTTTTTTGACGCAGTGTGGAAGTAGGGCACCAAATAAAAAAGGCCAAATCACTGCTCGTGGTTCAATTCTTACTGCTTGTCCAACAGTACAATGAAGTGCGATCTTCGCAGATTTATTACTGTTCCTTTAATGTAAATGATGCACTGGTACAATAAAGAATTTTCATGTTATTTACATAACGTAGGACCATCCATTTGTCAATTAATGCGTCCGAGCATGAAAAAAACATTCTCTTTAATAATTTTTTCCAGAGCGGACTTGGATATTTACAATGAGGAGAGCAATTAACCTCAAAACCAATGTTCGGTGAAACGAAAAACATTGCGTATTTACCGAGTCAGTCTGAAACGTAATAGTATACCATTGTGTATCACACATTAGGGAAAACATTGCAATCACTTCGATAAATCGTTTTGAATTGTATTATTGTGCTATTGACTAACTCATGTAGAGGATATCCAAAATATGCCCATCCGATCATCTAGAGAAAAAATATGTTGATTCAATATAGATTTGTTAATTAATTAATTATTTAATTACCCTTGTTAATTAAGTCAATTCCTCGAATGCATTGATGGCGTCATAAAAGAGCATCGGTTTTCAGGTAGAAAAATGTATTATGAGTCAAAGGAGAATAGTGTAATATCAAATGCATTTGCTGCAAGATATAAGTATCAATGGGATAACATTAATTTGTTTAATGATAATTACTATGCAAATGCCTACTCTTTTACCCATCTATAAACCCTGCGAGAAGGACCGTTAGGAAAACAAGCAGTTCAATATTTCGACGTGATTGAGTGTCGGCACAAACCCCGGCGTCAGCAGCATACACATTCAGACGTCCATGTTCGGTGACTTCGATGCCGTGGGATCATTATCTAGTTTTGTGGGTACTTCTGGAAATTTACGAGTGCATCATGTAGATTTTCATCACACTACTCCTTGGATATCATTGCGTCTCCATCATACCAGGAAATGAGAGCTGCCAAGAATCTTTGGACACTTACTAACACTTAGGACGTCACTTCGGTTGCTGGTGCCTTATTGGTGAATGAAAAAATTTATATTGAAAAATTAAAAGTGAATCCGAGGGTTGAAACTTTAAAATAGTATAAAGATTGGAATTATGTGAAAGAAATTAAATTTGGAGGTGATAACCGCTAAAATAAAATTGCTTTACAGGGAAAGATTACGAACGCCGAAGAAATGGTGTCTCATCGATAACAATCTTGATCTGGAACGCTCGAATCACTTCTAACCCTGAATTATTTAGGCCTGCCATAATTCTAGATCTGCTATTAGGTGTTCATTATCAGAAATTTCTTCAGTAATTTTCTTGCTTCAGATTTTGAGGCAAATTACACCACCAAAATTTAAACGCCCTTTATCATGCCGCAACAAAAAGACTGTCCGCTTATTTATTTGCATTTTTACTGTTTGGTTATATAAATCTCACCTATAAAGAATAAGTGTGTGTCTATATAAATCCCTACTATTTTATTTCTTGTGGTAGTTGTTGCAATAAAGAATTTTGACTGACTCATATGTAAACTACACGCAAAGATTACGTTAGGCATGTTTTGTTGCTTGAATTTCATAAGGTGAGTACAAGTTCAGCGCCAGGATCGCTCAAGAACACAGATGGAAATGACGTAGTAACCTAGAGGACATATAAAAACTACTTTTCAAATTTCAAAAAGGAAGACTTCAGTTTTACCAACGAACCATGAAAAGAACACTCCAGAGGACTCAATTCTGAGGAATTACTGGTTGTCATTGAAGACGGTCCTTCTAAGGATACTCGTGAACTGAGCAAGAAGTTCAACGAGGGATGTATTGTGAAATGGTGAGTTATAGTCAAGTCTCCAAGGCTTGAAACTTGGGGCCACACGATTTTTTAGAATACAATCGCCAACAACGTGTGGACAGACGTGTCTCACTGTGTTCGGGGTAACTTCTAGCACCATTTTTAGAGAGAATCCTTACTGAAGGTGAGGAAAGGATACTGACCAATGATGTCACGCATAAAAGACAGTGGCTAAGCCGTAACTTAAAGCCTAATTTACAGCTCTGGGGTGTTCTGCATCCGAATATAATTTTGTACGCGTGGTGGGACATGAGATTAGTTCATTATGAGTTGTTGAGTGCCCATCAAACAATTATTTTTAAAGTGTGCTGCCAGCAGCTAAGCCGTTTGAAGACTGTTCTGTAGGGAAAATAACCTTCGTTGGTAAACCGATAAGGAGTGATCCTATACTATAACAATGCCAGACACCCAAAGTTCTAGAGCAACGCAGAATTTTTTTGGAAAATTTAATCGGGAAGTTTTATTTTCTCACCACATTTTTCTGACCTGGTGGCTCCTGCAGATTATCATCTCTTTAGAAGTTTAGAGTTTCATTCATCAGGACAAAGGATTATATCTAGAGAAGAGGTTGAGATAAAATTACTTTATTTTTTGAGTTAAATGAAAAACATCATTTGAGTTAACAAATAGCCTGTATAAAGATATGACATGTCATTCATATGAATGGTGATCATAAGATGTTCCAAAATATCTTTGCTTCAATGACTTTTCATTTCTGTTAAAAAGTGGGCTGAACTTTCGTTGCCACCTGATATATTCCTACCCACATACCTACATACAAGGATTGCCAGGTCGGACTAGGTGAACTACATACTCGTACATCGCGACACGACCAGGAGTATTCAACAAAATAGCTCCGACTGGGCATGATACCTACAACAACACCGGGAAAAAGGTTCAACACATTGCTATTTTAGTAACAATTTACTTATTTCAAATGCAGCAAATCTGCTTATCCTCTCCAAATGATTAAGCATCAACTTCAGGTGAAGGTTCTAACCATTACTTTCCCAACTGAATTCCCGCTGTAACGAAGTTCAAACTTTTTCAGGGTCTGCAGATTTTTCATCGGACGAGCTGATTCAGTTCATTTCAAGGAAGTTATTTTGACTTTCCTTACGATAATCACTCATGCGATCCAAGTACTTTCCTGCACAACTAATTTCAAAACAATATAATTCGATGATAAAAATGATCGTAAAAGGAAAAATTATTTTCGCGGTTCCTGCAAGTTTTTCTCAATCTGCCAGCCATCATTTCGAATTTGCTGTGTCTGAATGTGTAGGTGCCCCTGCCTTGCGTTTTAATTGACCAAAGGTTAAGGGCTCTGTATTGCCAGCGTCGCGTTTTTTCTCTTTACCCTCAGGTTTATCCACTACGCCCAGATGTATCAAATGGGTACCTTTTTGGCCGGGTAGAGACCCCGTCATTTGATCGTGAGATTATTTGTCAGGCATTTGAAGTCAAATATAGTTTGTAGTTAAGACTGATATATTTTTGAAATTGAAAACGATGAAAGCATTTTAAATTATCTTATGAAAGCTGTGGGAGTTATTAGTCATTACAACAGCCAGCAATTGATAATTATAATTCAAAACTACCTCGGTGAAATTTGAAGTCAAACAACTGGTGACTCTTAGGTCAAAATCAACAGATTGCACCAACAGAGACATCAAACATCAGTGTTCATTTCAGGTATAAGATGAGTTTTCAATTTTACATGATATGCTTTTCATTTTCCATGCTTAATTTTTGTTTTCGTTTCGAGTTTTATGCCGGGAAACTAACAAGAGTGATGATGGACGGAAACCATTTACAAAAACGATATTGGAAGGTTACATTGAAGAGAATAACTCTTTTTCCGAACGGCACCAAAATTGTTTATTTTTAATTCAAAGGGTTTGTAGAGAATAATATCATTGGCATGAGGATATATTTTATCAACAGAATAAAAAACATACCTTTCTTGCATCAGACCTCATTGCAGTGAGAGTTAAGCAATTCTTGTAACGATCATTGATGTTATCCTGTGTTCTAATAGAAAGCAGTGAAGAATTAGAATATCTCAAAGATCATTTGTATGGAAATTGATGATTTTTCATGTTTTCAAATTATTATAAGCGCATCCAGTGGTTATAGCTCCTCAATACGTGACATTATGATAAAACGATGATTGGTTATGGATAAAGGAGGCTCGATGTATCGCTTATGGATTTAATATAGGAAACTTCTGTGAATGTTTACTTTCCATGTTTCTCCGAGTCCCGCCATTGCGGCTCCGAGCCCCGCCGTTGTGGCTCCGAGCCCCGCCGTTGTGGCTCCGAGCCCCACCGTTGCGACTCCGAGCCCCGCCGTTGCGGGTCCGAGCCCCGCCGTTGTGGCTCCGAGTCCCGCCATCGCGGCTCCGAGCCCCGCCGCTGCGGCTCCGAGCCCCGCCGTGGCGGGTCCGAGCCCCGCCGTTGCGGTCCGAGCCCCGCCGTTGCGGCTCTGAGCCCCGCCGTTGCGGCTCTGAGCCCCGCCGTTGCGGCTCCGAGTCCCACCGTTGCGGCTCCGAGCCCCGCCGTTGCGGGTCCGAGCCCCGCCGTGGCGGGTCCGAGCCCCGCCATTGCGGCTCTGAGCCCCGCCGTTGCGGCTCCGAGTCCCGCCGTTGCGGCTCCGAGCCCCACCGTTGAGACTCCGAGCCCCGCCGTTGCGGCTCCGAGCCCCGCTGTTGCGGCTCCGAGCCCCGCTGTTTCGGCTCCGAGCCCCACCTTTGCGGCTCCGAGTCCCGTCGTTGCGGCTCCGAGCCCCACCGTTGCGGTTCCGAAACCGGCACTTGTCCTTGCAACCGAGGAGCTCGTCAGACTGACTCATCGAGCAATAACTGCATGCTGGATATCAGGGCTCGGCAGCATGGAATAGAGTTGAGCCAAACCCTCATAAGGCGCGAGATTTTGCTTCTATTTTCTCTAAGCTCGTCGTTGTAATGTTAGGCGGCGCTTGGAGTGACATAAAAAACTACTACCTGGCAAAGTTTGCTGAGAACATGTCTTTTGAAATCATTGATATGATACGGCGTGGGGCGGATAAAATTTTGTTGAACTACCGATATTCGTTGAAGGGAAGCGTCCCCCTTTAGGGAGATTTTCTTCCAAATTGAACTTAGAGAAATAAAAATTGGTATGCTGAAAGGAAATACAATTTGGAATCATTTGTTATCTACGAAAAAATGTGATTTTCTGTAAAAAAACGAGATTTTCATAGAAAACTAGATTTTCATAGAAAACGAGATTTTGGGGGAGGATTTCAAAATGCATCTCCTCCTACAGATTTCAAGCTACAGTGATGAGTTTGGTATCATTGGATGCAAAAAGACATAGGCATTCCAAAAACTTTAATGGAATTATTTTAAATCACAGTTTGACATGATTAAAATAAAAAATTCCAATGCATGTTTTTTATTGTCGAATTTCATACTTTATGACGTCACAACTTTTGATTATAATTGAATTTTGAATTTCCATTTCGGTTTTTGAAATGCTCACGTGTTTCCGCATCCAATGATACCAAAATCATCACTGTAGCTCAAAAACTGTAGGAGGAGATGCATTTTGAAACCCCACAATCCGATCCTCCAAAATAAGGTAAACAAAGAAACATAAACAATTGTAATTAAAATTTTTTTACATTTTTTGGTTAAGGTTAGACCCCTGAAATCATTATAAAGTAATCCAGAGACATAGGAGATGACATAGCAAGGTCAAGTCGTGAAGAAAGTGGCAAGGTGGAGGTGTAACATGAAAAAATACCACGTAAACCTGAACAACAAACATTTCTATTACACCATCATTGAATCAATCCTCTCCAGTATCTTTGTTAGCTTGCGTACCTCCACGCCACAACAAACTGGCACTGCCGAAAAAAATCAAGAGAAACCACGAGATGAGCCTTTCGGGGGGGATTCTTAACTCCCTTTTTCGTTCTTTCGATGAGAAAAGCACTCTGTTTCCTTCGGATAAGACCAAACTCCCAGTCTCTATTCAACGACTAATAGACCCGCAAACGATCTTTGATTTTAAATATGATCACGTGAATCATGAAGATTTTCGAACTTGTTTCAAAGAGCTTGTACATATTTTTGAAAGTTTTTGTACTCATTTAATACGCCTCTCATGAGTCATCCTCGAGATACTCAGCGGGAAAAATTGGAACTAATTTGTATAAGTTCAAATTTCGTGACTAGAGTCCCACAAATTTTTCACCATCCCATTGAGGTCATGTCTGTAAATTATCACTCGTCATACAAACATGAAAGTTTTTCGAGTGAAAAACTGTTCGAATCAAGTGATACTAATAGAGAAAGTCTCTTGCAGGGACCAACAAAAGATGAGCAGGTTTGTTACCGGTAAACATTGAAGAATATATCTCAAGAGATAAAAGAGATTATAACTCAGCTCACTATGATGCGAAGGTTTTCAATATATTGAATCTGAAGCGTCTTGGAGCGGGTGGAAACAATCAAGGTACATTTCAAAAGGAATTAACGGCCCTTTTAGGGAGGATTCAAACTCTGCTTGTTTCGACGCTCGAGGATTTGGTCAAGTCGGTACAATCAGCCAGCGCAAGGGTTGCCAGCTTTAGAAATCAATGGCACGTATTATGTAAAATTGGCGTATTACATTCCTTATAGGTAATTTAGAAGATATTCAGTTCTTTGAATGAGTCACTCAGAATCGTTTAACTATTTTCTGATATTGCATTCAACCTGAAATTGAATCTATAACGTTTATCTAGCAAGTTTGAAATAGCTTTGGAGGGGATTCCAACAAAAACTGGCGTATATCGCTCAGCCATCAATGTTTTGATGAGATAAGAATGTTTGCACGAGTGAGAACGTAAGAAATTTCAGCTATGATATCGTTCTTTGGGAAAAACTACGGCACAAGAAAGTGGGGATACTAGAATTTTCACAAATTCTACTTTGGCTTAAACGTGTCATTTTTCAGCGTGTGATGAATAACTGCAAACATCAAATCAAACAATTGCTCTAACTAAAATTCTACGTAAAACACATTTTTGCTTTTAAACTCCAAGACGAATGTAAAGTTTTGTTTGATTTAACGTACAAGAGAATCATTTTTTGTGGACCTGCAAAGTGCCATTTATTTCTTCACACCAGCACGTTCACTTCACTCACCTTTCCTCGTTAGTGTGATCCAAGGCTTGGTGGTGAGGGAACAAGACATGGCTCGGCTACGGGACATCGCTGGCCGACTCCAGCAGCAGGATAAACGGCTGCTGCACATCAACCACGGCCTCATGGTCTACGACGAGTTGTTCAATAAGCGCACCGTCAGGAAGCTGCTGCGAGGGCACCTTTCTCTGGAAACCTCATCGTGTCCTCGGCACGAACATCTCTGCCTATAGACAGGCTAGGTGCGCATCAGCGATGGTGGAAAGAGCTATGTATTTCAACGTCCGGTAAAGATATGGAATATATTCTAGCTGGGTAGCACGCTCCGATAATTTTTTTAGTTGTCAGAAGATCTTAGTATATTTGGACGTTTTTTAATTTCTGCCTGTAAAGGTAAACGATGCCAGGTCTTCACGAGCGAAAAGAGAGAAATGGATTATTGCTTATTTCGACGTAAGCTAAGTGCATCATTGTGTTTTAATACGAAATATTATACCTCATTTTAACTTTTTTCTTCACGAATTTTTGGAGTTGAAGGCATATAGCAAGCTATACTTATAAAACATTTTACCACTTCTCGCATTTTTTTCTTAAATTTCGATTTCTTTTAATCCAATTTGACTCCAGTACTAGCAATATTGATTAAAAACATTTTTTCATTTAGTTCTTTCTAGTGTATTCGTGTAACTGAAACATCTTAATTTATTTTCCCAATAAAGGCCGTGTGTACCAGTTGTTGTTGATCAAACCTAAAATAAGTCCCCACCCATAAACAACTGCTATGGTGACAGTCTTTCGCCACTACAACCAGACCTCCAGCTATTTATACTAATGGCTAGACGTTACGACTAGCCCCTCCACGCGGGCCAATGACAAAATCTAGACTCTGGCCCGGTTCTTTCTTTGTAACGCGAAGCGCGAGATACTCGCGCGAATGTGGTGAATTGTGACGTCTCTCAGCAAACTAATGACCGGACAGGCGGTCTCGCCACCACTTCCAGAACGAAACCAGTACAAGAACAACGCCCTGCCAAGCAGATTCAGTTTTCAGTTGACTCTTCCTTCCCTCGATTCTTCTCACTACCTTTCACTCGACTCTACTTCACAGTCATCACAGAGAGTTGAAGGCCTAGAAATTTTATTCTGTTCTGGTTTTGCATCTTTGTTAATTAGTCCCAACTTTAGATTTAGAGCGAGAGGGAGGACTTTACTTCCCAGCTCTCCTTTCCCCTAGCATAGTCAATAAACCCTTTGCCAATAGCGCCCTAATTTAAGGAGCAAGGGGAATGTTATCCTCTCCTAGCATGGCCAGAGTAAACCCCTCCTCTGCTTTCTGTGCGTAAAATTTCAAAACATTGAGAGGAAATGGGTAATGAGTGGATTGGCGGAACGCAAATGCCGTCACCGCTTTGATAAAAGATTACTACCATCAAGTGTCTCGCTGTTAATTTGTGAAATACTGCTGCAATTCTACATAAATTCAATTTGAGGGCTCAGGTCCAACGGAGCTAAAGGCCTTGATGGCTTGAACACACCTTGTAATCGTAGAGTTTCCCGATCCTCAACAATGACCAGCCTCCTGAGGAGGTAGTGCCGGAGCTCCACTATACCTCGTAGATGGTCCGCTACATGTAAGATCGCGCAGCAAGCTCAAGATGAAGCAAACTATAGGTAAAAATCAAAGTCTCGAATGTAGAAAAGGAATGTCATTCATGAAAAACATGGCAGGCCAATTAAATAGGGTGTTATTGAACTAGTTCTGCATTGGAATTTTGAAGACATGCAGCAAAATTTTACAAGCCGAAAAAGAGATTTTGCCTGTCTTGCTTCATAGCCATGATCTGAAAGTCTAAGACACGGGTTAGCAAGGGCATTTCATCGTTTATGTAATAACTCTTCCATGAGCATTCCTTCACCGAGTGGCTCTACTGCCCCTCCTCGAATGCCTGGAGCCTGCACTGCTCGGGCTTTTGCTCGCTGCAACTTTGACTCGACGTCCAGCACTCCTACCGTGAAACTTGGTTCCTATCGCAGGGGATTCCCGCTACTGAGGCTTCAGCCAATTCACACTCACGGGATCCTGACCGGCAACCGAGCTGGCGGAGTCATCACTTCGAGTTCGCTCAACACAACTAACAGTCACTCAGCTGAGGTTTTAGGACTGGTTAATGATATAATGAAATAGAGCAACCGGAAGTTGTGAGTATTTTTTATCTTGGGTTGCGACCCTCGGGTTCTCATGGCTGAATTTTGTAGCCAAGCAACGAACGTTTCCTGTTGGATGTTGTAGAGTAAAAAAAATAATTGGATACAGAAATCACGCTTTCTGAAAAATTGACAATTTATAACGCAAACGAAGTCTCTACATAAACGAAGAATATTCAAATATTCAGGAGGTCATTGATGACAGTTCCAAAATTTTTACTGCCCTTTTCAGCATCAGAGGAAATTATTTTTTTTAATTCCTCTTGATCCAAGCAATTAAGAAAATAGGTTGAATTTGGCGAATGTCTCTCTGAATAATAGAATATTCAGCCATGATGTTCTACTACAGTTTGCAGTAGCAGCCGAAAAGTTTCGTTTCTGGAGTTTGAAAATTATGAAGCGAAAGTTTCGTATGGTGGTTGAAAGAAGCGCAAGTTTTGTAGAGGGACTGAAAAACGAGACTAATTTACAAGAAGCGTTCATCATTCGTTTGACTATGCAGCGCACTCTAGTCGTCAGGAATGAGAGTTTTCCTGGCTCAGGCTGCAATTTTTTTTAATTTATTTCAGAGTCATTTGATAAGCACCGTCAAAGATGAAAATCATATTTTAAACATGATGCCTTTGACATAACTGAACGAAGAAGACATCCAATTTTTTCCGGTATTTTTATGACGGCATAGCGAAATGCTGATGAGGCTTTCGACACCGGTGAAGGTTAGATAAGTTAGCTCGCGCTTCACAAGCCACAACAAAGGTACTCCAAAGAAAGGAAGGTAGAAGGTGCCATTCAGTATGGAGTTGAGGGAATTGGGGAATAGGACGCACAAGGCGTGTACCCCAACTGAGGTACATAGAAACGGCAAGTTCAGAAGAGAGTTTATGGAATTAGAAGAAATGTTGAAGTACAAATTGCTGATAAAAGGGCAGCAATGTATAAAAATTTGAGATAGTAACAAATGCTAGGTGAGTAAGCTTGAGCCTGCACACCCACAACAAAGGTCTTGTATAGAGAGGAAGGATGAAGGCATTATTCACAGAGGAGTTAAGGGAACAAGAAATCTATGCACAATGTGTGTTCCCGCGTAAAACTTGTGCACATAGAAACAGTAAGTTGAAAAAGAAGTTTATGAAATAAATGAGAAGAAGAAAGCAATAGAAACTGAAAAACGCGACCGATGAGAAGAAAAGTCTGGAATAAGAAAGAAACCTATTCTATTTAAACTTAAGGAAAGGTCTACCTCACTTGGAGCTCGAGATCTCAGAATTTTCCATTTGAGAGAACATATTCTTACGGATATATTAGTTTTATATCCTTGAGGAATGGTTGGAGGAAAGTTCAAGCTGTGCTGCATTTTTGCAAGCTGAGTCTGAGTCCTTCCTAAAAGCGGCGCTAATTACAACAGCATTTGTAAAAGTGGATACAACAGCAACCTGTTTGAACAAAAATAACTGAGGGTTATCGTCAATTTCGTTCCTAAATGGCCAAAAACCGTATTGTCGAAATTCATTTTGCGAAACATAGGTAGGTCCATGAGTAGAAAATGAATTCCGAAAATGCGGTTTTTCAGTCAACAAGCATTTAACACTTTGACCGCAGCGTGACCCACCGGTGTTACACGGAGGTAATTTTCACAACGCTGCAGACCGACCAGTAGTCACAAACACAATTTCCATAAATACTTAATCAAAGCTAAATGAAGGCACGATCCAGTTCATGTTTGCTTTTTTCAACATCGCGCGCTGCAATTGACTTTTAATTTGAGTTTGGTGTTGAACTTAATATTTAGTAGTCGCGGTTAAAGTGTTAAAGAAAATCAGTCAACAAGCATTTATGAAAATAAACAGATATCACGGAAATGCGTGCACAACCAAGTGACGAGAAACGCTCGTCACACTCACTGTTTGGCTTCTGAGAGCCGTGTGTCAGCGCTCCTTCTGGCTCTTATTTTAGCGTAATACCTGAACTAGTTCCATAGAGCATTTTCAATTCTGTGGGGGAACACAGATCTTATTATACGATCCGATAGCATTCGTATGCATCGCTTACCAGGCTACGCACTCTTTGCTCTGGGCCATGATCTCCTACATCACATACACTGCTCTTGAAAAAACTACCATGGGGGCAAGGAAAGAAATGCTGAACACTCCGGACGTATGCTGAAAGTAGTCAGTACATTCGTGACAGACAGTTCAAGAGCAATTCAATATCCAGAGCCCCAGCAGGTATCCCGCATCGCATAGATAACCGACGGAGTGTCGTCGGCAGCACGGCTCAACGACTTCTAGCCCAATAAGCCCATTGGCGTCCAAAGGAGGAAGATCACGGGCTGTAAACAAATACTTAAGTTAGGTTTGGTCGGTACGGTAAAACAAAGTTTTACGAAATAACACTAAGAGCAAATAGTAAGCTTTCCCTTATGCATCTTCGGGATTAGATAGCTCGGAGATAGCCTAGCCAGATAGCGTATAGGAAATAGCAATGGCTAAATAGCATGGCTAGATAGCATACAGGAAATAGCAGTGGCTAAATAGCATGACTAGATAGCATATAGGAAATAACAGTGGCTAAATAGCATGGCTAGATAGCATACATTGCTCATAGTGTGCTTAAGTGGGCGAGAACCCTTCGTGATCTTCTCATTTATTTCTTAGGCCAGAGTGATGGACCTTCTACTTGGTTAAGTAGTTAAGAATTACTGAACAGGTTGACTGGACATAGCGCTATCAATCACTGCAACCCACCATAACAGTAATCCGGTCCTTGGGTCTCCGTAGTGACGAGAAGGTAATCCTGTGCCATGCAGGTCTTCATCGCTTGCGGGAAACGACCGCTCCTCCGAAGCGTCGCCGTCCTACCCCCATCCCTCCACGAGCCGGCTGCTCTTTTAGCAGACCATCTTCATGTGGATTAGCTTCACTGACGGACACATGCTCTCACCAGGCACGCCGAGAAAAACGAACGTGACACACTGCGAAAAACGAGCTGAACGGCGGTAAATTGAATTGATGAGGTAAATTGGTTGGTGCCAGACCCAGACACTTTATTGGAACGAACTCAGCACGCCATCTGGCGGCCGCAGCTCGATTGGGGTGGGTCTAAGACGCTGTGTACACTTCACAAATGCGTCACTCGTACAGGCGTGCGCAAATGTCCTCGGGCACAGGTAGAACATGTGTCTTGAAAAATACGATACAGTTTAGGTAATTAAATAAAACTCAAGAGCACGCTAATCAATATTAGATCTCTTTCGAAATCTCTTAGGGATACTCTTCTAATTTCAGTTAGAAAAGCTGACAAATTCCCCAGCTTTTTAAAATATTTTAGATTTGTCTTCAGATTATTGTACTAAAATATGTAGCATATAGAGATTTTCAGTTTTTGCAAATGATGGATAAACCTTATGGAGTAACAAGTGAAATTTTTCGTCCTCGAAGGTACGTATTCGAATGAAAAGCGTAAAATGTTAAAACTAATAGACAATTGCGAAAATTTTCACCAAGTTATTTTTACATTCAAGACCAAAGTACTCAAACTTCATTAATCTATCAGCCTGTATTTTTTTGCTTCATTTATCTGTAATCTGATGAAACTCATTAAAGACGATAGGGTCTACAGCGCATACCTTACCATTCCCCTTAATCAATGGTTTCCTAAGGCCATCAGACACGGTCACAGCGCCCAAACTCCGCGTGCTGTAACTTACAGTGTGTGCATTTCCTCAACCCAGCATATTGTTGCGTCAACAATACTAACCTTGAATTGTTTTTAAAAAGCCTAAAGTGTACATTGGAACCAGTAATACAGAGAATTCATCTAGCCATAACACAGTATAACATTCCGACTCAACCAGTACAGCCGTGCTTCACGCCTACCGCATTTTCATGGATTCTGAGAAGACCGGATGTCGAGCAGCACATGCCAAATACAAAAAAAAGAAGAAATCGACCCATCCACCTTAAGACAGATTCACAAAGATAATATGAATAGATATCAAAAGCACAAAATTATCTATACAGACGGATCCAAGTCACCGACATGATTTGGAGCAGCGGCTGTGATGGGCGATATCACCAGAAGTGTCTCTCTCCCAGTCGTGGCAAGGGTTATGACCGCCGAACTGCATGTCATCAAGCTCGCCTTAAATATCATCAAGGAAACGGAATTCCAAGATTTTGTAATATGCAGCGACTCCATGAGCGCAATACAAATAATCGATAGCTACACTGAAAATAATCAACTTTTGAATAAGATAATTCTAGAGATGCACCAAATTATTTCGGATGGGAAGAACATAACGATCAGTTGGACCCCAGCACAAGTGGGCATTGCCGAAAATGAACGTGAGGACCAAGCCGCGAAGGCAGCAGCAGCAAGACCCGCTGAGTTTGTGCTGATTCCGTAGAGCGACTGGTTCCCGGTTATCAGGAAGAAGACATATGAGATATGAGATATGAGATATCGAACCTGGATTGGCAGCATGAACAGGGAGACTTGAGAATAATAAAATCCACGCCTGGAAGATGGAGGAAGTGCAGCTACAAGTTAAACCGACAGGAAGAGGCCGTTATTAACAGGTAACGACTGAAACACACATCTCTAACTCGCAGTTATCTCTTGGACCCGGAGGCACTTGGACAGAGACCCATCCCTATTAAAAATTGAGGCAGTATTATACTCGCGTTACTGGAGAGTACCGCGTAGCGTTCGGTATGCTTATGGGACTCGGAAGGGTAGAATTATGCGTGGCGAGTCCAAGAAAAAACTAGATAATTGTACCATAGTCTGACCATGAACCGCATACGCCGTTCACATAAACCTGCCGCTAGCTGCCCACGAAGCAGAAGTCGTCTCTTATCCTGACCGTAAGCCGCACAGGCTTATCGTATAAAACTGCTACAATTGTCCCATCAACTGACCTATTTCAGACTGTGGCCACATAGCAGCAATATGCTAAAAATATACCCAGCAAGCAGTTTTCCAATCCATGATCTGACCATAAAACGCTACTATCGGTGGCATTTTATGGTCGGTACAAGAACTGGAAAACTGCTTGCTGGGGATATTAGCGTACATGTTTTTTGTATGGACAAATTTCAACCTTAAGACACTCAAAATAAAAATTAAATTTTCAGGAGTGAAAAAAATATCATCCCGCTTTCGAGTAATACATCAAAAGAACTCCAGCTAATGCTATTCCTACCTGGTATTTTATATCTATTAGAAAATGTGTTCTAATACACAGATACCAGGTAGGAATAGTATTAGTTGGGCTCATTTTTAGGTCATGATTACTTGAAACGCTGGAGTTTTAATGTTTTCGCCACTCCTTAAAATCAAATTATTTTAAGTTTTTCTATCTATGGTTGAAATTTGTCTCTGCAAAGACGGAAACCGAATATATATTATATATATATAATATACAAATATAGATTTCACACACACTGTAGATTGCACGGTACAAATAATGCACATTTTTCCGTTTCAAGAGCATATTCAAATCCAATGTATGACCTACCTATCAATGTATGCACTGGAGAATCATAAAAGCCACGGCAAATAATGCATGCATTCATTGCATATTTTAACGAGGAAACTAATAGAATAAACTTAAGTAGACTATTTATAAGAGGATAATAAGACTTATTCATCAACAAAATTTAATTACAACCTGTTGGGATGCTAGAGATTAATTTCTCTATAATATACGATCTCGCCTAAACATAGTTCTTAAATATTCAAATAAGGACATCTATCCAGATAAATAGATGTTGCCTAATAGTAGGTAACTATTCAAAATAAATTTTCCATACAGAAACAAGACTCCGCTTATTGATTGAATGTTTTTTCTACTCATTTCTATTCAAACAAACACGAAAAGGTGCTATGTTACATTGATTATATATATATAGCTATACTAATATCATATCTGTGTGTGAACTGCCATTAGCTAAGTAGCTACAGCGAACCATAAGGCATGAAATAAGATACAAGATACCACTATCCAAGCTTGTTATTTCCTGTATCTTATCATTTTGGGAAGCAATCTGTTTCAATTCAAGCACATCAATTTCAAGTGCTGAAATGTTCAACACAATATCAGCTCCATAAGTATCTTACATACTGAAATACATGTATACATTTAGCCAGTTTCTTCTCCAATATTGTGTGATACAGCATAAAACAAACATGGATAATGGATGCTTCTTTCATGCGTAAGGGTACGCCAATAACTGTACATCATTGAAAGATTTATTTAAATAATTAGCTCAACATTACTTTTTCATGAAATGTTTTTTCAATTTAATAGCCTTTATAATACATACGCAATAAATGAGTAAGGCAAAATAAAAAGAAGAACCAACGTTATAGAGAACATTTATTTGTAGCAAACGTTTCGGAATGAATGTTCTCTATAACGTTGGTTCATCTTTTTTTTTAAATGAGATTTCCTAAGAATCGCCCTATAAGTACTACTAGAGTAAGGCATTCCAGTAACTAATGCGATATCTGATCGTTGAAACTGATTCATCCTTTCAAGTAAGAGAACAGAACAAAAAAAAGTGGACCTATGAAATTACATCCCTTAAAAATGACGCAAGTCAAATAAGCTGAGAGTCACGCAGATGGAAAACACTGCAATAGAAAAACTATCTGAAAGTGACTCACTCACAAGCTAATATATTGATACTTTCACTTAAAATACCGTTCATTAGACCAAGTTGAGTACTGGCGCCCGCCTCTGCTGTAGCAGGAGTTGTAAGTTGGGCCGTGGTGTCCTTTCCCGCTGCATCAGTCGCTGCTAGGTCTGCAGTGGCATTCGCACCCGAGGCTGTGTGAGTGGCGACCGCCCCCGTTACGTAGTCCTTCACCCGGGGCCCACGATGCCCGTCCCAGTCAACTGCGTTCTTTAGGGCCAGAGTGATCGCCTTGTTGATATCCGACAATGACACCTCTCGGAATTGCTGACGGCTCAAAATAGCCTCTGTAATATACATATATATTTTAACAAATAAAATACAATCCTCAATAGGGTATGAATGTACTCAAACACATATTAAGCTCATTAAACCAGAAATTATTTTTGCATTTTGATAGTCAGCAATTTATCAGGCATTCAACGTGCGCCACTCATTTGCATTTGAACAATAATAATTCTTTTGTGTTACATAGAGATTACAACGTGAAGGAAAATGTTGAATTTTAGCTGAAGGAATAATGGAATAATTGCTGCATGCATTCCTTTCTATATACGATACTTACGTTCGATCAGCTGGTATGCCATCGTGTTTCTGAAGGCCAGCTTGTCTCTCTTCCTCGACCTTCCAAGACCAGTAAGTGAAAACTGTAGTGCTAAACTCCTGGTCATGCACAGCTTCAACATCTTAGTCATCGCCCTAGATAGCGTTCCTTCCCGTGCATGCTGAAGAAGCTTCACCTAAATGAAAATAAGGCCCAGAGACAACCTCCCGTCAGACACTTGCACAAAAAAAGAACTTGAGTATTCATTTAGCTACATATATATATCACAATAAAGTACCTATTACTGCATACAGCATTGAAGATGCTGTAAGAAAAAAATTGATACACAATATAATGTTGAGTCGTCAGAAATTTCATAAATTTTTTACACACAAGCTTACCATTTCAGGATTTGATGCTAATTGAAGTAACTCTGTAGAGTTATTTGCGGGAGGTGGACAGAGGATGTCAGCACACGATGGCTTACGCAGCATATTTTCCTTCACAACCATTTCTATTTGAGTCACTCTGGTGTCTAGGGAAGAGACCTTTTGCTCAATTCTGGTCCATTCGCCGTTTTTCACGTTGGATTCCACTGAAGATCGATTTCTGAGGACGTAATTATTCCCATCATATCAGTCAAAATTGCTTCTACAGTCTAACTTCAACAAGTCTTATTATCAATGTTCAAATGTTATTGACGATTCACATCGCATATCAACTCCAATTACCGAAAATGAAAATTGTAAAGTGACTTACTTCAATTGAGGTGTGAATACGGAGGTCTTATGAAGCTGCAGAGGAACTGCCATAGCGGGATCTGGGTCGTCATTGCTGCAATCAGAAGAGGACCCATCGGGAGTTGCTGCTTCATGGGAATAAAGAGGATGAGCAAAAGGTCTTGAACTATTCAAAATTTATAAAATACAACCTGCAACTAAATTGAAACTAGAGAACTATTTTCAATTTGCTTCAAATCTGGTATTGGTCATCAAAATCACACCATAAACCAGTAAAACATGACCTTGGCATGCAACCCCTAAAAGAGAAACATTGACTGTCAACTCATGGCTATACCTAGTGTGAATAAAGATTTAAAATAAAAGATGCAGATAAAAAAGAACTCATGAATTGTGCTTTTGCGCAAAATTAGTAATAACAGCACTAGCTTAAAAAACACATGAGAGGCTGGGCTAAATTGCCAAACAGAAAATGTAGAGTGAATAACGTTGATAATTTAATTGTATTTGGAAGCGATTTTTGGTGCAGTAATTCACCCTGGGTGATTGACTGAAGACTCACCACTATTGACTTTACATATTAAAAGCCAAAGGTGATATATATGGTTATAAATTGAAACCTGACATGGCTGCGTGCAAGACTTCTATTTTTAGTTCAAGGACATCACCGAATACTGATGCAAATTAGAAATAGAGATGTTCATTCATAATAAAAAATTGCAACAGTACTATTAACTACCTAATAGATATCTCAACTGACCTTCATTGGGAGTAAAGCTCAGTTTCCGTTTGCTGTTGACTGTTGTTCTAGGTAGATTGCTCTTTTGTATACGAGGACTTCGTCGGACACCGCAATATTGCAGCTGGCCTTGCGTAACTCTCCTCGGTGATGGCTCAGCTTCAGAAGAAGTGGAAGCCAAATTGCCTTGTGTCATCTTCTTGTAAGCCCGGTCATAGTCATCTGCTCAGTAAACTAAACATTATCCTCACAAAAAATACACCTCGGGTTGTGGGACGCTACATACCAAACGCTAACTCGTGCACCAAACTAGAGAACAGTTTGAGTGTGAGTCCAAGTATGAGCCCAAGCCCCAATGGTTTGAGTCAATAGTTGAAAGAGTACCCCCAATGGTTGAAAGCCCCAATGGTTGAAAGAGTAAAGTTCAAATTGGATCCTAAGTCAAAATAAAGTTCAATTCCAAGTTTAGGTCAAAATAGAATTCCAAGTTTGAGTATAACCTTCCCACTCCAAGTTTGATTCTTAGACCAAGTCCAAGTTTGAGTTCAAATCAAAGTCTCAGTCAGTCTTAAGTCCTTACTTGAAGACATTTTTGAAAAAAATAAAAAAAAATTGGATAGCAGCCCTCCTCGCCCGAAGGAATTATTTATGTAATTTCATCTATCAATGAAAACTTCTTATTTATATTCTTTATAATAATTTATAATTAGGTATAAATGGGGACAGGCGGACAAAAATGTATTTCTGATTATTGAAAGTGAAAGATACATTAATATCATCCCAATTTTGTTCTTTCATGTAGGTAACTGTATGGAAACATAGAACACAAAAGTACAATTAATTTGCAGAAATTGGGAGACAAGTGATTATATTTTGAAAGGTATTATATATGCATTGAGTTACAAACCTGATGAAACAGCTGTCTTCTTGATGATAAATTCAGTCCAATTTTTTCTTGGAGTCGTGTTTTCCTTGCCCAAGCCTTGAATATTTGATCCGTCTGGTGGCCAGTAGCACTTATTAAAGTTTCCAATTTTGGTTGTCCATTTTGATGGAACTATTTCCCACTGCCTATTGTCAAAATAAACTCCTAAATATTTTTTTGCTTTAGTAGTCATATTTTTACCTTTCCAATTTTGATATGGGTTAATTATTAGTTCAAGATTCACTGGAATTAATTAATTGGCAAGCAATTAAACCATGATCACAAGGAGCAAGAAACATCTTGCAATGGAATTTATCTACAGAAACTTCAGCCCTGATGAGGGGTTCCATTAACTTATAAATTCCAATAGATTTAGAATTCACTGGATAGGTGGAGTAACTTTCTTTATGAGAGAAATACTCAATTTGGCAAGTACCATTAGAAAAGCTTCACAAAAAAGCAATATCTCCACTTTCCAGAAATATTTTCTTGGAAAGCAATGTTTGTGTCTGCACTTTGTTCCTCCTGGTTAATGCTTGTGGAAGATCCTGGTGAGCTTGCAGTAAGAGAGGAGCTGCAGTCTGAATCACTGTTGTTAGGAGCACCAGGCAGAATATTTTCAGCAATAACAGGAAAACATTGCCTAACATTAGGTGCACTTTTTGGACGAGTCACTGAAATCATTTCCTGTAACCTACGTTTTTTTTGCTTTGACCCTAGCCAAATGTATGGGATTTTCTCAATTATCACTTTTACCTAGCTACTGAAAATGTTCTCAAATATCACTGTACAGAAACAGATATTCAATTGAACGTCATTGAATGACATTCATGTTATGATGTTTATCAATGTCAAAAAATAATAAAATAAAACAAATAATCTATAAATATACTAAATTTTACAGAAAATGGGTATCAAAACTATAATCTAAAGAATTGTCATGCAAACACATTGCTAGTTATCTAGGTACCAACTGCACAAATTTACTTGAATTTTCTTATTGGCATGCTTCACAGCTCCCACACTAAATGGTGATCTTTAAAAAATCAAAATGGATACTAATTAGACACATATAAAGTCAATATTGTTTGTCCGGTCTGCAATTATAATCAAGCATTTAAAAATTCCTTGTTAACAACTGAATGCTCACTTAGTCTAATGGTGAGCCACATTCAAGAAAGGAGGAAACTTTTCTCCAGATTTCTGGAGAGTCTTGCATATTTCTCCCCAGATTTCTAAACTTTCAGAATTATTTCCTTAGGGCTTGTTAAAAATGAAGGTAGCTCACAGTTCTAGCAGATTGAATGTTGTAGTTTTTTGCATCTACTTTTCCATCCAAATATCTGGGGAGATCTGCCACATTTTTGAATGTGGATGGCAGGCCCTATATTAGAAAAATAATGGTATGCGAATAATGCAAGCTCATTTCTAATTTCCATCAATAATGGAATTCAAATGAATGGAAATTAATTACACGCAAAACATAATATTTTACCCAAGAACAGTTCTGATCAACAAAATGAAAGTCATGTTCAAGTCACTAATAATCAAGTGGTTCAAATTATCATTACATTATTACTAGGATTTTGCAGGCCAAGCAATTCTAACTACACTGCTAGTTAGCATCTCTGCCTCTACGGCCTTACCTAAGCTAAACTAGGCCTATCAATACATAGTTAGCATTCCAGTACTCGTACAGTTCTGACAAGTTATAACTACAAAGTAGTGCAGGGTCTAATAAGTGTTTATAAACGTAAAATTATAATCATTTGTCATTAACCAATTCCTTCCCACATAGAATTTGGATAAAGTATTTCACAAGCTGTCAGTTGTACTGTCACTGAAAGATACTCTTAACGTCACAGAATTGATTAAAATGATGCATATTGAGGTAAAAACAGTAGGCCCTACTCACGACTGAGTATGATATAATTCTATCAACTGTATTTTAACGCACTATGTAAATTTTTTATATTATTTTTAGAAAAGTGGAATTAGTATCACAATGAAGCCGATAACCAAACAGAAGCAGCACTGAAGATTCACTGAGGTGACTAACTATAGTGCAACATTGCGGCCAGCTCGTATAAACCGCGCCTCATTTGAGGCTACTTTGAACGAGGTTTAATCCTGTATGAAACGGACCAACGGAGCAAATTGTTTTATTTTCTGATGAGTTGCGTCAAATTTTGACTTAAATACCTTTTATGTGATGACAAAAACATACCTATGTTGCTTTTTTATACATAGATCAAATAAAAGCAACATATATTTGTTTTGACTAGAATACTGCTTCCTGTGACATCTGGCAACATTAGAGAACAGTTACCAACTTCCTTACCAGATTAAAAATTATGACATCATGCTTCGAAGTAACTAAAATGAGTTTATTCTTTATCAATAGTGAATAACTCACATATTCAAGTAATATAGCAAGAAACCGTTGAACTTTTAACGAAATGAACAACACGCTGATGATGAAGAAAATGTTAGGTAGCTACTAGCCGCTTTCATGTTACTACCTACATATCGTTAAATTACTATACTTACATAAAAAATTATGATGACAGCAGTTACATTGAAATGACCCACCATCTAAAAATCGACCAGATTTTCAAAATGTGTGTTTGGTATTATTGTAAACTTCGGTGTTTCGAGAATAATTGACAAGCGATGCTGCACAGCTGTGGCCGGTCGGCAAACCCCTCCCCCAGCCCCCCGAAGTTGAATGACTCACGCAGCTTGTCACGTCTCAGCTTATGACTATTTTCTGAGTTGCTGACTAACGTGCAACTATTTACAGCTGACCATAGTCTTGGTGGCTGTTGCATTTCAACTAATCATAGATGCCGTTTTATATGTTTAGAGGCCGGGTTGGGTAGCATTGAAGTCATTACAGTCTGATCTGATTATACAACTATACAAGCATCAATAAAAAGAGAGAACCAGGAAAATGGTATAAAACATTTTTCATTAAAATGTATTCTCGAGACTGTGAAAAGAATCGTAAAAATTGGACGTTTCGAGCCTTCGCTTATCATCAGCAATAGGTACAAATTCGAATGTACAATTTTTTTCCATTTTTTTAAATTCGAAACGTCCAATTTTTACGAGTCTTTTCACAGTCTCGAGAATACATTTTAATGAAAAATATTTTATACCATTTTTTTATTGAAAATTCGAAAATACCGAAATAGCTGCTTCGAATACATGCATCATTAGTATCTTTTACTATACTAGGAATTCAAGCATATTATTATCAGAAGAAGGCAAGTTGGCCTGTAAGAAAATAAATACCGTAATCCGAATGTAGGAAAAAATACCATAAATAAACCTTGGCCATCATGTCTTAAATGCCATACAGGTCGTTATGGACTTTTTATGAGCGACTTATGGGTCACTTTTACATGTGATGACATTTCTTCCAGTAAACATACCATATTACGCGTATGTTAAGCCAAAATCCAATAAACATACCAAGTCACTGCCCTGATTTTTAATAGGGATTTGTGGGTGGTGTGGAGTAGAGATCCTAACCGTGAAACATATGGAGGAATGTACCGTGCTGCAGCCAACAAGAGCCCGAATACTAAGACCTAGAGCCGGAGGGAATGCTAACGCAAACAATTTGCTACGTGACGGAGGACCCATCCGTGAAGTGCTGGAGTTTGTTAATGAGATAAATGTTTTTGAAAATCTGTAAAGGTGAATAAGAGTTGGAGGAAACTGTTCTGACTCAACGAGCACTACCATTAGAACTTGGATTCAAGAATCGGCACGACTTGGCTCTGAGTTCAGCATTTCATCCAATTGGGTTATAAACTCATCCTGAAGTCGGATGAGTGAGATGGCCGAGCGCATTGTGCTAATATCCTTGACTCTCTGTTGAGAGGGGGTTCCAGTATGGGTCAGGCGCTCGGCCAAAGTGAGGGCGGGTAGTTGGAACCCCCACCATGGGCCCTAGCTACCACTCATATAAGTAAGCTTCTGATAATTCCCTTTCACTGCCAAATCTAAATAAAATCTTTGTTAGTCTCCAAATTCCTACACCTCAACACAGTCAATTGTCTCTTGGTAGAGATGCTTTTGAGGAGTCTCCAGAATAAAGCACAACAACGATGATGATGGTGGCGACTATAAAGAGAGCATGAAACTGGAACATCTGAGGTGCTGGGAAGGCGCTGAATCGTCGTCCCGAGAGATGGAAGTGTATTTTCAGTGAAATATGTAGAATGAACAGATCAGACCTTCACTTGGTGTGAATAGTGAATCAAAGAAAAATTTAGTGACTGGTGTTGCCCGATTTGTTGTGGTGGAGGTATTAGAAATTGCCCTCCTATGACTTTCGTTGTTCGTTCTGGTGAGGTAGGCGGTTGACACTTGAAATTTGAATCCTGGAACGCGATACAGCGTGAGCTGCTGAGGAGATGGTGAATTTTAAAGTTGCTGCTGTTAATAAAAGTGCGAAGCCATTAATGAATAAATTACTTAAATAATTTTGGTGTACTTACCAAAGCAACAACTAAATAGTCTCTGACCGAAGTTGTCGTTAACTGAATTTATTATTACAGCGTGTGGCTTGCGTGTCTACACTGGTTGTAATAACATTAGAGGATACCCACCCTGCCTCATCACTCTCCATCCCGCACCCAGCCCCAACGATGGGGACAGTTAGACGCAGGGCTTTGCTTTCTCAAGATCTACTCGTATGTGAACATATACCAGCGCAATCTCATTCTCTGTTCTATTCCTTCCTATCGAAAGATAGCTAGCTACGTTTTCCCCAACATATATTCTGTTCGCACCCTGTTAATATTTTCTATATCTAAAGGCCTGTTCATAAAAATCATGACCTTACACAAGGGGGGAGAATCACCGACAGAATTCCATCGTGTCTGGCCGCACCTTTCGTCTCGTCATCAAAGGCTACAGATCCTTCTTCACATTGACGATTTTGTCCTTCTTTTTATTAGCATTCGTAGAAAACATGCAGAAAATTAGTTGCAAACATTGCCGAATTTATGCAAAGTTCAAAACTACTTAAGAGAATTAAAAAAAAACAGTTTCGTATGATCCTATCGCTCAGTAGTTATGTCTAGACTTCTTTAGCACTCAGCAGGCTCTCTGGTGAGAGAATTTTCGCTCACTTGTTGAACTCGTTCACATGTTTTGTGGCTCACGAGGGATTGTGATCGACGTAATAGGCGAAATCTTCACAAAAAACACGATGTCTTCCCTCGTCAGAGTTTCTTCATAAAAACGCGCGCTTTGTTTGCAACTCGTTTGTCATTTATTTAGTCCCGGTCAGTATAAGCCTCTCGTTACGCTCGTTATGGTCGCAGTGGGCTCCAGTTTCTTAATCTGACGAAATGTTCAAAAAAATACATTCTCTACATTCAAGACAAAACACTTCGTGCTTTAGAAAGACTGTCTGTACTTTAAATTTACTTTTCAGTAAGGACTTCTCCGTATAATATCCTTGATGAAGACAGTATTAGACGCTTCGTAATTCCAAAGTTATTTTTACCCGGCATTTTTGCAGAAGTTAGAGTGATTATGACTATGACTTCATACACATTCAGCATTCATATGCTCAAACTGGAATCCAATTAAGAAATTTTTGCATTTCGGTGAACAGGATACTCAGCCTCTACGAGCTTGGGCCTGACCTGAAATTTGAGTGGACTGTAACACGCAGACAAAGTCCCTAAGGTGGGACTAATTTGTTCACTGAGAGCAATTGGCGCGTTTTCAAATTGAACATGGATTAAGTGCAGGAGTCGATTCTTCAATTTTACCCCACCTGTATTATACAAAGTCAAATGAGCTCGACTTATTTTGTACGGAATGAAAGAAATTCCTCAAATTTAGACGACTTTTATCCTTCAGAAGTTTTTTGAGCTCGCGTTGTTTAGTATGATTAGATGTGTAAATCTCATTGAACAATTTTTTGCATGAATGAGATTTGTCTTTTTTTTTAATGAGATTCTATTGTAGCTCTCAAAATATTTCTGAAATTAAACAGCGAAATATTTTTCCCTTGAATTCTTCACTTAACTTGATTGTCACAGTAACGCTAACTTAAAAATCAGAGTAAACGTGAAATTAGACATATTTTTTTGAAGGTGTTTCACAACGTGAAATAATTATAGTCAGCGCCGAAACGATAACACATAAACAAAAAATAATAACATCAGGGACAAATTACATAACTTCTGGGGATAAAAATATGCCCATTCGAACTCGGGAACCTAACCAGATGTACTGCATGGCCAAAGACGAAGCCAAAGTGCTGAGACGAAGAACAATTTCAGAGTTTTGGTCATTGTCCAACTGCGCTATGCTGGTGAAAATGAATAAATAACGCATTTAGAGTGCGTACATCTTACTTAATCTTTCCCTTCTCAAATTTTATCCTATCTAGTAATGGAGGCCGGTGTACCGAGCAACCGACTTGCTGCACTATACCATTTCTAAGTTGATTTGATCTTAATGGATTTTGGATGAATTTCATCTTCGCGAAATTAGAATTGCTCAGAGTGAATTTTAATTATGCTCCAAGTGAAACTCGATTGGATCCTTGTGAAAATCGATAGCTCCAAGTGAAATCTGATTTGCTTCTCTTCAATTTAAAATCATTCCATAAAAATTTTATTAGCTTTATAATGTTATTTCATAGAATCTTAGTGAAAATTTTTTTCTTTGTGAAGTAATTTTATTTCAACAATGCGTACAAAATACAGAGCTTTTACAGAGTATAATTTAAAAAAATAGAATATAATTTCCGTTGTATGAACCATTACTCATTATCAAACCATTACACAAAGGAGTCGTATCTCAGACACTTTTATCAAAGAAACATCACAGAGATACCGCCACGTTGCACATTGCTGCACATCACGTTGCACCTTGTGTAAACATGCTACTGTCGTGAGCAATAAGTGTGCACCTCAATTCTAAACGTCTTCATCTTTCAGAAACCAAAACCTTTAAGATGAAGTATAATGAAATAAGTGCGCGATACAGACGGAGAATAATAGAAGCTTTCAATAATGAAGAAGACTGGGAGAAAGTTGCCAACGCACTTGGAATAAAAGCTAAGACTGCAAACAGGTGGCTGAAAAATAAGCAAGTCTTACGTAAGAAGTTAGGAGGAAATAATAATAAGAAACGTCCCGAAATATTGAAGACACTGACAGCAGCCATAGAAGAAAATGCTTCTATTACTCTCTCATAACTTCACAGAAATGTGCAACAAGATCATGACGTTGATTTGTGTGTTAATACGATCAAAAATAGGCTCGATGGTGAAATGTTTTCCCTCAAATTAGGGAGGCCAAGCATTGATAGAATGAATAATATAGATTGAAGATGATAGAATGATAGAAGAGAAAAAAGAAAAACGCGCTAGATACATGGAGCAATTTTTCAATGTGAGATCAGAAGGGCGGATCCCAGTATGGGTTGAGACAAATTTCAACCTTTACTGTAAAAGAAACAAGGAAGATCAAAAATTGTTCCGAGAGCTTTAGTGATTCTGTGTCCAGCAAAGACGCAAATCTGCACTTCATTGGAGCTGTGACAAGTACCCAATTGCTTCTAACCTCGACTCGCCGCGGCTCGTTCTAACGAGAGGATTGTCTGCAGTGGTTCCGGGAGCTCATAGATACTATAGACCGACCGGGCCCCGGCCTTGGCCAACCTCGTCCATTTTTGCTGGCCCCGGCCAGCCCCGTCAATTTTTGCGGACTCCGGCCCTGCAAAATAGTGCCCTAAACCGGGGTTTTGGCTGTTTTTTTTTTGGGATTGTTTTAATGTACTCGACTACCCGCACCTGAAAAGTTCACGTGTTTTTAATAAAATTTGAAACGATTTTCAAGAGATTTTTAATTTCCTCGCAATCCTGAAGCACATGCAGTAACGAAAAAAGAAAAAAACACTATCTCTGCTACCATCAAAACCTAATTCAAGATGTCTAGTTCACCCCACGGGAAAATTTCACGTGTTCTCAAACGATGTGTTCAAATATTTCAAAGGTTATTATTTTGCGCAGGCTAATAGCGCCTTTATGCAATTTATGGCCATCTTATTACTGAAAAATAATTATTATTGTCTATCGAATTACTGAAGAGGCCATAGGGGGGACAGTCTGACAGACTGAACTGGTACAGAGCGAGCGAGCAAGCAAGCAACGACTGATCTTTATTTTACCGGGTGTCCTACAAAAATATCCCAGACTTTTTGATGGATCATATCTCCGCTTTAAATTAACATATTTATTTTTTTTCACATTGCAGTAAATTTTGTTGCCTTTTCGAATAATTTCAGTTTTTGGAAATTGTTTAATAACCACTTTACAGAGATCGATTTACTGGAAGAGATAGAAAAACTAATTGTTCAGAGGAAAAGTTTAAAAAAAACACTGGTGTTCATTTCTCAATGCCTACTGCTGAAAATAAATTCACAATGATGTATCCTACATATGACAAAGTATTCAAACCCTCTGAGAGGTTATTTACTTCCTTATTTCATTATTTGAAGACACCTAGAATGCAGTTCACTAGCGATCAAATAATTTTCTCCGTATTGGAATATGAAGCAACGAAAAACTGCAAAAAATTTAGAAAAGCATTTAATGAAAAATTCCTAAAGAGGAACTCTCCCGATAAGAAGACTGTGTATCGCACAGTTAGAAAATTCAATGAACATGAAAGCATCTTCAACCAAAACAAAGGAAATTTAGGACGAAAAATAACTCAAAGAATTGCGATGTTATTTTCTGTTCTCTGAGTTATTTTTCGTCCTAAGTTTCCTTTGTTTTGGTTGAAGATACTTTCATGTTCACTGAATTTTCTTACTGTGCCGTGGATCTGAAGATGATGGTGTCAGGACTCCTGACACGTTCTGAACCCCGGTCCCGGCCGTGGTAAATTTGATAACCCCGGCCCCGGTCGTGGTAAATTTGATAATCCCGGCCCCGGCCCTGCCCCGGCCATGACAAATTTGTTGACCCCGGCTCCGGTTCCGGCCTCAGCCAAATTTTCAACCCCGGTCGGTCTATAATAGATACATGTTGTCGGAACCGGATTGACCATCCTACTTTCATAATTGACAATGCTCCAGTTCATTCTAATCTTGAGGGGATGGAGATAGAATATTTCAGTATTTAGATACTTCGTTTAGCTCCTTGTTCTTATTTACTAACTCCAATAGAGTTACTTTGAAATCTGGAAATAAATTTTGAAACTAATTGTATCCAAACTTTAATTAACAGGGGATACCAGATATGTTCAACTTTCAAATACGAGCATTGTGAATTTGCACTATTACGGTCATATTTTATAGGTAATGGCTTTCTGGTGGGTCTTATTAATTCGCAAGTTGAAACTTTTTTATCATCAGTGAAAGTCACAAGCTGCCAAAGTTAACAGTAAAGACCGATTGTACTGTTTATTTCCGTATTTTGGGGCACCGTCTGATAAGCTGTCTCGTGAATTGAAGTTACTGTGTGCGAAATATATCCATAATCTTACTTTACATGTCACTCATGTTAATAATTTCAAAATAGCTTCTTTTTTTGGTACAAAGATACGCTTCCCAGTGATATGCGAGCCTCTCTGATGTACTCTCATAGCTGTGTGCAGTGCACATTTTCGTAAGTCGGTATGACGTCACGAAATTTCTATATCAGAGTGGCAGAGCATAGAGGTAGAAGCTTCCGTACTGGTAACCATCTAGACACCCATCGCATTCTGCAGTGCGAAATCAAGCCGAAAATGCAATGTTCCCATATCTCCTGCCGATTTCATAATTTTAGACTCAGGTTCAACTCCGTTTCACCTGAGAATTTTAGAGTCCCTGCAAATCATCTAGTGAAACCCTGATTTGAACCATATGGACATTTCGTACTCTTTGCAAATAGTGAATAGGTAGATTCCTCTTCATTACCAGCCTAATTTCATTTCAAACTTATGTGTCACATGTATTATTTTTGTGCTTCTGAGTTTTATTCCTCGTTTTTGTCCGTGTCATACTTTGTATCTTTACTTCCATGATATATTTTTACTACGTACAATTCATTGTACTTCGATCTTTTATTTCATACGTAATTCTTTTTTATTTTTCTTTTGAACTGATGATGGAACGGGACTCTGAAACGTTTTCTTAGCAAAGAGCATAAATTTTATCGGAATTTTCTTCGTTTTTAAGTTTCTAAAATACATGTTTATTATTTCTTTTTATTTTAATTTTTTTTAAATTTTTTAAACACACAAGCTGAAAAATTGCGTAATTTTTATATCATACCTATAGAAAACGAAAATCATTTGGATCGAGTGCAAATTAAAATAGAGCAAATCAAATTTCACTTGGAGCAATTCTAGTTTCACGAGGATCTAATCAAAATTCATTTGGATCAAATCAACTTGTGAATGGTATAGTATCCTCGTCATTTATTCTCTTCAAGCAACTCCGTGTTGTCAAAAATGAGGGGATTAGAAAATGTATATTGTTCATTCTGATAGGCTTTAATAAGACGGTAACACCCCTCATACAATCCTACCTAAAATTTGAATTTTTTTAATAGCATTCATTGAAAAGCAATGATGACTAAAATATTGCCCAGGTCTAAACCAAAAGACCTTCAATAGTTCCAATTAGAAAACGTCGGCAATAATTAAAATGGGCCGTGAACTAAACTAATCCACAAAAAATATAAGATTTACCTACTACCCAGTCAGAAATGCTAGTGCGGATCGGCATCGATTATCTGGGGACAGTGCATCTTTTTTAGGATCAGTGCGGGACCCAGTTCGGGATGAAATTTTTTTTCACCGGTCTCTGCAGATCGATGCAGAAAATTCGGGACAGGAATGTCTGCAGTGATCTTAACAAAAAATCTGCACTGCTCATCAATAGTTACAATGAGAGGTATTTGTTTTTAAACCAGTGTACATTATGAAACCAAAACTTGATTTCAAATCGAACGTGTAACTTCCAAGTTAATTAAAGGATCTCTAGCCCCAAAAATTTTCTAATATTTAAAATTTCTCTTTTGTGCATTTCTTTTTCAACTTGGGAAACCAAAATGCATAGGGATATGTAACATTGAAATCCAAACTCATTTGCTTCAATGAAACTCCGTAATAGGAAAAAGTTTATTGCGCGAACATGTGAAAAAAATATATATAAATCGGAAAATTTCTATACATATATTGCGCATAAAACTTTTCCTTCAATTTTTAACGTAGAAGCTTGATTTTCGTTTCATTCGACGCAGTAGGACAGTGGAAACAGCGGAGCTAAGCGGAATTTTATTTGAACTCTAAATTATATTTCTATGGTGAAAAATCTGGGACTTGAAAAAACATTTTCGACATCAGTATCAATAAGTTCTTTTCTAATTTGAAATTCAAAATAATTCTTCATTTTCCAGTTGCTACATTCTTTCCGCGTCGAATGAGGCCAAAATAAAGCTTATTCGTTGAAAATTGTAGAAGTGTTTCGCGCAATATATATATATATTTTTTCATATGTTCTCGTGATAACTTTTTGTATTGCAAAAATGGAAACTTTTCATTGGCGTGAATGTATTTCGAATTCAACTTTATACATCGTTATGTATTTTCGTTGCCCTAATTGCAATAGAAATTCGAGAAGTAAAATTTGAAAAATTTGGTCAATTTTAGGGTTAGTGAACCCCTTACATAAAGCCAATTCACAAGTGAACTTGGTTCGTTTAAAATCAAATTTCACACACATTAAGTTTTCAGTAATAGCTTACCACCAAATGGGTACAATTCTATGTTCCGATATTCTAAGAGAACAACGCTGAGAATTTTAGGTTATTTTTTGTAAAATGTGCTAGCCGTGATGGAAATTTTGTTTGCTTATTTTGACATTTTAAAGTCCTCCACACAGTCAATCAATTAAGAAACAATTTTCTTGTAGAAATAAAATACCAACTTCCATAAAATCCCTTCGTCGTTCTGCTCCTAGTTATGAAAAATTGAAATTCCAACGACCATCATAAATGACTTGATCAATTTTATAGGAAACAAGCATGGCGTAACACACGAACAAATAAACATGCGCATTGGTTTAGGGAAAATAATTCTACTTGCAACAGGGCTAAAATTATTATGAGCCATTGAAATGCAACTTCCAAACTTTAAATGCAAGTATTGTATAAATTGTACGAGCATGTACAAAAATCGCCAGTGGTATTGTTACTCCAGCAATAATAATTACTACAAACTTTGCATCATATTATTAAACTCATTCATCAATTATTTTATTTCATAGTGAAAAATGTTTTAATAATTTTGATTGCCAGTGAAATAGTTATATTGTCACATGAAATAGCAGAAATATAGAACTAGTTTTTTGGTGGCACACATTTCACAACGGAAGCGTGCAGCGGTCAGTGTTGACATCAGTCGCAAGCAAGCGCGTTAGTGAAACTAAGCCTGGTCGTTCTTAGTTTGTGAGATAAGCTTAAAATCTAAAAAAATACGCTTAGCAATTGTGCTATGGTGATGGGAAATCATTGAATGAGAAAATTATTCTATGAATAAAGTGAAAGACAGAAAATGCCAAGGATTATTGCGTGTTTAGAAAATTCAAACCGACGTAGGTAGCTCTTCAGAAAGTCATTTCTCCAGAAAGAGTTCAAAACACGCGCAGCAGTGAATCGGACTGATCAGCTGATCGACTGTTAATTCCAACAGCTCTTTGTCAATTTGTAACAGTGAAGATATGATTTAGATGTGAAGTGAGTGACATAAGTAATAATGAGTGTGTGCACTTTGATTGGATGAGCAGTTGAAAAAAATTATTAAGAGATTTCTAAAATGAGAGTGCATCTCTGATTAGTTTGAAGTGAACATTTATGGCATCCCCTTCTAGAATATAATAAATACACAGTTGATGCAATCCTTGTCTGCTATTGAATATCGAGTCATAATAATTTGTGTTGCTAATTATTGCTCTAATAAAGTCTCTATGAATGAAATACCTAAACCCGACTTATTGCTAAAATACAATTCTAGAAAGATCTGGAAAACTTATATGGTCAGTAGGAATGAACGACATGAAAAAATTGCAGCAGTTGGGCCTACTAATGAGAGAACAAGTGCTGTTGTGTCATGTTCTTGGCAAAACTCACATGAACTATCACAAAAGAGCAACAACCTCAGACCTCCAAATGGCATCAGTACCTGTGCACCAGCTCACAACTGTAAGTAAGGATTATATTTAGTCTGTCATTGTTCCCTTGTATTTTGAGGTCCTTCAGCTTGTATTGCATTAAATTCTGATTTGCCAAATGCAAGATGAAAGTCGAAATGCAACATGTCAATATATTAGCTAAGTGTCCTAAATTTTTGTGCGATACATTCCTTCAGATGTCATTCTGAAATCATAAATATTTTTAAAATATATCAGAAACTGTGTTTTTTTATCATTGTACATATATTTTATTTGTCCCAACCTAGTATTAAAGTTCTTTGACACAGTTTGAGCACCTTGTAGAAATAAACATGTGGAAATAGAAAATATTTATTATGATTAACAATAAAACAAAAAGTTAATTATATTGCTTGTGAAATAGTTTTCTATAATGAACAAGTAATGAACATGTAGTATTTGATAAAATGTTGTTCATGTATTTTAATTATTTTTCAATGTTTTACAATATAATTTTCTTCCTTCCCCAGCAATGCAGTATGGTATCACTGGGACTTCAACTGCAGAGTGGGAACTTGATGAGGGCAAGGCAACTTCTTCTCAGTTTCCTCTGTGTATCGCTTTCACCCGGACAGCAGGACATTCATCTCTCAGCCAAAGTAAGTTTTATTTCTACTTTGAATGATGTGTTAATTTAATCTTTGCTATCCTAATTAAAGGTTTAGGAAAACATGTAATGAAAGACCATATCCTAATTTTTAGAAAGCAATAAAACTATTTATCTTACTAATTATGTTTTTGCCAGAATGTATACGCCAAAGTTTATTCCTTTCATTCAGAATGAATTGCTGTGAAATGAATAGACAAAGTGTTCTCAAGTGAATTTAAAGCACCGGCTTATAGTTTATATCTGTCGGCTAATGATATATATATATATATGTCATTATATATCCTAGTTTGCTTGTGCCTTATTGCAAACAGTATAGAAAACCCATTATAATGTGAAATTAATTTTACTCAATGATTTTGTATTTTTAGGAATAAGATGAATTAACTGTAAATGAGAATGCCTGGTTTATGATGGACATTTTTAATGTAGAGTTGTATTTTTAGGTTGATGTGTTAGGCTTGTTAAGTGAGTGGATAAGAAGAAAGGAAAATGTGAAAAATTTGGAGTTTGAGTTTATTGAAAGCATTGTACATGTAAAAGTGAAAAGAGCTAAGATTGAGGGCCTGGAAACTGAGTTTGATCGGCTAAAGGGTAGAAGAAAAGATGAAAATGAGCAAAAAGATGGAAGATAGAAGAAAGATGCAAAACATTGAAACAATGCATGTTGATGCAAATGACTGGTGGAAGAAATGAAGCTCATGCTAGGAATAGAGTGGAATAGAGTTAATTACAAATTAACCATAGTTTACTGTGAGGTAAGAAAGTGTGTTACAGAAATTCTCGTAGGTTAAGATTAATTTGAATGGAGTCAAATCACCATATGGAAGTGGTCAACTGGCACTGAATAATGAAGAATTTAGTACCGATCAGTGATGTGAATGAATAAATATTCAGCAATCTGGCATAGGTATGAAAGTTTAAGGAATATGAACAATGAAAAATCATAAAAAAGGTTGAATGTTGCAGGTAAAGCATGCAAACCATAAAATGTAGAAATAATTCAACTAGAATAACGTGCATTGCTTTCATCCATTGCACGTAATTTTCTCTACAGTTATTTTTGATCATGTGCACAGTAAACTTTTATTTCAACTGAACTATTACTTTCAGATTGGCAAGCTCAAGCATTACGTTGGGGTCAACAGCGGAGGCACCATACGTCGCATTCTCAATAAGAGCTTGCTGTCACGGGAGCTTGTTGTCCAGTTTACCTACACTGGGCTTGGGAAAACCGGCGGCGAGATGAACAAGAATTCAGAGTGTATTCATTCTGCCTCCAAATCATTGGTGAGTAGACTTACGGAAGACGTCCACCCAAAATCAAGGAAATGTCTGTAACGTTTGTTGTATGAGACTTGGATCTATGAAAATTAGCATTCGTATGTATATCTGAAAGTAAGAATGGGTCGTCTCTATAAATTTTTCCCACTTCCGACATAATTTTGGAGACAATGGGGAAAAGGGTAGGGGGAAGTGCATACTTTTCAAGAGACATCTTCTCAAAAAGTACTTTTGTAGAACAATGATTTAGGTGTCATTGGATTCGCCATAAATTGCTGCATGACGGTTCGAAGTATTATTTCGGTTTTCATGATAATTTCTGAGTTACGTAGGAAAAATTTATGTAAAGAATTACAGATTGGAAGATATTGGTTAATTTTATAAAATGACTGTAACGTTCTTTCTACAGAATCTAGATCTAAGAAAATTGACATACCCATGTATTTGTAGAAATAAATAGGGGTCATAATAAATAAATAGGGGTCTCCATAACTACGGAGATAATAGGGGAAAATGTCGGGTACATGGTTATTTTTCAAAACTATTTTCTCCGTGGATTTTTATTGTAGGAAAATGATTTAGGTATCATTAGATGCACAAAAAGCTGCTCTATCTACTTACATGCGATTTTTTCATAGTAATTTTTGGTTACATTAAAAATAGGGGAAAAATTTATTTCTCGAAAAAAAGTTTTAAATTTTATAATATCTAAACTATTGCGAAATTAAAAATAATCATTCGACTGGTCATGCAGCAACTTCTTGCGCATCCGATGACATCTAAATCATTGCTCGATGATAAGTATTTTTTGAGAAAGCATCTCTTTAAAAAGTATGCACTTCCCTCTTACTCCCCTTCTCCCATTGTCTCCAAAATTATGTCAAAAGTTGGGAAAGTTATAGAGACGACTCCTATTTATTTTCAACAGAACATGTGTATGCCACTTTTCATACATCTAAATTCCATAGAAAGAACGTTCCAGCCATTTCATTAATTCAGGAGATTTCAGCGTGGGCATCTCCCTTAATATTCCATGCATTCATTCAATATTTAATGAAACAATCAATTCAACGTACTAAATTTAACTTATAATATTTTATTCAACCACTGCTTCTTTGCTATTCTGATGCAATACACCGATGCTGAATTGCTGATCTGTTACAAAAGTTATTAATCGCATGTGCTTAGCATGTATGTGCACAGAGTTTGACAATTCATTTTTTCATGCAGTCTAATCTTGTTTTAAATTTTCTCCACTTGATTGTTGATGTTTTTGAATCCTACACAGGTTTTCTTGTCAGTTAACCAAGATTCTACTTTGAACCTAGCTAGCTGGATACCCTCTTGTTTCTGCATGACGTAAATGTTTCATTTGTATTTCTCCTTCATATCACCCACTGACATCATGCAGTGAAATGGTCAAATAATTTTAAATATGCTTCAAAACTATTACTCGTTGTAAAATACACCACAGAATTGCTTTTCAGACGGTCTGTCATCAAAAATGTATATCTTCATGTTGAATTGAGCTCCCAGGTAGATAATATGCGGGCCCAACCTGACGGTTAGGTAGGCCTTCTTTTTGATGAAAAAGTGTGTCCTTTGCTTTGTTAAGACCAATTTTTTTGGGTCAGTACTATCCCTTTTCTTCAAAACCTATTACTTACTTTTGAACTTTCTCTCTGACCTGCTGTTTCTATGCGCATTGTGTTCAGTTAACATGCAACACACTGGTGTTACCTCAAAAGGATGGCCCATGTGGAAACACACGTTGTGCATAGATTCCGCATGTAAGAGTCTATACTAGATGGTCCTTTCATTATTCCTTTCTTTGGAGCGCCTCTTAAGAAGCTTAAACTAAGTGGGGGTTAGGGAAGTTTTAAACTAACTTATATTAGAATAATAACCAATATGTTGACTGGTATGCAGTTTTACCTCATTGTATAGCGTTATCTTACAGCTACACTTTTTATTTTTAGATTGCGCTGCAGAATTGGGATTCAAGACAAGAAGAGCCCGAGACTGGCACGGAAAACGAGGATCATCTTCGCTGAAGGTTACTTCAGGCGTTGATGTAAGATGCATCGCAGTTGAAAGTCTGGGCATCAGACATCGGAAGCGAGGACGAGGAATGGAACCCAGAAGAACTTGATCTCAGGCTGCTCACGTGGGCAGGGCTGCCACTGATGGGGAATTTCCCCTAAATCTGGGGGAAACGCTCGTGGTCTAGGGGAATGGGGGAAACTTTTGCAAAAACCATAAAATTTGGGGGAATTCGGCCAGGAATTATTTCCTATGTAAAAAATGTATACCAAGGATAATTTTGAATTACAAGTGGACGTAAGCTCATTCGAACGGAGAAATTATGATGCAGAACAGAAAATACCCCCTTTTAACTATGAATAAAAGGCGATATAACGAAGTTTGAACGAGGATCGAACTCCTTAGACCAGCAACGAGATTCACATCGGAACAATGAACAGTATTACAGTAACATTACTCTCATTCTCACAGCTCACAGAGCTAAGTCTCGAGAGTTCGCTCTATAAAAGGAATAAAAAGGCAAACAGTGACCGTGACGGTTGCTAGCTTCCTTCCTCTGAGCGAATACTTTTTGATCAACATTCTCCTCATTAACTTGAATTATGTTGTAATTATTCTTATATGTTAACATAGGAATTCAGATATTTTTATCGTATTTTCTCAAGCAAAAAAGGCGGAAGCAGGAGTTCTTGATGATTGAATACTTGTGTGCTTCAAAATTAAGAGATGTTAAAAATGTGCAGCACGCCTAGGTTTCAATCAGTAACTTTCAATATTAACATATTATTGATGTCTTTTCATAACTTATATGCGTTACAGAAACTAACTCTGTCTCATGCTTTTCAGCAATTAGTTCTTCAACTTTGAATATTACCTTTACGTTTTAACGAGCAAAATTTGACAAAGATGACAAATAGGTTCATTTTAGTGATTAATGCTATTTATATAATGATTTCATCATTTCATAATTATTATTTTTGGTTTAGAATGCTGATTATTTTTTCGTATGGCTTACCGGACCGAATCTCGTTCTACGAAACGAAAGTTCTGTACGCAGTCATATAGAAATAATTTGCTTGGTGCAACCAAATGAAAACTCGCCTGAAATGAAATAATAATTCCACCTGTAGGTATTGTAAGTGCTGCAATATTTCTTTGAAAAATTAAAACGAAACTATGCTCAGTGCTACATAAGAGAAACATAAATGTTGCAAGTACCAGCGCAGATATCGTAGGAGAGCCGTCCAAGAAATCCTGTGGAATTATCATGAGTGAGCTTACTCTTGTAGAAAACTTAGACCAACACGACCTTTCCTCAAGTGTGTATAATTTCTTACCTGTGGATAAAACAATTTACCCCTACAGCAAAATAGCTCACAAGCTGTCAATGAGAGGACGAAATTACATTTGGATTCAATATACATTAAAAGTAATGTAAGTTTCTATTTAATATAGACCATAATACGTTTTTTCCTAAATTTTGGGGGATTTTTGGTGAAAATGGGGGAATTTCTACCGCAAATCTGGGGGAAAGAGAAAAACCTCAGTGGCAGCCCTGCACGTGGGCTTGTTTGTGTGAAGAAATTAGTAGCACAAGTGTCGTCAACGTGGGAGGCTGTGCGTATTCGTTTTTGCTGAACACTGGCTGTTTGAATGTTCACGTTTTAAAGTTATCAATTAATTTTTTCCCATAGTATTGTTTGCGACTTTATGCATTAGCGGAAAACCCAAAAATGCTTCTACTAGCAAGGCAAAATTGTGTATTTTAACTACGCTTCAGCCAAAAGCTCTTTATCGAAAGAAAATATTCGTAGCAACCGATTATTAGCAATGTTGTAATAAGTAGTGGTACTGTTTCACCTGACAGCAGCAGCCTCTCACGACCTGTATTTTATATTTAGGTTTTGCATTGGAGGCAAACCATTCCTATTGAAGTAAACATACACTGATTCTAATTAACGAATCTCGTGAAAATATTGAGGAACGAGTAGATAATAGTCGATATAAATTGTTACTAAAAAATGGAAGTGTCCAACGTGAATGAAATAGATAACAAAATTCCTCAGAGGCGTCTTCTTATAATATTTACAATACTCGTTTTTATAAAACGAATATACACGTGACGATATGTGTTATAAAATTATATTATTGATATTTATTTGATTACATTTAGAGCAGATGTGCACAACTGGCAGCTTCTGGGCCACTGTAAACAAATGACTTATAAAAAATGATGACTTATAAAATACTCAACAATTTTACATCCCTACCCTCAAGGGGATACAACTATTATATCTATGGGAATTAGCCCTCCAAGGGGGATTATGTGAGGTACGGAGCTAAATGTTTGGTCGGCTTTCTTTTTGTTGAAATAGCATAGCTATTTTGTTTTGTTACGAACCATCTTTTTTCGGTTTACTGCTGTCCAATTTTTAAGCAGCTACTACTTTCTTCAACATTTTTCTTGTTTCATCAACTTCTTTCTTAGCTTACTGTTTCTATGCTCCTTGTGCACTGATTCCGCGTTTTCTTAACTCCGTAGTAAATGATGTCTTCATCCTTCCTCTCTTTGAACGTCTTTGTCGTGGGACTGGGAGGCTAATAAATTTTCACATCATTTTATTTATAAACATTGCTGCGGCTCTAAAGTCGCCAGGTTTGACTCTAGTGTAGTCCAGTCTCACGGCAAGAAAATATAAAGATGGTCTGCTAAGGTCATAGCTAATCTCAGCATAGTGTCCCACAAAAAATGTTCCATGAGTATAAAAAAATTATGGGAGTTAGGGGTTTATGCGACATGCTGGTCTCTTGACACTGGTTCTATGTCAGAAATAACAAGTGTAATATTCCTACAATTTTTATTTGTTAAAGATTGCTGATACAAATCGTCGTTGTCGTATCGAATGATTATATTGATAGTTTAGTTTTGTTTTTAATCACGGATGCTAATGTTTTAGCTTTTCTTACCGAAGAGCTCGGCTTTGGTTTTAATGGATAAACTGTTTTCTGATCCAACTCGCGCTGTAATAATTTCTTCCAAAAATCGTAGGTCAGTGTAGAGAGTCTCGCCCCCCTGTCATAGAGCCGAACGTCCGTGTTGGTCGGTACATACTCTTCTCTCACACACACTTTATTGAACAAAACCGCTGACACGCACTTACATAATTTCTTTTCCATCTTTTCAGCCATACGAAATAGTCTAATTTCTTCGCGGTTAAGTTGATTCAGGAATGCTCCTAGCATTTTTGTACTGAAACAGCAATTGATTAAAATCTACATTTCTGTCTAATTGCGTTGCATTTTACAATTAGACAGATGGATTGATTTTTAATGAATTGCTGTGTATTAGTACAAAAATGGTGGGAGCATTCCTGAATCAACGAGCACGTGAAGACATTGAACTATTTTGTAAGACTGAAAAGTCAGAAAAAAATTATGTAACTACGTGTCAGCCATTTTGTTCAATAAAGTTTGTGTGAGAGAAGAGTTTGTACCGACCTACACGGACGTTTGGCTCTGTGACAGAGGGGCGGGACTCCCTACGCTGACGTACGATGTTCGGAAGGATAAACTGTTTTTTTTTGTTGAGTATAATGTGCAGTATTTTATCCATGCGTTTTTTCTCCTATTTGGTAAAGATCGGTAGAGATTTATTTTAAAAATATCTTAAATGATTAGTGCAGTTCATTGCAGATTAAAGAAATTTTTCGCTCCCCAGTCGGAAATTATGGTGTGCATCGTCGATGATTATGGTCGAATATGGCCTACAATATTGGTTGTTTATTATCTACGTACCTACCATGTTCAACCAAATATGGGGTCGAGTATGGCCGGAATGTCCCTAATTTTTTCCATAAACAACCATAATACAATACCATATTTTCACCATTACCGACCATTACCGACTATATACATTTCGTCCGCACAGCCATGATCGACCATAGTACTACCTATATATATACCTAAATCTACTATTTCCAACCTTATATGGGAAGCCATTAAGGCCGGGATGTCCCTAATTATTTCCATAAACAACCATAATACAATACCATGTTTTACCATTATCGAGGATATAAATTTCACCCGCTCAGCCATGATCGACCATAGAACTACCTATATATACCTAAATATCTTCTCTTTTCAACCATATACCGTATGAGGTGATATTATAGCTAGGATATCAAAATTTATTACTAAGCAACTTTATTTTAAACAAAAATATTTCCTATGCAGCCCTTGATCTAGGGGTTAGATGTATATTTATTACATAGTTAATTTTTTTTTTGGCAAGGGCGAATAAAAGATTTCACATCAATAGCAAAATTTATTGCAAAAACCACATCAATAATCCTCTTCTTTCATATCACGCAGAAATTCATCTCTTCCCAACCCAACAGCTTGCGAATGCTGTAAGATTGAATGCAATAAAGTCATCTACCTAAACATAAAATACTGAAAACAGAAAAGTGGTTAAGGAAACAAGTATAATCGAACAAAAATCAATTTTACAATCTATAGCCTATGTAAAATATCAGGTATACTTATCGCAAATACAGAAGCTTTATGTTTACAAGAAAACGTGCCCTTTCTTGACATCAATAGAAAATAATTTACATTGATTCTTTGGAGTTAACGACTATTTTCACATCCAGTTTTCGTATACAACTAAACTCGTGCAGAAAAAAAAAATCAGTTGAATGGACTCCCTAATTCCTTACAATATTAGTAGGAAAGTAAAATACAAATAATATAACCTCTAGAGCAAAAGGAAAATAGTGGGCACTGTTAACAGATACTAAACCACAAAAAATTGGTCAAACAGAGGCGCTTCAGACAAGTACACAAATCACTGACATAATGAACAATTTCTAGAAATTTTAGTTAAAAAAGGAAGATTAAGGACACAAATTTTGAAACCATTTGTTACGAAACTAGAATAAAAAAAATAAAAGTGAACGTTTCGACCAAAACAGTGGTCATTTTCAACACTGGAAAAGACAAAACACAAATAATCAAAAATCAATTGAAAGTAGTCAATACGAAAAGAATAGATAGACAAGTAACTCGTAAGCTGTAGTTTTTACTTGCCAATCAATTCATTTTGTATTGACTACTTTCAATTGTTTTTTGATTATTCGTGTTTTGTCTTTTCCAGTGTTGAAAATAATCACTGTTTTGGTCGAAACGTTCACTTTTTTATTTTTTTTATTCTAGTTTCGTATGAAATGATTTCAAGAATTGTGTCTTTAGCCTTGCTATTTTTAACTAAATTTTACTGACATGTAAAAGACAGCCAACAAAGCAACCATTTCATAAGTTACACAGCTAGCCACGGCAGTACAATAATTGCATTGGTAAGCGGAGAATTGACCTATCAACGCAGTAAGTACGATAGAAATGACAAGCTTCTTCAAAATAACTCTGCAGTCAAGAAAACAAAAGGACAAAGAACATAACCTCGGTGAGTTACGAGTTCAAGAGCAGGGATATAAAATTGAACGAAACACTCGCCCAATGCAAAATTCGCTATTACACCCAGTCGTAAACATCTCAAATCACTAAGAACAACATCACTTAGCTAATTAAGTTCAATGAAGTACATGTTTCGACAAATTTCAAGTCTAGAAGATATCGTTACAAAATTACCCGTTCACCAGAATGTGTCACAATGAGGGTATGCCGCCTGGCTGCAGTAAAAGAAAAGAAAAAAGAAAATATTATTAATAATAAAAATTAATGAATGGTTGAATGAAAGGTACTCATAAGCAGGCCTCCAGATGACACAATAAATTTTGATCAACGAGTACAGTATATTTGAGTCAAATTCATAACCTAATTGATAATACTCAACATAGGAAGCCGGAGTTTAGAAATTTCTAACTCAAGCAGCCTGCTATGAAATCCATTCTACCTAAACTGGGAAACACTAGAAAGCGTTCTGAAAGGTTAAATAGATCAGAGCAAAACGAAAGTGTGATCGCTGTTATGGGATGCAGATGAACAACCTGCAGATAAAGATTTAAATAATGAAGGGACCATCTAGTATGGACACGTACACGGGGAATCTATGCGCGAGGTGTGTATCCCACACAGGATACCAAGTGCATAGAAACAGCAAGTCAAGAAAGAAGTTCGAACAAGAAAAAGTTCAAGAAGAAAGTAGGAGGTACTGCACAATTAGCTATTGGTCAGTTTTCCATTGAGGTCGGTGATTAATAGAAAAAAATATTTGGTTGTTTAAGCCTCCCTATCTGCTATAAAGGCAATCTAAAGAGAGGGAATAATGAAGGGACCTTCTAGTATGGACACATACATGAGGAATCTATGCGCGAGGTGTATGTCCCACACAGGCTACCAAGTGCATAGAAACAGCAAGTGAAGAAAGAAGTTCGAATAAGAAAAAGTTCAAAAAGAATATAAAAGGTGTTGAAGAAAAGGGTAGCAGTGAACCGAAAAAGCAGGTCCTTAACTAAACAAAACCCTATTTTATTGCCACACAAAAAGGCCTACCTAACCATCCCCTCGGGACAGTCGGTGAATAATTGTCAATTTTTTCATTTACAAACATATACGAAGACATTTTGTACAATAAGAATTTCGGAGCAAATGCATCGTTATCAAGTCAGAGCGCATTCAAGTTTAATGGCAATAGCACTGGCATAATTCCACAACAAACAGAACTGTTCAGCTCACATCTAAGGTTGGTGACGTTAGGTTACTGTGCAGTGCTATTCTTTCTGCAAAATTTATTGCACTAACAATATCTCAAAAAGGACTTGTTTGTGGCAAGATTGTTAGCTATTTATGTTAATATATCTAATAATATAATATTACCCATACATTTTAGATAGGCAATAATAAACTGCAGTTGCTATCTTGACCATATTGTGGAGAAAAATAACAATGAAATCCATTATATGGAGAAGTGTTGACATTGAATGACTATGGGTAAAATATCTGCCAGATTTTGACAAAACTTGACACCAATGAAAATCGCAGATACTTCCAATACCAATTCATTGGTACATCACTATAAGGAAAACAAGATTTACAACTCTAGTTTCAGTGTGGACAACTTGTAAATAAATATATAGCTACCGTAAGTTGCATCATGAATAAAACAAATAAAGAATATGAAACTCCTAAACAATGACTTATTTTAACCCATGGAAATGAAATAAGTGGTAAGATAAAAAATTGATAACTTACTTGAATGTGTAAGTAATTTAACTGAAACTGGTACCCAGTTCTCATCTGCTGCCAGGCCTTCAGACGCTCGAGCTCTAACTTGTTCCAAGTCGTTATTCTTTGGCCACAGACATTTCAGTTTTTTTTTTTTTATTAGGAGCCACTGCTTGGGGATAACTTCATGACTATTGTCACAAAATTGTACTCCACAGTATTTCTTGGTCTCAGCACTGTCAAAATTCATTATTCGTCTTTCACTTCTACTTAGTTGTTGTGGGAAAGAACCTGCACAACAAATTTGTTTTTATGAGGGAAAATTATCATTTTTGATGAAACATTTTTGAAAGACACCCAAGTTGCATTACTTGTTAAATTGTATACTTTGAAAATGCCTACTTTTGATGAAGGCAAAGACTCGGTAAAGAAATCTAATTTTCGCGTGAACTGTGAGAACAATAACATTATTTCATTTTCACACTGATGGATTTCAATCACAAATCCAATGGTACCGTCTGCAAGCTGTACACAACTGTTTTTTTCCGAGTAAGATTTTATTTTAAGACAGGAATTGTTTTTCATGGTTATTTTTTTGTAGCATCTTCCAGCTTGTGTCCTTTCACTGCACTCTTTGTTCAATATTTTGCAGCAGTTCACCCATTTTTGTTCTGTCTCGTTCTCGTGTTTCCAGTTAGAGTTAGTATAAGCAATATGTTTACAGATTTGATTGAGGGGCTTATAGCCTGATCTCACAGCACTATTAATGTGAGTACCTAAAAAGGTTTCAAACGGAAAGCAAGATATGTTTTCAAGATTTCCATACTTGAGGTAATCTTGTGTGAGATGAATCATAGAGTGGACATTGTGAGAAATGAAGCCTCTCCCGAATAGCTTAGCTGATTTTTCAATGAATACATGGAGAAAACGTTCAATTAGGTCAAGATTATTTTCTTGATTATCTAGTAAAAGCAACTTCATTGCCAATGAGAAATGCAAGAAGCTTTTATACACATCCTTACTCACAATTTTAGAGCTACACAAAACCACAACACCACAGTATAATAGGAAAGTCCTGTACTCAGATGCTTTCCAGTGCACCATTTTTTCGATACCACCTTCTAACTTTCTTGAAAAATCATCAGGTAAATACGTGGAACACTATAGCAACTTTTCATTAAATTTCATTTTTCCTTGTGTATTCATATGCATTTTTTTTTGACATGCTCTACTAGACTTGAGTCTGTTCAAAAATCTTTTCACAAGCAGTGCATGTAATCAATCACAAAGTTGCTCACCATATTACATCCAAATTCTTCTAATGGAGACTTTGAGGATGACTTGTGGTGATCTTCATCTCTGCGCTGCAAAAAGCTGTCATCTGTCCTTTCAGCAGAGTGAAGTGCAGGGAAGACAACAGTGCCATCATGGTACTCGCCATGTTGAATGCAGCGCTCACAGCTTGAATAGCCACTGTGGCTGACTATTTCTTTGAGCGTTGATCTCACAGGGGCATCGCACACAAATGGTCCTAGCTTCACTACAAATCCTTTCACTGCCAGAGATTGTCGTAACTGAACAAAATCACTCAAGAACTGTTCAAGAAATTCGTTGGTTGGAGGTATGTGATGAGCACATATCTTATTAGTGCAAAATATTGCTGCACAGAATATATGACTGGGAATTTCTAGTACTTGCAACAGGATTGGATATGAATTGTATCTAATAGAAGCATTAGTGATTGGTAATCCATCGATGTTAATTTTGATATGTAATATTTCAGGTTGATTAGCTGCTGAATAAGCTGAAATATATTCTTCTAGCTGAATCCACCAGGATGAAAAATACGCAAACTCACCATTACCCATGTTTCTTACGTTGAACTCGTCAACTTTGGGACACAAAGTTTTTACAGAGATAGCCAAGCCTGGATATCGTGGAGCTAACATAGTTAATAATCGATGTACTGCTGCATGGGGAACTTGTTTCTCTGCCTCAATCCATTTTTTCATGGTAGTTTGAAGAAAATCAGCACAATCAATAGTGCATGTATCAGCAGCGTGCACAGTGTCACCAAGGATGTTATCAAATAAATTGTGTGATTCATCACTGGAACTCTCACAACTGCTCAACTGAATAAACCTAGCTGGTTCTAGAGGTGGCTCACTGCACCTTACTTCATCTTCAGAAGTTGAACTTTCTACACCACTCTCTTCTCTATCTATTGATATAGGTCCACTTGTCCCTTTACCAGTTAATAATGGAGTAGGAATGATGGTACAATTATCTTGATAAGCATCACACCTTTCACAAGTACAATCATCTCTACCAACACACATACAATCACTACTACTAAGCTTAGGCCTTGTTTCACCATCATCACTGTTTTCTGTTGATATTTTAATGCTTTGTTTCACTCGTCGTCGCTTTTGCTTCTCAGACAACTGATGAAAATATTTCCTTTTTCTCATTTTTGTCATATTAAGTCACGCCTTCACACGAAAGGTCACTCACGCCGAGAAGCTCTCAACCGAATCTTTGTACCGTCAGATGTAGTACAGGATGAACGTTTCTACTACAAAGACAACATACTTCTATCATATATGCAGAGTATGGCCTAATTTTTTGCTCATTTCAATGATTTCCAAGTTGCCAAATAGCCTGTAGAAATGTTTCACTGTTTTTCTGTTGAGAGGCCTTTTTAAATAATGAATGAAAAATTTAAATTATGGTTTAGTCCATAAGCAATCTGCTATAATAGGAATTTGAAAACATAAGCCTACTTTGATCACACTTGTTTCATTTTTCTTGTTTCATACAGTGATGGACTGATCCATTTTTGGGCCAAAACAAACATACATTCTTTAGAGAATACTGATGCTCCAATACTTGAAAATACCAATATATTGACCAATCCTGATACATTTTTAAGTTGGAAAAAAATTAGCTAGAAGCCCTACATGGGTTAAGACGAGTGTTATAATGAAATTATTTACTACTAGACCTATTCAAAATATCATAATGTCAACATTTAAGTTGTAAATAAGGAATAAAAAAATTACAAGCACTATGTGAACCATATTTTTAAGAAAAAATTATATGAAATAAATTCAACCGTGAAGTATTAGCTGTGCGTCTAAAAAGAATCAGTCAGATTTTTCTCATACCGATAAATTGGTACATAACTAGTAGGGATGTACCAAAACCTGAATTTTGCCAAAGCCAAAGCTTAGTCCGCAGCAACTTTGCTGAAGACAAAGCTTTGGCCAATTCCGCAGCTTTAGTTTCATTCCCACAACTGTAGCTATTTAAGCAGATTTATAACGTTTTTATTAGTACAATAACTGCTAAGTTGTTATAGCCGGTCATTTATTAATGGTAATTTGCTGTTAACAAGTTGAACTTTGCAGTCATACATGCTGTGTATCAATTTTTTTTCTGATCATACTATTCTTGAGAATGTTTGTTAGCAATGCTTGCATGAGTTTAAAAACCAAGGTTTTAGAATAATTTCCTTACATAACAGAGCTGACAATCCCAGCCAATTATATGAAAAGCTATACTTAACATTATAAGTTGCTATGACAAATAGCATATAGACAGCTATGCACAATCAAAAAAGTATTTCATTGACAGATGTATCACGGTTCATTTCTGAACAGACTTCTCATAAAATTATCAATAAAAATTAGGCATTTGGCATAATACACTAAATTAAAGAATTGAAGTATGAATGAATGAAAGCACTATTTACAATAACCTGTTGACTGTAGCCATTCATTGGGTGAGATAAAGGTCAGAAAATATGACACATTGACATGATGCAATCAATCCTGTAGTAAGTGTTATGTCACAGCTTGGTTTTTAATGGGATGCAGTTTTCATAAAATTTCTCTACACAGTTGTAGCTGATACATTCATACTACAATAAGCTTATGTAAATCTGCAAAACATTTTGTTTCCATGTAGATATTGAAACCCATTAGTAGTCCCCTAAACTTGCTTTTTAAACTATAAAAAAGATATGATGTGACTACTACATTTACCTTAATTCACTTAGGCCTATACACGTAGGGTAACGACTCAAATGGCGTAAATACACAATTGCCGTACGAAACTCCATGAAAATCATATACTAACGCTTCAATCAGTTGCTTGATGGTGGTATTCAAGGGAATGACAGTCTGAGCTACTGCACTACCTCCATCAGGTTAACTGAACATAGCATTATACAGTAGGATTAAAAATGCATTTTATTCGCCAATTGTATACATATGCTAACTGAGTTGTTACCCTAGCCTATTGGTATGTGTTCCTTATCACAAATGCAAGTGCACATGAAGTGCAAAAATTTTTTTTCAACTAAAATTATTGAAAAACAGTAAAATACACACACACACACAGATCAAGAATAGTTAAGGCAAGCTTTGTCAAGTTCTAGTCCCTTCATTTTTGCACAAAAAAATCTAAAAGTGAGAAAAATCTAAAAAAAGTGGAAAAAATATTAAAAAAAGAAACAAAATTTTCTTTTCACACTTGCATTTGAGATAAGGAGCACAATTTAAGTGAATTATATCAATATTCAGCTTCTAATTAGGGCCTAAGTACTCTTTTTGGAAGAGTGGCAGTCTGTAATATTGACAATAATTTCTAACAAAATTCTTCACACACAGGTCTAGACCAATTGAGCACTATTTTTTAAATCATCATTTATAAATTCTGCAACTAATTAGGCATTGTTAGAGAAATTAAACGAATGCCTAGCCTAGTAAGGCCTAACTAGCTAAGTTAGGTAGTGCCTAACTAGCTACTAGGGTAGCTACACCCAGGATTTACTGGCCCTGTTGTCAGTAAATAGGTAATGGTCTCCTTAACAAAAAGCAATAGGAGTAAAAAGACCTCTTTTTCCTAACTGCTTTTTTGTAAATAAGGCCAGGCCAGTATTTGCAACAGGGTCAGTAACTCATGCATTTATAGCTTACCCTGGTGACAAATTTAGGTAGGAGGGCCTACCTAGGGCTAGGCACACCGTACCTACGCCAAGAATGGCGATGGGCTTGCTTAGCAATAGCACAGATTGCAAAAATATTGTCTGTAATAAGACAATACACAACCTTTTATTGTTCAATAAGCAACAAATGTATGAAAATAATAACAACCCACATACAGTAGGCCTATATTTAAAACAAATTCTCACTGCGCACTCAACTAAGCGAATAACTGATATGGCTCTAAACGACTGCTTGGACGCGGAAAATTTGTAGAACGGCTTTCGATTCAGGGTAAAAAAACAATCTTAAGGAAATTTAACATCTCAAAGTAGTGATTACCCTAGATTAGGGTAATTTATGTAATTTTATGCACCAGTTTCAAACAGTGAACTGCTATGTTGAGGCTGTTGATATACATTTGAAGTAGAAATAGTCTTGAATCTAGGGTAGAGTTCAAGATGGTGCTGGTGGCCCGGCAGTTTGCTATTCGTTCGTTATTCGACACTGAGTGTTGCAAACGTGTTCAAACCGCGTTGGCGAATCGTATTGTCATTAGTTCTCAAATAAAGTATGATTTCAGTCGTGTCATATTCTATTTGCTTCATTTTATTGATTCTGTTTCAATAAATGTATTATAATACAGGACAAATGTACTATTTAAATTCGCGAAGCTTCTTATAACATCATTGAGCCCTAGGCTATATGAATTATCCATGAAAATATTCAATACCATAAACAATATGAGTGTTTTTTGATAAAGTGGGAATTTCTAGAAAGCGTTCCCTATCAGTGCATTCGTATTTTCGAAAATAGGCATATTCGTAGTTACACTCTCCATCGAAGGTTTCTAATTAAACCTATAGGTAGTACAAGGTGTATAAAGTTTTTCGATAAACTGTGGGTAGTATATAAGCAAAAAAGATTGAACGGCGAACCGGAGTGCCCCTTTATAACCCTATGTAGCCAGAAAATGCTCTCAGAAGTACAATATCTTCAATGGCTCATGGAAAACACAGAAATTGTTGCCATATCTCATAGCTCTTTCCAATGTGAAAAAAATGAATTAAGTACTATTTTCTCCAATGAATGGAATTTTTAAGACCAGCTTTAGGAGCTTTATATACACTTATTACGCAATCACGCTGGAGCTTCAATGCTACCAAATTTGTAATATATAGAGCGTTACCAGATACAAATAGCCCTTAAGCCTTAAATATAGTCTGGTGGATTGCCATCTTTAAATCCTTCGTGGCGCTCTCCGATGCTACACGTCATGTTGAACTGTCATCGATTTTGAGACGTGTTTTCAGAGTATAATCGAAGAGATGGCCTTTTCTGCAAAAATATATCTAAGATACACAGTTTCTCTCTTAAATCATTGCTGTTCCAGCGAAAATTTCTGATTGGGCCTCACTTAATGTTGTCACAAAGAGAACCTGTAGTATCACTCTAATTTCACTCTCTACTAGTCTGTAATATGCATTTTTAATGCCTTTTTTATTGATAAGTCGTGAAATTCTTTTCTTTTTCTTATTATGTCACCCAATCGGCTATTTTTTTTTAATTAACAACGCATTTCTGACGCAACTACGTCAGTTGTTGTACTCTAACTGAGCGGGGTTTAAAGGTTGACCCTTGCTGGCCTGAGGCACGATCGAAATGTTGCCCTGAATACCACATAGGATTGAATAGTGATCTTGGGCATTGCGTCGTAAAAACTTCTGGTATATCTCATGTTAATGTTTATTTATAACAAGCAGAAGATATTTAGAGAAGAAAGACATTCATGTTCTGTCATACATACGATACACTGCATACAAATGCTGTAACTGTAAATTTGTCCCATTCTCATTTCAACATCGACGTGTTCAGATGAAAGTAATACCAGGTACTTAAATGGTGTAAAATTTCACTATAAAGTTGCTGTTCAAATGTGAGTAAACATCTGATGTTGCCTTAATTGTATCGAAAATTGGTATTCCTATTTATCGAGCATATTCTAAATCTTGCCATTGGGTAAGAAACGAACGCGTGCGTAAATTTTAAATATGATTAGCTTCAATGAATCAATTTAAGTGAACTTGATTATCATGTCATATTATTTCGATGTTTATTTCAAGGTTACTCTGACATAAAGAATAACTTTACACTAGCTACGTTTTATATACATATACTGTATATCATCAAGCGCGAAGTCCCGGGGCACCTGGAAATGTTTCCAGAAAGAGTTCATCCGCCTCCTTGGTGCATAAATAGGCGGATGAACATAAATAGGCGGATGAAGAAGTGCAAGCGCGGCACGTTACCCACTGTGCCACCGTCTGCAGACGGTGGCACAGTGCGTAGCGTGCCCCGTGCACTTCTAGGTCCCCGGGTTCGAGTCCTCGTCGGGCCCCCCTGAGAATATATATATATCATTTTACAACATCTCCCGCAATCTTTAACTGGTACTACATACGGATGGAACTTGAATTAGCAATACATGTAAAAACGCGGTAAATAGAAGTACATTGCTCAATTAAAGAAAAAAATGCCAGTTTACATACCTTCGTAATGCAGGAAGAAAACGTCCTGCATGTTAAAAATTTATCAAATTTGAAGTTTACAACGAAAAACTAATTTGTTTGATCTTCATAACTTACATGCTGCATGCGTATGTTAACACATGCATACTATACATGTATTCTTGGAATATCCATGTACTCTCAAATTGGCTTCCTGACAAATCTTGGACTACCGAATTTTTCTCCACCAATATCGACCTAAACATGCCAAAATCAACGTTGTTCCCACCAACCATAAACAACCAATATTTCCTTCTCTTATATCGACCTAAATTTACCAAACTCATCGTTGTTCTCACAAACCATAAACAACCAATATTTCCTCCACCGAAATCGACCAAAATATGCCAAAAGCAACGTTGAGTATTGGTCGGCATCTCGACCATAATGTTTTCATAACCATAATCGACCTTAACTTCTCATACTCTACTATATTCTGCTATAAGCACAACCATAATTTCCGACTGGGTCCTGGTCGGTGAAGATCTTTTCAGAAATTCGATGCCGATATGCACTTCGAAAGCGGACAAATACTGCACTAATTCTGAACTAAATCCGCACTGAATGCAGATACTCCTGCGAAGGTCTTGTATGATCTGCAAAAGATTTCGGCAATAAATGGCAATAATTATATAATCTACACCGATCGGTGAAGACATTTCTGACTGGGGACAGGGACCAGATTTTTGTATGATTGAAGTAAGGTTATGGCGCGTGAGAAGATTCGAGATTTCAATAACAAATTTTGGCAAGTTAGACGGCAAGAATGTGATAAAATGCACACATGGGATGAGAGGAAAACCTCTCTAATTGAAATGCCTGTAACTCACTCACCGAATTTCACAAGCGAGTTTACATTTCGCCAAAAATTGGTCAGAAATTCTATATCAAATTTCTTTGGTTTTCCTTACATTTGTATTATATTACTACTGTATACGGCGCGACAAAAATGACAGGATGCAATATTTACCTAGAATGAATTTTTCAGATGTAAATGACAAACAAATACATTCATCCTAATAGTACCTGCAATTAAAATGGTCTTGGACTTGTGCGCTGGTGAAACTCGTATCACAGATACGGTCATTTAGCATCCTTATGAGCGTGACAGAGAGACGAAAGAACCGGACACCAAACAAATAAATAAACAGACCAAAAGAATTTATAGGTAAGATTGTAGACATTGCTAACATTAAAGTTAATTAATAAATTTGGAACATTTGCTTAATTACCACGGAAACAGTTCAGCTACTGCTGAGTCATCTAGGGTCTGGTGATACTGGCCAAGTATGGTACATTTACTCACCAGTGAATACCAATGCACTGTATTTCTGGTAACTATTTCGAATTTGTAAAATATTCACTTGACCTAAGGGAAGAAATAATTTTTCCTCCCATCATTTAACAAAAAGAGTTCGTTAAGGCTTCATAATGAGGATATAATTTTAAAACTTAATTACGCAATGAATTTTATTAGCTCTCTAAATCTAAATCAAACGTTTAAAGTTTGACACGAAAGATCGGTTGTCCAGTTGAGTTAAGAAATTTTGTCAGAATAGTTCTAGAAAACTCCAAAGAGATTGAAATTTTGAAACTCCAGTTGCATGCTCTAGACTCTATGGACTTAAACTCTGGAGTCTGTGAAGTAGACTTATAAACAAAAACGTTATAAATTATTTTTACCACTAACTTTTTGCGCGAATTGATGGGAACTTGCCACTCTAGCTTTGAGGCTACCTAGCACAAACGAATGCGAGCGGCACTATAGGATTTCGAGAAAGAGTAATTAATAACCTGATATTAGTACAAAACGTCTTACATGATCATGTCGTTCTGCTGATTTATTGATATATCAAGCGACTAAGGTAGCTACGCGATTTACCTGCAACTAGATATTTTTTAAAGCAAAATAATACACACTGTAAGATACAAATTTTTCTCATGAAGATTGAAGTAGACTTTAGGCGATTGTCCAGGTCCACTGTAGTCGGCCACAGGGACGGCTGGCTGCTCAACGTAATGGCAGTGACACGCTTTAAGCCGAGTAGACACTTTCAGCTCTTGACCTACTGAGCAGTCAGCTATTTCTGGGTGAGAAGAATCTGCTCCTGCAATAGAAATATGCATATTAATATCACATGTATAAGATGAATCTTTGTTTAATGATGTTTAATCTCTAGATGACTCTTTGTTTAATCTCTAGCTTTAAAGTTACTCAGAATTTTCTATTCTTTCTAGGAGGTGAAGGAGCGGAGCTCCCTTTCCCCCACTATGCAGTTTTTCTAAAAATATGTCAACTTGGCCAGGCTCTAGTTTCTCACCTAATGTACCTAAAAACACGAATTTACTTTCAATTTAAAGCCAACACTTTTTTCTAGCATTAAAACTTACTTAAAATTTTTTTCTGTCTGTGATGGGTGGGAACGGAGCTTCCCTTACATCTCATCTCCTTTTTTCCAGTGGTGAGTCTATTTTGGCAGCTTCACAAATTATATGCTTATCAATAAATTAAATATTTTGAAAGCACACGCCGTGTTGAAGGGCGTTTCTATGTTTGTGGATCCTCGATTGGTCTGAAAGTAGAAGACGATGAACGTCGTCTTCACAGAGCGCATGATCGTTAAGCAGTATTTTTTCTTGTTATAGTATCCTATAACCGTATCCTGCATTGCTTATTTTTACAATACTCGCAGCCACATTTATTTGTGATAAAGTTTTGAGCCTCATATCCCTACCTCAACTATAAATTTCACGGTTGAAGATATGGTCTTGAAGATCATTGCATAATTGGTATGAATACAACGGGTAGATGATGGTTTGAACGTCTTCACTCTTCTCACACCATCTGAATATCTTGTCTATAGTCGTTTTAACGTTGAATGTTACTTCAAACATTTTCCTTTCCGAAACTAATGTGAAGTGGGTGTCATGATTTTAACATTAATAAAGGCCTCGAGTTCCAAGGCGTTTGCGGGCCATTTCGATATAATTCTGCGGATTATCATTAAAAATTATAGCGCCATTGCGACTAAACTTGAAGGTATTCCATATAAAAACACCAATTATTTTCTAGATCGTGACGTCGGTAACAAAAAGCAATTTATTCATCACAAAATTTTAAACTAAGAATGTCGACTTCACTACACGAGTTCTTGATTCAAGTAGACTGTTCTCCAGGCTTCGTTAACAATGGAAGGAACACTTCCGGAAATTGTACAGGAGAAAGAGGCTAAAAATCCTCTCGACGATTTGGGGCGAATTTCGCAATTGCGGCCAACGACTCCCTTCACAATAGACCTGGAAATATTGAGTTGGCTAATTAGTTCGTTCGTTTTTTGAATGTCATCTCTCCTACCTGAGGAAGATTATCTTTATATTCTCGTAAAAATAATAAAGAGCCGACCTGAACTTGTTGTGAGCTCAGATAACTCGGAATTTGAAGGAATTCGCACGGTAAGTCCAAAATCATGAACGATGAGATCCCATTCCACCGGTGTTATCAATCTTTAACCAAGATTAACTTTGTTCTACTGGTGATAACTCCTATAAATGATCACTTTCATTCGATGATTTCGATCTCCATAAGGTTTCGTCGTTTAATACTTTTCCTTTGTTCATGGCATTTAGATAGAATTTCCCAGCGCACGCGAAGCAGGCAGCAGCAGCCCAGAAAACAGGCATTGTGCTGGTTCGTCTCCGGCATGTGGTACAATTATTCATGGAATGAACAATGTTTTTTATATGAACCTGACGAAAATGTCACCAATAGGCTCCTGGTGAAGGGGAGATAAAAATTTCATCAAGTGCTCGTATGGTGGCCAATACCTCAGCAAATGAGATAATGATCCCATGGCATCGATATCACCAGACCCACGGGTGCGTCAGAGGTGGGTTGGTACACACGCTAGAGGCTAGCACGCCGTCGCGCAGTCATTTGTTCTAGTTTTGTAATGCTCTACTCAATTGTTATCTTTCCTCAAATACCATTCTCACGTCGAGGTTTTCAATTTCGGATATATAGAAAATCTAGAGGTTTCTACCACGTACATGGAAATTTGGAAAATCCCACTAAATTGGTTTCAGGATTTTGAGAACATTCATTGGTGATATGCAACACCAATTGCTCTGACTGGACTTTACATAAAAAATACCGTACACATCAAGACCGCCGTAGGCGCTGCTATCGAGAGAGCGAAGCTAAGTAAAGATAAATTTATGAACGAATAACACCATCTTCTTTGTAAATTTTGTGATGCATGAATAGTTTATTATTAATTCCATCTGATTTATTTTCTGCTTACGCCTGTTCTAATTCTGTACAATTATTAAAATTTAAGACAGATTGAATCAAAATAAATTTAAAAAACGAATAACTTCAAATGGTACGAGTCGCTCATTTCCGTCCATCGAAGTTTCCAGAACATTATGAGACCGAGACCCCAAAACAGATATACAATTCACTTGCGTTTCCTTTGTTCAGTTTAGAACAGTAAATGATTTTATTATTGTAGCATGTATACATATTGTATTAGCAAATACCTACATTTTTAACGGGTAACATGTCAGATCTGTAACACTAGCTTACATTTGCGTTTTTTAATGAATGACTTTATTGTTTATAAGCAAAACATATTGGGTGGTAGGGATGCAGTGATGTATTAAATTCATAATGCTTGTATGATTTTTTGGCAAACACCGAAATGAGATTTTCTTTGTGAAATCCCATTGAGAGCACTCATATTAAATTTAAAAAGAAGGTGAAAATAAAATTTCGGGCTCGAGTGTTGCCTACAGCGCCCAGTCACGTACGAGATCAGCACGTGGTCACTTTGAAAACAAAACTTCTCAGCTGCTTATATTAAGCTGCAGCGGGCATCAGCGGGCCTCACTACCTGGTGTTTCACAGCGCGGTTCAGAACTTCAGTGACTATTGAGTGATAGGAAGTTCATTTTATACAGATACTCTTATTCGTAAGCAAAATTCCCTTTGAAATGTGTAAACGAATTAAAAAAAACAGCAAAGGTTGCTACAAAGGAAGCAAACCACACAAAAAGCCAAATTAGGTCGACAAAAAAAGTCGAAACTACGAAAGAGCGTCTGGTAGCTATTTACTTGGCGGAAAAATTGAAACCTGAGCATCATATGACTAACTTAATGTTAGAAGAAGTGCATCTGGCAGGAGCCCTTCTCAATTTCCACCCAGGCCACGAGACAGATGGTGAGTTATTTGGGTGGGGATATCAACGTGTCCATTATACGCATGTAATTCTGAAGAGGATGTCCAGAGCGATTGGAGAGACTTGACTAACTTCCAAATAGTGGCATACGTCTCAGTGAAAATAAATATAATTTAGAATAAATTTATCAACGTTAGTTTTGAGATGCATGCATATTAACTGAACGGATGTAGATATTGAATGTATTCGTATGCAATGTTGAATTGAAGTTTGTTAGTTTACTGATTTATTCGGATAATGTGTCAGCTAAAAATTTCTAATGAGTATACCTGCGCTAAATTTTCATAATGAGTTATTGAAGGAAGAAAAATTTCTTCATTGAGGTATCATTCTCTTGTTGCACTCAGCTCGAAGAAGAGATCCCAACATATTTAGTGACAAAGAATGTAGAATGTTTCACTCAAAGTTCTGAGAGTTCGAAAAATGCATTTAATATTTTTGCAGCAGTTGACATCTGCAGCTACCCCTATTAGTCTTCCCAACCCTGAAATGTGGCAACGTGAATTTGAACAGATCTTTAGCGTCCAGCATAAATTTTGGCAAACCAATCGAAAAGTTATACTTTCATGCCCTTAACACAAACGGAAGATGGGTAGGAATGTATTATAATCAAAGTTGAATACCTTAACGCCTTAGCAACACCTGAATGGTTTTTATGACACGCCCCACATATTTCAACACAGGATGACCCTTTTATCATTACTATTCAAAACTTGTAATGAAGAATTAAAAGACTCAATAGCTCATCGCTCACCAAAAACAGATTTTTACCTCTTCTAAGTGAAGAAAATTTTCACTCATCAAAATGTGTTTTCCCTATCACGCAACGCTGAAAATGTGAGTTCTACTTTGTTACCATGCCTTTTAACAGACTTCAATTTTGTCTACAGGAAATATCATTCAAGTTCATGATTTGGAGAGCGGCCGAGTGGTTAAAGCAAACGGTAGCTCACACTTCCGTTGTCTCGGACGCAATGGGTCAAAGTGCGTGAGGAGTTTTAAAAGCCAGGACTCGATGAGGCGTCACCAAAATAATTCTTGCGGTGGAGTCCGCCGATTTATTTGTGTGTGTGGTAAGAAATATACGGAAAATTTTAAACTTACTAAGCACAAGAAGAAGTGCGTTCAGTATCTCCAGAACATAGGAGAGCACTGATCTGTGTTCACCTGTTTTATAAGTCAAGTAGAGTAACTTCCAATTGATGTCGCTAAGCCAACAGAGTAATACGCTCTCTGCTTCACTCAGTACAGAGGGGTCTAAAAATTTCCCCATTTTGAATTAACCAAATCTTGTGGCTCATATTTGATAGCAAAGTTTGATTTGCTGTAACATATTTGAAATAAAAAATTGATCGTCACGTTGATATTTATAGATTTTGCCAAGCATCAATTAGGGATTTGCCCTCATTTTTGTTTGATATTTTTGCGAGACTGATCCCGTGCACAGACTTGATCCCGAGTTATGTTTTGGTGTTTTGGCTTCCGACAAAAGGGAGATTTATGTTGTTAAAGCCATTTGATGCTTTTTATTGTAAGATATTTCTGTAAAATATTAAGACCCAAGTTGTAAAGCAAAACCCACGTTTTTGAGTTTTTACCCTTCCTTTCGTAATGTTAGATAGGAATGCGAGCTATATGGCTGAAATAAGGTAAATTCAAAGACTAACTTGCTTACCTCTTATACAGGACATGATAGCTGGCTATGTGAGCATAATATTATAAAAATTCCATTTTGACTCAATGAATAAAATATTTTCAAATATGCTAATTGAAACAACCGAAGTGTATGTTGAATTTGCCATCTGAAAAAAACGCGAGTTTTTGGTTTGACACAAGTGGACAATTTCCAAGCTAAACCGTGTAAACGCGAAAAGTAGCTCGCATGGGTAGAAGAGTATTTTTTTCTGATTCTCCCGGAAATTGTTGAGAAAAAGTATTTATGTTCATCCGTGAATATTGTGGTCATGGGTTGAGATCAAGAATGAAAATGTTATTTCAAGACTGCGGTAGCACAATTATTCTATATGTAAACAGGGTGATCAGCACTTCATTAAAAGAAACACATTTTACTCAATAACTTAGTGATTGAAAATGCTTTGGTAAAGAGTTATAGGGACTTGAAATATAAAACATAGTGAAGAAAAGTAAACCTTTGAGAGTGGCGCGGAATAAAAGATTGAAGATATGGAAACATTTTATTATCAATAATTCCTGGGATTGCAGGACGCGATCGAAGACATTAGGAGTTTCATGAATCTTTGTGGAAACTTGAACAATTCCACCGGTTAAATCTTATTCAGAACAAATTGCAACTTCAGTCTAGATGTTCAGTGTAAACACACCAATGTTCATCTTTGATGTTATGGAACACTCAGAAAACCGGATAGCTGAATTTCTTAGAGTTTCCAAGTCCTTGTAACTCTTCAACGAAGCATTTCGACCACACAGATATTACGCAAAAAATTTCATTTCAACGGTTTTAACCTCATGTTAAAGTGTGTTCATCAAAATACCGGTCACCCAGAATTAGGTCTTTTGGTTTGGAACATTTGATCTTGCCTAAGGCACAGCTGAGAAGTGCGTGATGAACGGATATCGGACGAAGATTTCATGGCCTCATGGGCAGAAATAAAATATTTTATGCGCGAGTATAATGAGAGGTGTGCTTTTCTGCAGTCTACGTTCGAAAATTATCTTGAGAAAATTCAGTTTTATTCTATAACAACTTAATTTAGCAATTTTCTTTCTTAATTTGTCCTAAATCTCATCATATTTGAAGGGTCGTATGCGCAAGCATTTACCGGACTCAACGAGGCACGAAAGGTCTGTCATTCATATGCTAACGTTCTCGTTCCGTCAAATATGACGGGATTAATATAAGTGTGATAGCAATTGTCGTTCAACTAATTGAACAAATGAAAAAGATCAATTCAATTGACCGAGGTGAGAAAAAATTCTCCCAATTTCTTGAAAAATTTCTTCCACTCACACTGTTTGATAGGAATGCGAGCTTTACGGCTGAAGTAAGGTCGAATCAAACACTAACTTGGTTACCTCTTATGGAAAACATGATAGCTGGCTATGTAAGCATAATATCCCAGAAATTCTACTTCAGCTCAGCGAAGAAAATGCTTCTGAATATGCAAATTGAAAAAACCTAAGTCCGTATTAAATTTGTTAACTGAAACGAACGCAAGTTTTTGGCTCGACACACGTGGACAATTTCCAAGCCAAAGCTTCGAAATGCAACCAGTATCTCCGCACTGAGCTCAGGTCCCGGACGCAGGGAAGCCACCGGTAGTTTCGAGCCTGACGACTGGAAGGCAACACTGGCTGGCCGCACGTGAGCCGTGAGGGCTGCGACACGGAAAGTAGGAAACTTTGTGAATGATTAGACTGTGAAAAGGTCTAGGTGCAAGTTCGATTTAGACGTACGCCTTACAATTATGAGTTACAAGTTTGTGTTACAAGTATGAGTTACATGAACGAGTTTCAAGTTTCGGTAGGGACTATCAAGTGCGACTCTTGAACGCGACTTAAGAGGACGACTTTCGAGTGCGAGTTTAAAGAATGAGAGAATTTGTTTCGAGATCAAGTTGAGAGATCGATTTTCTAAATCAGGCATCGAGCTCTAATTCCGAGACTTAGATACAGTATCTAATAGTAAGGTTCTGTTTATGATAAAAATGTACAATGCAAGTTCTTGAAATTCGACCTACCAACGTCACAAGCTGGCGTCCACTAACCTCCAAAGAGCGTCATGCGTTCCAGAATGTTGAGGCGAGCAGGGTTGGCGCGCAGTGCAGAATTCAGTTCGTGACTCTGCAGTCGCTGCACACAGGCCGGTAGTGGCCGAATGCGATGTAACCTGGCGTCGTGTCTGCAGGTAACTTCGAGGAGAGTAACGCTGAGGGTCCCTGCACACCGTTGTCGCCCGGAGGTAGCGTCCTGATTTAACAGTGAAGAGAACAGCACCGAGGGTTCTTGTGAAGAGCTCGCTAAAGTTGGTAGCGTAGGGTGCAGGCTGAAATAGCTCCTACCCAAAGAAAATCTGTAAGGAAGAACCATAAGACAGGGTTATAAAGAATTAGCACTCCCACGGAGGTCCCGTGCTGATAGTCTTCATGTTGCTGACTGTTGAAGTAAGGGTTGATCATGGTTATGTTCAAAATGAAAACATCTGATGAAATAAATCATATAAGAATAGCCGATGCTTTTGAATTGTTCAGTTTTTAGAATGCACAGAAGATAAGACCCTTTTGAATTGTTTCAATTAAAACTGGAATCTAAATAAAGGTCCGACATGAACAGTTTCTACCAGCTACGATCACGAAAGAAACTTCAAGTGACCATGCACGCTAAATAACATTTATTAATATTATCGTTATGTTCCTTATCTCACGTTTTCCAAGCCATAACAAAGGCTATCCCACGAGAGCAAAAAGGAGGCTTTATTTCGCATGGGTTATTGAAAACCCGGAATTTATGCACAGGGGGCATCATACGCTGGTTATTCGGCGCATACAAACAGAAAACTAGAAATAAATAAGAAGAAAAGACGAAGAAGAGTTTGCGAAGCTTGAGTGCAAACAAGAACCAATAATGTTGTGAGCCGTTTTGTATAGAAGTTTTCAATTATAAAAAAGCTCTAAACGCTTTGTCAGTCTTCTTTGTTTTCTCGTTTTTACATATACTACTCTCGCATGTTGCCGGGCAAGTATGATTTGCCACAGATGTTCACTTCACGAATAGTGTTCTCTTTTGATTTTTCAGGAATTTATGGTGCAAAAGTTATTTCTGATGGTTAGTGAAAATTGTAGTCATGAGTGTAGGGTAATTAACGCTTCGTTGAAGAAACTCAATCAGAAGGATGGAACCGTTGAAAGAAACACTCTTTAGCCAATAACCGTGGGTTTGAAAATGCTTCGTTAATCAGTTATAGGGACTTGAAATATAAAACATATTGAAAAAAAATTCAAGCTTTGCGAGTGGTGGAGGAATAGAATGTTGAGGTTATGAAAGCATTATTATAAAGAAAACAAAAAGAAACAGAATAACAGCTTTGATTATTATTATTAATGATTTTCAAATTAGGTTGAGTATTTACACAAGATGTTTGTCATGATGCCAATCTATTGCGATCCAGTCATTCAATGATTGCAGGGATTGATCGATTAGAGAAATATATTGATCGACGCAATCAGAGATGCTAGGAGTTTCACGAATCATTGCGGAAACTTCAACAATTCTACCGATGAGATCATTTTCAGATGATATTGGAATTTTCGTCCGGATGTTCATCTTAAAACCAGCGAATTTCCATCTTTGAGGTAATGAAACACTCAGGAAATCGGATAGAAATTTCACGTCTTTTTAACTCTTCAACAAGGCATTTTGATCACACAAGTATCGAGTGGAAAATTTTTAGTTCAACGGTTCTAACCTTATGTTAAAGTTTGTTCAACAAAATGCCGGTCACTCAGTATAATTTCTTTAGGTTTGGAACATCTGGTCTTACAAACGGCCCTGCTGTAAAGTGTGTGATGAACTGATCTCAAAAGTAATTTTCAATGTCTCTTAGGAATAAATACAATGTTTCCTTCACGAGTAGAATAAGGAAAAACGTATTTCTCTGATGTCTGCGTTCAAAAGAGTTATAATTGAGAAAGTTCGATTTTAATCGATGACAAATCAATTTAAAGATTGTCTTGCTTCATCTGTCTCCAACCTCATCATATTCGAAGGGTCGGGAACGCTAGCATTTACATCCATAACCTCACTTACCGGGGCACGCAAGGTGTATTACCTAAATACTAACGTTCACGATCCGTCAAATACAAAGGGATTTAGAAATGGATGAAAGGATCTTGTGATTCAATGCCTACGGGAGCGATTTGGAAAATATTCATGATTTCTTAAGCAACGAGAACCGTGCGATGAGCAATAGTGTGACACACGCGTCACCACCTTCGAAGGTTCGTTAACTTTAATCTTTCACGCTTCTATGCCAAGGAAATTAATAGTAATTATCTACTGGTGAATTTCGCGCACATATCTTCTGATATCTTATGATTCAGTTTGGTTCGAAATTATACACGTAACGGTTCTTGTAAATGGTATTATTGAACGAATTTTGTTCCGAGCATCGTAAATATTTGCAGTTCGCACCCTACGGTACTAAACAAACTATCTATTTCATACAGTGTTACATAAATCGTAATGAAATCTCATTATTAGCTATTTATAATGATATATGTGCTTGATGAAACATTTTCAAACCGTATTTCTAACCAGACACCTTTGCTCGTTGAAAAAAAAACAAGCATACCCGCGCAGTAAACCGGTTGTTTGAGACACCTGCATGCTTCACAAGTTAAAAGAAGACATATAAAAGAACCTAAAAAGAAACACTTGTGTGCTTGGGAATCTCTATGAGTTTGCTGAACAAATGATCTAATCCTCACAAAATTATTAGCTGCCACAGCATTTAAGTCTACACCAGAAGCTCAGGTCAGGTTCCCGAGTTCACATCCGTACATTTTCATCTCCAGAAGCTTGGCGATTGGTTTGTTGTGGGATTGTCGGTGATGTACGATGTCAGTTCTGGTGATGTAACTTACTACGTTTCGAAATTTTTGTAACTATACGATTCTATCATCACATTCCATGGCTTCACATCAGTTTTAATATGGAACACAATTAAAGATAATGATCTACATCAAAAATATTCAATTTAAAAATTTCTCGATCACATTAATCCCCATATCGAACTCTGATAGAATATTCTTTCGGCAAACAAATATATATGCCAATATTTTGGTCATTTAATTCTTAATATATCGAGCTCGTGTACAAAAAGTCTAAAATTTATCACATAACCAGTGTTCACATTTCGATTACGAACAATTACTCTCAACGAACTCGTCAGTTCCGCCTCTGGGTCCGTGCCTATATACAGTACGAGCTCCAGTGAGGTAGTCAAACCTTCAATCCTCCCGAACTCCGCAGCGGTTGGTATCCTGTATACCGAAATGTGGTATTCGCACATTTGAATTTCTGTTTTAAGCTACGTATAAGCTCGGGTTGTTTGCGATGTTAGAATCACTCTAATTTCTGTAAAAATGTCTGTTAAAGAATAACTTTAATTCCTGAAGCGGCCCAATGTTTTATCCATTAAAGAAATGATAAGATGACGTGATTAGAGTGTCTTCAGTGACTCCGTGGTGTGAGGACGGGTGTGGCGCTCGCTCCGAAACAAAGTGCCTATTGTTAGAAAGAATGTACCTCTAACCTAAATGGGTACCCACTCTCGTCCTGAGTATTCAAATGTGATTTAAATACCCCATATATAAAAATAATCAAACTAAAAGCATAATATTCCCTCAAAAGCGTGAGAGTATTCAACCCTCGTTTACACAACGACCGCACTCCCTCAATCTTCAAGATGGCTAACAAACGACGCAGTACCAGCAACAGCACCAACAACAGCACCAACAACAACAGCAACAACAGCACCGAATTTCAACCGAAGTTTGGTCAATACCCTGATGTGTCTAGCCTAACGAAAGGCGGTAAAGAAGTGGTCTCTGTCTTAATAAAATACTTCGATTCAGTGATGAAAAAATTTAATAGTGATATTGAAAAAATGCAAAATGAAATAAGCCACCTTAAAACGCTATTTGGAACAAAAGAAGCGGAACACAAAAAAATTCTCGATGAACAGAACAAGAAAATGGATAGCTTAACCTCCCGCCTCGACCAGTTGGAAAAAAATAATCAACGCCGAGACATTGAAGACAAAAAATGTACTCTCGTCATTTCTGGAAGGGAAATACCGGAATCTCACGCAAACGAAATCTGTAAGGATACAGTCTGCAAACTCTTGAAGGACAAGATCAACATTGACCTCTCCGACACTGATATGACGTCAGCCACAAGAATGGGGAAAAAACCAGTAACTGGGAACGTAGATCAAAGAAACATTGCATTTGAACTAAAAGATTACAACAAAAAACGTGAAATTCTCAACGCCTGCCGAGAAAAGAAACCAAAGTTCTTCTTCATAAATGAATACCTCATACCTTCACGAGCTAACGCCATGTACATTCTGAGGATGGCCAAAAGGAAATTCCCGGATAAAGTTGGAACCCCAAAAACACAGGATGGAAACATTTTCATATTTAACCCCGGAAACCCAGATTCAAGACGCCGCGAGATCAACACGCCAGATGACCTCGAGCAATACCTGATGCAACAACTCAATATGACATCAAAACAAGTCATGGGTGACTAGACTAGGTGATCTCCTCAATTTGATTGTCAGTTTTCGTGCTAGTTTAACCCCAATTAGATATCATATCAGCTTATCCTCAACTTGATGTTAGCTTAACCTGAATCTATACAAATGTTTAACAGATGTGTTTGTAAACATTTATGATAGGTGTATGTGAACTTTTGCAACAACGCAATCAGCAATTTTTACCTCCCAATGTTACTGTGATTTTTTTTTTTTTTTCATTTTTTACCACTAAAGTTTTTTTATTACGCGTAAACCATATTAGCTGATTATATCATTGTCATTAGGTGATCCCCTAAATTCCCTAGACTAGGTGATCCCCTAAATTAGTCAATTTCATTTTCATCCCCTAAATATGTCAATTTCGTATTAATTTAACCTCAATTAGGTATCATGTCAGTAAACCTCAACGTGATGCTCGTTCAACCTGAATCTATACAAGTGTATAACAGATGTGCTTGTAAACATTTATGACAGCTGTGTGTGAACTTTTGAAACAACGCAATCAGCAATTTTTTACCTCCCAATGTTACTGTGAATTTTTTCTCTTCTTAACCACTTAAGTATTATTACGCGTAAACCATATTAGCTGATTATATCATTGTCGTTGTAATCTTCTTATAATCTGATAATCGCTTCTGCCCTCCACTGCCATCGTACAACCATATTAGCTGATTATATCATTGTCGTTGTAATCTTCTTATAATCTGATTATATCATTGTCGTTGTAATCTTCTTATAATCTGATTATATCATTGTCATTATAATCTATCAGCAATTTTTCACTTACCAATATTACTGTGAATTCTTCCTTATTTACCACTACAGTTATTATTACGCGTAAACCATATTAGCTGATTGTATCATTGTCATCAAAATCTTTAAAACTTATTCCCTCTTGTATGTGAACTTATGAAAACGCCCTCAGCAATCTGTTTGCACCAATGTAGTGATATCGAACTCCAATATTATAACAAATAAATAATAGATGTGTGTGTAAACATCTATGACAACTGTGTGTCACATTTTGTAACATCGCAATTAGTAATTTTTCACCAACCAATGTTACTGTGAATTCTTCTCTATTTACCACTACAGTTATTATTACGCGTAAACCATATTAGCTGATTGTATCATTGTCGTCATAATCTTTAGAAATTTATTACCTGTTGTATGTGAACTTGCGAAAACGCCCTTAGCAATCTGTTTGCACCAATGTTGTGATATTGAACTCCATTATCACTCGCTCATGGACTGAGTTTGTGTGTACTCACGAAATCGCGCTAGATTTTTCTTTTTTACTCTATTCTCTCTTACTTAATAAGCTACTTTTTAGACTGAAATATCCCTTTAAGCTTGACTCTGTATTTCGTCTTAAGCTCTATAGTACCTAATTCTTACTTTTACTTATTTTAAATGACTGATCACCCTGTAATATTTGAGGAAATCGATCCAGATTTCAATCATTTGAACAGAATATATCCAAACCTAAACGACTCTCAAGAGTGTAGGTATACTAATATATCAGAATTCAACGAAACTATACGAATAACTGACCGAGATTTCTCACTCCTGTGTTGGAACTGTAGGTCACTCTATCCAAAATTGGAAGAGATACAATGTACTATTACTGAACTTAAATATAACCTAGACGTGATTAGCTTCACCGAAAGCTGGCTAGATGACTCGACTAAAGACATGATTCGATTTGAAAATTATCATAGTTACCATTCGCTAAGAAAAAACCAGCGGGGCGGAGGCATCAGCACATATATATCTAACCACATAGACTCGAGAACCATAGCAAGTGCAACCATGAATCAGGATCATATAGAATCACTCTTCGTAGAACTTTTTAGAGATGGTAAACGCATTGTGCTTGGAACGGTGTATAGGCCTCCTACAGCCTGTCCTATATCCTTCCTGAATGAATTGAATCGTATTATTTCTCAGTTCAACAGGCCCTTATACAATGACATAATAATATGCGGTGACTTCAATTATGATCTACTGAAACATGAAAGCCAGGAACCAATCTCTAATTTCCTAACTACCTTTCAGTCTCAATCCTTCCTTCCGATCATTACAAAGCCTACACGAATAACCTCAGAGTGTGCTACGCTGCTTGACAATATCTTTATGACAGACCCTAGTGATTTTCTTGCTGGAATAATTACTTCTGACTTATCAGATCACTTCCCAGTTTTTCTTATTAAGAAAAATGTCTATATTGCTTGCACCAAGGCACGGGCTGAAACTTACTCATATCGTAAAATAGACGAATCAAATCTTGAAGAAATGCGCACCGTTCTAGAAGAATCAATGCCTACATTGCACATCTCTCAACAAAACAATAATACTACGAGCATTGATGAAGCAGTAGTAAAGTTGACTGAAACTATAATGACCGCATACAATCAGTGTTGCCCAATTGTAACTCGTACAGTTACCCCGAAAAATAAACATAAGCCCTGGATTACCAGAGACATCGTGATAAATATAAAGAAACGTCAAGCGTACCTAGCCCTCCTTTGCGAAGGACGAATATCTAGAGAAACATATAACCGATTTAGAAACTATGTAACAAACCAGATAAGAACATCAAAAAAGAACTACTTTACGCTCAAGTTTACTCAATTCAAAACTGACGTTAAAAAGATTTGGCATCTCCTTAACTCCTGCTGTAAACCGAATAATGCCGATAAAAAGAAAATTGAATATGTTGTTCAAGATAATGTAAAATATCATGAGAAGAAAGAAATTGCTAATCTCTTTAACAACTTCTTCGTAAACGTAGGGAAAACAATAGCTGATGGTATTCCAAGTGAACCTACTGATCACCTGGAATTTATGGATCATATTCGAGAACCCAACTCCTTTTTCTTTACGCCTACAAACTCCTCCGATGTAATTACGTGCATAAACAACATGAAAAAAAAAATCGAGTGGGTTACAAACGTTTCCGACTAAAGTACTTAAAGTTATTGCAGACATTGTAGCCCCACTGATATCAAATATTATTAACCAGTCTCTCTTACTAGGCACTTTCCCGAACTCCCTCAAAGTTGCTAGAGTAACCCCTATCTTTAAAAGTGGTGAAAAAACCTGTGTAAACAATTATCGACCTATCTCCATTCTACCAATTATTAGCAAAGTATTCGAAAAGATTGTGTATAAAAAAGTGTACTCTTATTTTGAACAAAAATCATTTCTTTACGATAAACAATACGGTTTTCGCTCTAAAAAATCAACAACACAGGCTATATTAAATCATTTACAATTCCTCTATTCTAATATAGATGAAGGAAAGCCTGTCTTCTCTGTATTTATTGACTTCCGAAAAGCATTTGATTGTGTGGACCATAAAATACTATTATCCAAACTACACTGTTATGGCATTCGAGGGATTGCCCATGATTGGTTCAGATCATACCTAACAAATCGGAAGCAATACGTTGTCATTGACGACGCAAAATCAGACCCACAGACAATTAGCCATGGAGTTCCACAAGGATCTGTTCTCGGGCCTCTCTTGTTTCTGATTTTTATCAATGATATTGTAAAATCTACATCATTCTTCAAATTCATACTTTTTGCCGATGACAGTACGCTTTCTGCGGTCCTTCCGAACCAAAATCCTGCTATGATTGTGGAGAGTATAAATACTGAACTTCACAAGGTTTCATCGTGGCTCAAAGCTAATAAAATAAGCCTAAATATCGATAAAACAAATTATATTACTTTCTCATACAAGAAAGATGTATCTCTCCCATGCATTAAAATTGGCGAAGGTGAAATCGAAGAAACCAACTCATGTAAGTTTCTGGGCATCATAATAGATAAACATCTGACCTTCAAAGAGCACATCACTCATATTAGTTCTAAATTATCAAAATCCATCGGAATCCTAAATAAAATTAAAAATTTTCTGCCTGAAACAGCTTTACAAATGCTCTACCGAACGCTCATTTCTCCATACTTGCAATACGGAATAGAAGCATGGCACGGAACTGATAAAAATAAAACCAACAAAATTTTTACTCTGCAGAAAAGGGCTGTCAGAGCGGTAAAGAACCTAGAATATAATGCTCACACAAATGATTCTTTCAAAAATTTACAAATACTTAAACTTTCGGATCTATACAAAATCTCCATCTGTAATTTCATTTACAAAACATTAAGAAATGATGGCGACAATAGCCTAAGACAATTATTGACTGCGCAAACTGGTCATCACGACCATTTAACCCGAAATAGAAGTAAATTCATGCTTCCTTATTATTCAAAGGCCAGGTCGCAACACAGTATTCTCTTCGTTGGAACCAAAACTTGGAACTCTATACCTGCAGAGATCCGTGAATGTAATTCGTACAAAGTATTCAAAAGACATCTTGAGTCTCACTTCCTATCAGAATACTAGTAGTGTAAGATCACCGTGTCGAAATCTTGCCTCCTACATGTAACTAATGATAATGTCATAATGTAACTTGCCTTGTGTACCATAACCAATCTTCTCTCTGCTCTTGAATCGTTTTATCGAACATACTGTTAAATATAGCCGACTTGTAAAATATCGAGTTAATCATCTCAATGATCAGTCTAATGCGAAACTAGGTTAAGTGAACTAGGTTAAACTTTTGTACACCCTAGAATAGCGTGATGGTAGGATGCCCTAGAAGTCGCTGAACTTATTCGGGCCCACAGGTAGCTATACTCAAATTTGACCATTGTACTAGACTTAAGTAAAACTCTACCTCTGTATCACCTACCTCTGTATCTCCTGTGGTAAATAAATTGTTTAAATTGTTTAAATTGTTTAAATTAGTGAAGAATAAATTAGAATTAAAGACAGTCCTTCTCAACCACAAGGTGTTTTGGCTCGAACATTGAGAATGTTTTTTTCACCATTCTGTCACACAATGGCACTGCAGTCCACAAAGATTACCGAACGAAGGGACTTCAACAAACGCAAATCCCGGAGGCCTAGACCGTGACAAAATAAGTAACTTGGGAATCGCAAACAAAGCTTCTCGATTGTTAATTGACACGGGTTTTCAAGCACAAACTATAATTTAGGGAGTCGTCTTGGTCTTTTTTCTGTGAAAATTTACCGCTCAAAAATGCTTACATATTGCGTCGCTTATCTAATTATGTTTCCATGATCTGTACAAAATATAAGCGATAAAACATGTCAACGAAGCCAGCGAACAAACCCAAATTCCTTCTCACGTCAACTTTCAGCGCTAAAGCGGCAGGAACTGCAGAACACCAGAACGGCCACTGACTCCCACCCCTACAACGGCTGAGCGGTCAAATTGACCGCAAATACAAATTAATGACAATCCCTCAAAGTGTTTCACTGTCGACATTTTTATTGTTTTACTTTTCATGTTGCCATATTATGTTAATAAAAACAGTTTATATATGACTTCAAGAATATGTGTAGAAATAAAATAATGGTGAAGTTACTTATAACAATAATTTAGTAACCTTTTACATGATAGTTGAAGATATAATTGTTTTACAAAAAATGTATAATAATCCAATTTTTATGTTCAGCTTGCACTTTTATGAATTAGAAATAGTTCCTGCATATTATTTTTTGTATATTTTGCTCGTGCAACAGTAAGTTTACATTACATTTGGAGCACTCTACTGAAGTCTTATTTACTTTGCATTTTCATACATGACATTGCCTTCTCTTCTTTGACTGTGTAGTTACAGCTTCGTCTACAGCAACGTCGTCATCATCATTACTGGAGCGGTCATTATTACTTCGTGTTTTGTATTGCTGCTGTAGCCCCATTGCCAACTGGAGAAGAAATTTATGACGAGTTATATTTTTTACCAGTGACTTCTCTGTAGAGGATTGTTTCATTTATGCTAGCTAGGTCCAACATGTTGTAGAAAACATGGACAGGCTATCGACGTGATCCAGCTTTTGTGGAGTATAAAATGACCATATGGTCGACAACGTCAACACCGTACTTTGTTGAGTTATACTACTCAGCAGTTTCAGGAAGCTTCTTTGGTCCATTGCCAATTACGACGATTCTATGTAGGGTGCTCAACATAAGAACGTTTTTCGATGGCTTCCACTGGTAAACTGTAAATGTAGGCTCATCATTCTTTAGTATGCGCGTCGTGTAGCGGTCTTCACAGGATTGTTTGGCACATCGTGGGACTTCTCTACGAATCCGCTTGATAGTGCCTACAAGAATTGTATTCTTGGCCTTTAGCTTCTCGGCCAGTTTCAAAACCGAAGTGAAGAAATTGTCAGTTGGTCACATGTCGTCCTTTCCATGAGAAAAGTTCAACAAGGCGAAGAACTACATGTTGTGACAGTGGCTGGTTAGTTGGACGAAAATGACCCTTTCCAAAACATGGAAACCCATTCAAGCGGTATTTGGATTTCGCATCAGCTGCCAGCCACAATGTAATACCAAACTTGTCTGGTTTGCTAACATATACTGTGTAAAAAAGCTCCTTGCGGTAATGGGAATCAGCTAGTCATCCACGGTGATGTCTTCATTAGGCCTGTAGCAGATATTACATTAGGCCTGTGTGTAAACCGACCCCAAACTTCCGAAATTTATGGAAATTAATAATTTTTCAAACGCACAGATCGCGTTGATTTCAAGTCAAAGCGTAAAAACTTCATAATTTCCGAGAAACGTTGACGGGGCGTTGTTTCACGAAAATTTTGGGGACCCTATGTTTTTAACCAAAGATCGCCAACTGATTGGCCTTAGGCCAGAACTCTTCGAGCAAACGTGATACCCATATTGCGCATATTTCTTCCTAAGATGTAGACCAATCTTTACACTTGAATTTAGAGCGAGCCTCAGTTTCAGTGCATTCCTTTATGTGCTTAATAATATAACCATCTATCCATAAATTCAAAGCGCTCCGTACATACACCCATCTACAATTTCACTTTTGGACAGTAATGTAGGGCCAGGAGATTCACGTAGAATATTGTACATACCGCATCTTCCAACTTCGCTGTCATGCTGCAACAGTGTCAGAGACTTCCTTCTTACAATCACAGAAAGTATATGTACGCCTGTGAAGCCAGGGTGCGTCGCAGCATATTGGGAGGAATTCTGCATACATAATATACAGTAACAAAATAACACAGCGGTCGAAATGACCGCCCCTCCATTTGAGATATACTATGTTGTATTTAAGAAACTGTATATCACATATGAACGTAATTTTACTCACATACATAACTATCACTATTATTCAGTATAGATCAAGGAGTACCAGAGCTATCAAAACAAAATTATGACATTTATGTATACTTGAATTTCTAAAAACGGTCGAAATGACCGCTCGGCCGTTCTAGCGTTGAGGATCAGTAAAATCATTCGGAACTACTTCTGAATTTTGAAGAGTGACAAATGTTTCAAGTAAACAATAAAATTTCAAATTCTTCTTTTTCTAGTTCAAAATGTATGATAAAAAGTACGAAATTATTGATGTGACGAAAGAATTGTAGCCTCTTATAGCGAGACGAAGGGTGCGACAAGACAGAATAGAATGGAGCATGTAAGCGGGCTGTACTTCTAAAACATCCGTAATGCCTACTATTATCATAAGTTGTGTATTTTCTCATGAAGTTGTGTTTTTCTTAAGTGGAAATGAAGAAATCGCGGTCGTCTGGATGGAATGTGTAACTAACTAAAAAAGGTTTCAAAGTCATGCTCGCATTTTGAGCGTTTGTCCGTTTTTTGGTGAATTGCTAAGGAATTTTTTCTAACTGACGATTTTCAACAACCTCGGATGAACAATTACGGAATGAGAAAGAAAATAGCATGAAGTGGCCTATACCTTACGAAATATTGACGTTATAGTGATAAAATGAAGACACTTGCTTAAGCAGCTTTTTGCAGACAAATGAGTTAGTATTACTACAGTTTATTGTCTAAATTTTTTAATCTGATGGCGCTGGTGAATGTCTGGCCCAAAGAATCTGAACTTCGATTATTTTTTGTATTTTCGAAAATTATACAGTAATTGCAAACGGATTTTTTATCCGCTCATTTCAATCGAAGTTCCACTGCATATCTCGTTCTATTTTCTATAACGTGGTTAACTCCGTTTTGTAGATAATAAGCGATTGATTGGAGCTAACTTAACTTTGCCTTTTCGATTCATTACAAATGACTGACCATCAGTGTAATGTCTCGGGTTTTATGAGCAGGCCTGGGGATATAGAAAGCATTGACTGAGTACAATCAGAATGTATACTGTGGAAATCGCGAGGGTCTATTTTAAGATAGGATATAAGGGAATGGAAAGTGAAATCAGACTGGTTTGTTTATGTGATGGTCTACATGTGCTCGTCAATCAAGGGTCGATCGAGTTACGATGGTACCTCTCTCTGGGGTAACTCTTCGCGTGATCTGAAATGAAATTTTTCTTACTCTCTTTTGAAGCTTCTTACACAAGCAATGTTTACAAACATGAAATGATAACTTAAATGTTTAATTAAGTGGAAGACACATGTTTAATTGGTGACATTGCATCAAATAATAATTAGCCATCAATATGGTTTACACACACATTTGTATACCTATCTACGTCTACAGTCATTGATTTGCAACATTGCTACTAGGACACAAACGCTAGAAGACGAAGAAATGCTGGTGATTCATATGACACGCATATATCCCTTGACGTGACTATTTACATGCCTCCCAATTAACCAACGATCGTTTTGTTGAGACATTTTAAAAAATATTTTAATGTCTGTTATGGTATTTATTAACTTTTTAAGCAGCGTAGGTTACTTCTGGAGTATCTTTTTCAAAATAAGTAAATAGGTTCCTACACTTTTTTATAATACTTTCAATTTACTATATAACAACTTTTTGAAAGATTCTATGGGTCATGTTTATGAATTAAGAAATCATTTTTTTGTATATGAAAGGAAGTGTGAATAACAAGGTCTAATGTGTTAGTTATAGAGTCTAGTGAAGAATGCATTGTTCTTAGATAGTTAGATAAGAACCGTGCATTCCCCACTAGACTCTACTCTAGTATTAGATTAAACTGGCAATTTTGTGTATTTGATTTTGTGTCAACCCAATAATTGATCGGTACAAAATGAAACTATGTTAAGTGTACTTGCTTAAACTGAAGTATATATCTAACTTCAGCTTTTTGATGGGATGATTTGTAACTTACCGAACTTAATCGGCTGCTCAAGTAGCTAATCTCAAAGGTATCTATTGCAATAGCCCTATTCGAGTATTCTTCTTCATGTGTCCCTCGTGATGAAGAGATTTTCCAAAGAATAGACCATGCCAGCCCAACCGAGCTTATTATTGCTCGATGACAGTTAAAAAACTTTTCGTCATTAACAGCTCATTAGCGTCGTATTGTGTCTAATTGCTTACCCTGCTCAACATATTGTACAATTTTTTTAAATTGAAGAGTTGAAACGAGTTATAAGAGTTAACAAATTGGTATTTATACCTATAAAACAGTTGCGATAAAGACTTTTTGACTTGCTACTCTGTCGTTTGACAATTTAGTAGGTGAGTTAGCATTCTGATGTGATTAGAATACATGCATAGTTTTACACTGGTTACAGTGAAATGTGGAATGAAAGAACACTGTTCAACGGTGATATTTATTTTTCGACAAGAGTACGAGTTATAATAGCTTAGAGCTCTTTTATACAAATAATAATTTGCAATTAGAAAGTTTATCGTTAAAATTATTCAGGCGTCACAATTGTATCAACGGAAATTTCCGGAAATTTGACCTCAAAAAATGTGTTGGCTCGAGTAGAATTACGAAGTACACTGAAACAAGAACTCAGGGCCTCTAATGGTTTTTGGTTCCAGGTAACAAAGATTCCTCAAAAACATCATTTAGGAAATTTTCATGGGTGAGTTTCACCTCCTGGTCCACAAAAGCCGATGAGCTCCCAGATTCGATAACGGCGGCCCACACCATAACGGAAGCAGCGCCGTCTTCAGGTAACTACTCGTGTATCAACCTCACCACCTCGAGGCCAAATTCGATCATTCAGAACGTTAAAGTGTTGCTCTACGACGAACTATTTCTCGTCACTGAACGCACGATTGTGGAACGTGCCTCCCTTTATACGGGAGGGAAGAATTCGGGCTCTGGCGAAGCATTTCTCCATAATTTTTGCAGGATGTAACGGTTTCTTCGTATGTTTGAATGAAGTCATGTTCAGATCTTGATGAAGAACAGTAAACATGGTACCACACGAGACATTCGCCCTTGTGGAAAGACTTTGGGTTAACTTCTAAGAATTCTTTCACAGGTTTTCTCTGCGGAAGACCAGTTCCGAGGTCTGAACACTTCGAAGGTGACTTTGCCTGAGTCGATTTTCAAATTTTTCGGTTTCCTCAAACTTTTCGGAGTGCTTCAAAAAGGCATTCCTAACACGTTTGAATTTCTGGAAAAAACCCATGGAGAAATTGCCAACCTTAAACATCTACACAATTACAATACTTTGATTAATATTTCCGCCAACATCATATATCAAAACCTTAAAATATTAGAAATCATTAGAAATTTTAGAGTGGATAATTAATGAAATGAAAACATTCTTAATAGTTGAGTTTCATTAAAAATGTGACTTTAAATGTTGATGACCCTGTACACCTGAAGTGTTATCTACACATGTAGTGGGAAATAAGAGATTCTAAATCAATAAAACAAACCATTTATTGACTAAATGCTAACTGAGTTAATTTCAAATAAAAATCTTCAAATATTTGATAACCAGTACGCAAAACAGCACTTTGCAGAAAATTTATGCGGAACCTTTCAACATATATGTGGGTGAGAAATTGCAATGGTAAAGTCTACGGAATTTACTTGTGTGTTTCATTTTTTAGTTAGAGTTTCTAAATTAGCCGCCCAATATTTGTGTTTCACCAGTGTTATTAATTGATCACCGTGATCAACCAAATACGAAATCAAATCGTATTTGCGAGCTCTCCTCGTAGCATTTGTGAAGTAGGGTGAAATTCTTGTGAGCAGAGTGTAAAAAATCACTTACCTGCAGGCATTACTCGCGGCGTCCGCTCTTATATCGCATTCGAACACTACCGGCCTGTGAGCAGCGACTGCAGAGGCACGAACTGAATTCTGCACTGCTCGTCAACCCTACCCGCCTCAACATTCTGGAACGCTGACGCTCTTTGGAGGTGCGCGTCATAGCCGTGGGGTTTAAGGACCTACCCTTCCGTGAAGACATCGAGGGTTCAAATCCCGGCTCTCGAGGGAATTTTCGCCGTAGAGTATGGTGGAATAATTCAAAGCACAATACCCTACTCTACCCAGTTGTTTGAAATGGGTACCGGTCTTGACCGGGGGAAAGCGTCATGCATGGCGTCCTGGTGTTAGTTATAAGGCATTTGAAAAACCAATGTATCAGGCTTGAATTGGAAATAAAGCATCCTTAGATGCCGATGTTTGTTTGTTAGTTCATTGTCAGCTTAAGACGTTGGTAGGTTGAAATTCATGAACCTGCAAAATACATTTTTCTTCTGTATAATTCGTATAAACAGAATCTTATTACTTGATAAGGTAACTAGGATTCGAAACCGGAGCTCGAAGCCCGATTTAAGAACTCCTTTTCTCAACGTAATCTTAAAACTCATTTTCAAAACTCCTTCTCTAAACTTGCACTCAAAAGTTGCCCTCGGAAGTCACACTCTAAAGTCTCATTCAAGAGTCTTACTTGATAATCCCTATCAAAACTAGTAACTTGTTAGTAACTTGTTCATGTAACTCGCACATGTTACGCATAAATGCAACGCATTTTTTTAAATCGAACTTGCCATTAGACCTCATCACATTCTAATCATTCACAAAATTTCCACCTTTCCGTGCCGCAGCCCTCAAGGCTCACGTGCGGCCAGCCAGTGTTGCCTTCCAGTCGTCAGGCTCGAAACGACCGGTGGGTTCCGTGCGTATATATAAGGTACCTCAGCTCATTGCGATGATGCTGGTTGCATTTCCACGCTTTAGCTCGGAAATTGTCCACGTGTGTCGAGCCAAACCTTTGAGTTTGTTTCAGTTAACAAATTTAATACGGACTTAGGTTTTTTCAATTTACATATTCGAAGACATTTCTTTCACTGAGCTGAAATGGAATTTCTAGGACATTATATGTTTTTCATAACCAAGTATAACTCAAACTTGTAACTCATAACTGGAACGCGTACGTCTAACTCGAACTTGTCACTAGATAACTGTAACCAAGTTCGTTGTTGAATTGACCTTATTTCAGCAGAAAAGCTCGCATTCCGATCGAACAGTACCAGAGGAAGAAATTGTTCAAGAAATTGCGAGAATTTTTTTCGTATCGTTCAACTGAATTGATCTTTTTCATATGTTCAATTAGTTGAACGACAATTGCTGCCACACTTTTATAAATCCCGTCATATTTGACGGAACGTGAACGTTAGTATATGGATGACGAACTTTTCGTGTTTCGTTGAGTCCGGTAAATACTTGCGTATATGACCCTTCATATATGATGAGATTTGAGACGAATGAAGGAAGAACAATGCTAAATTAATTTGTTATAGAATAAAACTGAATTTTTTCGAAATAATTTTCAAACGTAGACTTCAGGAAGGCACACCTCTCATTATACTCGCGTATGAAATATTTCATTTCTACCCATGAGGCAATGAAACATGCGTCCGAGATCCGTTCATCACGCACTTCTCAGCTGTGCCATAGGCAAGATCAGATGTTCCAAGCCAAAAGACCTTATTCAGGGTGACTGGCACTTTGATGAGCACACTTTAACATGAGGTTAAAACCATTGAAATGAACATTTTTACGTAATATCTTTGCGGTCGGAATGATTCTTTGAAAAGTTACAAGGACTTGAAGTTTCTATCCGGTTTTCTGAGTGTTCCATAAGATCAGAGATGAACATTTGCGTGTTTACACTGAACATCGAGACCGAAGTCCAAATTTATTCTGAATAGTATCTCATCGGTGGAATTGTTCAAGTTTCTTCAGAGATCAATGAAACTCCTAGTGACTTCGATCGCGTCCTGCAATCCCTGAAATTATTGATTATGAAATGTTTTCCTTTCTTCAATCTTTTATTCCCCGCCGCTCTCAAAGGTTTAATTTATCTTCACTATGTTTTATATTTCAAGTCCCTATAACTCTTTAACAATGCATTTTCAATCACTAAGTTATTGAGTAAAACGTGTTTCTTTCAACGAAGTGCTGATCCCCCTGTTTACATATAGAATAATTGTGCTACCGCAGTCTTGAAAGAGCATTTTCATTCTTTATCTCAACGCATGACCACAATATTCACGGATGAACATAAATATTTTTTCTCAACAATTTCCGAGAGAATCAGAAAAAAATACTCTTCTACCCATGCGAGCTACTTTTCGCATTTCCATGGCTTAGCTTGGAAATTGTCTACTTGTGTCAAACCAAAAACTCGCGTTTCTTTTCAGATGGCAAATTCAATATGAACTTCGGTTTTTTCAATTAACATATTAGAAAATAATTGATTCATTGAGCTAAAATGGAATTTCTAGAATATTATACTCAGATATTCAACAATCATGTTCTGCATAAGAGGTAACGAAGTTAGTTCGTGAACTGACCTTATTTCAGCAGTAAAGCTCGCATTCCTATCAGACAGTGCCAGATGAAGGATAAAAACTCAAAAACGTGGGTTGTGCTTTACTACTTATATCTTAATATTTTACAGAAATATCTTACAACAAAACGCGTGAAATGGCTTTTACAGCATTTACGTTAACTCAGTCGGAAGGTAAAACACCAAAACATATCCCTGGATCACGTCTGTACACGGGATCGGTCTGTCGCAAAAATCTCAGACATAAAAATAGGCGAATCATTAACCAATGGTTGGCAAAATACATCAATACCAACGGGACGATCAATTTCTTACTTCAAATATGTTACAGCAACTCAAACTTTGCTCTCAAATATGAGCCACAAGATTTGGGTAATTCAACAGCGACATCAATAGGAAGTACTCGACATGTTTTATAAAACACGTGAAAACAGATCAGTGCTCTCCTATGTTCTGGAGATACTGAACGCACTTCTTCTTGTGCTGAGTAAGCTTAAAATTTTCCGTATATTTCTTACCACACACACAAATAAATCGGCGTACTCCACCGCAAGAATTATTTTGGTGACGCCTCATCGAGTACTGGTTATCGAAAGTCCTTTCGCACTTTGACACATTGCGTCCGAGGCAGCGGAAGTGCGAGCTACCGTCTGCTTCACCCACTCGGGCGCTCTCCAGATCGTGCACTTTGGTGAAATTTCCTGTAAACAAAATTAGAGTTTGTAAAGGCATGTTAACAAAGTGGAACTCACATTTTCAGCGTTGCGTGATGGGAAAAACATATTCGTGTTTATGAAAATTTGTCCCATCTGGAGAAGGTTAAAATCTCTTTTTGATGAGAAATGAGATATTGAGTCTTTTCATTTTGCATTAAAAGTCGTGTATAGTACTGAAAAAGTTATCCTATGTTGAAATTCGTGGGGCAAATCATAAGAACCATTTTTTTTATCTATCATTTTTCTAACCAGTTACGGTCTTCAGTTGTGATTATTGTACATTACAATCCACATTACGTTTGTGTTAGGTGTATGAAAGTATAACATTTCGAATGGTTTGCAGAAATTTATACTCGACACTAAGGATCTGTTCAAATTCACTTCGCCACACTTCAAGGTTAGGAAGACTAATATGGATAGCTGAAGAAGTCAACTGCTGCGAAAAAAAAAACAAATATAAAATACTTTCCTCGTACGCTCAGAATTTTGGCTTAAAGCATTCTACGCTCTATGACCATAAATGAGATGGGATCTCTTCCCCGAGCGGTACAGAGGGCAACAAGCCAATTGTAACTCGAAGAAAAAATTATTTTCTTGTATTAATTCATTATGAACTAAAAAACTTCATTCATTATGAACTAAAAACTAAATAAATTAGTGAACTAAAAATCTTTCTTTCAACATTGCACACAACCCATGTAGTATCTAAATCTGTCAGTTAATATTTTAGCATCTCAAAACCAACGTTGGTCAATGTATTCCGATATCCTCATGCAATGAAAATGTCGAAACACAGGCGATGTGAGTTGCTGAAAGTTCTTCGCTGCCTAGGTCTCCGACCTACACCGTTCGCGTCGTACAAACATCGGCATCTTAGGATGCTTTATTTCCAATCAAGACTGATGCATATCACCTTGTATATTGGTTTTTCATATGCCTTATAACTAACATTAGGACACACTAACGCTTTCCTCCGGTCAAAACCGGTGCCCATTTCAGACACCTGGGTAGAGTGGGGTATTGGGCATTGAATTTTCCCCCTATCCCCAACTGAGAAAATCGCGACCAAGAGCGGGTGTTCCATCCCTCGATGCCTTCACGGAAGGGTAGGTTTTTAAACCACATGGCTATGACGAGCACTATGCTGAATTGTTTTTGATTTCGGTGAAAAATTCTTACCTACATTACATGGTGTACTATTGTGAATAAATCCAGCAAATTGAAATGGTCAGAAGCCACAGTTGCATTGGTATAGGAGTAGGTATGAAAATATATGTATAGACAAACATGTCTAAAATAAGCATTATATGCAGGGTGTTTCATAAAAAGAAATACAACGTTGCAAACCAAGTAGGTAATAGTCAAATGAACACTTTTTCATTTATGGAATTTCCCGGAAAAAAATTTGGGTTATGAGATATTAGCTGTTTTTTGTTAGAAAAAATTAAATTTAATAACAATATTACTTGCAATATTTATTGTGAATTTACGTAAAAACAATTCGATTCTATGAGAGTTTACAATGCGAAAATTTAGTTTCACTGATATTTAGTAAAAATGTTTCAGTAAGAGGAGCCTTGTTTATGCTACACCTATTGAATCTGAGGAAAATCTCATGACAAGATTTGCAGTGGCTAGAGGTGAAAATTATGAAATGACAAATGTGTTTTCTAATTTTTGCCATTCGTTAAGGATAAGATTTGAAAAATGCATTGTTGTAGGTGGAACATATTATGAACAATTTTGGTTAAGTGAATTAAACATAAATATTACGGGTAATGTCATTATATTTCGTCCTTTAAAACAAAAAAAACTAGTATCTCAAAAACCCGAAATTTGTCGAAAAATTTCGGAGAGAAAAAAGTGTTTCTTACATCATTTCCCTCTTGGAGTGTAATTTTTACCTCGTGTTTAGAAACACCCTGTATAAACACAAGCATGAAAATATGCATATATATCCATTTTCATGCATGAGGGCTCATTTGCGTCACACAAAATATACCTCCTATCGCTCTGGACATCCTCTCCAGAACTACATGTGTATAATGCGTATCACCACCCAAAGTACTCACCATCCGCTTCGTGGCCTGGGTAGATATTAAGCAATGCACCTGCCAGATGAACTTCTTCGAGGGGTAGGCTATTGTTGTGGTATTGAACTTCTTGAATGGAATTTTTCTGCAGGTATATAGCTAAAAGACGCTTTTCAGTACCTTCTCTAGCTTTTTTTGATGCTATTTTCGTGCGTTTAGCTCCTTTTTTCATTTCGAGTAGTAATTTTAAAATGACTTTTTCCCAAGGAGTCAAATAATTATCAATCTCTAACAGCGCCTTCGATAACTCAATAATCAGTGAAGCACTGCATCACGCAGAGAACCGCTTGGAATGAGGCCTACTGATGTCCGCTGCGCCTTTATAAAAGCAACCGTGGTCAGCTGTGAGGTTTAGTTTCAAACCTCCCCACGTGCAGATCCCACGTGTGACTGGTCGTCAGTGGCAATCCAAAATTTTATTTTCGTATTATTTTTAATTCAATATCAAGACCCACTGTGATATCATGCGGAAAATTCTCAATTCGGTATTTCCTAAAAATTGTACAAGCATGATAAAATTAAGAATTGTGCTTAGCTATTTCTTTTTCTACAGTCGAGAGGGTGTGGAACCGATTATCAATTTCGAATAGATTCAGACCATGGTTCAGTTATCGTCAATGGTACCTTTAAAGAACGTTTACATATGTTCACGTGTTCCTGCGCTACCATGTATGTTTTGGAAAAAACGATAAATTATTCATGTTAAAAAACGGATGTAAGTGTTGCAGATCTGACCCGTAACCTGGTAAAATCGTAGATATGTGCTCTAACTATGCTTTTGCTAAAATAATGTTATCTCTCATTGTTCTGAACTGAACAGAGGAAACGCATGTGAATCGCATGTCTGTGTTGAGGACGTGGTCTTATAATGTTCTGGAAACTTCGATGGACGGAAATGAGCAACTCATACTATTTGATGCTATCGATCTGCTTTTTAATTTATGTTTCTTAAATCTGTCGTAAACTCTAATAATTGTACAGAAAAGAACACGCGAAAGCAGAAAAAATAAGATGGAATTCATGTTAAACTTTTCCAAGATCACAAAATTCTTTGAGTAGATGCTAATATTCGATCAAAATTTAATCTTAATTTTGGCAGAATTCCTTCGATATAAGTTCCTGTAGCAGTTTTGATGGGTACGGTATTTTTTTATGGAAAGTCTAGTCAGAATTTTTAGAAAATGTACAATGAAAACGTGCTTTCCATATAAAGACCTTCTGGTTTTCATATATACACGGTAGGTTTTTTCATGCAAACTCACTATTAAAACAATTCTTGCTTTATGAAGGATTGTACAAATGATATTACAGTCTTATTAAAACTATATTGAATGATCAATGTAGTTCGCCGAGCATTTTCCAATCACTTCATTTTTAACAATCTGTGGTTGCAAATAGAGGATAAATGACGAATTTACTAGCGCAATAAGTCGGTTGCTCGATACACCGGCCTCCTTCACAAGATAGGAAAAGATGTAAATACGGAAAGATAAAGCAAAGATGTACGCAGTCTAAATACGTTATTCATTTTTGCCAATATAGTGCATTTAGACAACGACCAAAACTTTGAAATTGTTCTTTATCTCAACAATTTTGCTTACTTCATGCAGTCCATCTGGTTAGGTTCAGGAGTTCGAATGTGCATATTTTTATCCCCAGAAGTTAAGTAATTTGTCCCTGATGATTTGGCTTACTATGTGTCATCATTTCTGCGCTGAATATAATTATTTCACGATGTGAAACAACTTCAAAAAATATGTCTACCCTCACGTTTGCGATCATTTTCAAGTCAGTGTTACTGTGTCGATCAATTCAAGTGAAGAATTCAAGGGAGAATATTCGGCTGTTTAATTTGAGAAATTTCTCGAAAGCTACAATAGAGTCTCATTTGCAAACAATGACGGAATTTTCTTCCTGCGGAAAAATGTTCATGGAGATTTCCTCATCTAATCATGCTGAACAACGCGAGCTCAAAAAACTTCTGTAGTATTCAAGGCGTCTAAATTTTAGGAATTTCTTTCATTCCGTACAAAATAAGTCGATATCATTTGACTTCGTGGAATACAGGAGGAGTAAAATTAATGAATGGACTCCAACACTTAATCCATATTCGCTTTGAAACTGCGCACAATTGCTCTCGACAAACAAATTAGTTACACCTTTGGGTCTTTGTTCGCCAGCTCCAGTCCAGTCACATCTCGGATCAGGTCCAAGCTCGTAGCGACTGAGTATCGTGTACACCGCAATGCAAAAATTTCTTAATTGAATTCCAGTTTGAGAATATTATCTCTGAATGTATACCAAGCTATAATCACTCCAACTACTGCAAAAAGGTTGGTTTAAAATAACTTTGAAATTCTGAAGCGTCCAATATTGTATCTATCAAGGATATTATCAGGTGAAGTCTTAACTGGAAAATTAATTTAAAGCATAGACAGTTCTTCTAAAGCACGAGGTGTTTCGTCTTGAATAGAAACCAAGCGGGGTTGAAAATTTGGCCGGGGCCGGGGTCAACAAATTTGTCATGGCCGGGGCCGGGTTTATCAAATTTACCACGGCCAGTCCGGGGTTCAGACCGTGTCAGGACGTGTCACGGCGACGTAATACATAACGCCGGCTTGTGGCTCAATGCATGTTTAATTACGGTTGCGGATGGGTGTATATTTATGTCAAGTCAATAATGTTTGTAGGCTTGCAGTTGCAGTGCTTGTTAAATTAATTAATACAGAAACAATTATAGTAATTAAATGTACCTGGTGTTCCACAAAAATGTCCCCGACTTTTTAATTGATTCTATCTCCGCTCTAAATTAACAAATTTGAATTGTATTTTTTTCACAATGTGGTAAACCTCGTTTCTTTTTCGAATAATTTAATAGAACTAAAGGACTATTTTTAGGGAATCTAATACGTAAAATGAAAAGAAGAACCGATATAAAAGGGAACATTCTTTTAATGGCAAACGTTTCGGAATCTCTGATTCCATCATCAGTGCTGTAAAACAAGGACTAAAAACGATAATGAACATGTAGCGAAAAAGCTATAAGAAATTAAAATCACTATACCTACATCGAAAAATTGAGCAGCTGCAGCCACGTTCACGCGACGAGCAGGTGCGGCAACGTTCACGCAACGAGCAGGTGCAGCAACGTTCGAAAGTCTATAGAAACAGTTAAATGGTTGACCTGATTCGGCTCACGTATTTGACCGTTGGATGTTCATTTTATCATACCTATCTACAGTTATTGCTGAAAATTTAAATAAATTCATTTTAAATTACTGCCATAACTGATTTTACCCATTAGCAAATGTACCAAATTTTCACCCTGCCGGATATTTTTCCCCCATCATCCCCAACAGTAAATATAAGCTCAACTTTATTGCTATACAGGCAATGCTCAAAATAAAAACACAATTTCGCTTAAACATTTGAAGCCATACGTATACATACACCTAAATTCTAGCAATCAAACATACACACAATAACATCTACACAAAGTAACAGAACTGCAGAAACACACACACACACACACACACACAAAACACACACATTCCAACACACTCCTATTTACACAGTTGGGGCAATATTTAACTTCATAGCACTTAGATCATTATTTAGCTGAGGTTTATGGGTAAAAATGATGAATGATTTGAAAATTCTAAGGTCAAATTCCTCTGCAGTTCTAAAAGGTATGGAGGAATTGGAACTTTTGAAAGGGGGGTTTGATTTATGGCAATGATCTCTGATGGCTGACTGGGATGAGTATGGACGGCCGATTCGATGGGAGATACCAGAGTGTTGGCTGTGACGAATAAATTGCTGGAGTGAGGTACTTCCAAAATGGGACTGCAGGCAGCAATCACATTTAAACAAGTAGACACAACCAGTTCTCAGGCACTCTTCCAAACGCTCTTCCTATTGAAAAATAACCTCATTTTAAAACTATTTCAATATAATGGTAACACGTCAATGAAAGTAAAATGAGAGTGTATCAGAGATAAAAAATCCTTTCTCATCTCCTTGAAGAGATAGCCCAAGAAAGAGAGCTCGACGAAAACTTTCTGCAGTATTGCGGTCAGAATGGTATTCGGAGAAGAAGGTTTTTTTCTAAAAACTTTTTAACCAGATTGCTTATTAAAGATACAGGGTATTTATTTTGTGCAAGTAACTTTGTGATATATTTCACTTCGTCATGAAGTATTTTATATGAATTTGAAATACAGTAGGCTGTATGGAATAATGTAGTGACACTTGTTTTACTATAATCCTTGTAAATGCAACTGAAGAAATTGGTACATAATCCCGTAAATGTAGGTTTTCTACGAACAGAGGTGGTGAACGTTGAATTAGTTTTCTTTACGAGATCGTCTAAAAATGGCAATTTATCATTCTGGTAAGTTTCCATTGTGAAGTTTATCTTGGCGTGATATCCATTTATGTAGTCAAAGAATTTTAGGGCCTCTTCCTGTGAACGAAACAAAACGAAAGTATCGTCTTGGTACCTGCGGTACCTAGACGATTGCCTAAATTGCCTGTAAAGAAAATTAGCGCATGTTAATGGTATGGCAATAAAGTTGAGCTTATATTTACTGTTGGGGATGATGGGGGAAAAATATCCGGAGGGGTGAAAATTTGGTGCATTTGCTAATGGGTAAAATCAGTTATGGCAGTAATTTAAAATGAATTCATTTAAATTTTCAGCAATAACTCTGGATAGGTATGATAAAATGAACATCCAATGGTCAAATACGTGAGCCGAATCAGGTCAACCATTTAACTGTTTCTATAGACTTTCGAACGTTGCTGCACCTGCTCATCGCGTGAACGTTGCTGCACCTGCTCGTTGCGTGAACGTTGCTGCACCTGCTCATTGCGTGAACGTTGCTGCACCTGCTCGTCGCGTGAACGTTGCTGCACCTGCTCGTCGCGTGAACGTTGCTGCTCCTGCTCGTCGCGTGAACGTGGCTGCACCTGCTCGTTGCGTGAACGTTCCTGCACCTGCTCATCGCGTGAACGTTGCTGCACCTGCTCGTCGCGTGAACGTTGCTGCACCTGCTCGTCGCATGAGCGTTGCTGCACCTGCTCGTCGCATGAACGTTGCTGCACCTGCTCGTCGCGTGAACGTTGCTGCACCTGCTCGTCGCATGAACGTTGCTGCACCTGCTCGTCGCGTGAACGTTGCTGCACCTGCTCATTGCGTGAACGTTGCTGCACCTGCTCGTCGCGTGAACGTTGCTGCACCTGCTCGTCGCGTGAACGTTGCTGCACCTGCTCGTCGTGTGAACGAGGCTGCACCTGCTCATCGCGTGAACGTTGCTGCACCTGCTCGTTGCGTGAACGTTGCTGCACCTGCTCGTTGCGTGAACGTTGCTGCACCTGCTCATTGCGTGAACGTTGCTGCACCTGCTCGTCGCGTGAACGTTGCTGCACCTGCTCGCCGCATGAACGTTGCTGCACCTGCTCGTCGCATGAAACGTTGCTGCACCAGCTCGTCGCGTGAACGTTGCTGCACCTGCTCGTTGCGTGAACGTTGCTGCACCTGCTCATCGCGTGAACGTTGCTGCACCTGCTCGTCGCGTGAACGTTGCTGCACCTGCTCGTCGCGTGAACGTTGCTGCACCTGCTCGCCGCGTGAACGTTGCTGCACCTGCTCGTCGCGTGAACGTTGCTGCACCTGCTCGTCGCGTGAACGTTGCTGCTCCTGCTCGTCGCGTGAACGTGGCTGCACCTGCTCGTTGCGTGAACGTTCCTGCACCTGCTCATCGCGTGAACGTTGCTGCACCTGCTCGTCGCGTGAACGTTGCTGCACCTGCTCGTCGCATGAGCGTTGCTGCACCTGCTCGTCGCATGAACGTTGCTGCACCTGCTCGTCGCGTGAACGTTGCTGCACCTGCTCGTCGCATGAACGTTGCTGCACCTGCTCGTCGCGTGAACGTTGCTGCACCTGCTCGTCGCGTGAACGTTGCTGCACCTGCTCGTTGCGTGAACGTTGCTGCACCTGCTCATCGCGTGAACGTTGCTGCACCTGCTCATCGCGTGAACGTTGCTGCACCTGCTCGTCGCGTGAACGTCGCTGCACCTGCTCGTCGCGTGAACGTTGCTGCACCTACTCGTCGCTTGAACGTTGCTGCACCTGCTCGTCGCGTGAACGTTGCTGCACCTGTTCGTCGCGTGAACGTTGCTGCACCTGCTCGTTGCGTGAACGTTGCTGCACCTGCTCGTCGCGTAAACGTTGCTGCACCTGCTCGTCGCGTGAACGTTGCTGCACCTGTTCGTCGCGTGAACGTTGCTGCACCTGCTCGTCGCATGAACGCTGTGTGGTGAAAATGTTTTGTTAAAAAGAAACAGAATAACCGCCTTAATTATCATGAAAGGTTTTTGTATTACGTTAGGTATTACGAAAATTACGAACCATTTACACAATGTATTCGACATAACGCCCATCTGTTGCAACCCAGACATTTAATGCGTCAGGGATTGCCGGACGCCATAGAAGGCACAGTGAATTTCACGAATCCATGCAGAAATTTCAACAATTACTCTACCCATGAGATCCTATTCAGAAAAAATTGCCCTTCGGTCTCGATGTTCAATGTAAATAAGAAAATTTTTATATATGATGTAATGGGCACTTTCAAAGCTGGACAGAAATTTCAAGTTTTTGTAATTCTTCAACGAGGCATTTTAACCACACAGTATCGAGGCATTTTAACCGCATTTTATAATTGAATACCTATTCTGTTTAAGGGGGGAGTTATATGCGAGCGAGCACGCCCACCTAACCTAAGCACCTCAGAGGTCTTATAAGCGGTGAGCTCTTTAGGGCCCGCGCATTTGGTCCGCATCCCCGTCCTGTTAACATCTCTACCAGTAAACATCGCACGTAACAGCTTGACGTTTCTAACCTCCGGAAAATTTTTTTTTTTTATCCAATTGGTCTGAAATTTGGTCAGTATATGTAGTTTTGCAAGACAAACATTTGAACTCATGAAATTTTTTGATTTAGGCCTTAGTTTTTCCGCAAAATTTGAAATATCAGTTTTTTGGGTCATTTTTATACCTATTTCAAAAGAATAGAAGTCATTGAGTTTTAATAGAACAAATTCAAAGACAGTTTTGGAATCCCTGGAACATTTATAACAAAGATATATTCAGGGATTTTGCATTTTTTTATTTATTTTTATAAGCGAAAATTTACCAATATATCAGAAAAAAAAATTGGATTTGAACTCATATAAAAAAAATAAAATGTAAAAATGGAAAAAGTGGGAATATGACTTTGTTAGAAATGTTACAAGGATTCCAAAACTGTCTTTGTTTTCTTCCTAGCATAAAAACTCAATGACTTCTATTCTTTTGAATTTTGAGAATAAGTGTCTCTACAGTATAGGCCAAAAACTAAATTTTTTGTTTCAGTGTGATGTAATGGAAAATTTATGTAATAGAATGCTGTTTTCATTTTTATTTCGATAATAGCCATGCATAGCATCATATTCACACTGTGAATTGTAATTTCCAAAAAAGAAAAAAATTAAAAAAAATTTTACTTTCATAAATATTAGGAAATTTTTTGTTTTTAGTTTGATTCTTATGAAATTTGACTATTAGATGTAACTTTTGAAAAGAAACACAATTTTCTTCATATATTTTTCTGATTCAGGTCTTAGTTTTTGAAAAAATTTGACATATAGGTTTTTATCCACTGGTATTGATATTTCAAAAGAATAGAACTCATTGAGTTTTTATGCTAGAAAAAAAACACAGTCAGTTTTAGAATCCTTTCAACACATCTAACAAAAGTACATTCGCAAACTTTCTATTTCTTCTTTTGTTTTCTTTTTATATGGGGTCGAAATGGGCTCGGAAATTTAAGATTTTGGTCCCCTTAGCCCCCCCCCCCCCCCTGTGGGGGGGGATCTATTGTCCGTAGCGCCATAAAATTTTAGGACCGAATAGTCCACCACCTAAGGGTTCTTTTCCAACAATAAAATGAAAAATGACCATCGAAAAGAAAAGGGGCCCCGGAGGACCCCCTTAATGTTAAAGTTTGTTCAAGAAAGTGCCTGTTACTCTGAAAAGTTTTTAATTTTTTTGGTTTATAGCATCTGATCTTGCCTTTGGCGCAGCTGAGAAATGCGTGATGAACGGATCACCGACGCTGGTCTCAATACCTCTCGGGTATAAATAAAATATTTCATTCACGAGAACAATTAGGTAAGGCATATTTTCATGATGTCAACGTTCAAGGAATAAGTATTGGAAAAATTTAGTTGTAATTGATTAAAAACTAATTTTGCGATTTTCTTGCTTCTCCTGTCTCAAATCTCATCAAATTCGAACAGTCGTACACGCTTGTGTTGATTTGCACACGGGGCCGAGTGGCCTATTTTCTATACACCAGCGTCCATGTTCCGTCAAATAAGGTGCGATTTTAACTTTTAAGTAAAAGGCCATTGTCGTTCAATTCCTACAGGCATGATATGAAAAAATAACACTCATGATTACTTGAACACCGAGAAAGTGTGCGATGAGCGTAAGTGTGACGTAAGCATCATAAACTAACAAAATGGTTTTATTTAATCTTCCACCCTTTAATATCAGACGAATAAATAGTATGTGTCCTCTGGTGACTTTGCCGGATGAATCTGCTATTTTTCATTGGTTAGTTCGACTGCAATGGTAATATTGAATGTGATTTTTTACGAGCCTGGAAAACATTTTCAGTCAAGACCACTTCTGCATCTCCCCAAACTCCTACTTTATATAGCGTTGACTAAATTGTATCGGAAATCTTATTGAAGCCTACTTGAATGACTGATGTGTTTATAAACTATTTTCCATTTGTATTTTCTAACCAAACATCTTCATTTGGGGAGACTAAAAAGAGAGTGTTCGCGCAGTAGGTTGGTTGTTCGATAAACTGGCCCACTCCTCAAGATATTAGAAGATGTATAAAAGGATAGAAAAAGCGACACTGATTTCTTTTGGATTCTTCGTTAGTTTTTGCCAACGAGTCTCCGTTGAACGAAATCATTCTTTTAATTCGCTTACGTACATTTTCATCAGAAAAAGTGTTGCAACTATTTTCGAATGGTTTTGTCGATAATTTATGATTTCAGTACTGGTGATGGAAGTTAATGCATTTTGAAGCGTTTGTAACTATACGATTCTACAATCATTTCTGGGGCTTCATTTTTACACCAGTATTACTTTGGAACACAGTTCAACTAAATAATCAACACCAGATATATATTCGGCTCCTAAATTTCAGAAATTTCTCGAACACAATAATCCCATAACCCAACTCTCCAGGAATTTCTTACTCGCAAACAAATATTTTCATCAATGTATCTTTTATTTCATTCTCAATATCTCGAGCTCATCGACTTAATGGGGCACATAAAAAGTCTGAAGTTTTTCTCTTGATCAGTGTTTGCTCTCAGATTACGAACAGTTATTCTCAATAAAGTCGTTAGTTCCGCCTCTGGGTCCGTGTCAACATTACAGGCCCCAGTCAGGTAGTCAAATCTTTAATCTCTCCCGAACTCATCGCGGCTGTGGGTATCCAGTGTACCAAAAAAAGGAATACTAGCATTTGAATTTCTGTTTGAAACTGTAAGGTCTGGATGCTTATGGTGCATAATCACACTATCTGCTGTAAAAATCTCCGGTAAATTTTTTTTTTGAATCTGAAGCTGCCAATATTGCATCCATTTAAGGAATTATGAAATGTCTTTACTTAAAATATATATTTGAAGTAACGAGTGTCTTAACCATATGATGTTTTGTCTGAAATATCGAGGATGTGTTTTTCTCACAATTCCGTCACACACGGGGACTGCAGTTGCAGTACCGTCACGCAACGTTCACGCGATGAGCAGGTGCAGCAACGTTCACGCGATGAGCAGGTGCAGCAACGTTCACGCGATGAGCAGGTGCAGCAACGTTCACGAAACGAGCAGGTTGCGCTGGTAACAAATGGACTATGACAAACGCTAATCCCGGGAACATAGACCGTGAAAAGGTAAGTAACGTGGGAATCGCAAACAAAGCTTCTCAAGTTTCAATTCATACCGTTATTGAAGCAGAAGCTCTAATTTCGAAAAACATCTTGGTCTTTTTTGACGAGTAAGATGATCTTTTCATCAAAAACATTTACAAATTCCGTCAATTCTATACCATCACCTCAATGGCTCGGGTGAAAAGTGAGCAAAAAAAAACATGGATATGAAACTCTCGAACGAGAACAAATTTTAGTATCTGTCAACCATTTGAGAGCTGGAATAGCGGGACGGTTAAGGAGCAGTAAACTCTCATGGCAACACTTCTAAATTGTAAGGAGTGATGTACTGTTTTGAGTAGCATTCAAATTTATAATTATTCTCGTTCAAGTTCCCTATAAATGCTAATAACAGTCAATATTATTGTAACCTTTGAGAGCAAGACAAAGAGTGCTACAGGACAGAATGGAATGGAGGATGTAAGTGGGCTGGCGGCTTGCCTCATAGTCTACATGCCTGCTCCTGATGTAACACAGCAATGACGTCACATAAGTGGTAATTCAATGACTACAGTTTTGAGTAGGTAAATAGGCTTCTCGTATAATTTCCATGAAGATTTATGTGATACGATTAAATAGAGCTAAAAAGTTGCTTATATCTTGTTTGCAGTGATTTTTACATCTGCTATGCCTACTATTTTCATAAGATGTGTGTTTTATTTTCATTTAGGTGTAACTGAGGAAGTCTTCCTAACAAAATGTGCAGCTAACTAAGAAAGTTTCCAGTCATTCTCTCCCATTTTGAGCGTTTGTCCGATGGTTTGGTAAACTGCGCTGGTAAGTTTTATAACTGACGATTTTTTACAATCTTCCTAAACAATTACAGAATGAAAAATAAAATTCTATAAAGAAGTTTTCTCCTACATAATATTCATGTTACAGCGATGAAATGAAGCGACTAACCGCGCTGATGCTGCAAGCAAATGAGTAAGTATTATATCTCCTTTGTTTAAATTATATAATCTGATGGCCTTGAAGAACGTCGGGCCGAAACAAGCTGGACCATTATTTTCTGTTGTTTCGAATTTTTTAACCAAATCAGATCTTTTATCCGCTCATATGACTCAAAGTTTCACGACATATCTCGTTCTTTATCCTATGACGTTATTTCACCGTTTTGCAAATAATCAACGACTGAATAGAGCTAAGGTAATTTTACGCCTTCGATTCATTACAAATGACTGACCACCAGTGTAACGTCTCGGTTTTTATGAGCAGGCCCGGGGATATAGAAAGCATTGACTGAGTGCAATCTGAATGTATTAAGAAGGAATCGTGAGATTATATTCTAAGATAGGATATAAGGGAATGAAAAGTGAAATCCGACGCGTTTGTATTTGTAATGGTCTACAAATGTGCTCATAACTCAAGGGGCGAGTTACGATGGTACCTCTCTCTGGAGTAACTCTTCGCGTGATCGGAAATGAAATTTTCTAACTTTATTTTGAATCTTTTCACACAAGCAATGCTAACAAACATTGAATGATTACATAAACATTTATTTAAGGGGAAGAAACAAGTTTAATTAGTGCTTGTGCATCAAATAACAATTAGCCATTGATGTGGTTTACGCTCACACTACTTGTGTAGTCTACAATTATGATTTGCAACATTGCTACTATGACACAAACGCTAGAGGACGTAGAAATGCTGGTGGTTGATTTGCCACGCATATATCCATTGATGTGACTATTTACATGCCTCCCAATTAACCAACGACCTTTTTGTTGAGACATTATGAAAAAAATTTTAATGACTGTTATGGTAATTATTAACTTATTAAGCAGCCAACGTTGCTTCTGGAATAACTTTCTTAAAATAAGTTAATAAGTTCTTATACTTTTTTTCAATTACTTTCAATTTACCGTTTAAAAAGTTTTTAAAATATTCTACTAGTCTTGTTTATGAGTAGAAAAAACAATTTTTTGAATATGAAAATAAGAATAAATAACAAGGTCTAATGTGTAAGTTGAAGAGTCCAGTGAGGAATGTCCTGTTCTCAAATAGTTATATAAGAACCGCGCATTCTTCACTAGACTCTACTCTAGTATTAGAGTAAACTGGAAATTTTGTGTATTTGATTTTGTGTCAACCCAAAAATTGATTGGTACACAATAAGACTATGTTAAGTGTACTTGCTTAAACTGAAGTATATATCTAACTTCAGCCTTTTGATGGCATGATTTGTAACTTACTGAACTTATTCGCATGCTCAAGTAGCTAATCTCAAATGTCTTTATTGCAATAGTCCAATTCGAGTATTCTTCTTCATGTATCCCTCGTGATGAACAGATTTTTCAAAGAATAGATCATGCCAGCCCACCCGAGCTTATTATTTAGCTTATTCAACATTTTCTACACATTTTTTAATTGAAGAGTTAAAATAAGTTATATGAGTTTATGTTGATGCCTGTAAAACAGTTGCGATAAAGCCTTTTTGACTTACTACTTTGTCGTTTGACAATTTAGTATATGAGTTTGCATTCTGGTGTGATTAGAATACAAGCACAGTTCCACACTGGTTGCAGTGAAATATGGAAAGAAAGAACACTGTTCAGTCGTAATATTCATTTTCCTACAAGAGAACAAGTTATAATAGTTTAGAACTCTTTTACACAAATAATAATTTGATTTTAAATGTATGTCGTTAATATAATTCAGAAATCATAAATGCATCAACAGAAATTTTCATAAGAAACAATCTTCAACGTAAGCTCAAAAAACACACTCAGATGTTGTATTCACTTCAAATTGAGGAACTTCACAACTTGTTTATCTCTACTCAACTTACATTTATTTACAAATAAAGATTATTTCCTTGATAACAAGTACATTATAGATAAACGTATTAGAGAAACTTCCCTTGAATTATGTGACATTGCAGAAAATCTGACGTACAATAGTTCATTTGCACTCATGTATATTAAACCAAACACAATTTCTTCTATGAAACCATGCAGCCTCCTCAAAATTACTGCAGTAATTTTTCTTAGTATAAATAGAACTGACTGAAAGGTCCTGCAAGTATAGGTTTGTACCGTGAATAATTCATGAATTTGTAGCTTTCCTATATCATTCAAATTTGACATAAAAAAATATGTTGGCTCGAGTAGAATTACGAAGTACACTCAAACAAGAACTCAGGGCTTCTAAGGGTTTTTGGTTCCAGGTAAAAAAGATCCTTCAAGAACATCATTTCGAAAATTTTCATGAGTGACTTTCACCCACTGGTCCACATAAGCCGATGAGCTCCTACCAGATTCGATAACGGCGGCCCACACCATAACGGCTCCCTGTCGTCAGGTAAGTACTTGCGTCTCAACCTCACCATCTCGAGACCAAATTTGATCATTCTGGACGGTGAAGTGCTGCTCTATGTCGAACTTATTCTCGTCACTGAACGCACGATTGCGGAACGTGCCTCCCTTTATTCGGGAGGGAAGAATTCGGGCTCTGGCGAAGCATTTCTCCATAATTTTTACAGGAAGTAACGGTTTCTTCATATGTTTGAATGAAGACATCTTCAGATCCTGATGAAGAACAGTAAACATGGATCCACACGAGACATTCGCTCGTTTGGAAAGCCATTGGGTTAACTTCTTATAATTCTTTCACAGGTTTTCTCTGCGGAAGATCAGTTTCGAGGTCTTAACACTTCGAAAACGACTTTGCCTGAGTCGACTTCAAAATTTTCGGTGTCCTCAAACTTTTCGGAATCCTTCAAAAAGGCATTCTGAACACGTTTGAACTTGTGGAAAAATCTCATAGAGAATTGCCAACCCTAAACATTTACACAAATGAAATTCTTTAATTTATCAAATATCAAAACTTTAAATATTAGGAATCATTAGATATTTTACAGAGGATAATTAGTGAAATGAAAAACTTTCCTAATAGTTGAGTTTCATGAAAAACGTGACGTTAAATGTTGATGACCCTGTACACCTGAAATGTTATCTACACATGTAGTGGGAAATGGGAGATTCTAAATCAATAAAACTAACAATTTATAGACTAAAAGCCAACCAAGTTAATTTCAACTGAATAATCTTCAAATATTTGATAACCAGTATGCAAAACAGCTCTTTGCAGAAATTTAATGCGGAAGCTTCCAACATATTTACTTTTCAACACCCTATAAGAGAAATTGATGAGTTAAAGTCTACGGAATTTACTTGTGTGTTTCATTAGCTGATTCTATTAATTGTTAGAGATTCTAAATTAGATGCCCAATGGTTGTGTTTCAGCAGTGTTATTAATTGATCACCGTGATCAACCAAATCCGAAATTAAATCGTATTTGCGAGTTCTCAACGTAGCATCTGTGAAGTAGGGTGCAATTCCTGAGAGCTGAGTGTAAAAAATCACTTACCTGCAGACACGACTCGCGGCGTCCACTCCTATGTCGCATTCAGCCACTACCGGCCTCTGGGCAGCTACTACAGAGGCACGAACTGAATTCTGCACTGCTCGTCAACTCTGCCCGCCTCAACATTCCGCCTCAACAAATACGCGTTTGTATTTGTAATGGTCTACAAATGTGCTCATAACTCAAGGGGCGAGTTACGATGGTACCTCTCTCTGGAGTAACTCTTCGCGTGATCGGAAATGAAATTTTCTAACTTTATTTTGAATCTTTTCACACAAGCAATGCTAACAAACATTGAATGATTACATAAACATTTATTTAAGGGGAAGAAACAAGTTTAATTAGTGCTTGTGCATCAAATAACAATTAGCCATTGATGTGGTTTACGCTCACACTACTTGTGTAGTCTACAATTATGATTTGCAACATTGCTACTATGACACAAACGCTAGAGGACGTAGAAATGCTGGTGGTTGATTTGCCACGCATATATCCATTGATGTGACTATTTACATGCCTCCCAATTAACCAACGACCTTTTTGTTGAGACATTATGAAAAAAATTTTAATGACTGTTATGGTAATTATTAACTTATTAAGCAGCCAACGTTGCTTCTGGAATAACTTTCTTAAAATAAGTTAATAAGTTCTTATACTTTTTTTCAATTACTTTCAATTTACCGTTTAAAAAGTTTTTAAAATATTCTACTAGTCTTGTTTATGAGTAGAAAAAACAATTTTTTGAATATGAAAATAAGAATAAATAACAAGGTCTAATGTGTAAGTTGAAGAGTCCAGTGAGGAATGTCCTGTTCTCAAATAGTTATATAAGAACCGCGCATTCTTCACTAGACTCTACTCTAGTATTAGAGTAAACTGGAAATTTTGTGTATTTGATTTTGTGTCAACCCAAAAATTGATTGGTACACAATAAGACTATGTTAAGTGTACTTGCTTAAACTGAAGTATATATCTAACTTCAGCCTTTTGATGGCATGATTTGTAACTTACTGAACTTATTCGCATGCTCAAGTAGCTAATCTCAAATGTCTTTATTGCAATAGTCCAATTCGAGTATTCTTCTTCATGTATCCCTCGTGATGAACAGATTTTTCAAAGAATAGATCATGCCAGCCCACCCGAGCTTATTATTTAGCTTATTCAACATTTTCTACACATTTTTTAATTGAAGAGTTAAAATAAGTTATATGAGTTTATGTTGATGCCTGTAAAACAGTTGCGATAAAGCCTTTTTGACTTACTACTTTGTCGTTTGACAATTTAGTATATGAGTTTGCATTCTGGTGTGATTAGAATACAAGCACAGTTCCACACTGGTTGCAGTGAAATATGGAAAGAAAGAACACTGTTCAGTCGTAATATTCATTTTCCTACAAGAGAACAAGTTATAATAGTTTAGAACTCTTTTACACAAATAATAATTTGATTTTAAATGTATGTCGTTAATATAATTCAGAAATCATAAATGCATCAACAGAAATTTTCATAAGAAACAATCTTCAACGTAAGCTCAAAAAACACACTCAGATGTTGTATTCACTTCAAATTGAGGAACTTCACAACTTGTTTATCTCTACTCAACTTACATTTATTTACAAATAAAGATTATTTCCTTGATAACAAGTACATTATAGATAAACGTATTAGAGAAACTTCCCTTGAATTATGTGACATTGCAGAAAATCTGACGTACAATAGTTCATTTGCACTCATGTATATTAAACCAAACACAATTTCTTCTATGAAACCATGCAGCCTCCTCAAAATTACTGCAGTAATTTTTCTTAGTATAAATAGAACTGACTGAAAGGTCCTGCAAGTATAGGTTTGTACCGTGAATAATTCATGAATTTGTAGCTTTCCTATATCATTCAAATTTGACATAAAAAAATATGTTGGCTCGAGTAGAATTACGAAGTACACTCAAACAAGAACTCAGGGCTTCTAAGGGTTTTTGGTTCCAGGTAAAAAAGATCCTTCAAGAACATCATTTCGAAAATTTTCATGAGTGACTTTCACCCACTGGTCCACATAAGCCGATGAGCTCCTACCAGATTCGATAACGGCGGCCCACACCATAACGGCTCCCTGTCGTCAGGTAAGTACTTGCGTCTCAACCTCACCATCTCGAGACCAAATTTGATCATTCTGGACGGTGAAGTGCTGCTCTATGTCGAACTTATTCTCGTCACTGAACGCACGATTGCGGAACGTGCCTCCCTTTATTCGGGAGGGAAGAATTCGGGCTCTGGCGAAGCATTTCTCCATAATTTTTACAGGAAGTAACGGTTTCTTCATATGTTTGAATGAAGACATCTTCAGATCCTGATGAAGAACAGTAAACATGGATCCACACGAGACATTCGCTCGTTTGGAAAGCCATTGGGTTAACTTCTTATAATTCTTTCACAGGTTTTCTCTGCGGAAGATCAGTTTCGAGGTCTTAACACTTCGAAAACGACTTTGCCTGAGTCGACTTCAAAATTTTCGGTGTCCTCAAACTTTTCGGAATCCTTCAAAAAGGCATTCTGAACACGTTTGAACTTGTGGAAAAATCTCATAGAGAATTGCCAACCCTAAACATTTACACAAATGAAATTCTTTAATTTATCAAATATCAAAACTTTAAATATTAGGAATCATTAGATATTTTACAGAGGATAATTAGTGAAATGAAAAACTTTCCTAATAGTTGAGTTTCATGAAAAACGTGACGTTAAATGTTGATGACCCTGTACACCTGAAATGTTATCTACACATGTAGTGGGAAATGGGAGATTCTAAATCAATAAAACTAACAATTTATAGACTAAAAGCCAACCAAGTTAATTTCAACTGAATAATCTTCAAATATTTGATAACCAGTATGCAAAACAGCTCTTTGCAGAAATTTAATGCGGAAGCTTCCAACATATTTACTTTTCAACACCCTATAAGAGAAATTGATGAGTTAAAGTCTACGGAATTTACTTGTGTGTTTCATTAGCTGATTCTATTAATTGTTAGAGATTCTAAATTAGATGCCCAATGGTTGTGTTTCAGCAGTGTTATTAATTGATCACCGTGATCAACCAAATCCGAAATTAAATCGTATTTGCGAGTTCTCAACGTAGCATCTGTGAAGTAGGGTGCAATTCCTGAGAGCTGAGTGTAAAAAATCACTTACCTGCAGACACGACTCGCGGCGTCCACTCCTATGTCGCATTCAGCCACTACCGGCCTCTGGGCAGCTACTACAGAGGCACGAACTGAATTCTGCACTGCTCGTCAACTCTGCCCGCCTCAACATTCTGGAACGCTGACGCTCTTTGGAGGTGCTCGTAATGGCCGTGTGGTTTAAGGACCTGCCCTTCCGTGAAGGCATCGTGGGCTCAAGTCCCGGCTCTCAGTGGGATTTTCTCCGTTGTGTATAGGGGAAAAATTTAAAACACAATATCCTACTCTACCCAGGTGTCTGAAATGGGTACCGGTCTTGACCGTGGGAAAGCGTCATATCGTCCTGGTGTTAGTTTTGATGCATTGGAAAAAGCAATGTACCAGGCTTGAATTGGAAATAAAGCATCTTTAGATGCCGATGTTTATTTGTCTTTTCACTGTCAGGCTATGACGTTGATTGGTTGAATTTCATGAACTTGCATAAGACATTTTTTTCTGTATAATTCGTATAAACAGAACCTCATTATTAGATATGGTAACTAGGTCTCGGAACTGGAGCTCGAAGCTCGATTTCGGAACTCGATTTCTCAACCTAATCATGAAACTCATTCTACAAACTCGAACTCGAAATTCGCACTCGAAAGTTGCCACGGAAGTCACTCTAAAGTCTCATTCAGGAGTCATACTTGATAGTCCCCATCCAAATTGGTAACTTGTTCATGTAACTCGCACATGCTGCTCATAATTGTAACGCATATTTTTAAATCGAACTTGCCACTAGACTATATCACAGTCTAATCATTCACAAAATTTCCACCTTTCCGTGCCGCAGCCCTCACGGCTCACGTGCGGCCAGCCTGTGTTGCCTTCCAGTCGTCAGGCTCGAAACGACCGGTGGCTTCCCTGCGTCCGGGACCTGAGCTCAGTGCGGAGATGCTGGTTGCATTTCCCCGCTTTAGCTCGGAAATTGTCCACGTGTGTCAAATCAAAACTTGCTTTTGTTTCAGTTAAAAATTTAATGCGGACTTAGGTTTTTTCAATTTACATGTTCTAAAATATTTTCTTTGCTGAGCTGAAATGAAATTTCTAGGATATTATACTCACATAGCCTGCTATCCTGTTTTGTATAAGAGGTAACCAAGTTAGTCGTTGAATTTACGTTATTTCAGCCGTAAAGCTTGCATTCCGATCAAACAGTACCAGGGGAAGAAATTGTTTGAAGAAATTGTGAGAATTGTTTTCATATCGTTCAATTGAATTGATCTTTTTTATATGTTCATGTAAAAGCGTACATCAAATTCTCGTCTTGTGTTCATTCTAGCGCGACCTTTTTTGACTCGGTTGTCATGTGACCTCAGGCAGTCCGTGCGCCACTCCATAGGGTTTGGTGCTGCGTCTGGCTGAGGAGAGAGAATTCCGAGAACATATTATCCAACTTCTATTTCCACGTGTTGTACCGTGAGCTGCCTTGACTGTTAACCATCCAGTTCCGAGCTCTGGGCAGTGTTATCTATCGTTGCTGTCAAGCTTTATCTATCTTTCCTATCAGGCGTAATCTATCGTTCCTGTCAGGCGTTATCTATCGTTCCTGTCAGGAGTTATATATCGTTCCTGTCAGGCGTTATCTATCGTTCCTGTCAGGCGTTATCTATCGTTTCTGTCAAGTGTTCTCCTAATAAATTTTGTAAAACTTGTGTATAGTTATTCCCCTGACCTGAGTCACCCTGAACCTTTTACAGTTCAATTAGTTGAATGGCAATTGGCATCACACTTTTAGAAATCCCGTCATATTTGACAGAACGAGAACGTTAGCATATGGATGACAGACTTTTCGTGCTTCGTTGAGTCCGGTAAATACTTGCGTATACGACCCTTCATATATGGTTAGATTTGAGACAAATGAAGCAAGAAAATTGCTGAATTAAGTTGTTATAGGATAAAACTGAAATTTTTCAAACTAATTTTCGAACTTAGACTTCAGGAAAGCACACCTCTCATTATACTCGCGTTTAAAATATTTTTTTATTTCTGTCCGTGAGGCAATGAAACCTTCATTGAGATCCGTTCATCACGCACTTCTCAGCTGTGCCACGGGCAAGATCAGGTGTTCCAAGCCAAAAGATCTTATCAGGGTGACTGGTATTTTAATGAACACACTTTAACATGAGGTTAAACGGCTGATATGAAGATATTTAACGTAATATCTGTGTGGTCGGAATGCTTCGTTGAAGAGTTACAAGGACTTGGAGTTTCTATCCGGTTTTCTGGGTGTTCCATAACATCAAAGACGAACATTTGCATGTTTACACTGAACATCGAGACCGAAGTTTTAATTTGTTCTGAATAAGATCTCATCGGTAAAATTGTTCAAGCTTCCACAAAGATTCATACAACTCCCAATGTCTTCGATCGTGTCTTGAAATCCCTGGAATTATTGATAATTAAAATGTTTTCTTTTCTTCAATTTGTCGTTTAAGGGGTTTAATTTTTCAGTTTTAATTTTCCGCTACTCTCAAAGGTTTAATTTTTCTTCACCATGTTTTATATTTCAAGTCCCTATAACTCTTTAACAGAGCATTTTCAATCACTAAGTTATTGAGTAAAATGTGTTTCTTTCACCTAAGTGCTGATCACCCTGTTTACATGTAGAATAATTGCGCTACCGCAGTCTTGAAAGAGCATTTTCACTTTTGATCTCAACCCATGACCACAATATTCACGGATACTTTTCTCAACTTTAAATACTTTTTTCTCAACAATTTCCGCGAGAATCAGAAAAAATACTCTTCTACCCATGCTAGCTGTTTTTCGCATTTCCATGGTTTAGCTTGGGAATTGTCCACTTGTGTCAAACCAAAAACTCGCGTTTCTTTTCAGATGGCAAATTCAATATGAACTTCGGTTTTTTCAATTAACATATTAGAAAATATTTGATTCATTGAGCTAAAATGGAATTTCTAGAATATTATGCTCAGATATTCAACAATCATGTTCTGCATAAGAGGTAACGAAGTTAGTTCTTGAATTGGTCTTATTTCAGCCGTAAATCTCGCATTCCTAGCAAACAGTACCAGATGAAGGATAAAAACTCAAAAACGTGGGTTTGGCTTTACTACTTAAATCAAAATATTTTACAGGAATATCTTACAATAAAACGCGTAAAATGGCTTGTACAGCATTTACGTTATGGTGTGGGCCGCCGTTATAGAATCTGGTAGGAGCTCATCGGCTTTTGTGGACCAGTGGGTGAAAGTCACCCATGAAAATTTTCGAAATGATGTTCTTGAAGGATCTTTTTTACCTGGAACCAAAAACCATTAGAAGCCCTGAGTTCTTGTTTCAGTGTACTTCGTAATTCTACTCGAGCCAACATATTTTTTTATGTCAAATTTGAATGATATAGGAAAGCTGCAAATTCATGAATTATTCACGGTACAAACCTATACTTGCAGGACCTTTCAGTCAGTTCTATTTATACTAAGAAAAATTACTGCAGTAATTTTGAGGAGGCTGCATGGTTTCATAGAAGAAATTGTGTTTGGTTTAATATACCCGAGTGCAAATAAACTATTGTACGTCAGATCTTCTGCAATGTCACATAATTTAAGGGAAGTCACCCAGCAGCTATTTTTTGGTCGCCATGTCCTCTTTTTATGGCAGGAAAAAACGGCTACAAAACCATTGAATTCCCTTTGCAGCTGTTCGGAAATTCCCACCTTTAACGGCTACATATCGGCTTTCCACGGCCCAATTCGACTTTCCGCGGCGTCTCCATTCTATGTATCGGCTCTCTGCCGACCTTACGCGACCTTGTACCGGCCTCCCGCGGCAGCAAATCGACCTTGCCCGAACTTTATTACACTGGCTATTCATACACACCCCCGACCCCCACACACACACCCCTTCTCCCCCGCACCCACACACACACCTACCCACACACCCATAACCTCCCCCCTACCACATATACACACACACACAAATATGTATCTGAACACATAATTGGTTACCTTCAAGAACGTCCTTCAATTCAGAGGTTGCTGAAGACTGACGAGGGAAAATTCAGGTTAGGTTTCCACATTTTGTTGTTTTTACATTGCTCACATTGAGGATTGAGGAGTATATAGTAGCCTTCACAACCAGCCCCACCACAACGATGAATCCTCATAAATATCAATTAACCGAGGTGGTGAAGCTATTAGTTGGGCCCATGCTTTCGTTTATGCTCTGGAAATTGTGCCTCTGCAGACCAGCATTCTACATCTCTCCATCTCTTGTTTCTTCAGAAGAATCGCCATCTTCGCCAGAAGTCACGGGTCCGAACTCAATTACATGCGAAATTTTAGAAGAAAGCAACTCGTTGCGCGTTTCAGCGTCATTTTCTTATGAAGCTTCAGCCAGAGCAGCCAACTGTTTTTTTTTTGTCGTTGCACAAAAATGTAAATTGCTTTCTTTTTTATCTGAAATTCAGATCGAAACGTTAAAAAATCTGAGTATTTATAAAATCCTGTCATAAAATTATTGATGTAGCGATGTATCGGTATCGGTCATTTTTACTGGTATTGGTAAAATCCGGCCAGTACTTTCCAATAACACGTATTTTATCTTAAAAATGAAGGTCATAAATCATGAAAGTAAAAGTATGATCAAATAAAGAGCCTATTCATACCTAGTAAATTAGTTAGCTAACTGTTGAATTACAGTGTTTAATCAAGTCCGCTAACTGAATTTAATACTTTGACTGCCCGATGAGGCACAAACTGTCAGTAAGTGAAAGATATGTAGCATGAATAGTTGAAAACAGAAGCGACATAAAATTATTATACTCCTACAACTTAACAGGCTAACAAAACTCAAACCAATTATGTAAATAAATTTAAGGTGCATTTTAAAGTTTTTGAAATTTTAATACAGAAAAAGCTGAAAATTCTATTTTAATTTATCTTGTAAATCGTCAATTACCACAGAGCTAATTATTTTATTCTAATTTTGCATATGAATCACCGCACACTAGGAATATTGCATTTTTCTTTAATGTACGGTTTTTGAAAAATTCACGAACAATCTTATTCATCTTATTCTTATTCCGGTTGCGCTTGTTTGGATCTTTTTGGTTTCGGGGTCTATCGAATATTAATGTTTTCTTTTCGCCAAAGTATGTATTTTGGTGTGAAAAACAAAAAATGATGACCATTTTGTGGAGAAATTATTGTTTTGGTCCACTTTTGGAACCAGTTGCTATTACAACTAGTCTACATTACGTTGCAATACGATCAGAAACACTTATCTATTGAATGGACTTGATTTTGATGTTTTTTGCAACAAAATAGTTAACATAGCATGAGCAGTTCTATTATTATCATTTAAGTGTATTAGCTTTAAGATATTTTAAAAACCAATGATGGTACTTTTGTACCATCTGTATTGGAAATATAGTGTTTTTATTTTTTTTCCTAATCTTATTCCTAATCGAAAAATTCATTGTCAATATTGTTATATTATAAGATATATTAGTTAATAATTTATTATAACACCTATGTAGGCCTCATAACGGTTTTATTTTACTATAATTGTAGAAGTATCGGTATCGGTTGTAGTATCGGTCAAAGTATCGGTATTTCCAGGTATCGGAGTATCGATCAAAAAGTGGGTATCGGTATCGGCCAAAAAAATGATATCGGTACATCACTACATAAAATAATTACACAATAATTAAAGAAACGAATGTTTTATTATCAACTCTTATTAAATCGGAAGAGGTACTTGGATATTCATGCTGAAAAATAGGTATCTACCGATAGTATCGGTTTCGTAATTGGCAGTATCAGCCTTTTTCTCGAGTATCGGTACCGGCGTCCAAAAAAAAGGATCTTAGCCGATACTCTCTTACTTCTATACTACCTTCAGGAGACCGGCAATGTAAAATTTCAGTAGAAAATCTTAATATCACACACTAACTGCATAAATTTATTTATTAGATATAATAATAAAAGTTTGATTTGATCTCGTACAAGAAATAATTGAATAGAAATAATTATTGTCGCAACCTATTTCATTTACATAGAAAAAAGGTGCTTGAGTGTCCGTTCGCGTGTTCACAAGCACACGCAGGAACACGTGACGTCTGCCTAAGATTAGTGACGTACCGATACCATTTTTTTGGCCCGCACTGATACCAATACCCATTTTTTGCAGATACCGATACTCCGATACTTGGAAATTCCGATACTTTGATCGATACTATATCCGATACCGATACTTTTACAAATACATTAAAATAAAATCATTATAAGCCCAACATGAGTAATGTAATAAAATTATTAACTAATATATCTAATAATATAACAATATTGACAATAAAGTTTTCGATTAGGAATAATAGAACTGCTCTTGCTATGTTAACTATATTGTTGCAAAAAATAAAGAAATGAAATCCATGCAATAATAGATAAGTGTTTCTAACCGTATTGCTACGTAATGTAGACTAGCTGTAATAGCAACTGTTTTCAAAAGTGGACCGAAACAATAATTTCTCCACAATATGGTTATCATTTTCATGTTTTTCACACCAAATTACATACTTTGACGAAAAGAAAACATTAAAAATCGATAGGATCGGAAACCGGAAAGATGCGCAAACACGCAACCAACTATAAGATTGTTCGTAATTTTTTTAAACATCTTAAAATAGAAGAAAAAGGCAAGATTCGTAATGAACGGTGATATACATGCTAAATTAAAATAAAATAATTAGCTTTGTAATGTTTTACGATCTACAAGCATAATTAAAATCGAATTTTCAGTTTTTTATGTTGAATTTATATCAACTTTAAAATGCACTTTCAACTATTTTTGATTGGTTTAATTTTTTTTAGCCTGTCACATACTTTAAGAAATGGAGATTGGGTGAAACTATAAAGGTTTTAGTTGTAAGAGTGTAATAATTCTATGTCCCCACTGTGTTTAACTATTTATGCAACAAAGCTTTCACTTACAGACCGTCCGTGACATCGGGAATTCAACGTTCTAATTTCACTTAGCAGGCCTGATTAAACGATGTAATTCAACATTTAGCTAATTTACGTGGTATGAATAGGCTCTTTATTTGAATGTACTTTTATTTTAATGATTTATGACCTCATTTTCACGATAAAATACGTATTATTGGAAAGTATCAATGAAATATCGGCCAGATTTTGCCGCTTCCGATATATCTGTGCATCACTAGCCTACGATCACGCAACGTCGGCTAGTAGGACGCTTCTCAATTTAAAATATAATTTAACCCTAACTTATCAATAATGCTGATGTTCATCAGGTGATTGAGGATTTTTTCTCGGTCAGTATTTACTTTAATGCGTTCACGGAAATCACGACCTCTGTTCTGAAGAATCTCTAAAAGAGCACATTATTATTATATAAGAAAGTTTTAGCCTCCCTAAACTGCACGACAAAGATGTTCGAAGAGAGGAAGGAGGAAGGCACCATTTAGTATGGAGTTGAGGGAACGCGGAATCTATGCACAAGGTGCACAGAAACAGGAAGCTAAGAAAGAAGTTCATGATAAAAGAAAAAGTTGAAGAAGAAAGTAGCAGGTGCTGAAAAACAGGACAGCATTGAACCGAAAGACGGTCCGTAGCAAAACAAAAACCTATTCTATTTCAACAAAAAGGAAGCCTACCTAACCTTTAGCTCAGGCCCTCACATAGTCCCCCTGGGAGCGATAATTCCCATAGATACAATACTTGTATCCCCCTGAGGTAATAAAAAGAGCACATTTAAGAACGCTTTACACGAATGACATTTTGCTCGCTGATACGTAATTTTCGAGCTATAACATGAATTACGTTCCGGTTAAAGTAACATTATATATTCGGCTGCATCGTACCTGCATTCTTGAAATACGCCCAGTATTTCGGCGGTAACCATCAGTGTCAGTATGGCTAAGTTAAGTTATTTTAGGTTAGTTTATTCAGCTAACCTAACGTTACCTAACCTAATTTAGCCTAGCATCACGTAATGCCGTATTACATCATATTTACGTGTCCGTTTCTCCACTTTTATATACAAAGTTCCTATAACTTCACTGGTTAATAACTCAAAATTACGCATCAGCGAGCAAAATGTCATTCATTTAAAACGTCCTCAAGTGTGTTCCTTTAGAGATTCTTTGAAACAGAATTCTTAATTTCCGCGAACGAATTTAATTAAGTAGATATTCACCTTTTCTTCTTTCAACATCGTTATTCCTTAATTTTATAACGCTGATAATCAAATATTTATGAAGTTTAATTTTTCTAACTAAAAAATGGAAAACTAGTGATGTACTGATAATAGAAAAAGGCTGATACTAATACTATCGGTACATCTGAATTGAAAACATTACATATTGTTGCTTTTCAAAGGTTTCTCAAGTAAAATTATACTGGAACTTAGAAGTTTGAAGCAAAATTGTGTTAACACTCGCTGTAAAATATGAATGGAATTAATATTGAATAAACATATTATTACTATTCTTTCACACTAAAAAATTATTGAGACGACGAGGCACTTGTCGTCTCAATCATCACCTTCATCAGGCACTTGACAACATGCCATACCGGCTTAACGTCTTCAGTGGAATATGAATCTCACGTGAGAGCAAACCCCTCATACCTTTTTGCAGCAGAATTTTTTCAGAAATAAGATACACTCTAACGTACTACAAATTCGCACTGAAATCCATTTTGAACTTGCTTGAAACTTATCAAATGATTCAGAAACCACCACTGCAACTCTTACGTACAACATCATTCAAATAACTACCGCGAAAGAGCTTGCCAGAATGCCAGTCTTGCCAACACGTGCGAGCAGTGTTGCCATCTCTAACTCGAATGCAGATAAAAATTTTGGCTCAGATGAACAACAGGATTGTATTATTTAATGTAACCTTTACAAAATGATTAAATTGACATATAAATACCCTACTACAATATAACTATCCGCAAGTTAAAGTTTTAGGTAAATTTACCAATTTTTAGTTGACAGCTATGACTAGCAGGTATTCCTCCGCAGCTACCAACTGTAATTTTCATGGCAAATGAATTTTGCGGTCTGAGAATGCTCAAGAATGTTAGGAAGTACGATTTTCCCTTCAGAATGTTTTTATCTTTCATTTGAGAGTAATTTGAACTCGATAGGTGAATTATTTCAAAAGTTACGAGTGGTAGACGGAAATCTAAAGTTGCACTCAAGAAATTCTAAAGAAATTTCTGTTGTTTCCAGAAGACGTTTCCATACCGTCTCCGCTGCAGCCTGCCGCTCCGATTTCGAGTTTTGCTTGTATGAGCTATGAAAAGTTAAAATTTTTAAGCTATTGGTGTCATAAAAATGTATAATTATCTGCATATTGATTGTATTCATCGTATTTTGATTTTTATCGTAGGTATATCTCTCTATTTTGAGACGGTATATAAATAATAAACCGATGAACAGTTATTCTCTTATTAAACTATTGCATTTCTTTTAATATTGTTATGATTGTCAAAATTTATGGCTGTTTGTAGGCTATTACGTGTAGTTTTTAATATACGTATTCTTTGAGATTTTTGCCTATTATGGATCTGTCCAAATTGTGCGAGCATTGAATTAATTTTCGATTTATCTGCAAGCCTTTTTAAAATGAGCCAAGAGCTTGCAACGTTCAAATGAATTCGTTTTTAAAATGGAGCTTCTCCACCGCCTGCTTTACGAACTGTTTTTTCTTGTATGAGAATTGCACATATAATTGTTCTGGCAATTATACATATTTTATTAGGCCTGATTGGAATAAAACACACCCTCAGAGGGATACAACTATTGTATCTGTGGGAATTAGCGCTCCCAGGGGGAAAAATGTGAGGGCCCGAGCTGAGAGTTAGGTAGCCTATCTTTTTGTTGAAATAAAATGTTTTTTGCTAGGTTAAGGACCACCATTTTTCGATTCACTACTTCCCGGTTTTCCACACCTCTGATTTTCATCTTCAACTTTTATCTTGTTTCATGAACTTCTTTCTCATCTTACTGTTTCTATGCCCCTTCTGCTTAGATTCTTCATTCTTTGTATATAAATGGCTTTATATACAAAGTTCCTATAACTTCACTGGTTAATAACTCAAAATTACGCATCAGCGAGCAAAATGTCATTCATTTAAAACGTCCTCAAATGTGTTCCTTTAGAGATTCTTTGAAACAGAATTCTTAATTTCCGCCACCGAATTTAATTAAGTAGATTTTGACCTTTTCTTCTTTCAACATCGTTATTCCTTAATTTTATAACGCAGATAATCAAATATTTATGAAGTTTAATTTTCTAACAAAAAAATGGAAAACTAGAGATGTACTGATAATAGAAAAAGGCTGATACTAATACTATCGGTACATCTGAATTGAAAACATTACATATTGTTGCTTTTCAAAGGTTTCTCAAGTAAAATTATACTGGAACTTAGAAGTTTGAAGCAAAATTGTGTTAACACTCGCTGTAAAATATGAATGGAATTAATATTGAATAAACATATTGTTACTATTCTTTCACACTAAAAAATTATTGAGACGACGAGGCACTTGTCGTCTCAATCATCACCTTCATCAGGCACTTGACAACATGCCATACCGGCCTAACGTCTTCAGTGGAATATGAATCTCACGTGAGAGCAAACACCTCATACCGTTTTAGAGCAGAATTTTTTTCAGAAATAAGATACACTCTAACGTACTACAAATTCGCACTGAAATCCATTTTGACATTGCTTGAAACTTATTAAATGATTCAGAAACCACCACTGCAACTGTTACGTACAACATCATTCAAATAACTACCGCGAAAGAGCTTGCCAGAATGCCAGTCTTGCCAACACGTGCGAGCAGTGTTGCCATCTCTAACTCGAATGCAGATAAAAATTTTGGCTCAGATGAACAACAGGATTGTATCATTTAATGTAACCTGTACAAAATGATTAAATTGACATATAAATACCCTACTACAATATAACTATCCGCAAGTTAAAGTTTTAGGTAAATTTACCAATTTTTAGTTGACAGCTATGACTAGCAAGTATTCCTCCGCAGCTACCAACTGTAATTTTCATGGCAAATAAATTTTGCGGTCTGAGAATGCTCAAGAATGTTAGCAATAACGATTTTCCCTTCGGAATGTTTTTATCTTTCATTTGAGAGTAATTTGAACTCGATAGGTGAATTATTTCAAAAGTTACGAGTGGTAGACGGAAATCTAAAGTTGCACTCAAGAAATTCTAAAGAAATTTCTGTAGTTTCCAGAAGACTGTTTCCATACCGTCTCCGCTGCAGCCTGCCGCTCCGATTTCGAGTTTTGCTTGTATGAGCTATGAAAAGTTAAAATTTTTGAGCTATTGGTGTCATAAAAATGTATAATTATCGGCATATTGATTGTATTCATCGTTTTGATTTTTATCGTAGGTATCTCTCACTATTTTTAAACGGTATATAAATAATAAACCGATGAACAGTTATTCTCTTATTAAACTATTGCATTTCTTTTAATATTGTTATGATTGTCACAATTTACTTCTGTTTGAGGCTATTACGTGTAGTTTTTAATATACGTATTCCTTGAGATTTTTGCCTATTATGGATCTGTCCAAATTGTGCGAGCATTGAATTAATTTTCGATTTATCTGCAAGCCTTTTTTAAAATAAGCCAAGAGCTTGCAACGTTCAAATGAATTCGTTTTTAAAATGGAGTTTCTCCAGCGCCTGCTGTACGAACTGTTTTTTCTTGTATGAGAATTGCACATATAATTTTTCTGGCAATTATACATATTTTATTAGGCCTGATTGGAATAAAACACACCCTCAGAGGGATACAACTATTGTATCTGCGGGAATTAGCACTCCCAGGGGAAAATGTGAGGGCCCGAGCTGAGAGTTAGGTAGCCCTTCTTTTTGTTGAAATAAAATGTTTTTTTGCTAGGTTAAGGACCACCATTTTTCGATTCACTACTTCCCGGTTTTCCACACCTCTGATTTTCTTCTTCAACTTTTATCTTGTTTCATGAACTTCTTTCTCATCTTACTGTTTCTATGCCCCTTCTGCTTAGATTCTTCATTCTCTTATCTCCATACTGAATGGTGCCTTCCTCCTTCCTCTCTTCGATACGCTCTATTTTTGTAGCGGTTAGGGAGGCTTTACCTAACTTATAACCTAATCTGGAATAAAAACATCCTATTCATAGAGGCCTGAATATTTTAATTGTTATCTCAGTGTGGAAGGTTCTATAATTAGTAAAGCATAAATATAAAATTTCTGTATAGCTTTTTTTATTCATTTCATTATTACTTTGTTCATTTCATTTCATTTCAAAATTAAGGGGTTATTTAACATATTTTAATTTTAGTTGCTTAGTATGAAAATTACTTATATATGTTAATTCCATATAATTACTTGAACATGCCAGCGAAATAGATTTGCTCAACGCCGGTGACATTTATGAATAAACACTTGAGAGAAATGAGTCAGCAGGTATGTTGCGCGACCGTTAATCAAATAGGTCGAACGCAAGCCGACATTCTCCTCTTGAATTCGGCCGTGGGCAAGGGCTCGATTTTTCCGGCTTGTTTACGTCTAAATGAGACAAGCGGATAGCCGTCGAACGGCAAATTTTGGTCGAGAGCGGCCGACAGAGGAACGTTCTGACCTTCTACGGCCATCTTTCAATGTGTTCTGCTACCTGTCGACCTAAAAACGGCATGAATTTTTAACTAGGGTCTGTACACGGGATCGGTCTGTCGCAAAAATCTCAGACATAAAAATAGGCGAATCATCAACCAATGGTTGGCAAAATACATCAATACCAACGGGACGATCAATTTCTTACTTCAAATATGTTACAGCAACTCAAACTTTGCTATCAAATATGAGCCACAAGATTTGGTTGATTCAACAGCGACATCAATAGGAAGTACTCGACATGATTTATAAAACAGGTGAAAACAGATCAGTGCTCTCCTATGTTCTGGAGATACTGAACGCACTTCTTCTTCTGCTGAGTAAGCTTAAAATTTTCCGTATATTTCCTACCACACACACAAATAAATCGGCGGACTCCACCGCAAGAATTATTTTGGTGACGCCTCATCGAGTACTAGTTATCGAAAGTCCTTTCGCACTTTGACCCATTGCGTCCGAGGCAGCGGAAGTGCGAGCTACCGTCTGCTTCAACCACTCGGCCGCTCTCCAGATCGTGCACTTTGGTGAAATTTCCTGTAAACAAAATTAGAGTTTGTAAAGGCATGTTAACAAAGTGGAACTCACATTTTCAGCGTTGCGTGATGGGGAAAGCATATTCGTGTGGGTGAAAATTTGACTCAGCTGGAGAAGGCAAAAATCTCTTCTTGCTGAGCAATGAGATATTGAGTATTTTCATTCTGCATTAAAAGTCGTGTATAGTAATGAAAAAGTTATCCTATGTTGAAATTCGTGGGGCGAATCATAAGAACCATTTTTTTTCATTATCATTTTTCTAACCAGTTATGGTTTTCAACTGTGATTATTGTACATTACAATCCATATTACGTTTGTGTTAGGTGTATGAAAGTATAACATTTCGAATGGTTTGCAAAAATTTATACTCGACACTAAGGATCTGTTCAAATTCACTTCGCCACACTTCAAGGTTAGGAAGACTAATTTGGATAGCTGAAGAAGTCAACTGCTGCGGAAAAAAAAACAAATATAAAATACTTTCCTCGTACGCTCAGAATTTTGGCTTAAAACATTCTACGTTCTTTGACCATAAATGAGTTGGGATCTCTTCCCCGAGCGGTACAGAGGACAACAAGCCAATTATAACTCGAAGAAAAAAATTATTTTCTTGTATTAATTCATTATGAACTAAAAAACATCATTCATTATGAACTAAAAACTAAATAAATTAGTGAACTAAAAATCTTTGTTTCAACATTGCACACAACCCATGTAGTATCTAAATCTGTCAGTTAATATTTTAGCATCTCAAAACCAACATTGGTCAATGTATTCCGATATCCTCATGCAATGAAAATGTCGAAACACTGGCGATGTGAGTTGCTGAAAGTTCTTCGCAGCCTAGGTCTACGACCTACATCGTTCGCGTCGTACAAACATCGGCATCTTAGGATGCTTTATTTCCAATCAAGCCTGATGCATATCACCTTGTAAATTGTTTTTTGATATGCCTTATAACTAACATTAGGACACACTGACGCTTTCCATCGGTCAAGACCAGTACCCATTTCAGACACCTGGGTAGAGTGGGGTATTGGGCATTGAGTTTTTCCCCTATCCCCTACTGAGAAAATCGCGACTTAGAGCGGGGGTTCCAACCCTCGATGCCTTCAAGGAAGGGTAGGTTTTTAAACCACATGGCTATTACGAGCACTATGCTGAACTGTTTTTGATTTCGGTGAAAAATTCTTACCTACATTACATGGTGTACTATTGTGAATACATCCAGCAAATTGAAATGGTCAGAAGCCACAGTTACATTGGTATACAAGTAGGTATGGAAATATATGTATGGAAAAACATGTCTAATATAAACATTATATGCAGGGTGTTTCATAAAAAGAGGTACAACGTTGCAAACCAAGTAGATAATAGTCAAACGAACACGTTTTCATTTATGGAATTTTCCAAAAAAAAATTTGGGTTATGAGATATTAGATGTTTTTTGTTAGAAAAAATTAAATTTAATAACAATATTTCTCGCAAAATTTATTGTGAATTGACGTAAAAAACAATTCGATTCTATGAGAGTTTACAATGCGAAAATTTAGTTTCGGTGATATTTAGTAAAGATGTTTCAGTAAGAGGAGCCTTGTTTATGCTACACCTATTGAATCTGAGGAAAATCTCATGACAAAATATGCAGTGGCTAGAGGTGAAAATTATGAAATGACAAATGTGTTTTCTAATATTTGCAATTCGTTAAGGATAAGATTTGAAAAATGCATTGTTGTAGTTGGAACATATTATGAACAATTTTGGTAAAGTGAATTAAACATAAATATTACGGGTAATGTCATTATATTTCGTCCTTTAAAACAAAAAAAACTAGTTTCTCAGAAACCCGAAATTCGTCGGAAAATTGCGGAGAGAAAAAAAGTGTTTCTTTGATCATTTCCCACTTGGAGTGTAATTTTTACCTCATGTTTAGAAACACCCTGTATAAACACAAGCATGGAAATATGCATACATATCCATTTTCATGCATGAGAGCTCATTTGCGTCACACGACAAATAACTCCCATCGCTCTGAACATCCTCTCCAGAACTACATGTGTATAATGCGTATCACCACCCAAAGTACTCACCATCCGCTTCGTGGCCTGGGTAGATATTGAGCAACGCACCTGCCAGATGAACTTCTTCGAGGGGGAGGCTACTGTTGTGGTATTGAACTTCTTGAATGGAATTTTTCTGCAGGTATATAGCTAAAAGACGCTTTTCAGTACCTTCTCTAGCTTTTTTTGATGCTATTTTCGTGCGTTTAGCTCCTTTTTTCATTTCGAGTAGTAATTTTAAAATGACCTTTCCCCAAGGAGTCAAATAATTATCAATCTCTAACAGCGCCTTCGATAACTCAATAATCAGTGAAGCACTGCATCACGCAGAGAACCGCTTGGAATGAGGCCTACTGCTGTCCGCTGCGCCTTTATAAAAGCAACCGTGGTCAGCTGTGAGGTTTAGTTTCAAACCTCCCCACGTGAAGATCCACGTGTGACTGGTCGCCAGTGGCAATCCAAAATTTTATTTTCGCATTATTTTTAATTGAACATCAAGAATCACACTATGATATCATGCGAAAAATTCTCAATTCGGCATTTGCTAAAAATTGTATAAGCATGATAAAATTAAGAATTGTGATTAGCTATTTCTTTTTCTACAGTCGAAAGGGTGTGGAACCGATTATCAATTTCGAATAGATTCAGACCATTGTTCAGTTACCGTCAAAAGTACCTTTAAAGACCCTATTGAAAATCGAGGACGGTCCACCGGTGGAATATGGTTGACAGGGCTTATTATCCGCGATTTATTGGTCATTCGGCCATCCGACCGATAAAACAAAGGTACACCGCCCAATTTACGAGCATGTTATGATTGGCACTGCCATCCGTGACCTCCCGACCATACACCGTCTTTAATTCACGGCATCTAGTAGCGATTCGAGGTTGACTTGGCCAAGGACGGCCATCTGGCTCAGAATCGCTGATACCGTGTTTTTCTGACACTTGTTTCTCATGCTCTCAAGCAACTAAAATTATTCTATCTTAAATAACCCCTTAATTTTGAAATGAAATGAACAAAATAATAATGAAATAAATATAAAAAGCTTTTCTGAAATTTTACATTTGTGCTCTACTAATTATAAAACATTTCACACTGAGATAAAAATTAAAATATTCAGGCCTCTATGAATAGGATGTTTTATTCCAGATTAGACTATAAGTTTGTTAAAGCCTCCCTAACCGCTACAAAAATAGAGCGTATCGAAAAGAGGAAGCAGGAAGGCACCATTCAGTATGGAGATAAGAGAATGAGGAATCTAAGCAGAATATGAGAGTAAGATGAGAAAGAAGTTCATGAAATAAGATAAAAGTTGAGGAAAAAAGTCCGAGGTGCTGAAAAACCGTGCAGTAGTGAATCGAAAAAAGGTGGTCCTTAACCCAACAAAATCATTTAATTTCAACAAAAAGAAGCCCTACCTAACTCTCAGCTCGGGCCCTCACATTTTTCCCCTGGGAGCGCTAATTCCTACATATACAATAGTTGTATCCCCCTGAGGGGATGTTTTATTCCAATCAAGCCTAATAAAATATGTATAATTGCCAGAACAATTATATGTGCAAATCTCATACAAGAAAAAACAGTCCGTAAAGCAGGCGATAGAGAAGATCCATTTTAAAAACGAATTCATATGAACTTTCAAGCGCTTGGCTCATTTTAAAAAAGACTTGCAGCTAAATCGAAAATTAATTCAATGCTCGCACAATTTGGACAGATCCATTATAGCCAAAAATTTTAAAGAATACGTGGATTAAAAGCTACACTTAATAGCCCACAAACAGAAGTAAATTGTGACAATGATAACAATATTAAAGGAAATGCAATAGTTTAATAAGAGAATAACTGTTCATCGGTTTATTATTTAGATACCGTCTCGAAATAGTGAGAGATACCTACGGTAAAAATCAAAATACGATGAATGCATTGAATAAGCCGATAATTATAAATTTTTAAGACACTAATAGCTTAAAAAGTTTAACTTTTCATAGCACATAATACTGTCAGGCTGCAGCGGAGACAGTATGGAAACGGTCTTCTGGAAACTACAGAAATTTCTTTAGAATTTCTTGAGTGCAACCTTAGATTTCAGTCTACCACTCGTAACTTTTGAAATGATTAACCTATCGAGTTCAAATTACTCTCAAATGAAAGATAAAAAACATTCTTATGGAAAATCGCACATGCCAATATTCTTGAGCACTCTCAGACAGCAAAATTCATTTGCCATGAAAATAACAGTTGGTAGCTGTCGAGGAATACTTGCTAGTCAAAGCTGTCAGCTAAGAAATTGTTAAATTTTCCTAAAACTTTAACTTGCGGATATTTATCATGTAATAAGGTATTTAAATTCCAATTTCATCATTTATTACAGTTTTTATTAAATAATACTATCCTGTTATTCATCTAAGCCAAAAATTTTATCTGCACTCAAGTTAGAGAGGGCAACACTGCTCGCGCACGTCGGCAAGATGTCAAGCTCTTTCGAAGTTTCACGGCGTGCGGGCGGCACCCACGTCAAAGTTGCTCCAGTCTGTGTGCGTGTGTTGCAGCGTCCGTGTGCGTGTAGAGTGCGTCATGTACACTGGTCCAGAGTTTCGCTCATTGCCAGAAGTCGCTGAATCGTCTAACCATAATGAGTTTAAAAGATTTCGCAATGAAGTTAAATTATGCACTTGCTCACCAAAAATTGCCAATGGTGATTTAGAAGTGGGCATGCTGAGTGTGAACTTATCTGCAATATGGAAGGAGTTCAATTACCCGATCGTTTTACATTGCTGCCTTTCGCAGCGAACGGTAAAGATCAAGAAAATGTAATGAGCATTGAAATTGCGATTCAAAGCCGCACAGAGTTAGACTGGATAAATGAATTCTCGCAGAAAAATTTTAGCTGGACTAGGCAAAACGAGAAGGAAGCGACTATTAAACATACTGATATGGGAAATAATTTTTTCACTAAAATCTTAAAAGCCAGTTAATCAAATTTATTTGGCGGAAATACGCGTGAAAGGCCTCTTATAGAACGCTCCAGCACTTGAAAACTTTAATTTAATTCATATTATAAAGAGCGTGTTACAATACTTTTATTTAATTGAAATTAAAAAAAGTCTGTTCATTTCTCGAATTAATTGTATATTTATAATAAAAACTAAAGAGATTTGCACTGCTAACTATACGTCGTGACATGCGAACGATGCATTATGACATACGGTAGAATCGCAGTAACTGATCTCATTTGGTTTAACTCATAATATAATGTCATTTAAGACGGCTGTGACTTTAAGGGTAGAGTGAAACATAGAGTATTTTAATCCATTGCTGAATGATACTTCTAAGGGAAACCTATAAAACTTGACCTCATTGTCAGAACTCGTTCTATCGTCGAACTATAATGAGTTACCAGATATCGCAATGCAGTTCATTTATGCACTTGCTTTAGTTGCTTACAAAAAATTGCCAGTCGTGATTTAGAAATGACCTTGTACAGTGCAGGCTTATGTGCAACATGGAAGGTGTTGAATCACCCGATGGTTTTAAATTCCTGCCTTCGCCGGCGAACGGTCAAGATCAGGAAAATGTAATGAGCATTGATGTAGCTATTAAAAGCCGCACCGAGTTTAACAACTGGTTAAATGAATTCTCGCAGAAAAATAATGTTAGCTGGACTATGGAGAGAGGAGAAAGAAAGCGCAAGAATCAATTGGAACTCTACTACGTTTGTCACCATGCGGTGCGGAAGCACAAAGGAGTTAAAATAACCAATACCAAGTAAGTACTTCATTTTAAACAAATCTTTATTGTCTAATCGTACATATATTGAATAACATGCTTCTACATTGAATTGTGCTCGCAGTTTCTAGAGAGCGCTTCCTGTTTTTTATACCTGCATGTATACTAACGTGTGACACGGACTTCTTACTGTAGTTGAAAGTTAGAAATAGGTAAATAAGCGTGTAAACAAGTGATAATAAAATACTAGGCAAGTTTTTTCATACAATCAGTTAAGTGCAATCATTTAAATTTAGCTCGGTTAATTAAACTTTGACATACATTGTTTAGGATGACTCAAGTTTGGTTTGTTTGAACCTAGTTACTTATTATGTTCAGTTATTCGTTTGAATGTTTCAATTACTAGGATTTCCATTTATTATTTTCATAAATTTTTGGCTGTTAGGAAAAAACTCGCTCCTATTTTATTTCAAATATCTTTTATGCACGAAACATGGTTGAATATAAAAAGTAATTCAACATAAAAAAGTTTTGCATTGTTAAAGTCATTTGCTTTAAGCATATTATATAGTACTAGCAGTAATTATTTGTGAACGATCTGAAGAACATAAATAACTACTGTCAAACTGAACTACACCCATGAGAAATAAATATTTCATCGTTTTGGCAGAACCTAACTAAGGCTTCATTATATTTGTCAATGCAAACGAACTAATCGAAGCGTGGTGAAACTTTTTTGTCGTCGAAATAGGACGGACTACTGGCATGTATTTTTCACTATTTTTGCTTTATTCAATAGACACTTCTGAGTTTAAAAATTACTATGGTTCTCGTACAAAAATACTTGTGATACTAAAGTATCAAGGTTTATGTGAAGTATTATAAATATTTAATTTCTTCACATTTAAAGGAGCTTACACTGTTTGCTTGAATATATCAGTATAGCTAATTTTTATTTCAGTTGTCCGGCACGATTAAGAGCGGTCATCAGCACTGAAGGATCGACACCTCACCCCTGCCGTATCACCTTCACTGGCCGCCACAACCATTCGCGCTCCTCCGCTGCTATCCTGAGCGAGTTCAGTATGTCAGAAAGCACCAAGGAAGAGTTTTACTCCTACTTTGAGCAAGGTGAGAATGAATCATTTTTAACTCATAATTTACTACTTTAAAGCATGATTTTACCTGAGAAGTACAAGTATGAATACTATCCTAATTTTACAAGTATCGATATTACAGTTGTGGCACTATGGTACGTTTATTCAGGCACGTTCCTCAACTAAATCTAAGCCGTTACTTCTGGTATCCGTAACCGTACAACAATAAGGTTATAAATGTCACCCCCTCCCTTTTCATTAATTGCAAGTCCAGAAAAAAATGTTAGTTAAATTTACGGCCCAGTTGTTTAGTATTACAATATGCAATAAGTTGTTTGTTATGGGTTATTTGACTCAATATATCTGGTAAAATTGACACTTTGATGCATGTCTTATAATAACTAGCGTATAGCATTCCTTACTTTTTACAATTTATATATCATTAAGTTGGGTGGATTATTTCTGATGAAATGGAAAAGAATGACGAACGTTTGAAGAATTAGTGAATTTAATTCATTCGAAAAATGTGTTTTCTGTGGCTATTTAGAGATTCAGTTATGCCAATATTGTCTTATTCTACTTGAAATGTGTGTATTTGTAAATAAATATATTATTTAGCTCTTATTTTTGACGGTGAAGTTACATTGAAGTTAATAATGAGTTGTTCGTTTCTTACGTCTCATTATAGAGAACCAAATTCATGAAAAATGTGAACAAATACTAAATATATAACAATATGAGCCAAAATTTTACAGGCATGTTTGGTGCCCAAGCTCGACGCCATCACCAACTGAAGCATAATTTTCAAAGTGACATTGCGCTGCTGGCAGACAGGAGATTAAACCCTACATTAAACTCTGTAGTGAGTCTGAGGGCGAGGTGGATGGCACAGAACCACGGTAACTTCGACGACATGTCCGTCTTGGAAGCTATGCAGCGAACCAAGAATAAAATGCCACAGCATCTCATTAATTTTGCTGAGACTTCTGGTGGATATGTTGCCGTTCTTGTCACCGATTTCATGTATAGAGTTCACAAAGAGATGCAATCAGCCAGCGAGGTGGTGTTTGTGGACACGACTAGCCACGTGGACAAGACCAACTGCTCACTCACCATTCTTGTCTGCTCGAGCGCAGCTGGGGGCCTTCCTCTCGGGGTCATACTGTCCTCAACACAAAGTAAAGAAGATTATGTCAAAGGTATGTGTTTTAATTTGCAATTAAAATTACATTATGAAATTACCACCATTAACACCTATAACTAACAAATGACTAAAAACTTGCTGATTAAGATATTTTAGTCAAATTTGTAGCTTTACTTTTTTTTTTACTGTATGCCCCCCTTTAAAAATGTTTTACAGGTTTCAGTCTTCTCCAAGACATGCTGAGTGACGTTGCGTTCAACGGAAAACTGCACCCTGAGTGTTTCATCACTGATGACAGTGACGCTGAGAGAGGAGCACTGCGCGGGGTGTGGCCTCATAGTAAATTGTTCCTCTGCGTCTTCCACGTCCTGCAGGCCGCATGGCGCTGGTTGTGGAATGCCAAAAATTGTATTGCTAAGGAGCACCGCAAACCGCTGATTTCAGTTCTGAAAAAGCTGGTCTACGCTGAGTCCATTAGTTCCTTCGACCACATATGGTCCGAATTCCTGGATTCAGAACTGTCACGAAATAACTTCAAATGTACCGAGTAAGTAACTGCTTCCAAAATCCTTCAAGTTATAACGCACAGACAAAAATTTGATGTAGCTGCACAAAAAACATGAGTGTAACATAATAACATAAATTTAGTATTTAGTTGTGGTATATCAAAATCTGTATTGGTTTCAGATACTTCAGATCAGCGGTGGAACGAAGGGAAGAGTGGAGTTTACCTTGGAGGTGTGGCTCGCTACTGCGTGGTCACAACACCAACAACATGTGTGAGAGCATGATGATGGTGATCAAGGATATTGTCCTCAACAGGTATTATACTGCTGATGCAGTTTGTAAAAGTTACCTTTTATCGAAGGCATTGGCTGAATAGGGAGATGGTAGCCTAATCATCATCGACCTCATTTGGCTGCATTTGTGATTGTAGTTGCTGCCAGAAATTGACTGAAATAAAGGTTCCGTCAGCTTTTTAACAATAACAATGAAATTTATGAATGTTACATTTCTTATCGAATAATTCCCTATGATTGAAAAATTAAAACATGTAATAAATCAAGACCTACCAAAGTCAATACAAAAATAAAGTACAGCGGTGAGGATTAATTAAATTAATTTTCTATCAGCGTAGCTATATATGTCAAAATTAAAAAATAATGCTTACAATGGTGAAACGAAGATGTAACTTATACATACATTAAATCTTGAAAATATTGAAAGCTTGTGTGTTTTATAGTAAATTTATTTAACCCCGTTTATAAGAGTGAGACAACTTTAAATACTCAATTTTATGTGTTAAGAGTCAGAAATGATTAGTGCCCATATATTTTAGATTTAGATTTGAGCACGATTTCAATCTAAATAATTGATAATTGTAATTTTTGAGAGTGACATTAATTAATAATAGTAATTATTTAAATATTTGTGTACAGAAATAAGGCCCACAACGGAGCACAGCTGTTGCTGGTGATGGCAGATGTGTACGACAGTTACCTTCGTTTGCGTCTGTCAGATGTCATCCTCAAAAAAGACAATTCTTCCAAAACTGCCACCAGCACCATTCCTCTGTCAGCTGTTACCCATAATGGAGGAGCAGTTTATACAGTTGATTCTGCTTTACAAGAGGGCATTCAGTATACAGTGGACCTATCCATCGGCACGTGCAGCTGCATCAGTGGGAATACAGGCAGCGTGTGCAAACATCAACTTGCAGCGTCTCAGTACAGCGCAGTCCGACTTCCACAGCTTTACACCTGCACTACTGCTGAGAATCTACACTTGTACAAGGTGATATACGGTGACAAAGCAATGCCAACATCGACTTTTTTCGATGGTTTGTTTGCAGATGCGCCTGCTAATGCAGCATCGGATGTTAGTGAGCAAATGGAGACATGCGACCGAAAAGACAGACCTGTTGATACAGAAGAAATCGTCGGAACCTCTACACAGACACTGAATAACTCTCAATCAATTGACGAGAGAATTGATGACTTTACAAGCATGTTCAATAAGGAATTGAAGCGAACTCAGAGCCCCTGCATGCTCGGCGCCCTTGACGTTTTCGAAAAGAGGATGAAAGCCTGTAGGAATCCTGCGCAAATGTCAACTTTCCTTCGCACTGCAGGTTGTACCCTTTTTAAAGGATCAGGGGCATTCAGGAAAAAAATTCCATGTCAGCCAACGAGCATTGCCAGGCGCCAAACAGGACAACCAAGAGGAAAAGCTGCCTTATTGAAAGGCAAAATAGTAAAACGAAAAAGGAATTTATCCCTAAATATAGACAGAAATGTGCCAAACGCTAAAATTCATTGATGTCTTGTAGAACGCAACAATGCTTTCAAAAGTATTCTTTCATATGTTTCTTAGAGGTTTGTTTAGACGTTTGTTCAATAATAAAGCAATGGTAATAATTTTTACTGCAAAATGCCAATCGTATAAATTCTATACCTCTGTCAATTGATGAAATACAACGTTTCTCATCGAAACGTTGCATTTTCTAAATTGATAGATGTATAGAGTTTTAACGATTGACATTTTGCAGTAAAAAATGAATGAATTATTTTTCATTTAAACACCGGAAGAACTGAAAATATTTCATAAAGTTAAGTAGTTGAAAAAGCGATCGCAACTAAATTTATAATAAATAATGAGAGCATATGTATCACATATAGAATTGGCTATTAAATTTATCGAACGCTAAAATTCATTGATGTCTCATAGAACGCAACAATGCTTTAAAAAAGTATTCTTTCATTTGTTTCTTAAAAGTATTTGTTAAGAAGTTTGTACAATAATAAAACAATGATAATATTTTTTACTACAAAATGCCAATCGTTGAAATTCTATACCTCTGTCAATCTATTAAATGCAACGTTTCTCATCGAAACGTTGCATTTTATAGATTGACAGATATATAGAATTTTAACGATCGACATTTTGCAGTAAAAAATGATGCATGAATTCTTTTGCATTTAAATTCCGGAAGAAATGAAAATGTTTCGTAAAGTTGAGAATTTGAAAAAGCGATCGCAACTAAGTTTATTATAATTCATGAAAGCATGTATCACAATAGAAATAAATATTAATACATGCAAATGTCTTTCATTTATATTGTATTTTTCATACGTTATGTAAGAAATTCTGAAAAAGAAGTAAAATATCGTCTAATATATCATTGGTGTCACGTAAAGACACAAAAAAAAGAACTACATTGGTAGCATTGAATAGTGTGGCCACAAGCATTAATATTAATTTAAAAACTATCTTCTCGCCTGAGCAACTGAAAAAAGGCGGTATTAATGAGCATCATACTTGTATGTCATATATGACAGGGGAAGGGGGACCATTTCCAGAGGGAAACTAAAAAGGTGAAACATTTCTTCTGAAATTTATAACATTCGTTCTTGTGTTAGCGTCAAGTTCTCTTCATCGGCAATGATAGCTTCAAGGTTCCTTTACTTTGCACTGTACGACCAAAATAGTATGATATTAAACGAGAGGGAAGTGACAAGTAAATATGCTGATATGAGCACATAAAATTCCTCACTGAAATTTTTTAAGTAAATTAATCAAATTTATTAGGCGGAAAGATACACGAAAGGCAGCTACAGAAAGCTGCAGCTCTTGAATACCTGAATTAAATTCAAAATATATAGAACGTGTTCGAACACTTTTATTGAATTGATATTAAAAAGAGTCTGTTAATTTATCGAATTACCTGCGTATTTATAACATAGACCGAAGAGATTTGCATTGATAAAACTACAGCGTGAAGCACGAACAGTACATTATGATGTACGTTAGAATCGCAGTAACTGTGCTGTTATTTGGTCTAACTCATTATACAATACGTGTCGCTTAAGACGGCTGTGACTTTTACGTGTAAATTGAAACTTATAGTATTTTATTCCATAATTAAACGATACTTTTATGGCAAAAAATACCGTATTTGTTTGCACTCAATTATGTTACACACCGACGTGTGGCAACTGTTGAGGTGGGCGTGGTTCTTGGTCACGTGACAAGCCGTTCACGTACACAAGACTCGCACACGCACACAGACTGGAGCAACTTTGACGTGGGTGCGCCCCGGCCATGGTAAATATGATAACCCCGGCCCCGGCCATGACAAATTTGTTGACCTCGGCCCCGGCCTCGGCCCCGGCCAAATTTTCAACCCCGGTCGGTCTATAATGGTCGGTAACAAAACAAAAACCTATTCCATTCCAACAAAAAAAGAAGCCTACTTAGCTAACTCTCAGCTCGGGCCCTCACATTGTCCCTCTGGGAGCGCTAACTCCCGTAGATACAACAGCTGTATCCCCCTGAGGGGACAAACATTTAGTATCGACTGTTAAAAAACATTGAAATTATGCACGAAGTAATTCCCACTGAGGGTACCCTGCACATTAAAACAGTAGGTTAGTATTGCAATAGAAAAAAAAGGCATGAAAGTCAACGAAGAGGATATGAAAACTAAAAATCAAGGTGGTCGCGAAAGAAAGAAGTCTCAAGGGCCTATCAATAGATGAGGTAACCGAGCAGTATCCTATTGCCTTTATAATGCCTCCTACAACTTATGCTGTGAATTGTTTGATCTGCTCAGAGATCAGCTGATCAACACTGAACCTTGGTCAGCTGATCAACGCAACCAGGAAATAGAAAGGGAAGTTCTGCTTTATAATGAAATTTTAATTCTTTGTTCATGAATGATACATAGGAGACTGTTTGAATAATTAAGACTTTATACTAAATAGGTAAGTTTGTTAGGGACATGAGTGCTGAGAATGTCACTATCTTCGTTAGACGGAGTATAATGCGGAGTGTACCTTGAATTAAGTCAATACCTAAATTTTCTGAACAAGTATTTAATCACTGTTGTACAGCTAATGACTTCGACTCCAACTTAGGGTTATATAAATTTGAATTTCACTTGGATAAATTTAACTTTGGCTTGGATCAAATGGAGCGTGACTTGGATTAAACTGAACTTGACCTGAATTAATTTGAAGTGGGCTTGGATTATTCAAACTTGACTTGGATTATTTCGAATTTGACTTGGATTAATTTGAAGTGAAAAGGTGTAGTCTGAAGACGAGACCTAATTGTCACTTACTTGAGTTTTATCTTATGGAAAGTCGCGCAGCAGCATTTAGGATGGCAGCAATCGAAACCGTAGCAACTTCCAAGCCCGACTGCTATGTCAGCGTCCTTCAAAAGCGTAGACCTCTCCTCCTTCTGCCACAAGTCTCTCGCATGTGGCTGGAGCCAAATGTTTGGACCGTCGAAGATGATCATCGGTAATGGCTCCCGGGTGAAAAAAGAAAAATTTTAGTATGTGTGTCACTTATAATCTTGAGAAATTTGACCTGAATACAATAAAACTTTTATAGCTTAGTTTGTTTAAATGCTTGCTTGGTCGTTTGTAAGTTCATTAGCATCCATGATATGCTTATGAGAATAACGTTCGACTACATTTTTAGTAATAACGTAGGGTTCAAATAAATTTCCTCGCATTTTAGTACGAACATGATGGGTTTAAATACTTATTTTTCTAGAAATTCACATCTCTAATATCTTCCATATGAAGACTGAGTTAATGGGTAATTACTTGTTATGATTTAACACTAGGTCAATATTCGTTAAAAAATATTTATCTCCAAGATAGCAGCGAAATCCAGGATTTCTTCATTAGTGTAAGTAATTTAATTTTTACTCTGCACGCCAACTTTACAATGAAGGAATAATTATGAAATGACAACAAATGATTTTCACTTTTTCAAATGAAATTTTTGCCTTCATTCTTGCGTTCGCTTGGACTATTTTAACAACTGCCTTCAGAAGACAAATGTTTCATTTTCATATTTTTCTTAATAATTGAGGGATAAAAACTGCCAAAATAACAATAGAATGAAGTTCTTACCTTTTTACTTGTCTTCACAGGGCGAGGTATGGACACCTCACTAGACACTTGAAGTATTCCAGCTGCATATTTCCAGGAGATTAGCTCGCATTGCATCGATGATATTCATCTCAGTGATTCCCACGAATTCAATGCATATCTGAAAAATTAAGGTTATTTTATTATTCAAGAAAGACAAAAAATATACTCTCGCATGATTTTTTTCTCACCTGGAGAGTTTTCGTCAAACAATTATATTGTGTTTTATTTTCATCATCACAATGTGAAACATCCGATAGCCAAAATTTTCATTTTGTGGACGAACGTCAATGCTCGCCCGCCTTCGCTGTGTGCGGAATTCGCGAAACATACGTGCTAAAACCCAATGTTAAAATTTACGAATTTTTACGATTAGTTAATTCCAGTTACTCTGGAACATGGAAATGTAGACAATAACTTTATATTGTCAGACATAATTATTGGTTAGAAATTAATACTAAAGTACTTCTTCTAACATACCTATTCAAGCTATTATACTTTAAACTATGTTCATTCTTCATTTATTTGTATAGAAAATATAGGTGCAATCCAAATCTTCTTATCAAGATCAACTTCTGATTGGATCTATTTTAGTTTCAAGAATTTCCAATCATGAATTATGAATTGCTTATCTTGCAGTAAGTCAAAAGTCAAAACATTTATTTTGAAGATAACAAAGAAGTTAATTCTACTTTTCTTCATTTTGCATAAAAAAATCCTCTGTAGCCTGAACATGTTAAAAATAATAGTAGAATGTAACAAAGATTTAAATTTGCATTGATTATCAAGCACTTTTGAGTTGGAAGTTGTGCACAATTATTTCATTATAACAAACTTTTCTGAGGACAGTCTTCTCATATCCTATTCTGTAGGTATATATCCTGGAGAGGGCTGCTATAAAGTTATTATTTATAGATACTTACATTAACAATAACCTGTACAAAACATCAAACTACATAAAATTAATCGATATACTTTCACGTGCAACCAAAATACTTGATTATGTTTGGGTCGAATATTACGTTCAAGTTAAAGCCTTTCTTTCCCATACCTACTAATCAGTAAACTCTACTGAAATTGAATCAGAAGAAAAACTATTTTCAATAATTTATGTACCATTTACAAGTTAATATCCTAATAATTAATATAGGCTAATCCATTTATCAATTATGATAAGAATTTCATGCAGAGAAAATTGAAGCACTAATAATATAATGAGCAGTAGTACTTACATGAGTTTGCGTCCTTGATTGAGTGAACTCAAAACCACTGGTTGATGGAGAAGGCTCACTCCAAGCACAAGTTGAAGGAACTGTGAATAATTTTATCAAGCCATTACTGGGCCAATGATCTGTTTAGTTGAATAATATTCAAGTGAAGCTATGAATCTGGACTTGCAAGAATAGAGGGAACACTGTTTGTAATTCATTTTCAAATGCTGAAAAAATATCAAAAACTTTTAAAACAAATTAGGATATATTTTTGAAAAAGAACATACCAAATATGAGTATCAAGTAAGGTCTTAGTGAAAAGCAAGCAAAAAGGAAAAAGTTAGGCTATCCAACAATATGACTAAAGCCACTAATAATCGTAAGAAATTACATTCATGGTTTCACCAGTTTCTTTTAGTGTGACTAATAACTTTAGCATAGTCCAAAAAATCAGGTAATGTAGTTTTATACCTGCTTGTTTGGTTTTCTTCAAAGCTATTTTTTTTAAACATATGGCCATTGTTGAATGTAATATTGAACTTGAAATTTCACGAGCATGATGGGATAAATAAATTTCCCAAAGCAAGATACATATACCGGGGCTGCGTTTAAATTAATTTCCATATCAATGATAATTTTCAGTAAAATAATCATATTATATCTGATTTTAACTAATCATAATACTGTTGCTGATTATTCATTCATTACCTTTTAACATAATAACATGATTTTGACTGCAAAAGTTAATCCATTTCCCACACACATGAAACTGTAACACATGGTTTTGTATTTCATCCCTGTTGCTTTTCATTCTAATTAATTACTTTTTACACATTTGCATCACTAAGAATTAATAACCAGTAATTCAAACCCATTTATTTACATGCCAACGTAAATTATTACGTTATTCCTTCCGAAAACGATCAAGAAATTTGAACCGTCGAGGATGCGACTTTGAACTTGAGCGACAAGGTCGCATAACGACGCTTAAGATGAGTCACCTGTAATCTATCAACCCACAAGCCCGTATTTCGGCTGATGCATAAAAAATCACATTTGACGCTCAAATACATATCCTCTTCAGACATGAAATAAAATCAAAACATTAAACAGGCTTTGGAACGAATGACTTTCAGGTTATCATCATGAAGCGAATGAACTAGCCCGGGTACAAAAATCTTGGCGGGCAGAAATGAAGATGCCACACTAGCTGTTTCACTGCTACGTAATTGAATGCAATATGTTTTAACAGGTGCACAAGTACATATGGCTTTCATTATACACCAAACAAATCACTCGGGTCTTGAATGAGACCACTATGATAGTGGACACCACTTTCTTACGAAAAGTACGCTGGATATGGGTGCTTCGCGGATTAAACATGCACGCGTGACTACCCGCTATGACAGGCTGACCGATACTAATAATTCATGTCACTGCATGCATGCATTGCATGGTGACGAGGCCGCGGGATATCTGCGTGAGCTGCGGTTGCCTCTCACGACGTTGGAAGGAACACATATGAGCTATTTACTTCAGTACTTGATAAATAGATTAGTGATTGGCGAACTGAAGATAATTGCAATCATCATGCACTATTTCTTCATAGCTTTTATTCTACCAAGCCCTTCATTATCTTCGTAAAAAAGGCCACGTCTAATTTAACTGCATAATTCTGCTGAAAAGTGTAAGTTTATTTTTTACACTGACAAGCTTGAGTCGTAAACAAAAGTGTTGCCTTATAAATTTTTCATAGTGATTTCCTTCTAGTATATCGGCATTAATATCTTGCATTTTAGTTATTAACACGTTCACCGCGTTTTTGCGGTTGTTAAAGGTTGGTTTGGTTACGTTGCAAGTAGCAGAATTTGGAAATAGATTTTAAATACTTCCTGAGATATGTGAGAAATACAATTGCGTGATAACATTCCACCTTGTATTATAAATATTTTTATTTTAAAAAGATCTTGATGCAGATAAACTTCAAAAATTTATACGGGTATGCGAATAAGTTATTTAGCTAATGGTACACATAGTCCAAATACGCAAGAAACGTTTCACTTGAAGTAAATATCTCATATCTTAGAATAAACTGAACAAATATGTTTATGCGTGAAAAAAAACGTACGCAATAACTTAATTTTTTCCCCTTTTTCATCGTATTAACTGAGAAAGTGGAAAAATTGACATATATTTGCTTTCATTTACTTGTTATGGTATATGAATTGAACATTTTGTTGAAAATGTAAAATTTGAATCAACAAAACCCCTAAACAGGCAACCGATACTTCATTGTCTTACTGGCGGTGACTTTACATTCTCGCCCAACCTGTGAGTGCGTCAAGGTTGACACACCTGGGTGTGTCAAGATTTTTCTGAGTGTGGTATTTAAACCAATATCTCGTAGAATAATACCCGAATTATATCCGCAGAATAACATAAGAATAAAGGTCGCACCACACGTTAGAAAATTGACAAAAATTTCAGTTCATTACTAAAAAAATTTAGTGATCACAAAATGAGAAAACAATCGTAACATATTCTTATCGCAAATTATAAGTACCAATTTAAAATATAAATAAAACATGAAGACAGAACGATATTCTAAGGTACGAACTCAATTGGCTATTGGCCACCGATTTACTTTTAACTACGAGCGAGGACTAAATTTGTCAGTTCTATTGCACTGAATGAGCATTTGGGGGGCAGATAGGAACTGAGTGCAGCGTGCGCGTTGAACGAGCTCTGTTCGAATAATAATGCCTATCACTTCGCCTACTCCACCCCAAAGTATGCGAGTCGTTATACCTATGTAGTTGGATGCTCACCGTGTATGCGCATGGATTGCATTGGACGGGAAAGGGGGAGTGGGAGGGAAGCTTATCTTTATAATTGAAGAAAGTCCTAATAGTGAATTTGTTGGCAATTAGGAAGTTAATACCCGAGAAAATGTTGATGACGGTTCACCTGACGGTTAAATAAATCGTATCCGTAGTTATTCAAATCCGGTGTTAAAGTAGATGAAAGATGGACCCATATTGTTGTACTCTGGTACTTAAGAAGTTTTCGGGCAAGACATAACACTCTCAAATTGTTCAATAACTTTTCTGGTCGTGAAATTTCCCTTAAAGGCCTCGTTTAATTCGTGTGCAAATATTTTTTTGCATAACATACACAAATCGGAAGCAATGAAGGAGAATTATTACGGTTAACTTTGAAATCGATTTAAAAATCTGTAAATACTTTAGCTTGCTTTCTGCCTCGCCTCCTGCTTCGAGAAACCTTCTAGAAGAAACAAAAGAAAAACCAGATTACATTGATAGAGCGTAAAAATCGAGCCATACAGTTCATTAGGTCTGCACATTGCTTACCATCGACATTCCTCCCGAGGAGGGATTTGTTTGCAGCAATAAATGGACAGTCGTCTTTAACAACCCGAAAATAAACGAGTTTGGGGATATTTTCTCTTCGGATCAAGAGCGTGGTTAATCGTGTTCGTTAACTAACATCAAATAAAGGCTGCAAGTGCCAATAGACTCTCCCAAATTGATTAAAGCCGTTATGAGAGATTCTGTCTTCTGCACACGACACTTCCAGCGCCGAAGCTCCACGCTAGCCCATACACTTCCAGCGCCGAAGCTCCATGCTAGCCCATGTTAGCCAAAGAGTTTAGCAGCGACTTATCACATCAGCGGACACACCTAGTAAATCTTGAGAACTTGCCGGATGAGTCATGCCGACAGAATTCAGTTTAAATGGTGACAGAAAATATATTAAGATCCGGGATAGCGGTGTACCCAATAGTGAAGTGCAATGACGGCAGGATGCGGCCCTAGTATGCGCAGCGTGACGACAGGCGTACGAAGAATATGTGGGTTGCGCTTGCAGGTAGTTTTTCTTCGAGGTTAGCTTAGCAGGTGGATTTCTCACAGACATTACAGGCCAAACTCCTTGGAAGCACAAGATTTACAAATAGGAAATTAACAATTGTTCTATTTTGCTTGATAATTACGTACGATTTATAAAAAATTGTACATGTAGGTAATTTGTAATTGTCGTTTCCATGTAAAAGTGACCCTTTCATGTAATGAAGATTGAAACAAAATGTGCAGGTATTAAAAATGCTGGTGTCTAACACAGAAAATAAATTCACTTAAAAAATAAATTCCTCTAAATATATATTAAAAATTTGGTAAGACAATTCTGATGTCATTCGACTGTTTACGTCGGCCCCAGCTACGAAAAGGCGTAAAAATGGAAGAACACTGAAATACCTCGCTTATGATAACACGGATGATTGAAGAACCAGTATGGTAAGTATGTCTCCGTTCAAAGATGATTAATTATAATTGAAGGTGTAGAAGTGAAAAGCTATACCTCGCTTTTATCACGCGAGGAATCCTTCATACAGTAGTTACCGTCATTGCATATTCTCATAGAAACAAGGAGAATCACTGGGGATATTGTTCGCTAAATTTTGTGGAACTACACTACTAAGAGCACAATATGCTTTGATATTTCAATTCAACTGTCAAATATCTTTTAAATTATTCGTGATCATTGCATGACCAAACCACTGATCTTTGATACGTAGAAAATTTGTATCATTAGGTACGCACGTTAATAAACTTTTATCTTTTCTCGAAAATAGAAAGGAATCTTACTAATTCAAACTGTCAATAAAAAGTACGGCGCAGTTCCAGAATAGTTGTCTCCTATCAGGGACATCTTGTTAGCTGGTCTTGGTACCCAATTGAAAATCAAGGATGTATCACCGGTGGTTTAAGGACGTGACGGTCGATTATGTGCGATTTATAGGCTGGTCGGCCTGCTCTGCATTAACACTCTCTCAACGCGCTCTTATCTACGCGCGGTCGAGCTCGGACGTGAAATTCATAGTGGGGCATGGACGATTTGATGGCGCAAAACTTTCAGTTGATTAATGGCCGTAACATTTGAGAGCGGCCATCCGTGGTTTACAGCCTTACAAATGTATGCTGCCGGTAGTGTGCAGCAGGTGGTGTGCTGCCAGTGGTGTGCTGTCGGTGATGTACTATCGGGGGTGTTCTGCAACCGATGTGCTGCACGCAGTGTGCTGCAGGTGGTGTGCAGCAGATGGTGTGCTGCAGATGGCGTGCTGCAGATGGTGTGCTGCAGATGGTGTGCTGCAGATGGTGTGCTGCGGATGTTGTGCTGCAGGTAGTGTGCTGCCGGTGCTGTGTTGCAGGTGCATGCTGCAGGTAGTGTGCTGCAGGTAGCGTGCTGCAGGAAGTATGCTGCAGGTAGTGTGCTGCAGGTGATGTGTTGCAGATAGTGGGCTGCAGTAAAATATCGTCTTGCGTATAATGAATGGACGTCATCCATCAAACGTGTGTTATGAAATTGTTGCGTACACTGCATTTAGCTTAAAACAATATGTCAAATATTTTATTTCATGTTCATTTTTCTCCCGAAATGTTCACAACATAGTAAATGAACACTTTACTATGCTGTACAATAAAAACAGTGGTGAGTTCAATTGCATTCATTTTAGTTCTAACACATGGTATTGCTATGTTTTTATTTCACTCTTCAACGAAACGTCACACAGTAGCAGAAATAGTTGAAATGAAAAAGTACCTCATTTCACGATCAGTTTTATTACTCGGTCTTTCCAAATTTTCATGAAAGGGTATTAGTTTAAGTTTTTATTAAATAGTTGAAATTTATGAGTTGGTATATTTTAGGAATATTGCCAAATTTTAAACTTTCCGTCAAAAAATGAATTTATATGTCCCCTCAATGTGATACAACTATTGTGTCTATGGGAATTTGCACTCCCAGGGGAACTATGTGAGGGCTCGAGCTACAGTTTAGGTGGGCTTTCTTTTTGTTAAAATAGCATAGGTTTTTGTTTTGTTACGGACATATTTTTACAATTCACTGCTGTCCTGTTTTTCAGCACCTACTGCTTTCTTCTTCAACTTGTTATTGTTTCATGATATTCTTTCTTAGCTTACTCTCTTCGCACCTTTTGCATAGATTCCTCGTTCTTTGAACTCCATACTAAATGGTGCCTTAATCCTTCCCCTCATGGAACATCTCCGTCGTATTAAAGGGAGGCTAAAACTTTCTTACATAATAATAATGAATTTAAATGTTGTGTGCGTTTATATCATGTCACGTACCACAACCCTCAGAACAAATACTAAAGATCAATTGTTGTTCGTACTCAATTTTAAGCGAAGACTTCATCATCAGCGAAGTGTATTGAAAACACCGAGATTGTATTTAATAAAAAATATGTTTGGAAAAAAATGCCAGTTTCATCAATTTGTGGGAAACCCGCACAAATAGGTATAATACGTCGAAGTCAATTGCAAGGTTTTATTATCCTGCAAGTTGAAACATTAAAAACCTTCAACGGAACAAAGAAGGTAAATTTAACGAAATACTCTACGCTAAGTTAACGCAAAATTTAACATGTCAAGATACTTGCGAATAGGAATTACGTAATTTATTTATTTATTTATTTAAGTGTTAAAACCTAAAACGGTGGCGATTTGGCGTCCCCTTGCACGGCGATGGCTGTCACCGCTGCAGCGACAATTGAATTGTGGGGAGCAGTGGACTACTGCGGGAATCCTCCTCCAGGAACAAGGAAAGAGGTCCTGGCCTTTCACGGTCTCGGCGTCGATGCAGGCGATTGTCTGCCTTAGGAATCGCAGGTCAGGTCAAGCAGCAGTCAGCCAAGCAGCCTCAGCTCAGCCGGAGAAGAACTTCCAAGCGACGTCCTCGCAGCAGTGGGACGCGTCGAATTAAAAACCAGGCGTCCGGTGCGATCTGCGACCCGATGCTCCGCGTCCCCACCCCCGTAATCAAAGGTGAAAGTTGACGATACTGCAAGGAGGGAAAGGCTTGACATCAAAAGGAATGCAGCTGGGGGCCTTATGGTTCAGTTTGGCAACGAGACACAACCAAAGCCTCACCCAAACACAGTGATGCTAACCTGAGTTAAAGTTGTGCCTCAGTGTGATGGACACTTCCGGAGTTTCAGTAGGAAGGACGTAAAAGGAGCAGAAGTAAAGAAAAGAAATGCTCACGTTGAGCCGAAGCAAGTAGGAATTACGAGTTAGATTATCGAGTCAAAGTTAAGTTTTACCCAGAGCCCTAGACAGCCTACTAGCCGTCAAGCCAGCAGGCCCCAGGCAAGCAATTTAAGGAGAAAGTTAAGGCAAGTTGAGCCAAATCGGCTCTTTAATAAGTTTAAGAAAGTAATAAGGTTAAATTAACACGCACACTCTCATTCACACAATTACCGTAAGGCAATAAACAAATTAATTGAGCAAGCAACATAGGTAGAGATTAAGTGGCAGAAGCAGGTCGGACAGTAACGAGCTAGTAAATGAGCAAGAAGAAATAAGCAGGCAGTAAACTTATGAATAGGAAGAGGTCGGGGTCGAGGAAGCACGGAGGAAGGCGATGAGCCGTTGGCCCAGCGCCGGAGGATCGACGGCCAGGTATGGCAACGAGAAACACTCGCAACCCACAAAAGCTCCGAGATAGAGCCCACTCCTTGCACAGAGTGCAGCGGTTACAACCGGGGACGCCAAGATAATAATCGCACACAATTATTGACGCACACATTGCGTCTGCAATAGAAGCAAGTTCAAAAGTATTACCCTTAAAAACGGCCGAAGAATCCCTCAGCTCACCTGCCTAGAGCCACATTGATCTGAAGGTAAAGGTCTAACCCTAATGCGCCTCTCAGGGCAATGGGGAATGTTCAAATTCTCCATAAATTTCTGTGAACACGATGTTGACGAATAATAGAACGTCAGGAATCGACGACCTAACGAGGATCAATCTAATAATTACCCTAGACTTGCCAGTTTGAATTAGAATAGAATAATATAAAGCCAAATATAATACACTCCTATAGCATTGGTTAATCTAATACACCCTTACACATGAAATATTTGCAATTTTTTTTTGTCTGGTCTAACGTATTCTATCAAAAAAAATTTCGAACGTTCAAACGCTTCTGCCTCAAGTGAATTTACCCTTAAATTACCTCACTGAGCTCATCACAAGTTCTCGTGATTAATGTTGCACGAGCTGGTGTGACGGTATTCTTCAAATAATTGCGTTGAGTAAATTGGGGCTCATATTCATTAATTGTGATCCGAGATGCTTGAATATTCCGTTTTTCGCAGTTTTGCGAGTGATTATCAGACAATAGGCGGAATTTATTTAATCGTTCATGTTTCACGTAGTGAACTGTTAACACACGAGTATTATTTTTTGTTTGTTATGTTAGCATGATTGATGGATGCTAAAATTGGAAATCGCAATATTGAAGTGGTAGTTTTATTTTTGGAGAATCTTTGTAATTTCTACTGTAAAATATTAGACATATACTAAATTTGTTCCCTCTAGTGTATTTAAAATAAGATGTCATTCACAAAATTTTATAGGAATGTAAATGAACTTGAAATAAATTTATTTTATCGTCATCATAATCCTTGAATTTCTGAGAAGAATGAATAATTATTTATATTCATAACTTGACGAAGAAGAGTTTCAAAAGGTGTCAACAATTAAATTCTGAATAATTTTTGTGACTACACCTTTTTAACTTGAATTTAAAAACGCTCAAGCACAATTTAAAAAAAAAAGTTGAATTCAAAAAACAAGTCAAATTTAAAAAACTCAAGTTCAATTTTAAAAAGCTCAAGTTTAATTTAGAAATGGTCAAATTTACTTTTAAACAGATTTAATTGTTCAGTGCCAGTATTTTTATATATGAATTCTCTCAAATAGACTCTAACTATATTATTACTGAAATAATTCAATTACTATTATTATTACATAGGCTCACAATTTTAAAAGCATAATATTTTTAAAATGAAACTTTATTTGTTTCAATTTAAACTTGACCTTTATAAAATTTAGTTCGTCCTTTTCAAAATTTAATTTTTTTTTTAACTAAACTTTGCATTCTTTAAATTGAACTTGAGCTTCTTTTAATCTAAGTTAAAAAGATGTAGTTATTTTGTTTTGTCACCGCGCATCTGTAACCAACAGACTGCAGCTGCTGAAGCTTTTTCAGTAACACACCAGCTACAGCGACGCTGCTCAGTCCCAGCTCTTAGTCTCGTCAGGTGGCACTAGGAACTTTAACCAAGCCTACAAAGACGCAGGTCGATATTAAAAGTTTGCTCTCAGGCCTCAGATTTACATTTAGTCCACGCGAGTGTTCAGTGAAACGTGAAGGAACGCTTTAAAAATTTCCGTTTATTCATAATTTGCACATTAAATTGCCACGATGGCAAGACGAAAAGAGTTTCAAGATAAATCACGTATAAGGAATTTCTTGGCGATCGGCAAGCCAGGCACGATATATAACACAGTATCAGGCTTAAGGGCCTTTCACACGATCAGTTTTTTCGTCAGTCAACACTGACACTCCAGAGTGTGTCAAAACACTCGCGTTCACACGTACGTTCGCGTGACTGAAGTGGCGCGTCACTGGCAAGCTTGGCAGTGCTTCACTATGCATAGTCGAGAAAGATTCGTCGTAGTCAAAGCAAGCATACTCATCGGCTTTGCGGTCATAGAGAAGAAAAAACACCATAAATAGATAGTGGGTAAAAGAATGGCTAGCTAAACATCCAGAAAATGGCAGTTATAACCGGATTTGTAGTAAGTTAGGGCTAAATATCCAAATTTCGCTCACTAATCATTTGTCGCATTCCTTCCTTTTCTGAGCATTTGTAAAATTTAGTCACACCAAATCTAACAAATACTACAACTACCACAAATGTAATAATCTACTTCATAATATCTTCAAGTGCAGGTAATATTTTCCGCTCGTTCTATACAGTTTTGCGTGTACCAGCGTGTAATAGTACAGCTCGTAAATTGAATTTAGTTCTTGAAGAACTATGTTCGGTCATTTCCTAGCGACACAGTGACTACGATATAGAAATAACAATTGAAATCTAGCGCACATTCATTTAAACTGTATGATAGAATTCACGCGTAAACCTGGCATCCGCAAGTAAATATTATAAAATATAATAATCCTCTCAAATTACTGCGTGATAATATCTAATAATGCATGTGAATGTGACAGCGGTACGGATAAACTAATAAATGCTTAAATTTATTTTAGGAAACATTTTCAAGCTGAAATTTAATGTTAAGAAGAATTCTTGGAAAACGTTTTTTATCTTATTTGAAAATGCCGGACAAATTGTTGAAATCGTACTTCGGTTAAATATTTAATATTTTCATTCTAATAAAAAAAATAATATACCTTTGCAGTATTTCCTGAGTGAATATTAAATAAGATTGGAAATCCTTTGTAAATGGCGCTGACTCAACAGGACGGATGCATTATGATATGTATGTAATAAAATAAACTATTGTTCTCCGCACCTTTGAATCCAGGTGTTATCCTCTGCTAAATAACAGATTTTTGGAAGCAAGGGCTCTAAATTCTTTCCTAAACTATTTTTGAAGCGTAATAATTTTTCCTTCAACCCATTCTCATGTAAACTAATATTGTGTTGATTCATTGCTTCAATAACATATTTGAGCGACTTGCTCCTCATATCTCTGCCCTTGTATTCATTCCTTTGTACTTTCCACAGAGCAGGCTGTTCACGAAAATAGTTAATTTATCATTGAGACCAGGCTGAGACCATTTGATACGGGAGAGCGATCGCAGTCGCCCTTACTAGACGCCGGGTGGGCGAAGACTGACACGCAAATAGAAGCAAAGCAGCAGTCAAGGGCCTTTCACACGATCAGTTTTTTCGTCAGTCAACACTGACACTCCAGAGTGTGGTCAAAACACTCGCGTTCACACGTACGTTTTCTTGACAGGAAGTGGCGGCTGTGGCGCGTCGCTGGCAGGCTTGACAGTGCTTCACAATGCGTTGTCGTGGGAGGGTAGTCGTGGCCAAAGCAAGTCTACTCATCGCTTTGGCGATCAAAAAGAAAAAGAAACTCCGCACAAGATTATGGGTAAAAGATTGGCTTGCTAAAGGCCTTTCACACGATCAGTTTTTTCGTCAGTCAACACTGGCACTCCAGAGTGTGGTCAAAACACTCGCGTTCACACGTACGTTTTCTTGACAGGAAGTGGCGGCTGTGGCGCGTCGCTGGCAGGCTTGACAGTGCTTCACAATGCGTTGTCGTGGGAGGGTAGTCGTGGCCAAAGCAAGTCTACTCATCGCTTTGGCGATCAAAAAGAAAAAGAAACTCCGCACAAGATTATGGGTAAAAGATTGGGTTGCTAAGCGTCCCCAACATGGAGCTATAATTGTTATTTACCTTTCTACATAACGGCGCATCGAAGACGACGGTTACATCAACGAACAAGAGCCATGTACTCCATGCCCTGAAAGACCGTTGCAACTCAGCATAATAAAAGCCAGATCAGCAAAGAGGGGACGACGCCTGCTCAACGGCTACACTCGTGACCGTTGATCGCTGCCTAACGTTCTTGCATAAGCCGTGGTAACTGCTTCTATAAAAGATTGTACTTAGGGTTAGGAGTATTCATTCCCGAGCGTGTCATCATAGTAGAAGGGTCCCGTATATGCCACCTTGATTTTCATCTATGGAGTAGAACTCAGCTTGGCATACTGAGATTGTCATTGTATAATTGATTTGTGACTTCATATCTTAGAACGACGAAATAAAGATAAAGTAAACGGGATTACTTCGAATTCAGCGACATCAGCACCTGTACTTCCTTCAAAGTTGCGTAAGAGATCAAATCCCCTTTTCATCTTTGCTTAGATTGCGGGTTCCAATTGTCCCTCGTCATCTTGGTGATATCAACGTAAAACAGTAAAAATGTGTGGCCATGCATAATGAGTGTTTCAATACCTGCTATAGATGTGCTTTAATTTGAATGTCAACCTTGAAATTATACAGAGATTAAGAAAAGAGATTTATTCAATTAGAAGAATTGTCCTGGAAAATATAAAAATCAATTTATACGATCAAAAAAAGAAAGCGATCATTACATAATCGAATTTGTAGGGAGTTGAGGCTTAACGACCAAATTTCCTTCACCAATTATTTGCGTATTCCTCCTTCCTTGTTTCAGCATTTGTTAGATTTGGTCACACCCAAGATCGCATAGGACATCACTGTGATGCGCAATCCGATTTCTGCAGGTATTGAGAGTTTCAGTATTTGAATGACAAATAAATCTATAGCTGTGAATAAATCATGAATTAAGTTATCTACAGACCAAAGCTTTCTCCCGTTACTTCAAAAGAATAGCCCCACAAAGATCTTGAAGTCACAAGAAAATAGGCTGATCGTTTTATTATCTAGCAATTTTCATATGCTTTTCAGGATGATTTATTTGATTGTGAATGCCGTATTACAATTTCCAGGAGCTCGGCTTGAGTTGACTCTGCGCTTTTTAGCAACTGGAGAAAGCTATTCTTCGTTGCAGTACAGTTCACGAGTGTCGACTGCAAGCATGTCTACCATAATTCCAGTGACTTGCCGGGCAATCTACGAGGCATTGAGATCTACGTAAATGAAGGTAATTATAATATAAATTGAGAGACCTTCGGTGCAATGTAAACGAAGTGTCGGATGTGCTAGTAAATATACTACTACAACTATTACGATTCTAATAATCTAGTTCATAATAACTTCAAGTACAGGTTATAATTTTTGCCCGTTCCATACAGTTTTGTATGTACCAGCATGTAATGGTGCTGCTCGTAAAATGAATTTTTGGCTTAAAAAACAATATTCGTTTATTTCCTAGCATCACAGTGATTAGGATAATACAAATAGCACTTGAAATCTTACGCACATTTATTAGAACTGTATAATAGAATGCACGCGTAAATCTGGCATCCGTACGCAAAAAATGAAATACAATAATCCTCTCAAATCACTGCGTGATAACATCTAATATTGTATGTAAATGTGATAGGGGTACGGGTAAACTAATAAACCTTTACATTTATTTCACGAAACATTTTCATTTAAACATTAAGGCGAATTTTTAAAAAACGTATTTAGAATTATGTTGAGAAAACCGCGTAAGTTATTGATATCGTACTTATGGCTGGATAATAAACTGTTTGCATCCTAAAAAACAAAAATAACTTATTTCGGCAGTATTTCTTGTATGAACATTAATTATGAATGAAAATCTTTGTATGTGGCGCTGACACTGCAACAGGACGAATACATTATGTTTTCCTTGTATCATAATAAACTATTTTTTCCACATCATCATGAATAATGAAAAATAACGCACCTTTAAATCAAGTGTAATTCACAAAAAAAGGTTTCTTCGTGATAGTTTCTTCCTCGTTAAAAAATGTGAGAGTGTAATTCAAAGAAAATATATTAATCTGTTAAGCGTCAGCTTCGACTTATGGGCATAACTTTGAGGAAACTTTTTAAGTCAATAGAAGCTCTTATTCCTAAATCTACCTCTTATCCAATAACAAAATCCAGAAAAGCTTTGTATCACTAGAACTGTATAATTGAAAATTAATGTTGAAATAATAGTTACAGTGAGTAAATGAATTTGATTGCAACTTGAAAAGTTAGTGATGACAAACAATAAATTAAGTTGATAGAAACTATAGCTATTCGTTCATGAGTATTGAACTTTTCGGAAAGGATAATACACACAGAAATGACGCTTAACAGGTTAATAACCATACTTTTCTAAAATACAAGCCGAACATGGGATGGTAGCATAACACTTAACTAGGGTGTATTCAATGATCTTGAAAAACAAAAGTACATATTAGTCCATTATGAGAAGCAATCCTTGAGAAATTCAAGAATTCATTCTCTTTGCTCCTTATCTAGTACGGCGTAGGAAGGTTTTAGAATTCCTAAATTTCTTAAGTATAACGTCTCATTGATGAGTTTTTTCGCAATTATTTGATTTTCTTTATTCATAGTATCAGACTCAGCAGCGACCATTGCCCCAAAAGGAGACCTTTTAGCTGTGTCTACATCTATGGTTTTTAGTGTTTTAATTGCTTCATGAATAAGTTCATCAGAGGCATCATCAGGTGTTCTTTTTCTTTTTTCACGCCTTTCTTCGGTAGTTGAGAGGGAGACGGAGATTCTATTTCGATTCCACCTTCATCGATGAGCAGGATCATATCTTCATCAATCTGAAACCCCAAAACAATTATACTTATCATTTATTCCAGACTCCTAAAGCACGTGAGGACTGGGAGCAAATCGTTAAAGACTTCGAGCTGCATTGGAACTTCCCAAATTGCCTTGGTTC